>JAVFKF010000065.1:465000-1164127 GCA_036926295.1 Pachydiplax longipennis
TTCATTTCCATATGTTAATACTGGTAGAATGCATTGGTTGAAGACCTTCCTCTTCAAGACCATAGGCATTTGTGACTTCATAATAGGTGCATTTCTACCGAAGGCACTTCAGCCGAGTTTAATTCTTCTGTTCACTTTGTTAATCCTGTTGTTCTTTATTAGTTGTCCTAAGTATTCAGAGCAGACCTCCAGAGGTGTCCCTTCAAATTATCTTGAAGTCTAGATCTTTACCGTTGGTTGCAAAGAGTACCTATCTTCTGGAATTTTGTTGTGTGTTGCAGTTGATGTATTATATCAGTTGTTAAGGGTGCATATTAACTATCTTTCATGGATATGAGTTTTATTTACTACAAGATATGAAGATTAATAATATACATTCACTGATTTGAAATAATTTCCTTAGAATCACTCATTACAGAAGTAGTCAAAATTGAAACACTTTGGGGAAACATTTTTGTACAAAATATCCTTTAAGTTTAACAAAAATAAAGAGAAAATGCTATAATTTAACATTTAGCAACAGATAATAGGTATTTGTATTCTGAGCAGACTTCCAGAGGCTTCACTTCAAATTTGATCGGTACTTGTTCTGCAAAAGAGTTATGCATTACTTCGTTCACCTTATCTTGAGTCCTATATTCAATCCTGCGGTTTTTAGTTCTTGAAGATCTTTCCTTTTGGTTGCAAATATCATTTGGCATTGTCTGGTCTTCTTCATACTTTTGCTGTTTTGTACATCCTCTTGCAAAATTCTTTCATTGAAATTTCTCAAGTCTTCCTTCATTGATCTTCTTGTATCCTTGCAAAGCTCAACGTATTCGATGTTATTCCTTTGTGTATCAGAATTCTTCAGTTCCTCATGTCATTTAATCATTTGTCAGGTGCTGTCACTTAGCTTTATATCTTTAGCTCTTCTTGGTGAACTTGCCACTTCTTCTGCTGCTTCCTTAACAGCTTGCATGACTTTTGTTTCTAGTTCTTCTTCTTGAAGTGCTGAGAATCTATTGTTTTTTAGCTCCAGCTGATATTTATTTTTTGTTTTCTTCTAGTTTTTTGATGCTTATTTAATTTTTCTTGTATGAACTTCTTGCATTCCATTTGGAGATTAACTTCATTCTGCATATTTTGATTCTGTGGTTACTTTCAGTGCTGAAGTAGTTCAAGACTTCACAGTCTGTTACTGTGTAGTGTTTATTAACCATTCTTTTTTCTTCTTTACTCCTTTGGGTCATCTCCACGTCCACTTTCTTTTAGGTTTCTTCTTGAAGTATGTATTTGTCTTGTACATATTGCTGTATTCAGCAAACCCTACTTAGCAGTGACCATGTTTGTTTCTCTGACCCACTCTGTATTGTCCTGCGACAGTGTCATTGGCTTCCTGTTGACCTACATGAGCATTAAAATTTCCCATAATAATTTTTAATAGTGGGCTTCCTTATCATGCTCAGTGCCCAGAGTCTGGTAAAATTTTTCAATTTCTTCTTCGCTGCTTGCTGCTGTTGGTGCATAGACTTGTATGATTTGAAGAGAGCAACGCTAATTTATCTTGAGTATAAGCTTGCAATTTCTGTCATGTATACTTTTTATCTTCTGTATGTACATAGTTTTTCCATCCCTTGTTGATCAGGAAGCCAACAACTCCAAGTCTTCCATCCTTTGTACCCCTGTAATAAAATAAATTACCTTCCTTATGTGTTCTGTCTTGGTAATCTGAGTGCCATAAGACTGGCACAAGCTGCTGCAACCAGTCTTCAGATGGACAGTTACAGCTTTGGAAATTGCACAAGAATAGAAATGTTACACCGACATTGCTATCATGTGTTACATCACTTATCTTTGGCACGTCTATGGGACTGTTTGGAATGGGTGAAGGAGATTTTGCATGAGATGGTGTGCACCCAGGAAAATCACAAGGAAGAATAGTTGAAAAACGGCCGACGAGAGCGGGAATCGAACCCGGGTCTCCTGATTGCCGGTCGGGTGCTCTGTCTGTTGAGCTATTTCACAGGAACATTCTCTGAAGCTATCCGGGAGACTTTGTTGGCTAGGACATAGTGATTTTGTCCGCATGGCGGCATAGTTCGCAGTCATGGCTTCATAGAAGCACTGGCCACACAAACTGATGGTAAGGAAGACCCCTCTAAGGTTAACAAACAAGAAGTGGGACTGCTTGGATTCGACATGTTTCTCTGTGAACCTCGGTCCACTGTAAGCGGGTAAAAGCCCCTTGAGACGTGGTTTTCTCCAGGTCCCCTTCACAGGAATCACACAGTAAATATACCAGTATAGACGCTCTGATACCTGCGCGGTTTTCCCGTCCTCAGATGCCCTACAAACCGCCATAGCTACGAAGGATCTGACGAATTGAATGGATGAAGTGTTCTCCGTAAGGGTGGCTGCTTCGAGGAATCTCGGATCCTTGCTCTGGAGTGAAGTGATGCAGAGTGTCGCTTTCCGGGTTTATATAGTGCGCATTTCCGCTCCATTTCACTTTTGTGCCCACCTTTCACCGAGGCTTTTGGCCAGTTGGTGTGGCTAATGGGGGGGGCGTCCATGGGGAGCACGCCATGAACCATGGCCACAAGATACTTTTCAGTGAGACCAAAGTAATTTGCAGTGTTCCGAAATTCTGGGATAGAGTGATTAAGGAATCCATAGAGAAAGAAAAAGACAATATGAATAGAGACAAGGGCTAAACCCTAAGCAAAACTTGAGAGACCCGTCCTCCAGAAAATCATGGAGGGAAATAACCGTATTGGCAACGGCAGCAGCCAATCATAGTAGAGGAGGGGGAGTAGAGCAATAAAGGACGCCTCCCCATTGGCCATCAGTTAAATCCTGAAGATGGCTCCAGAGCTAGGAACCATGTTAATTTCAATTGCCCGAAAGGAAGTTCTCCTTGGAGTGGGCATTTCACTTCTCGTAAGGAATTTTGTCGGCGAACCATGCTTGAATTAGTTTCAAGAGAATGCCCCACATGGCAGCACCAAAATGAGCCAAATGTATTGTCCTTCTTATTCGTGAATGGTTCGTTCTATTTTCTATCTAATAATGGATTTTTAATGTTAATAACTATTAAATGTATGCTGTTTTAAGAAAAAAATTAATTATTTTGAAATTTTTAATTTTCTTGAAATTTTTTTCTTATAAAAACTTTCTACAAAAATTAGCGGTAGTCAAAATGTAGAACAATTTTTTCTTAACACATTGCAATTTTTATATTACCAGATTAATGTATCGAATGATCAAGAGAGTGTTTTAAGGAAGTAATTCAAAACAGTTCTACGTTGCAACGCTGCCTCTGGAAGTGCATTTGACGTCATGAGAGTACGCGCTAAATCCCTCTCCTACGAAATTCCTTTAACGTTAAAACAAATCAGAGTTGTCTGGTTTCTGAGAACATGCGCTCATCACATTTTCGACCACCTAACCTAGGCTTCGAAGAATTTTGTGTAATGAGCTCGAGATATTCTACCAAATGCTTCAAAAGTCTGTTAGCGAAGTGAGAGCGACATGGACATTCTTGGAAGAAAGAAAAAGGAACTCGGCGTTCAATGAATAAGAGGCAAAGGTTTCTCCTAACGCCGGCAGCGGCAACCGCCCAGGGAAATTCCTCGGAAGAGGATAATTGTCCGGCGGCCACCAGTTATGATACAAAATAACTCAAAACTAGATGCATATGAAAGCATCTTAATACATCAAAACAAAGGGAAACTCATGATGCCGACGATGGGCCTATCCAAACTTCTTCATTATACTCTCTTTTGGAGACCGCTTCTTAAAAGGTCCTAATCCCGTAATTTCCGCACCCTTCCTCCCCGTTCGTCACACAAAAAAACCCCACCCCCATAAAATCCCCTCCCACGACGAACAGTTACAAATACCTCACACTCCACTCTTTCTTCTCAGTCAGCATTGGACCCCCTGTGATCATGAAATCTTTGCTTTCGAAATGCGCATAGGGAATTCTGAATAACTTTACGTGCATTTTGATTGATTGCAGTGCAATGGATTTCTTATGAGATCACTTTCGAGTCGTCCATAGTCAAACCAAGGATACTATTGGTAGGAAAATCGATGTGTGTCAGGTCATTGATCTTATAATGAATTTTTAAATTTCATATGTCTATCTCGTCGGGAAGTACTTGAAATTTATTTCCAAAGATTTCTGTCATGTATTTCTTACAAGAGTTACTGAAATCGGATAAATAGATATACACATCGGTGGTTATTATATAAGATCATGAGAGACATTCGTGCGTTCAGACTTCCAGGGAAGAGTTTCAATTTCTGTAATACAAAAGATATTCCCCTCTAAATACGCAGGACTTTTATGGGTGCTATACATCCAATTTTAGTCGTAAAAATTGCTACGTGTTTTAAAAAATTAGCTCCACAAACTGAGTACACCAAAAATTTTATTATGCCTTCATAAGAATCTTTTTTGTGAAGAAATGGTGAAAAAGGAATATAAATTTTTTTCTCCGATGCGCGAAGATTTTATTATTATTCAGTTTACTGAACCGTTAATTAAACTAAATTCACCCTAGCGATGCTGCCATCTCTTGGGACGGTGCTGTATTTGGAATAGAATCTAAACTCAACTATGATTGAAATTCTCGACAGTTGAGATTAGGAAGAGAGGAATTTGCATCAGTACATTTAAAATACAATTGAAAATAAAATCAAAACCCAACCGGACTCAACCTAACCAAGTCAAACATAGTCCAGAATGCGAAGTTCAAAACCTTTTGGGAATTGCTTGTAACACATATAGGAAACGTAATGGAATTCTTCACTAGCGTGATATAAAGTATTACTATCAAATTAATCATATTTTACTAAAAATAAACTTTATTAAGGTTAACACATTGTCGAAACACTTTGAACATATACTGTCAATGACTTAAATTGTTCCTCCGCGAGCATTTCCAGCAGTCTGGATTCCTTAAATAGTCCTTCATGTATATATTTCATTTCATGTAACTTTTTGGACCAGTAGCACTCTTTTTATTTTTGAATGCTGCCAACCTATACTTCTTATAGCTTGCAATGTTCATCCTCTTGGAGGCATTCACTGCAGGTACGGTCTGATGGCTTCTCTCCACTGGTTCATATACATTTCCACGTTCTTGTTCGATTGCTGCTGAAAAAAAGGTGATCACAGGGAAATTGACTAAGTAGTTCAAGTCCAAAGGGAACGGAAGGCACTACTTTAGGAACTTCTTTCGTTAAATTAATATTTAAATACTCGAGAATACATTCCTCCATGTAAGGGTAAGTATTTGAAATATGCGAACTACTAAATTTAAAAGGTATCTTTCTAAATTAAACATCACGTAGGATTTTGATCACGAAAAGACTCCTTTATATCCTTAATTTTTTCTCAAAATATTGAAGCTTATTTAGCTGCAGAATTACGGAAAGAAAAAAACTTGGAATGTTAATGCGTGAATGCAGCTCACAACTACGATCAATCGATAGAAGAATGTGTTCAGAGCATAATTAATAGTTAATCTACTGTGAATTTGCTATATTCCTTCATTTATTAGGAGAATTTCCCAATATAACGAATAAATGCCATTTATCAGCTGTAATATGTGCTTCCACTATACGATAGGTTTCTAAGAATGGAATAGATAAAGACATTTATAAAAAGAAGATGTTCTGCCATTTTGATGGTGCTATTCTTTTGCTGAAAGAATTCAGGGCAATGGGTACTCTTACCTGAATGGCATTCCAAAACTCCCTTCCGAAAAGGCGTCCAAGGCCGAATACGTTCCTTCTGAATATGCTCATGAGTTCACCGGTGCTAATTCTCCGTGGGGGAACTTCGGTTGTGGTCGCGTTCCCTTCCTCAGGCACACTTGCATTGCCCACCTTATATTTCATAGAGGTCATCTTTTTTAGTATTTCTTATTTTCTATATGGAATATATGTGTAATATATATATATATATATATATATATATATATATATATATATATATATATACGAGTAAAAGTTGCTTGCATACTGCAAGCTAATTGGTACAAATTTAACAATAAGTTCCCCTTACGGGTATCATCTTCGAAGCTTATCCAGCAAAATTCTTAACAATTGCCGCAATACATTTCTTACGTGAGAAATTTTCATCCATGTGGCATCGAACTCACGGTCATATGCAACCTTTCTTCCACTGGTTCTATAGAAAACTACTTCAAACGCAAACGCTGTATGGGTATGATACTGTATTCAACGGATAGCTTGAATTGTAGACTTTATACAGAGCAATATTTCTACTCAAAGATTGTTTGATATGAGAAATGAAAATGTTACTAATGAATAATTCTTTGAGTCAAAATATATTTCGATTTTTACAAATAAATTTAATTGAAATTAAATTAAAACATTAAATTTTCAAATGATAAATAGTGTCTTAATGTAAATAGTATCTTAATGTAATTAAATACTACATTTTCAATAGTATGTGCTATGCTTTCGGCTAAATTTACATAAATTCATTGCTTCACTTGTAAGAATTGATTCATTGCGCGATACAATTCGCTCGGAGAGTCAATATTGTGATCGTAATTCTCAATTTCATTGGGAACTTACCAATTGAATATTCTCATTAGACGGCTCAATGAGAGTGGAAAACAAGTCTCTTATCTGCGTAAACGCACTTCCTGTGTCGTTAGAGGCCTGCAAAATGAGACAGAAACTAATGGTGAATGGAAATTCGATATTGAATATCAGAAATTTAATGTAGTGGTAATTGAACCTAAGTTGACTAGTAATCATTTGCATAAATCAAATTTATAAATATATATATATATATATATATATATATATATATATATATATATATATATAGAAAATGTATATATATATATACATTTTTCTACAAATAATAGATTAAATTACATTAGTTTTCAGCTGACGTAAAGTAATCCTTCAATTAGCTTCTTTTGTAAAGAGTACTTACCTCAGTGGCCAGCCTCCAGTATGTCCTGAAGATACCCTCTTGGGACTGCCTCCTCAACCTTCCTTCCCATTTTCCTGCATTCACCGCCTGTGAAAGACATTTTAGAAAAATGCTAGCCTCGGTTAAACAAATCCCTCCACTTCCACTCAAATCGTACACTTGTTTGTCTTCTGATTCCATTGATTTTTTTATTAAGGTAGGCCACCCTGACATTTTCAGAAAATCGAAAAATTTTATTTTAATTTAAAATATAGTATAAACTTTTAGCAATGTAATTCTTTTGGCCCGATGTAAATATTCCACATACGAGTTTTTACGAAGTTACAGCTTATTTTGTCCGACGGTGCACTCCAACTGGAGGGGCGATTACGGACGATCTCGACTAACGTCAACATATCAGCTTACATAGACATTTAAATGGGTCTTTCTAACTTCAGTTTTTCTTACAGTCATTTAATTTGACTCAATGCATTGTTTGCTAAAATTTATCGCAGGCATACTTAAATATCTATTGATTATTTATTTATTCGCCTTCGATGTTCGAATAACGCTGAGGACAGTTTCCGTCGTCAATGAAGAACGCTTGGGACTCTCTTTCATAGTAGAGATGAGGTGAATGATACTCAAAACATGTGGAGCGAAAACAGATAATATCACTTTTCTATGGGAAAGAGGTAAATCGCTTATCCCATGAAAAATAGAAACGATCGCTAGCTATAAGCACGAGGCTATAATCAACCTTAGCCTTATGGAAAGCATTTGAGAAGCGTTTTTTTTATTACATTGAACTGTTAATTTAATAAATATTAAATTGGAATGCTCTTTGAAGACAACACAGGAGAAATACCACGAGACGTGCCTTCAGACCGAGAAAAAGAAATCCATAAAAAGACAGAATGTGGAAAATTAAATAGCAAGTTTTAGGACTTCTGCGCCAAAGTTAAAAGCAAGGTCATCGACATTTTTTTTGTTTTATTACGTAGCTTTAGAATATTGAATGTACTGCTACCTTCTCTACAAGGAGCGAATAATTGTCTGTAAATATTGTGAATAAGTAATTCGTAGACTCGAGCGCACGTGGTCTGGAATTTAACTGATTATCGTTTGTGATGACTGTAAGATGAAAGGAAATAATTCTTGCCCTTTAATCAACGACACAGCTTATTAAATCCACAAGAGATATAAATCTGCATTGAGAATTTAACGGGTTGGATTCGAGGGAATGCTGAATTATGATGTACAGATGAAATTATGGATCTACAAAAAGGACTCCTTCATAAACTTTTCTTGTCAAAAAATAGAGGCCTGGGAGGAGCGGATAAATCAATAGCCAGGTTGATAAATAACTGAAATAGCCCATCATATTATCTATCCATTAAAAGAAAACGTGTTTTAGCACTTACATTAATGCAAATAGCATTTAGGGGAAAAAGATAAGTGTTTATGATGTAATACCGTCATATCAAACCTTTGGTATGATGAAGACACGCATGGACGTACCCTTTGGTATTATGAAGACACGCATGGACGTACCCTTTGGTATTATGAAGACACGCATGGACGTACCCTTTGGTATTATGAAGACACGCATGGACGTACCCTTTGGTATGGTGACATGGCCGCCGGAGGGAGAAGAAGCAGGATGGAAGGCAGGAGGAGATATGAGAACAACTGCATCGCTCTTTTCTTTGTTATTCCTGCGAAAGAAAAGGAGAGCCAAATGTATAATAAGGAATATCTGTCTCTAGTCAATTCTCCGGGTGAAATGTATAATCAAATGAGGAATATCTCAAATACTAAATATGAAAATGGATACAGTGTAATATTTCCACCGGGTTTTATTAATTTTTCGCAGTTTAGCACTTTTTTCTATAAATAATTATGTACTGCAATCCGAATAAGTGAAGTTTTTACGAGTCACTCAGTCAACGAAGATTCCTTTTATTATTTTCAGACATAACTCAAGAATACGATAAGCGCATAAAAAATTGAGAAGGGACGAAAAATCTTATCAATCACTCTTGCTGATGAAAAATTTTGGTAGTACATACTACTACGTACTTAAGGATTCGGCAAATCATTGGAATTGGCCGTCGAGTCCGCTTCTGAAACGTAATATATATATATAATCATTAAGTATTCTTATCTCTATTCAATGAAGGTGAGTTTCTTTGAAAGGAATCGCTTTCTAAGCGATGTTAAGAAAGTATACGACGCCAAGAGAAAGGCGAAAGGGAAAGTAAACTATAACGACCACAAGCAGGGATCGCATACCTATGAAATGTAACTCAAGTTCATAAGGTCGTGACCTATAAACGGAAGTCGAGTTAAATACTTCTTGTATTGAACACATTATATGAATTTTCTAAAAATCCTTCATTTTCTTTGGAGAAAGTTTAGATCTCCTAGGATTAACAATGACCCTAGATTTAGGATGATTCAATAGATCTTGCATTCATTACTCTGTTTACCTTTTAACAGCATTTTTTAAATTCATACCCCAAAAATTAATTTTTAGCATGAGTAATTAAAATTAACAGGAAGAAGGGACCTAAATTTCGCCCTACATTAAATATGGATTGAGTTGTATTTATTTATCTATTCTTACTCTACCCTAAGTGAGATATCATATTTTAAATTTTAGAATTACAGCTCGGAAGGACTGTACAAATTTGAAAGGTCGAAACAAAAAGGAAACAGCAAAATATTGAGGGTTCGTTCTCTTCATGGCATATATTTTGTATAAATTTAAAATTTTGAAAGACATGCTAAATATTTACTGTTAAGAATGAAATTATTCTTTAGAGGACGAATTTATGAACTCCGTCATTAAATTTATTGTAAAATTCCTACTTTATGTTAAGTATGTTATTGCGCCTATATACATACGTCTTGAAGAATGGTTATAAATATATTGAAATCAAGTATTCACTTGCATAAATCAAACTTTCGTATTAATAGTTTATTAGCTATTATTGGGAAATTATGTTTATCAGAAAGATGAGAGAACCCTGTGCAATTGACATTCTGAATGAGGATATTTACTAATTATTTCGAAAGGAAATGCCTTTCTCATAACGTATTAATTAGGTAAGGGACGTTTATTTTTTCCACAGAAATGTTTATTAAGCTACAGGTTTCGGCCATCATCAGGTCACAAAATAAATCCAGAAAAACAATAACCAAACAACATGGATCGGTTACCTAATAAGAATTTTGTTTATATTGAGAAAGTATGTATCTCTTCTCATTCCTTGCTATGAATGTCAACAATATCTCCTTATTTTGAGGATTAATTATAATTATTGTTTAATAAGGATTGATCATAAGCTTGGATAACGAACTAAATTATCTGCTGAATGAAGTTCTCTCGGGTCTCCATCCGGGTGGCTGCTTCGACGCTGGTCGACGTTTCGACTCCGGAGTCATCTTCAGGACTGAAGTGAGCAGAGATGTCCGGTATTTTATAGGAGGCGAATTCGCTTAGTAAGACTTGGAGACCTGTCCTGAAGAAGATCTCGGAGGAAAATAACCGAATTGGACACCATAACAGCCAATTATAGGAAGGGAGAGGGGAGATGAGCAGAAAGGAGCATCCCCCATTGGCCACACCCACCAACCAACGGTCGCAGTGAAAGGTGAACTTGGAAGTGAAAGGGAGCGAATTCGCCTCCTATAAAATACCGGACATCTCATTTCAGTCCTGAAGATGACTCCGTGGGGAGGAGTCGACCAGCCACCCGGATGGAGACCCGAGAGAACTTCATTCATACGATTCGTCGGGAAGCACCAGACCCTAAATTATCTGCTGATGCGTCTGGATATATATGTTGTCATATTTACTGATAGCTACTTAATAGAAATAAATATACACTCACTTTGTAAAATTCTAATAATTTTATTATATCTGCGACATGTTTCGTCTAAGACATCATCGGGCACTGATAGCAAAATTGAAGACAAAAAATAGCAAAACAAAAAAGAAAGAAGGGGCAGGGATGGAGTGGGTTAAGGAAAGTTCAAATTAATTGGCTGTGGAAGGTGTAGTTGTAGGAGGGAAGGTAGAAGGTTAACTGTGGAAAGTAGGGGGGATTGAGTCCGAAATAAGTGGTTGTTAGTCAATTCACATTTACAATGTAAGTAATGTGTGATCTCTATTTTTTTCCAAGTAATTCAGTTTAATGCCTTTACTTTGACTGTGTAATAATTGTGGAGAAAAATTGGAGTGGTGATTTAATTCTAACAGGTGTGAGGCAAAGTATGAATGATGTGTACTAGGGCGTATCGAAAAACAAAATTATTTAGTAGTGGGTAAGTAATAGGTTGGAAAAGTTGCCTTTTAGGCTCAATAATATGTGTGCAAAAGCACTGCTCAGAAAAAGTTCGTCTTGGGCCTGACCAAAGAGCTGAAACATTCGAAACTTTAGTGAAAATTGCTTTTTTTTAGGTAAGTTAATTTTTTGACGGAGCATACATACATTTGATTGAGTGGCTGTTTAATTCGTTTTGATTGAGGAATAATTATATTAAGCCATTAAAACCGAATATGACGGGATATCATACTTTTAAAATTTTTGGAAACACCATGGAAAGTGGCAGCTCCTTGCTGGTTCAGCTGCGGTGAGCTACTCAGGACTCATCACGAGGTGGTGCCTGTTAATCAACTAATGCCTGCCTACCCACCCGTGGATGCATACCAGATAACTAGCTGATAACTTTGAAGACTACTTTTGATCTGATTTTTTGTATTCGAGAGAGAATCCTCTCCCCTTTGAACCCGTCTCTTGCATCGTGGCCGTAGACTAACCGTGAGGCCTCTGTGACTTCTCTTACGGTTCGTTCGACTGCTTGAGAATTATTTGGGACGGCAAATAATGTGGCAAGCTGCTTTATGGGTTCCTTGGCATTATCTTAATGCAACCCGCAACAGAAGTTCGACGTGCCTTCTTATGAAGGGATGATAGATTGAGATAAAGTCACTGTCCCCGAGCCACCACTTACTCTTCCCCGAGGATCTTCAAAACATTAAGGATAATGCCAAGGAACCTATAAAGCAGCTTGCTACATTATTTGCCGTTACTTATGCCTCTTTCTGCATCAAATTTAACAAATAAAGTTTATTTGATAGCACAACAACAAAAGAAATAAATCAAAAGAATTAAATATATTTCGTCCATCGTCTCGTCAAAATACATTTGGAAAGCTCTCTAATCATTTTTAATATTTTTCACTTTTCTAAATTGGCACATGAACATAGGCACTAAATTGAAACCGTGCCCTTGCGTTCTTTTTTCCTCAAGAAAATAGATTTTCTATCATTAAAACAGCTGAGTTTAAAGCGTCATCATAAAAAATACGTCTGTTAATTCGTATCATTAATTACGATAAACATTCTTATAATTTTATCCTGGCTCATCACGTGTCGGGGTCTTGTAACTGAATTCTTTCCCACTTTAATCGAAGGACTCACTTTCCTATTCAGATGGTAAATGAAACAAGGCATGCATCTCGCCGTAGAACAAGAGCAGCAGACATTTCATATTACAAGAGTTCTTCCTTCCTTTATTCCGCGCACAGAATTTCGCGAAAATTGTCGAGAAAGAAGATAATGTTGGAGAAAGCGTTGAACAATTGTGAAATAATGTTGACCCAAAAATCATTTAGCGCCCCCGGACTCCCCGGAAATTATTTGCTTTTCCTTCCACTTTTTAATCTTCCATTTTATGTATATTTCTGTTAAAATATTTGGATGTCCTGCGTGTGTTTCCATCAATTTGAGACTCTTGCACTAATAGACATATCAACTTATTTGTGTATATATTCTTTCGGTTGAAATAAGATCTAAAGTAGGGTGTGTGTATGTTCGCCTAAAAATCAACGACATTTTTTGGGGATGTCCTTCCTGCGCAGATGATGAACTACTTATTAACCTTCCCCAGACAAGAAAAAGAGTTCATACAAGAAATAAACCTAAATTTCACCTTTATTTATTTGGCAAAATTAAATTAAAAATAATAGTCGAAGACAAGCACGATAAGAGAGAAAAAAAATGAATTTTTTATTTTTGCTATGTAATATTGTTATCGAGTCTTAATTTTATGAATTTCTACATAATATAGAAAAATTTGTGAAATTTTGAGGCAAAAACTGAAGCTACGATTCTAATATTTAAACAATAATATCGTAATCTTGTATCGTATATATAGAGATATAAATGAAATGAAAATAAACCGTTTTAAGAAACTTAACTTTTGTTAGCTACGTTTATTTACTGCATCTGATTCGAAATTGCATCTTTTTCAAAGGCGAATGATTATTCTTTTCAGCATGTTCTGGTGTTCTTAACATCAAATTATAAAGTATGAAGAGGCAGTCCTTTGAATTCCCTTTAAAGAACCATCAAATTGAAGACCAAAGTATCGATTGATAATCTTTTCCTTCTCTACTATAAACAAAATGCCCCCTGTTTGGAGGAATTAAAATGAGATATTACGTAGAGGACATATTCTAATTGAGGCATAATTAGCATGGTAGATCTTAATATCCCTGTTGTGAGGGCATTTCAGCTACTTGTTTACTAAAACAAAGCAATACGTTAGCAAGCGTCTGAGTTACAAAATAAATAAATATCCTATCATTGTCCGAAACTGAAAACTTCCTGATATTTTTTAAGTTTGCTTCTGCATTTTATGAATTTTAGAAAGAGTAGATAATATTAAAGTAGGCTTTGTAATTTTATTTTATAATACAAAATAAACATTCGATGTATGTTGACAGGATCCTTATGAAAATATTTCTTCCATTCTCGCATAAAAATGTTTGTCTGTAGTTTCAACTGCATGCAAATTGTAGCGATCCTTATTTAGAATGTTCCGGAAGCAATAGTATACATTTCACGAATCAAAATAGTCATTTACGTAAAAGGAAGTATTTATATGACTTATATAAAGATAAAAAGCCCATTTAATATCAAATAAAGGATAGACTCATCAACCTTTATCCTCTCCGTATATTTTCTCATTCTTCGCCTTGAATCGACTGCGTTTTATTGCAGAGATGAAGCAAACCCTCAAATCGACAAATTACAAAATAGTGAGAAAATATAACGGTGAAAAAATTGAAGAGTGCGTAGGGAAGTGTTTGGGTTCATGGTCAAAGACGTTTTGAAGACTTTCTCTCGTTATGTATGTTTAGCAGCAGCTCAAAGTGTTTTCCTATTTCAAGGATTCTCATTTTTAACTTTTTACTCTCCTTGATTTAAATCCATCATTTGCTCTTGGCGAAATGTCATTCTTACTCATATTTTACCGAAGTTTTTGACGTTATTCTTAAAACCTGTACTAATTAGACTGATTTAAACTGTATATATAGACAATAGACAAGATTATGCTATTATTAGACAGGACGATTCCTGTTTTCTAACAAATGGAATTCTTTCAAGTAGAATTATCCCTGAAAAAAGTAGTAGCTCGTCGTGCTTATCAAAATTACGAAATCGACTCGTTCTTTTAGTCGGTTGAAAGTGAAAAGGATAGTCAATGAAATTCAGAGGAAAAAGTATCTTGTATTTATGTTGGGCTAACAGCTAAGTCATTTCATTTGATACCTCTTCTAATATTACCACTAATAAACATTACTGGCTAAGCTGGATAGAAAATTCTTTAATGCTGAGGAACTATATCCATAATAAGGATCCCTGAAGCGACTGAGTTGATATCTCACAGACGTCTGAAATTTGCCGTTTATTAACAGAAAAATTTTTTCATTGCAAAAGATTCCCCCTCCTCCTGCTTACAAAATCGTTCTATTGACTCCTGAGAAATTATAGCAATAACACAGCTCCACTTTAAATTGAGCGGTCAAGGGTAACTTCTTTCCTTACAACTTGGCGTTCCACACCATTACAGTTTCTCTCGGATTCTGCATAAATCACCAACGCTTTCCAATAGGTCGTTGAAGTCTCCGCAGATCCCTGGAGGCTCAACAGTAGTAAGAGCAGTCAACATGTGGGCGTAATCTGTCGAACACCGCTTTTACACCAAAAAACTCACCTGTTATCGAAGTCAGCAACTTCTTCCGTCGACGGCAGTGGTTGGTAATGCCGAATGCATTATCACTTTGATGGTAGACGGTGGACGCAAGTGGCGTCACGAACCATTTCCGGTAGCATTCCTCAGAGTAGCGACGTTGCTTTCCAAGCGAAAGGGAGAACTTTCTGAATGTGGGTCAGACGTCGAGAGCGACTCGCCTGTGACTGGCGATGCCTTTGGAAGGTAAGGGGGAGGTGTGGAGGAATGAGGGGGAAGGAGAGGAGGCAAGGGGAGGGGGAGAGGGAACGCATTGCCATATGAATTGCGTTTCAAATTAACGATATTGGCGAATTTTCGAAAGTACTGGAGCTGAAAAGATGAGAAAATTGCCGGCTTCATTGTAAGTGCTGTATTTTCACTGTATTTCTACGTACTTGTAATCAATTGCGGACGAACGATG
The DNA here is from genome assembly GCA_036926295.1 of Pachydiplax longipennis. Classification (NCBI taxonomy): domain Eukaryota; kingdom Metazoa; phylum Arthropoda; class Insecta; order Odonata; family Libellulidae; genus Pachydiplax; species Pachydiplax longipennis. The sequence continues at coordinate 480,458 of JAVFKF010000065.1, forward strand.
ACGTCCAGCCGTTGTACTACATGCAATTGTTGAAAGTGCATCGATAACTGAGGTCTCCACCGGGAACCGAACTAGGGACCTCTTTCGTAAAAGTCGATCTTGGAGCTCACTTGGCCATCCAATGATTAATCTGATTTGGCTGAGTAAAAGTTGATTCCAAACCGCAGGCTAATCGGTAAATATTTATCAAAACATCCGATTACGCTCGGAACTAATTGCGAAAATATTCCTAGCTTCAGTTAAGCGTAGATCAAAACGGGAAAATATACCCCTCTGGTACCAAACCAAAACCGTGGTTGTCGCAACCCATTAAGTTTTGGTAAAAGCCCTTCTTACCGTATGCTGAATTTACTACATAGTTGATATCAGTTCGGGAAGGTCCTCCGATGTAATTCCGAATTTCCCATTTCATTGTATGGTAGAATGATAATGGTATCCTGACGAAGAACCAAGGACCATCAGGGAAACGGTAAACTGCTTTCGTAAAACAAATTCACGGCTGCTTTTACATCCCAAGTAACAGACTTCTGTATTTTCCCTAATATCCTCATAAATTCATTTTCCGCCGTATATTTCTCATGGGAGAATTAGGACCTCCTGGAGCCGAATTTATTTCTTTAAATAAGATTTCTTATAACCATTTGGTAGGTGACTGTTTCTAAAATTTCAAGTTAATATCATATAGAGAATATCCTCAAATAAGATTCCGTTATCTCCTTTAGAAATTATTGTAACGAGTAAATAGCCCTATGGAACCATAAGAGACACAGTGATCTGTATATATGAAACGTATACATGAACCCTGTTCACATTCCTGATTTTATCTATTATATATATTAAATATATTTTTATTACACAGAGTACAATTAGTTATTAAAATATAGTAATAGTAATAGAAATTAATATAAAGAAAATTATTGAATTCCTTAAATAAATATAATCTAATCATTTGCAATCATGGTATCAGCCAGATGCATTCGTTGAATAAGTTCAAACTATCATATAAACGTGAAATTAATTTTTAGTGTTAATTAATCAACCCTGTATTGAATAGGTTTTAATTAGCATAGGATAGCCTCAATCATTTAAAGCCTCCTTCGCTAGAGATGTTCCCATTGAGAAAGCAAACAAAAACAGTGACACCAATCTTTGAGAATGCTTTTTATTGTATAAGAAAATGGATTTCACTTGCAGATCAATTAAAATCTTTTCAGTCTTAATGGCGTAATACATAATAGGATTACAGATAACTCGTGTTTTTTCCTCTCGTTGAGTGAGTGAAGCGAAGAAAGAGAAATGATTGATGGAGAATTTCAGCTAAAGGTGGTTCTGAAATAGATTTCATTTGAAAGATATTACGAAAAGGTTCATCAATTGTGTGATAGAAGAGAGTGCCATAAACATGGTTAGAGACTTATCTTTGTTGGGCAGTTGAAATTATAAGAGGAGTCTTTGGTGTTGGAGGATTTTAGATTTATACGAGTAAACTTTGCTTGCACACTGCAAGATAATGGGTTCTATCAATATCCCATGACTTTTGGAAGTGCTAACGAAAAACATTCCCAAGTTTATCTCAATGTATGTACATACATTAAGCGGGAAAAAGTATCTGGAGTCGAACCCAGAAGGTAGATAACGTGCATTACATTGCAGAGGCGAAAGATCGATTATGATGGGATTCCTTACATTTTCGCATTTTCATCGACGCGTGAGCCTTTTTTGGTTTAAACAATTCTTCACGTTAAATTTAGCTCTCTATCTGTGCCACTAAAATAACACAAAATTAAATTTGATATAAGAGTCAATCAAACGCTAAGCTAACAGTATATTTACATAATTAAAAACCTTATATTGTATTATGTTGCGAAAATGCTCCGTAAAGAAAATATCTTTGGCTAAAGATATTTTAAAAGAATAAAATGTAACAAGATTGTGATAAATTGCTTAGAAAAGATTTCGCTATAAAATAAATGTTAAATGTAGTGTAGCGAACGAAAAAGTTCTTCGCCGACGAAGTTTGGTGGTGAAAATGGCGATGAAGTAGCAGAGCATGGAATTTCTTAGAGAGAGTGTTTGTCAGTAGGGAAAGCATGATGAAAAGATTCGATAAGAAGAAGAATAGTGTGAATTCTACATCTACATGAATACCCTGCAAGCTGCCCTTCGGCGTGTGGCACGGGATGTAAACACCAAACGATTGAGCTACTTTTTTAGTCTATTACTATCGCTTATTGTTCGCGGAAAGAATGAGTTCTTAAAACGACTTATTCTAGCGTCTATTTCTCTTATTTTGCTCTCATTATCGGATCGGCCGAAGTTACAGGGGGGTCGCATAATATCAACTACGTCTTGGGAAAACGTGCTTTCTCTAAATTTGTTAAGAAGTCGCAACCTAACCTTTCTTTCAATGATGCCCAACCTGCATCTGAGAGCATCCGCGTGACGCTTACCTTTTTCTCGTAGCATTTTTTAACGAAACGTATCGCTTTGCGCTGAACTTTCTCAAGTTCGCGGGTACCCTTTTTATCCGCTGGGTCCCATGTACGAATTAATCAAATTAGGAACATAGATCGATGCCCGTAAGTAATTTCAGTAGTAATTAATTAAGTAATAATAATAATAACTAAGTAATTTCTAAGAAGTGAAAAACTGGTACTTGACTAGTTAACGAAGAGTATCCTTGATGATCATTCAGACCAGCATATCGTATACTCGTTTTCACGGCCGTGTTTCACTGTACGATATTCACTGTCGTATATCTAAGATTGGTTTTCGGTATGCGGCAGTTTCAGGAATTTATCCAGTGATTAGGTCTATCGATACAATTGATTAGGTGATTAATGGCATGAAAATGTATGAGAAGATATAGTAAATATTTACTCAGTGGTTTATTAGGAAAGAAATTTAGGTCAGATTTGACCCCACTCGTTTCCGCTTAGAGGTTAATCGGTATGTTAATATCTAAATTCCACTTAATAAGAAAAATAATGACTGATTTCAAGATTAGGAGCTTTGGAAATATTCTCAAGAAATTAAATGCATCTGAAGCCTTTGTGACGCAACAAGAGCTAGACTGTATTTTTGTTGACTTTGAATGAATGTGTAAATGCTGGAGAGTGAGCAAGAGAGTTTTTCTAATTTGTAGAAGATGTTCTACCATGTATCGCCTAAAGATATCACGCTTAAGTTGATGGAGAATTCGTAAAATTTCGATATTTCAAAGAATACATTGGCTTAACTGAATTACGAGAAACTTAAAAATATCGTTGAAAGATTGTGATGTTAGTCTTTAGATAATTCATATTTTTAATGTCTTAGGAATATATCAGAAGACATGCAGTAAAAGTTTGCAACTTTGGGAGAAGCGCCCCCGGATAGCCAAGTGGATCACGCGATCGCCTTTCGAAAAAGCTGTCCCGGGTTCGATCCATAGTGGGATTCACGTGCAAAATGAACTCGGCTGCCGAAGCACTTTTAAAATTACTTCTACTATGGTAAAAATAACATTTGTTTGATTAAACTTTTAACGATAAAAACATGCGGACGAATTTCGTCGAATATTTCAAGGAAAATACATTGCTCATTTAAATCTATTGGATTATTTTTTTACGTTTTGAGGAAAAGTGTGTGTTTAATGATTATAATTTTCTAAATTCTTCATCATCAAAGTGTTTGATTTCGCAGAATGGAGAATTCGGCAGTAGACATCTCAAATCTGGATTTATTCCGTGTTCTGTTGGAAATTCCTCCCCAATCCGTTGCCTTACAAAAATCGTACGAAAATTCCGTGGAAGTGTTTTAGAATGGATTTCGTCAGACCACAATTAAGGGAGAGATCACAATTCTCTCAATATTACAGAATAAGCGAGTTTTAGCAGCGCTCCTGTGTTGAGTAACGGAAAACAAACGGGAATTGCATTTCTAATCAAATCACCATTGCAAATTTTCATTTACGCAGTACTTATTTCACGAATCGATCAATGAATATTGAAATATTGGATAATGGCTTTCTTAAAACTAGAAATGAACCTGAAGTGTGAATATAAAGTTCAAATGTACGTTTACGAAATTCAATTCGTATTGTCGTATACGATTGTCAAAATTCTTTCCAAAGCTTGTTTGTGATCAACTGGAGAAAGAAATGATTTTCATTTGAATCCATTCGCCCGAGTCGAGAGAAAAATCACTTATCACTATTCTGCACACTTCTATATATATATATATATATATATATATATATATATATATATATATATATATATATATATCATCAGCCATTTTCAATCCGATGTCGGATGTAGGCCTCCCCAAGCGCTTTCTATTTCTCTCTATTTTGAGCTTCTCTTTGCCATGTCACACCTAAGTACTTAATGATGTCTCCGTTCCATTGGTCCTTTGGTCTTCTTCTTGGTATATATAAAACCTCGCGCAAATGAACGCCTGGCGTCGAAATAAGAGCCTAATCGTGCAAAACAATTGCATATTAATGTAAGATAAGTGCCATTCTGACATTTTCCAAAATTTCAATTCAATATCTGATCGGGAAGTTCCTAGAAGTTTTCGGATAAGCATTATAAGTAAATGTCATAATTGCCCGCCATGCATTTTATACCGGAGACTTTTGCACCCACTTGCCGTCGAACTCACAGTCATTTGGTAAAGTTTCTTCAGTTGGTACAATAGATAACCATCTCATCTGCATACACCGTGATTTTGATTGCTCTATCGCACCTAGAACGGCCCCATAACAGTTTGAAAAGAATGCACAAAAGACCGCCTAGCGTCGAACTCAGGACTCTTTTGAGAGAGAAAATAGCAAATTGATATTAGAGAAGTGCCATTCTCACTAGTTCCAAAGTTTCGATTCAATATCTTATCGGGAAGGTCCCAAAATAAGATTCCGTTTTCCCCGTTTGAAATGCATGGTAGAATCAGAATGACGCTCTTGCATCGAACCAAGGACCACTAGACGAACGATAAATTCATGAAAGAATGTTTTCAAACGCCTTTGTCCCCATTCCGGGTTTTATCATTCCAGCTTATCGGGAAGGCATTTAAAAAAATCGTAAAAGATTTCAGCAATGCATTTCTTATGGAAGAATTTCGCATCCACCTGGAGTCGAACTCACGGTCATTTTGTAACATTTCTTCCATTCGTATTATAGAAGACTACCAACTACAACCTCCGAGATTTTGGTTACTCTATCTTAACGATAAGTGCCTCAAAATAATTTTCAAATATCCGCGCAATGCATTCTTATGGGAAAATTGCGATTTTTGGGACATTCTGGTATCGAACTCATGACACCTAGCGTCGATGTCTGAATTATTCTGGCATCTACAGGGTGGTGCCAGTACGTCGTAAAAATCTGACGTCGAAGGCGCTTGCGGAACATGGTCAGAATTCGTATCCCCTATATCTATCTATATAGGTATATCCGGAGAGTTAGCTATATATAATAGAAGATATAAAAGTGCTCCTTCGGATCTAGAACTAATGACCGCATACAGAAGGAAATCAGAAGTGAAAGAGAAATAAATGGCATATAGTTAAGAAATGGAGGATTATTGGAAAGAAGTGGCAGAAGCAAAAGATGATTAAACCCTTTTCGATTCAACTCATAGACCAGTACTATTAGTATCCTAAGCTTTCTTATAAATTAAAAGAGCTCACTTGCGGTTATAAATGAAATATGTAGATTTTTCCGACAAATTTGTATCAAGTAACTTTCAACAGGTGAAGAATTCATTCAGTATGATAGTACCAAATATGTTTAAAATTGTAATTGTTTTCTTTTTTCTTCTCTAACCACTTATATTTCAATATAAAAAAAATCTTAGATGGCCCCGTGATTCCAAGCGAGTATTCTAGGTGACATAGTGCCGTATATTTCGATCTTCTGCAATGAATCAGCTGATGAATGAACAAATATTGCGGAACAGAAATTGAATCAAGAATTCATTTCTACTTCATTCGGAGAAGTCACTCAGTGAGGGGGAAAACAAACATGCATTAAAGATCGACAAGAGAAATTATTCTTACGCGAATGAAATACCTTGGCTAATGAATATCCTTGGCGAGAAATTTCCTTCACTAAAATTAAGTAAAAAGTGAATGTAAGTAATGCTGCAGTATTTCTGCCATGTAATTCCATCGTCGCATAGTTTTGAATTGTTTAAACTTTAAGCCATAAAATGCCCTCTCGATCAATTTCCATATATAAGATATGGAATATCGCCCTTTTAATAATAAATATTATAATGCTTCATCTGTTCGTGTCTGTATATATCGAAATATATTGAAACTCGTGTGTATATATATATATATACACACACGAGTAAATGTTGCTTGCATACTGCAAGCTATCAGTTGAATGCAGTATCGTTTCAAGAAAGGCCTCAAAACAATGTTCAAAACTTCGCGCGAATGACCGCCTGGCGCCGAACTAAGTACCAGATCGTACGACACAATTGCAAATAGCAAAGTAGATAGATAGAAGTATAAATATTAGACAAGTGTCATTCTGACCTGTTCCAAAGTTTCAATTCAATATCTTATCGGGAAAGTAGTAAAATAGGATAATGCTATCCCCCTTTGAAATACATGGTAGAACAGAAATGACGCTCAGGCATCGAATCAAGAACCCTCAGAGGAACGGCAAACAGCGTATATGAAACATATGAATTGCTTCTATGTACATTCCATTTTATATATTCAAAATAATTGTCAAAATTGACCGCCATGCACTTTATACCGGAGAATTTTGCACCCACCTGGCGTCGAACTCACGGTAATATGGCACTATTTTTTCCACCAGAACCATAGAAGACTACCTCAACATCAACCTCCGAGATTTTGGTTCCTCTATCTCACCGATAAGTGCCTCAAAATAATTTTCAAATATCCGCGCAATGCATTCTTATGGGAAAATTGCGATTTTTGGGACATTCTGGTATCGAACCCATGATAGCTATCGGCGATGTCTGAATTATTCTGGCATCTACAGGGTGGTGCCAGTACGTCGTAAAAATTTCACGTTGATAGAACATGTGGAACATGCTTAGAATTCGTATCCCCTATATATATCTATATAGGTATATCCGGAGAGTTATTAGCTATATATAATAGATAATAGATACACACACACGAGTAAAAGTTGCTTGCATACTGCAAGCTAATTGGTGAAAATTTACAATTAGTTCCCCTTCCCGGGTGTTATCCTCGCAGCTTATCCAGAAAATTCTTATAAATTGCCCCAATGCGTTTCTTACGGGAGAATTTTGCATCAATCCGCCATCGAACTCACGGTCATTTGTAACCTTTCTTCGACTGGTTCTATAGAAAACTACTTCAAATGCAAACGCTGTGATTTTGAATAGTCTATTACATACATACAAACGTCTTTATTGGCGAAATTGGGACTGGGCAGTCCCATCTTACATTTAACCAATAATACAAATAAAAATACAAGCGTAAATACAAATTAAAATACAATGAATGACAATAAAAAATGCAAATAAAAGTACAGGTAAGATACAAATAAAAGTAAAAGTGAAATACAAATAAAGTAAAAAAAGGAAGTATAGAGAAAGGCCTCAAAACAATTTTAAAAAATTCGCGTAAATGACCGTCTGGAGTCGAACTTAGGACCTGTTCGTAAGAGACAATTGCATACTAATGTTAGATAATTGCTATTTTGACCCCAACGACAATACTGTCAACAAAATGTGCTCTATACAACATGATTGCAAAAATACCACTAAATGAAATGAAAAACAGTATCGTATGATAATAAACGATAATGACGTTAAAATGAACTATTTAATATGATTCTATCATTCGTTAAAAATTACTGCAGATCAAGAATCTGGTATTCTTAAGGCTAATTTATCATTAAATTTAGTGTATAAAAAAGTACGGTAAGATTGAATTTTATAAGCGAGTAGTAATTAAAGTCCACGCAATTCATCAATGAATTGAAAAGCATTGCTGCCTAATAAGCAATACATAATTAACTGAATGTAGTCATTCGATGGTTGAATCGTTGCGAGGAAATGAATGGCAGATGATAAATACTTGGATTGAAGAAGTTCGCAATAGGAAAAGTGAAATCTTTCGTCTTTTAGGAAAACTTACTCTTCAGATGAATAGAATCAAAAACATGGAACAGTATTATTCTCTCTGATTAGCGTTGTTTGGTAGGTGAGCGAACAATCAGCTTCCAACAATAGACTTGTTTATCATGGATTGCTGATTAAGTTGGCCTCGATGGATTGCATCATAGGAAAGTGAGACTTCCGTTGAGAGAAAGCGCCACCTTTCCTTTCAGACGAAACACATGGTAAGAATACCCCCTCACTCGACGTCTTTTTACTCTCACTCTTCTCTAGAGAATGTTAATTTCTTCTTTCGAATGAATAATTTGAGGAGAGTAAAATTAAGACATCGCGAAGCAGAACGATCTCCATCCCCCTGTCGAAGATCTTCTTAACCATTTTTTCATCTGACAGATTAAAAATCCACTTTGCATGGTTTCCTTTCGTAGCAATCTCGAGTTGTAATTAACTGTCTTTCTAAAACGTGTTTCATTTTAGAGTGAAAAATTACCGCAATTAAGTAATTACGACGCACTCTTTGTCCGAAAAACAGACATATCTTCAATAATAAAGCATCTCACAACTCGATTGAGGCGCGGTTTCATCTTAACTGGGTTTTGCTGAGTCGTAAAAAGACTATAGGTCATTCCACATTAAGTTGACAGTATTGTCCTTAGGGCGAACGCTGTTGCCAAACGTACTCTCAGTCTACTCGCCTCGCGATTCCCGCGCCAAATTTGAATTGGTTACCGGATGTGTTAAGACAAAGCTCATTAAAAAGTTCCTAAAGTAATGTTTAAGAAAAAGACGGTATTTATTCTCAATATTTTCGGTTTGCAAAAGATCAAAGTTATAAATACCATGTGAATATCTCGAAAATCGGTATTTCAAAGTATAATAATGGATTACTGGCAGGCGTTTGGCAGTTTTACCATATCTGAAAAAACTTTCTAAAAGGAAAATGAAAATGAAATCATGGGAATATTAGCAGGTAAAGCTTGAAAAATCAGAAATAATTGGAATTGCAACTGCTTTACAGAAAGTATGAGATATCTGGAATGTTCTCATTTACAACGACAACAAGAACAATTTCCTTAGTATTTCCTTACAACGCATTCATACTGATTATATTTACACAAAGTTGTGAATTTTCGGCTGGAAATAAATATCTCATTAAACTAAAAATCCTTTTTTGCAGGGCAAAAAGCCATGCTCATCACAAGTAAATCAAGTATATCGCATAATTATATGGCTGTGTAACCTTTTTAGTTTCTCGTCGAGGAATTAAATTAAGAATGTGCCTCAGTGTGCATCGTTCCTTCTCCATTGATTATTTTGAATTCAAGTTGCGGCCTCTTCGCAGAATTCGATAGAGACTTGCTGAAATAGGTAAAAACGTAAACTGTTTAATTCGCAGCTTGCCTCTTTTAGACTTCTTTTCTCTTTGGACACGATGATCGCACAAACTTAAAAATGAACCACTTGGGAAAAATCTCCACAACAATGTTCGATAAGTTACGACGCCACTCCACTTCTATACTCCGAGAATCCGAAGACAAACTAAATAAGAACTCTAATCCTGAATTCCCAAACTTGGAGAGCCACTACGTTTGCTTAGATGTCTTATGGCTCAAGAACCGTCCTATAACAGACTTTTGTAGCCCATCTCTCACAAAATATCCTATGAAGCTGCGCACCACATGAGATGAAGTGTTACATCTTCAAAACGTGCGAAATTTTCTGCTGTATTAAACAATTAATTGAAAATTTTTAGGAATTTTAAAGAATGTTCGGAGCTTTGATGAATACATATATGATAAATTCGATCCATATAAATAACTGAAAGAACCAGATCTCTTACTATGCTCATAAGGTATGATCATTCGAAATAATCCATGTTCGCCGAATTTCGCGAAAATTACGAGAGTTGGAGATTTAATCACTAAATAAAAGTTGTTTCTGGGCTGCATAATTCCCCGAAGGGTGGCTTGATTGAAGTGTTCACATTTTTAAACTCAAAAAGATTCTTCAGATTCTTCATGATATCGCCTTTTCCTCCTTCACACCTATAACTGAAATCTGGCATCTTCGAGCAGTGCTGTGAAATTTTGGCGCGCGGAAAATTCAACAAACTGAAAAATTACGAAATCCCTTCGTCATCAAGATAAAGTCCTCATTCCTTCACAAAAAATTACACTTTTCTTCAAATATCTTACGCAGAATGTTAGTGAGTATCTCTTACAGAACGATATTTAGCTGGCGATGGCTTTTCGGCTTGCATAATTCGAAAATTTCGGTTCAAAGAATATTATTCATTTTATAAGAGGAGTTCAAACGAATTAATATAAAAACTATCAGTTTACCGATACAGAAAGTAAGGTATGAAGATATTTCTATGTTAATTTTGTGTCGAATGAAAGAGCGCTTTGCTCACAACAGCGTGATAAAGATAAAATAAGAAATTCGTTTTTCTACGCGAAAATGCAGAGAAATAATTTGTATCAATTTATTTTTTTTTAATATTGAGAAATAAATTCCACCACACCATGCATCCTTTGTTTCTGCATCAGTAGAGAATTTTTAAATAAAAAAAGCAATTTTTCGAAACTTTTGGCAACATCTCGCCTTGCTCCTTACGGGAAAATACACGGGAAACGATTCTCCATAAGAACGCTGTACTGTCAACTAAACGTGGAGCGTGCTAGAGAAATTATTTAATTTTGCTCATTATGAAACATTTAGAACAAGGCTACTTTTTTATTCATTGCTTCCTGGTTTCAACTGTTGCATTTTAGTTATGCATTGCATTGATTATGCATTAATTATGCATTGAATTTTAATTATGCATGATGAAAATCACCTAGTGGGCCGGCGTTAATATTTTCGTTTGCAAAATTAAAAATTAAAGTTGAAGGCCTTGAAATTAAAGGAAAGCGGCGAAGGAAATGAAATTAGAAACTCTGAACGTAATGAATGTCATTTGACTGAGTTTTAATTGATTCGATAATTTTTCTTAAAAGTTTGAATTTGGTCATCATTCAGCAGGACTGATGCATTCAGTAACGAGTATTTCAGCACGTACATACATCGCACATATCTGAAAATCGTAAAATAGAAACTACGATTTATTTAACCATTTTCCAGCCTCATAGCTCAAATAGCTGAATAAATTGACTTTTTTCATTTAATTTTGTTTTCGTACATGGTATTATCCATTACATAAGAAAGAAGGATTCCGTTTCGAATTTTAGGAGGGAACAATATTATAAGAGGAAGAATTGACGAAGAGTTGTAATTTATAATTCAGTTCTTCTTTCAAAGAGACTTCATTATTTAAGGAAGTCATCTTGCACTACAGGGTCAAGAAATATATCTCAGATAATGTATCTGTCTTTTCAACATTTTCATTGCTAGTATTTAAAATAGCTTCTTTCTTCTTTTTATTAAATGCTAAAGTTTAATCGCTCGCGTTATGGTCTCGGACGCTGGCTGGGAAATAAAGCAGACTAAATGTTGTGATTGAGAGCAGAAGATCGGGCGTAAAATAGGAGACCATTCTTTTTATGAACGATATGCAGTAACTAAAGAAGTAGCTCATCCATGTTTACACTTCTGCCGAAAATGAAGAGGAAGGGTAAAGAGTAATGCCTCCATCTGGAGAATAATTCCCGCCGCTTGGACCTCCTGGAAGAAGTGGAAATTTCCCGAAGAACGGTATGCTAGTGGACGAGCAATTGCTCCTCCTCACCTCAAACTGATGCCCCTTCCTTACCACCCTCAGAATTTACTGTTTAAACTTTGTATTCGTATTTCCTTGTGCCAGAAGATGTAACATACGTAACCGGTCGCATAATAAAGTCAGTGTGGAAAAGTACCTTTCTTTCATTGTATAATGGCTTTCCACCAAGTCACGCCTATCGGGATCGATTTTAATACGAAGGCCGAAAGGCACGTTATTTATCATTATTATTGCGTGAGTTTTTGAGAAACTTTCGCTGAACGTGAGAGAATATGCTTTAAAATATCGAAAGAAAACAATTTCATGTTCTCGAAGACGATTAATTCGGATATCTCCTTACTGCGTATCGGACCTACTCCTATAAAAGACATCTTTAGAAGTAAACAGCGGAATATTTTATTAAAATTTGATTCATCACATTCATCAGGTAACATTTCAGATAAATGTAGGAAAATGTCCAAATCATTTCCTTGGGTTAACCACTTATAGTCATGGGATTTTCTTTACTGGATTGGAAATACATGGTTCTTCAAATGTTTGGTATAGAGAGATTGGCGTAGAGTATCAGCAATTCATCATTAATAGGAATATTCTAGAAAGGCTTGGGAATATCACATCGGTGGCAAGGACGGAATAAGAATGTAAAGTGAGTCGATGTCAGCAAAGGTTAAGGAAACTCCGAGTGGTTGATGAAATAATTCATTTTCAAGTTCCCCGAGCGGACACGGACCGCATCTTATTGTCCTGAAAATGTCTCTGGAAATGAATCAGTTTTTCCGATGAATTTATTCATGGATGTGTTCACGGATTTTTAATATCGGCAACCGGTTTCGTAAGAAGTTCTTAGATCTTCAGGCAATAATGAAAACTTTTGCAGCAGTATATACTACATGGCCTGAAAAGTCCCGAGCCTAACATAGAGATGTCGCCACTAGTAACTTTTTCTGCACATTTCACTTGAGAACCAACCTTAAGATGGCACTATTTTTAATTTCATGACAATTCATGTATTAGTTGGTTAATGGCAGCTGATTGTTTTCACGAAGTTTTGGCATTTCGCGAACGATGGAAAAAGACGAGTTTCGAGTTTTGATTAAACATTGTTTCTTGATGGGAAAAAACACTGTCCAAGCCAAAACTTGGTTAGATAAATGTTACCCAACATCCTCGCCTTCGGAAGCGACAGTGAAACGGTGGTTCGCGGACTTCAAACGTGGTCGTGTCAGCACCAAAGACGCCGAACGCCCTGGACGCCCCTCCGAGGCCACCACTTCAGAAAATATAAAAAGAAGTCGGTAATCTCTTTGGTGTTCAGCCGCCCTTAGGGGTAGGGAACTCAAAAGACAAAAGGGCGATAGAATCCACCAGTGGAGTGTACGAATTATCTTGTTTGGACTGCCCTGCCAAATATCGGGGAAAAACTGGAAGATTTCTTCAGGTAAGGGCGGCTGAACACCAAAGAGATTACCGCCTGAAGAGAGGGCAGCCCCCCTTCTCTAGCTTTGCCCTCCACCTTCTCGAAAATGACCATAAAAGTGACTTCAAACCAAGACGCCTGCACCAAGAAGAGAACTCCCGTCGACTGGACCTCCTGGAGGAAGTGGAGATCAGAAACTTCCCCAAAGATGGAATGCTGGTTAATGAACAATTGTTTATGAACCCTTCTCCCCTTCTCTCTTTACCAAGCCAGATTTTCCCATGATGTCCTTTCCCCTCCCCTACCTTCCCCTCCACCTCTTATAGTATATATACTGCTGCAAAATTTTCATTATTGCCTGAAGATGTAAGAACTTCTTACGAAACCGGTTGCCGATATTAAAAGTCCGTGGAAAATGACAAAGTTGTATAATTTATTATGGCTTTCCACAAAGTTACGCCAGAACATATTGATTTCATCAGTTTTAACTTCTGTAAATGATCCCCTCTCGCTATATAGTGTGGTTCCTCTATTCTGCTCTTTAGCTCCATCCATGCCTCTCCTCCGTTTCGGACCTGAATGATGCCTACGAGTCGATTTACTCTCCGTCTTTTTTCTAACGTTACCCAACCTAACATATCTAACATTTTTGTAACGCTGTCTTCTTTCCTATGCCTCCCTAACACGTACCTAGCTGCTTTCCGTTGAACTTTCTTTATCTTTTTTATGTGAATTTTATCATGCGGATCCCACACATTTGTTGAGTGTTCTAATAGTGGTCTCAATTATTATAATATTAGATGCGGCTCCTTGTATAAGTATAATGCCATCTCCACCACAGTCTAAATCTTTTTCGCCATTTAATCTTCTCTTTTTGTCAAAGTTAGTGACGTCCTCACTGAAAATCATTCCATCTGTGCTTGCTGCCTCGTTGATGCTATATTGAACAAGTTACATTTTATTTTTAAGCTTTTCTCTGTTAATTTTTATTCAGAGTAATTGGCTTGGGTCTTTTGATTTCTCAACGAGAGAAGCAATTTCCGCATCGTTTGTTGAACCTCATATTTTTCCTCTCCTTATTTAATTGAATGTAGCTGATTCATAGGCAATTTTCTTGTCTTCTTAATACCTTTATTCTGCTGAAAGAATCAATGCTGAGAAGCTCTTTCACACGAAATGTCTTCAAAGAATTCGGGAGTGGTCATTTCAATTTTTATTGTACACTGTTCGGCATGTACAGTAAAGTAGCTATTATTACTATTGATACATCATTTAAATAATAATATTTCTATTCGTTACTCCAAAGTGAACGATGAGTTAAGGGGAAAGAAAGTGGCAGGGGGTGTTGGATATATCAGTGGCTGAAAAAAGTTTGGGAATTAGTTCGTTCCTATTTTGCCAATTAAGGGCTCATCTGGATACATCTGGAGAATACTGCTATAAAATGAGCAAGTAAAGGAAGCGCAGTAATTACACAAGTAGCACTTTTCATAGCATTTTATAAGTAGAGAATCAATGCCATTATTCAACATTGAGGTCTGCATCCGGTGTTCCGCACCATGCATATCTTGTAATAATTACCGTTGTAGGTGAAGCGAATAGGATGAAAAGTTTTGCTAGTAGAATCCTAAGGGGTTGCACATGGAGAGTAAAAGAAATAGCGTACTACTCCCTGATTCGACCTCTCCTTGAGTACTGCTGTGTGAGTTGGGATCTCCACGAAGTGGGATCAACTTCCATCCTTGAGATGGTTCAATGTAGGGCAGCTAGATTTGTGAAGGGAGATTTCAGATTTGACAGCAGTGTTTCAGCTATGATAGAATCCCTCGGTTGGGATTCGCTTAGTGATAGAAGACCTGATTACCGTGGGAAGCTTTTTTTAATTTATCACTACGAATCTCGGAGAGGAAGTACTTGATATTGCCATACCAGTTAGTAACGTACGTGAGCTTGGAGTCAAAACGATGAAGCGTTACAGGGAAATAGTTTCCAGGACAGATAGTTATTTCTGGTCATTCTTTTTTCGCGAAGTATTAGAGGAGCCAACAGCAGTCAAGGGTAGATAGGGTTTTCGGTGATTTAGTACACCCCCTGCCATGCGCCAGTGGCGGTTTGCAGCGTTTAAATGTAAATGTAAATTACTCATTCCTCAGTATCATCACAGCCATGAGCGAGACCAAGAGAGAAGTATGAAAAAAGTAAACATGAAAGATACATGTTTCAGATGAACAAATAAATATTTCTGTATCTTGCGCTGAAACATACATGAAGAATATTCAGTTTAACAAGCTATATTAGCTAGGCCACAGTATGGAGTTTTTAATTCAAAAATGACCATAAGAATATTCGATGAAATTCGCTTATTTCTGAGCATTTGTACTCTGGAGTGGAAAGTAATAGAAATTAATATTCAGTTATTTTCAATTTGCTTTCTCACGTAGTCATGAATATTCATTTCAGTTAATCATAAAAGAATTAATTTCACAAGAAGGAAATGAGAGCTAGTATACGGACTCCATTCTCATCCCGCCTCCTTCCATCGCAGACTGACAAGGGTGTGTGAAAACGATTTTCCTCGATTCTCTTTCCTTACGCGAAATCAAGGATTCGGCAATTTTCAAATTCCTTTCCGTAGCCGAATTAAATCATATATGGTTCTTCTATTGCGAAGTATGATAATATATTCCATTGGAATTGAGGGGGAATTTTGTTGGAAGATAATGGAAGTTTCATATTTATCGACATACCCGGCTTAGACGCTTTTCGGAAGTAGAATAGTCGTTATAACTGGGTTTTGTGATGTTACATCGTATTTTTAAAGCATCACCCAAAGGAGCATCTTCGTTCCTTAATTTTGGTCATTTTTCACTTTACAACGGAGCAGATTTCACCATATGAGCAATTACAATATTTTCAATAGCAGTGGTGAGAGGGCGTCATAGAGCATGATCGCTGCGCTCATCAGCTCACGAAGCACCCCTTTTCTAGTTTTTCCGATATGTTTACTTCTTATGATTGTGACAAAAGGAAACATTTAGAAGCTACTTCAATCTACGTTCTTTCCTGAGAAAAAAGTGATAGAGAATATCTCACTCTATCTCGGCTATGATAAATCTACTTGGCGATATTTAATTCTCATAAAATTCAGAAGAAGAGACTCTCGAAATATGTTTCATTTGTCTATCAAATGAGGCGAACGTTTGCCTATAGCGGGTTATCTGAGGTTTGCTATCCGCTTATAACAAGGAGCATGTGATTCGTCTTCAGCAGGAGTGTATGATTTGAATAAACCATTGTTCTTGTCTTTTGGAGAAATAGGGCTCTCCTTGCCAAAGCTCTCATAAAAACAAGTCAAAGGAATATACATATATAAATGACCGATCCAAGGATTTAACTGTTCATAACATTTATATTTATTTATTTACATCACTTTTTACATAATGATTTTCCGTCAGATGCGGATAACCTTTAAATAATGGTAGATTTCATAGCGACTATTCGAGTTCTGGTGGAGATCTCCGAGATAAAGCATTCGTTTTAAAATTTCTCATCTCAAGTTTGCAATTCTTCAATAACTTTCATTTCTTTTGGCCTGTAGCATTTACCGAAGCATGAGAATTTCAATTCTGTTTGTATTTGCGTTGGAAGCAGGAACCGTCCGTAACATAGGACCATCCGTACAGAAGGAATCTATGTTGTCATAGAATCTCTCTGTAGGAAGGCTACGGAATCAGCTCATTTTCATTCATGTGCTGAACTGTGATTTTAAGATATAGTTATCGATAAACAGTGAAACCTGTCTTCAGCGGAATCCATTGGGACCGATTCCTTGGTAAGATAAATTTCCGTTTAATACGAATAAGTCAATACGGGCAGGCCTGCGGAATATTTGGCGGACGTCTGCTATGCGTAACATAAACAAATATTATGTATAATTATGTATATGCGAAAATTGTTTCATTTTAAATATTATTGGAAATTTATTTACAAAATATAACAATGTCCCGTAATTTTTTACTGTTTCACCTCATTTTCCTGAAATATGTAATTCTCTATATACTCAAGTTCCGCCTCCAAAATATACTACATAAGTTTAAATTATGTAGTTTTCTGAAAAGTCAAGCAAACCACGCGTTCGTGAAAACGGTCCCGGGTTCGATTGATCGAGCCATATACCTTTAGCTATCAATGCGTAAAAATAAAACATTACAAAAATATAAACTTTTACGTAAACTAGAATTTTTGAATTTCATCAAGATTTCCTTGTACGATATCATGCTCTTGATCCGAAGAGTTAATTCATCCTGCTGAATATTTAACAAGATATCATTCCGCTTAACAAAGGTTGATTTTCATCCACTCCGTTTCCGGAGGTTCACTAAAATCGGGACCAATCTTTTTATCCGCTTAAGACAGGTTTGTATTGGCATCAAAATAACATGGACCTCTCATATTTATTGGCGTAATAAATAATTGAGATTCGTTCTTTACATTTTGTTTTTGGCTTTAATTACAATTGCCACGGAAAAAGCCTCTTCAGTACACTATGGATTACTTTCACTCCATTGAGCTAATCACCTCTTTGTGATGTCTCTCACTAGATTCAAAAATGGCACACTGCTGTTGTGGATCGCGCGTCCTCACGATTCCTTTGACTCCAACACGGCCGAAGTTGAGCTCCTTATTCCCAGAGCATTCCTCAGGATCGGTTTGAGTGTATCCAGCAAAGTCTTTGTCCTTCTCGCTGAGTTCTGAGGAGACAAAAGAATGACTTATACCACATTTTGAATTTTTTACATCTTTGTATCAATTTATTAATTATTTTAATTAGTATTCTAAATGGTTGTGTCAAATCATCATCCTCAATTCGCTCTGCTTCACTTGTTTGCCATAGACTTTTGTTTCTTTCCTTTGTCCATCTAAAGTACGTTTGTCGCAAATATTAAATTCACTTCACGATTAGGATCGATCTGAATCAAGAATTTCTGAGGAAAAAATGTCTACAAAGTACTAATACCTTTGCCACAAATACTTTATTATGCGATCATGGTTTCGAGGTGATCATCAAGAGACATATCGTGCATATATAATAGAGAGGAAGTCATTCCAGAGTCGAAACCAAGGTGGCATAATAAGATAATGTGGTGATCTGAGAAGGATTTCTTCGACATTATAATTGTTAAGTAAGCGGTTCTCATTCAATTAAACTCGAGCTCTCGGGCGAAAGTAATTATGTTTAAAATCATGATTTTGATTCCTAAAGTGTTTATACAAGTGGCTATAAAACAGGATATTCTCAATCTTTTGGATTCCAAACAATATATTTCAGCAGTTTTGGCATGATCTCTTTTTGCTCTCTGTTTGAGAATTTTCATTTGTTCAAAACAAATTAGATCGGACAACTTTTTTCCGCCAATGAAATTTCAGTGAAATCATTCTTTGAATAATATCTTTGAAAACTCGTTTCAGTGACTACACTAAGACGTTCTTAGTGTACACCTTATTCTTTTCATCCAGGCATCTGATGTTAAGGAATAAGCTTGACTGTATTCCGCCGTATCGCTAAAGTATAAATTAGTTCTAATGTAATTTCATTTCAATTTAGGATATTTTAATTGATCAAACACTCAAAGTGCCCTAATGTCGAACGCATTTACCTTTACACAAACATCAGAATTTCATAATTATATCTGAATGTCTAATAATGCCAATCTCAACCCTAAGATGGCGCGGCATCCTTTTGAGGGATCTATCCGGGCGGTATTCACCGTGGCTCAACTGGACCTCTTCATTCAGATATAACGCCTAATCTAGCTACAGCTGGACTGAAGCGGACATTAAACTTGGCCTCCGGAAGAACCAGAGATCTATCCTCCACCTTCCTTCTTTATTAAATGTTGTTTGCTTCATGCCTGATGGTGCTTCGCTGCGGTCCCATGTATGTTATGTTGTGGTTTTAGTAAAAGTTGTGACTAAGAATGAAGAGCAAAGGACTGATGGAACAGAGTGATCATCATGGGAAGAGAAGCTCAGAGCATAGAGAAAGCGCTTGGGGCTACATCTGAATGAAGCTGCATCGGATTGAAAATGGCTGATGATGATGATATTATGTAGGCGGTTTCACCCATGCGGCCCCCACCGGGAATCGAACCCGGGACCAGTATCACCGAAGGTGAAGTCTTGCCCAGGGAAGCACTTTTAGAAGAGGAATGAGTGCCATTCTCTCTTGTCTTTCGTGATTGTTTTTCAAAACTATTTCGATCAATATTTCGTACTTTACCATATCATTCCTAGTGTATTGAGTGTAAATTTAACAATAACTCACCTGAATGACACTTCCTATGATTTTGGAAACATCAGTGATGACAGTGAACGCGGATCCGAAGAGTTCGTCGGGAAGAACCAAACTCACTCGGTCGCCCTCGAATTCGATGGGAGGCTCAGCTGTGCTTACTCCCTGCAAAAGATCATAATGATCATTATCATAGGTCGCCCTCGGATTCGATGGGAAACAGCTCAGCTGTGCTTACTCCCTGCAAAGGATCGAGCATAACAGAATGCTTTTTTTGGTTTGTCCGAGGGATTGAAATCAACACAGAGCGGTAGTAGAGTTGATTTAATTTCGTCATGAACTTCCGTCCAACCCTCTGAAAATTCTCTACACCACTTCCTTACATTTTTCGCTGACATGCATCTCATTCCATATACTTTTGTTAATTTTCGATTTATAGAATTTGGTGTCTAAATGGAGCGGAGACGTGAAGGGAGGTGGTCGCCGTGTCACACTCAAAGTAAGCGTCTGATCTGGTTGTCTTAGATATCCATGGAAAGGCAAAAAGCCACGTTCAAAATCAAAAACGTTCTAAAACTTGGAAAAGAAGATTTTCCTCTGGTGCTAGGCGCATGGGGACCTTTTTTAGGGACATGCTTCGTATATAAATAGGGAATAAGATCGGCCCGATAACACAGCCCTGGGGAACTCCTGATGCGACTTCCACTTCAAGGGAAAAAAACGCCATCTAAGACTACTCGTTGAACTCTATTTTTTAGGAACGACTGAATAATTTGCTCTAGAATTTTACAGAATATTGAAGTTAGCAATATCGGTCCCAAATCATCTGGTTTGAACTTACGCCCTTTTTTCGGGACTGGGGTGATATGGGCTTTCCTCCATAAGATTGAGACTATACCTTCGTCGAATGATTTTTTGAAAAATTCGAGGAGGGGGAGCAACTTGAAGTAAAAGGTTTCTAATACCAGCCTCATTTAACACTAATTTACTCTGTAACACTAGAATGCGATTGGTTTTACACATCGCGGTTCTTGACGATCACGAAATTTTTTCGGCGGAACAAACCTAAGGAAATCGAAGCATTCGAAGATACTCAGACCAACTATCGTCAACTATCCTGAATGAAGCTGATACAGGTTGCACTCTCCGTCTTTATGTACTCCTTGAATGCAGGAAAGTTGGCTTTCCTAAAAATATATAGTGTTCGAGGAGGCTTCAGAACTCCGAAAGCATCTATCTTGAGCGACGCGGTTACTATTTTGCGAGATCGACGGCAATACTGTGCACAATGTGAGGATGGCAAGGAGATCTATAATATTGCCACCGAGAGTAGTCGTTCGAGTCGCTATTACATTCAGCAGTTCCAGGGCGAAGGCCAAGAATAAATCGATGAATTTCTGCGATGGGTTTGTATCTCTACTATTACTAGCGACGGTTATGTTTCTCTAGCTTACGCAGGGAAGATTAAAATAACCTCCTACGAAAATAGCTGCCTCGAATTTACTTCTACGATTTAATTACTAAGTGCCTCGTGCAGATCCTTTATGGGTTCGTCATCGCAATCGGGAGAGCGGTAAAAACGTACGTTTTCTTACCATGCAAATCGGAAATAATCTCACAGTTCTCCCGGCTTTGCAGATCTTCTGACTCGCTAAACTATTCTTCACTGTGATAAATCGAAAAATTCTGCCTGCTTATTTCGAATACTTGTACAGTTAACTACGACTGAATTAATTTCCTTCCGACTATCGCTATTGAGTTGCGGAAGCAGACTAGAGGATTAGGATTACCTCTATGTAAATCCTCGCCTTTTCTAACGAATATTCTTGGATTTTTACTATTCTTAGATTTGTTTTTCCGCTTCTGCTCGTTCCCCTGTAGGCTTCTTGCAACTTCATTGATACCTTGAACCGAAAGACCAACGGCCAAAGATCTTATGTATGATGAAACGAGTAATAAACTGCCGTTTGATCTTGCTAAGAAAAATGCTTACCATCGTTTATTAAAAAATCTGAATGACATATTGAGTGGTAGATCCCATAATATTGCCTTATGTGGAATTTAAGGAAAAGGAAAGAATATCACAAGTGATCTCTTTCATCAAGTACGTTCTTTACAAGAATTGATAACGATCGTAAGAATGTTTGAACTTTCGTAAATGTCTTCTCCGCTTTTATTTAGGTGATTGGCTCAAACATCTTTCGTAACATCGCTTCTCCTTTTCCAATTTTAGAAAGGTTATGAACGACTTCTTCGTTATATTATGCTTTAGCTGAAGATGATGACAGTCTTCATCGCTTCAAATTTTCTCCGGAAGCAATTTTTTCACTTTACGTAGCCTCTGTATATTGAAATAACTATGTGAAACAGTGACAAATTTTATAATCCAAAATAAAATCTCATTAAAATTATTACTCAATTGAACGAAATCCGACGAGTTTCCGAGAACAAGCAAATTATATCTATTTAATTCAGGAAGAAACCAAAAGTACATACAATTAATTCTTTACTGAAATCGCTACACTTCTATCTGAAAATATCGATTCCCTCTGCGGCATTTAAATGACTTGTAATCTTTTGACGTAAATTCCTATTGATATTGTCAGTAACGAGGGAAAATTTCAGTTTTACTAAAACTTGAATATCGCATGAAGTTATTCGGTCACGAGGGAAAGTTTTTTAAAGATATTGGAAGAATTCCTTCAAATCGTCCTTAATTTAGGTAAAAACACCAAATCCTCCCGTTGTGTCACATCGTAAACATTTGATTAACTTTATATTTATAATCTATAATATGATATATTTACGATCTTAAGCGTAAATATCATAGAATGAGGTAAATTTTTCATTCCAGTTTTATCATTAATAAGATAGTAACATAAATCGAGCTCCCGGTTCTTCAGATCCGCAGAGCCCTTGCCATTCTCAAACTCGGTGGAAATCGCAGTTGTTAATATCATCTCGCTCATGTAGAGTTAGCGGTGGACTGAAGAGGGCGTGAATGACACACTTGTGGACAAGGTATCCTTGAAACAGATGTCCTCAACGGGACTTTTCTTAGGGGAATTTCCTTCTAACGCAATCCACTCTCGATACTTACGAAAGGCACTCCCACTGAAAATTTCCTTATATTATTTTGGACGTATTAACGCTTTCTTTTTTTACGTTGAATTGTTCTTTTCCCTTTTCCTTTCCAATACATGTTCATTGGACCGATGCAGCACATCCTTTCCCCTAATCGCCATTTTTCATTCTCAGGTATTTTTATGAGAAGGTGACAAAGCTGGAATTCAAGATTTAATAACGTCTTTTATTTCTCCGGATAATCCAGTCTTTTTATCGAAAATTATTTCTATTACGTAGAAATATTTGATACTTTTAGATATTTTGTATTTACGGCAGCAAAACCGTGCAATTTGAGGTGTCATTTGTGCCGCCTTTCGGAGTGTGGCAGGGGGTTCATGCACTCTAATTTCATATTAAATTATTTTCGTCTATCGTTCTCGGAATAAATGAATTCTTGAATCGGCCGCTATCTATTTCTTCCTCATCGGAATGTGGACAAATATAATCTCTCTGAATTGATTAAGTCTTTGATTGAACTTTATTTCTTTTACAGATCGATATAATGAAGCTACGAGAGAATAACAGAAAAGAAATCGAGGAAGGATTAAAACGGCTGATAATGTGATATAGGATTGAAACAAAATAGATATATTCATATAGATTTCATTGCAGGTTTTGAAAAACATAACGCCTTTCGTTTTATTTTTTTCTAATTCGCGAATCGATTTTTTTCAGCAGGTTAATTGCCTAGAAAGTTGTGATAACTATATATTATGTATTTAAATTATCAAAATCGTGCAATTTGAGATATCATTAATGTATCTACTTATTAATATTATGATTAATCTACGTATTATTTTACTGATGTTTATAAAGTTTTAAAGCTGTTCCATTAGTATTGCCTCAAACAATTTCAGGAGAAAATATTTAGTCGTTCTTCGCATAAAAATTGATTTTAGTAGAAACGGACTGGAAACACGAAAGCATTTTCTCATTCCAACAAATATTGATGTAAACTGAATGCGAGTAGAAAACTAGATATAACAAAAAATTTCGCAACCGTGTGATTCCCAGTTGCAATCAACCAAAAAAGGGGGAATCACAGATTGTCTTTAGAAGATCTTAAGACTCGTATGCATTTGAACATTCCTTGTCAGCATATTTGCTACGAAGGCTTTCGCTGTAAGTGGATTCCATTTGAAGAAAAATTCTTTCACAGCCTGTCTTCTGTTCTCCGAAAGAAGAATAGCAGATCATCTTCGGCCTTCCTGCAACGTTGCCGAGACTCCGATGTTTTGCCATCTTTGCTTCGGATAAATCATCACATAAAGTCCAACGGTGCTAAGAGAATCCTACAAGTATTTCAATCGTGAGGACGGCCAGCACTTGGAAACGACGACCAACAAGTGAAAGACAACAAAGAATATAAAAGGAGGACCCATTAACAGATAGCTCACTTAGCCTGAAGAAGTCGACGGCAGGGTCGTCGAAACGTCGCTTTTTAAAACAAGAGAGACACGCTGTGAATCCCGGAGGGATTTTTCTCCAAAAGGAATTCCTTGTCTGTAATTTGACCTTGATATTCACTTCTGCAAAAGAATTAATTAGCGTGACTGAATCCTCAATTTTCTCAACTTCTTTAACTAAGTCTCATAATTTAACATTCTGATTTATTTTGATGCCGTTTCTGACTTCACACCAGAATGCTCGGTGTGATCTATTTTGAAGCATACATTCCTATACATAATTAGGTATTTAGGTTACGTTGAATTTACCAGGAGAATTTAAAGAAATTCTCTCTTATTTTAAATAATTTGTGATAGAGTTGTTAAAAGTGCTTCGCATGCATCGGGAATCGAGCATGAGATGGCTTTCACCCTAGTCATACGCGCTGCCCACCTGACTATCCGGGAGCCCGTAATAATTTTATTTTGTAAGAGTCTATACTGATAATTGCATAATAAATAAATAAATTGGAAATACCTTGATACTGGACGGCTGCTTTTTTGGTCTGGAGCTGAATCCAGAGAGCACCCATGTCTTGAATTCGAAGATTTTGTTCACTTTCTGAAAGTATAAGAAAATCGTATTTTGATAATAACGTTTTCATTAATCATAAAACACTAATTCTTGAATTTCCTACTAGTAATAAAAATCAAATGCTATATTATTATGTGACCCTTTATCAGGTTATTATTATATGGAATATTAGCCTAGGAACGATTGAGTCTTCCCTCCACATTACTTCGTATGATGTTCTAACATGAGGATGAAAGGGAGAATATATAAAATAAAAATTATAAAAGAGAAGAGATTTGGTTTGTAGGAAAAATATCTCAGCTGAAGGATAATAGAGAAGAAAAAAAGAAAATGCGCAAGAAAGGGGGGTGAAACAAACCCGCGAAAACACAGTGAGGAAAAAAAGGAATCAAAGCTAAAATAACCTAAAAAAATTAAAATAGATAAATTTAAAAAATAATTCAGAAAAAATGTTTAAAAGTGTGGAAAGACTTTAAGGCATGGAATTTGAATCATATGGATATCATCAATAAACCCAGATTTTGGAAGAAAAAAGATTTAATTGATAATGAATGCATATACATTGGAGCTAATACTTAATACTATTCGATGTTATCTCACCCAGAAGATAAGGTCAAGGATCCAACTCAGCTTCCTCTTGTCCCTCTCACTTCTTGTCCCCAAATCTGGACCAAACAGTTCTTCCGGAGACAAGTCCGACAGAATTACATTAGTCTGATCTTCATTTGTTGAGATGGCCCTGGACGGCACTGGGGAGGCGTATGAGAGGGGCACGGATAACAAGAACAACCACGTCCACCTCATCACTTTGGTAACCTACTGGCACAGGTTCCTCATTATTCAAGGGAAGGTATACAAAAACTAATGATTGCAAATACGAAATCCCTTAATATAAGGTTCATTTACATATATTTGAGCCTTTGAACCGCGTTTCGGCGTGTGGTAGGGGTGCATTCACCCTACTTTCCTAATCGATTAGTTTGCATGTCGGAATGAGTGGATCCTTGAGAATAGAACCTGCGTTTCTTATAGGAGATGTAATGGCCCCCTTTTTCTTCTTTCACACTTTGGGAAGAGGATCTTAAACGTGTTTTACTGAATTTATACAATATGGTAGAACTCCAAGATATTCCGCCTCCCTATTGAGCGATCATTTCCTGAATCCAGTAACCCGTTGGGTATTTTACTTAGAAGTGGGTTATGTGCGAGTAATCAGCTATTATAACTGGTTATGCATTTATAAAACTTGTCGAACCAAAACTCTTTAGCGAGATATACTACCTACGCCTTCATACTTATTAATGATCTTCCTTATTTACGAACAACTTTGTTATCATTGGGAGAAATCTGTCCTCGACGAAGATCAGTCATTCAAGCGTTTCATCTAGTAATCTTCACTTTAATCATAACTGACGTTGGCATTCCCCTCTTATTTTGACCTACAGCAACTATTTATTTACTATTAATTATTTATTAATTTACTTATTATTATTCGGTTATACATCGCTAAGTTGACTTTAGCCTATAGTTTGTTGATCATAATATTTTGTCGTTGCAAGATATTTAGATGTATTTTCTTTTACTTTATTCTATGATCTTTAAAATTCCGAGTATTCCATGGCTCTTTAAAGTGAAATCAATACTAATATGAAATCCCGCAGTGATTTACATTTTACCCTGCAAGCCGCCAAAGGGGTGTGGCAGGAGGTGCTATAACACTGATATTCCTATCTAACTCCAACTGCTATTATATTCTGTAATGCTCCACGGAATAAACTACCTGGAGTAGCTATTTGTTCTCACAATTATTTCTTTCTAACACTTTTCTCTCGCAAATTGTTAGCTGGAATAACAAAATCAACTACCTCATCGACGAGATTAGGGCAAGAAGAACGATGATCATGTATGCTTAAGAATTCATCGGTTATTCAACTATTCTTGCATATCTGTTCTCTTAAAATTACCTTATCATTGAAATAATCAATGTTAAAAAGAGGAATTTCTTGTTTAGATTACATTAATGGAGTGTCAGTGTTCATTTTACAAACGATTATGTCAACAACGAATAAATATCATATCCAGTCAATCCGGTAATCGGTCTTTTCATTACGAATAATGAATACACATTTATTCTGCTCCCTAAAAAATAAAAATACTGTTCTAGCTCCAGCTAACTCGATTGATGAATATAATATTGAAGATTATCCTTGATGAGTGTAGTACGTCTCAATTTATTTTTTACCTTTTTGGATTCGCGACTGATTGACAGACTGCACTTTAAGTCACATTATTTCGTGAAGGTTGAAAGAATTCACGAGGCGCAATTTACCAGTCTTAAGTTTCTAATAAGATATATGATTATTTCCATTTTTCTACAACAGCTCTATATATATTTCGTTACCTCATTCATATAATCCTATATCTAGGAATTACGCCCTCCATAATTGAAAATAAGACAATTTTCCCTAAAAAGTAATCTCACATGACCTCCCTAATGATTGATCCCTCCAATGTCCAACAGTTCATAAGGAGTCTATCGAACGAAATGAGTTGAATGTCAGAGTGCCCGACGATGTCTCAGTGAGACGAAACATGTTTAATTAAAGTAATTCAGTAGAACTTTACAAAGTGATTGTATTATTTCCTAATCCCAGTTCTTTGAAAAGAAATGTCGTTTGGAGGAATAGTAATGTATTATTATTTATTCATTCATGTTCATTATTATTCATATTTATTCATAATCTCTTTATCATTTATTTATTACTCATTTATATATAGTCTATAAATAGACCATGTGATCGTCGTTCGAAGGGGAGACAGAAATAAGGTATCGCCTGAAAGTGGGATGGAAATTGCAAATGTGGTAAAAATGGACAGGAAGGCTGATAAATTTAGAGGATGAGAGTAAAAAACATGAGCTTGAAGTAGGAAAATAAATGCTTCTGCACATAAAGGAAGAATTTTAAGCATACATTTTACATCAGTTTATCTATGCTTCCGTCAAATGACCATTTATGTTTACTTTAAGAAGACAGAGAGCCATTAAGGATTGCTTATAATTATTATGTGATTGAAGATATTTACGTTATTATACATTCATAGTAATACAGTGAAACTTCTCCTAACGGACAGTTGCATGTTAATTAATAAGATGTGTAAGACACCCCACTTCCCTTCTAGAGGGCGATGTTACGTCGCCTCAACTTGAGTATGCATGCTGTGTATTGGCTTAAAAGTGTGTATTCGCCGATTAGAAAAGGTACGAAAAAAGGCAATACGTTTTTTAAACCATAGCTACGACAAATCGGTTTAAGTTACTCTGATGTTTCAGAATAAAGGATGGAAATCTTTAGAAGGATTCAATCAAAAAATTAAATTTAATTATAGATTCTGTAATACGGACGCATAACGGAAGACGATATCTAGGATATTACTTGTCCTCCCTAATTACTAGGCTGTTCTGATACTACAAGGAAAATAGAAGCTAGGGCTGTTCTTTTCAGTAAATACTTTTTCCGTGAACGATATGATACGGTGACCGGAAACGTACGCACTCACCCACTGCCACACGCCGGCTTGCAGGGTGCACGTCCAAATGCACAGTGGGAGGGGTAATTTAGGGGAAGCTGATGCTCACTACCGAGAGATTTTAACCAACTGTAAATCCTATCTCTCCAAAAAATTACGGATTGCAATGACTTTTCCTGTCCATAAAGTGATCGGCCCGAAAGATGTTTGATGAGTCAACGTGAGGTTCCCTTTCTTTTCTCACCATGTCCATGTAAATACTCCAAAAAACTCATGTAATTAAATTCAATAAGGAATTCAAATAATGCCATTTCTGTGTGAAAAAAAGTCGAAGTTGGTAGAAATAATTCTTTAATAAACGCGAAGATAATTTCATACACATGTTCAAAGCCTCGATACCCTCATTATTTCAAATCATCGAGTCCATAACTGTTTTTGTAAATCGTCCTGACGTTAGAGAATTTTTTACTCGTCATTTTATTGATTAAGTTTTAATGTGAACATTGAATTCAGACTTGGTAGAGCTCGAAAATTCCTGTCCGATTCTCTTACATCATCATGATTTATAGCACCCAAGCCATTACGTTCGCTTCATTAGAGATTACAGAAGGTTGCAAGTTTGCTAACTGCTTCATGATACTTAGAACATTTACTCTAAAAGGCTTGCGAAAGTCGCTTATTTCACATGGGATTTCTCACTATTTCTGCAAACATGGGGTCACTAAAGCATAGCAACTTAAGGTGCCTCCTTTAATATACGAGGCATGTCCCAAATAAAGGTCCTTATGCGCTCGTGGAAAATATTTTTTCCAAAGCTTACTATATTTCAACGTAATCGGCGTTTTCCTTTTCTATGGATATGCAAGACAACCAGATTATGGCACGCATTAGCGGTGGATGCACGTTCCATTTCTATCATTCAAAGGGAAAACGCTTCGAAAATCAACAAAGGCACATGGAATGAGAATCAGCGGAAAATGTAAGCAAGTGGTGCGGATAATTTTCGAGTGTTAGAAGGACACGAACAAAATCTGCTCGGAAAGTCATCGCAATAATATTTTGGGACCGGAAAGGGGCTCTTCTCCTCGCATGTAGGGCGAAAAACATTGCAAAGCAATCCAAAATGGAAGACGAGATATCCTGAGAAAAGGGATTTGCCTTCTGCACGGCAATATTCGGCTGCTCGTGACGCAAACGCTGCAGCGCGCTGTTATGAATCACTTTGATTGAAACGTTTTAAAGCATCTCCCGTAAATCTTATACTAGCCCATCGGACTTTCACTTGTTCTTGAAGAAACATGTTGGAAGAAGAAGGATGGGTAAAGACGAGGAAGGGATACCCAGAAAGGAGATGGCGGCGACTTTATATGAGTAGGCTATAAAAAAACTCCCAGTGCACCTTGAAAAGTGCATCTAAGTAAATGGTGATTATGTTAAAAATGATGATTATATACGTAACATAACCATGAAAAATTTATTGAATAAAGCCATTTGATTTTTGAATTTAAAATATGGGAACCTATTTTTTGGGACATGCCTCGTATCTTTAACTTGCTTGTACTTTCATGAATCCATCGCCGCATTTCCGACTAAAAGATATCTTTCGTGAATATGCATCATCCCATTGGGAAGTGCGGTGTTTACATTTCATGTAAGTTGGACCTTGAGCGATACCAGAATTTGAAAATTATTTGCTATTGCATCTAAACTCAATTGTGTTAGGCCGCACTTCGTGTTTACTTCGTGTTTATCATCTGTGGAAGTTTACGGAGTTTTCTTTCTTTGTTCTTTGCTATTGCATCACTAACATTACTTATCCAATTAGCTTTTGGCCTATAATAGTATGTAAATAACTCTTCCGTATCTATTATTATTATAATTAATCCAATCACTGTAACGAGATTCTTAATCTGGTGACAGTGGGCAAACTTTTCATATACTCATTCTTACATAGTCAAACAGACCTGAGATACTTTCTTATGAATATAGTCTTTGAATAAGAAAGTTCATGAAATTTAAATTCTAAGGATTATAAATGGAAGAGAAAACACAATGACTGATAGACGTTAAATGTTGCACGATTCGTTTGAGTCCCAGACTCACTTTTCAGCTTCGCTTTCAATCAGTCCTAATTCACTGAGAACATCAAAAAAGAATCAAGATTGGATTTCCTTACTGCTTCGAATCCGAGCGACTTTTTTCATTCGGAAAAATCCTTGCTTGCAGCAGTTACGCAAAAAGGCGTATATTAGAATGGCGTCCCCATTTCCGTGGATAGCTTTCTCTCACTCAAATAGTTACTCATGGAAAGGTGGAATGATTTTCAGTTCGATTTGAGTGCTCTTCCAGCGAGAGAACAAACATTCTGAGGCGCATAATCTCTCACAGTTGAGTTTCCTCATGTGGTTGACTTATCTTTGACCTGCGCTATTCCAGTACACATATTTACTTGAAAATGGAAGAACATACAAATGTGAAGCTGAGAAAATTATTTTTTTAAAAAATCTAAAACAAATTCCGCATATTTGCGAGTAACTTGGTAACATGGTAGGAGAGATTAGTCAAAAAATATTCACGAGGAAACTATGTCCTAAAGAAAAACAGATTGAAGAAAGGCTAATGGTATCGGGAATCGAACCCGTGTTTTTCTCTTATCTCGAAGGCTGTTTTAGGACTTTTTCAAGTCCGTTTTTCCGTGGGATTTTTTCCTGGGTGTACGCCCTTATATGCAAAATTAACCTAACCCTCTTTAAACTATGCCCTGTTTCAATAGCTTTTTAAAATACCATACTGTAGTGAAAGATATAGTGCAATCCTGGTGTGTCCAAAGTACTCTTGGGCTTTCCACCAGGTTACGATTTCAGCCAATCAAACATCGGTTTACCAAACAAAGGAGGACTTCATCCACCACACTATAGTATTTTTAAAAGATCTTCTCAGTGGGATCACATCGGAAGTCGAAAAAAAAGGCTTAAAAGTTCTGAAATCCAATCGTTATATGGAATTCGTTAATTATCATTACAATTACATATTTTATGATTTATTTTTTATTCGAAATAATTACGATTATTTTATAAGTTGTTAAGGAAAATATAACATGGTATGCTGCAGGTATATTAACAACTGTATGGATTTACTTCCCCTTCTACGGGCTACACCTTGACGTGGTGAAGGGGCTTGCGTGTTCCTATGACCTAGAGAGCTATACTGGCTGGAACTTTGTTCCTGGTAGGGTCACTCATGCCAGAAAGGTCAATAGGTAGGGGCCAGACGAAAGGTAGTCCACGCAGCGTCTGTACCACAGTGAGGCGGCTGCAAAGGCGTCTGTATCCCAGTGGGGCGGCCTATATGAGTGATGGTGTCACGTTAAAAGCACTGTTGAGGAAGGCAAGGGAAGACCACCTCGACTATCTATCCCATGAATATGATGTGCCACAATAATTATATTGTCCCTGGCAAAAACGGGACTCAGCCCACTAGGGAGAGTGTCGTGCCCGGCAGGGGTGGTGGTAAGGCCATCCCGGTCGTCATTCCACGAAATCCTTACCCAACGAAACAAGAAAACCAAGGGACCTGGAACGTTAGAACGATGCTTAGGAAAGGGAAGTTAGAAAACGTAAAGTTAGAAATGAAGAGGTCCAACATTAACATTCTGGGGCTATGCGAAGTACGGTGGAAGGATGGGGGAGATTTTTGGAGCGATGATGTGAGGGTTATATTCAGTGGAGGAAATGATAGCCAGAGAGGGGTTGCTATAGTGTTGGACAAGGGAGCGGGAAATGCTGTGATAGCCACCGAACTGATAAGCGACCGAGTAATGTCAGTAGAAATCAAGGCTGAGCCAGTAAACACTGTGATAGTGCAAGTGTACCTCCCTACTAGCGATTACACTGAGAATGAAGTAGATTTAGTATATGAACAAATAGAAGAGGTTATTGGAAGGGTGAAAGGCAATAAAAACCTTATAGTAATGGGGGACTGGAATGCTGTGGTTGGGCAGGGCAAAGATGAGGACGAAGTGGGAGAGTTCGGACTAGGAAAAAGGAACGACAGAGGACAAAAACTGGTAGATTTTTGCAAGAGGAATAACCTCTGTATCACCAACACACTATTTGAACACTACAACAGAAGGAGGTACACATGGAAAAAGCCGGGGGACACGGATAGGTACCAAATCGACTATATTCTGGTAAAGAAGAGGTTTAGAAATAGTGTTAAAAACTCGCGAAGTTATCCTGGTGCTGATGTAGACTCGGATCATAATTTAGTAATGATGAAGACCAAGCTTAGATTCAAAAAGATTTATAGAACAAAAACCGCACCCAAATGGAACGTAGAAGCCCTCATGGGTAGGAAAGCTAGAGAGTTTCAAGAGTCAGTCAACAGGGCTCTAGATGGTATAGAAAGGGAACTCACCGTAAACGAGGGATGGGAAAAGATCAAAACCTGCATCAAGGATAGTGCCCAAAGAATCATTGGGAGGGTCAACCAAAGCAAAATCAGGACGGTTGAAATGATAACTAAAATGGAGGAAAGAAGGAAATGGAAAAGGGTCAACACAGAACACGGGCGTAGAATGTACAGGGCCCTAAACAACGAACTGAGGAGGGTAAAAAATAAAGCAAGAGAATCGTGGTGGAAGGGCCAGTGTAACGAAATAGAGAAGATGGCTGAAAGTGGGAGGATCGACCTATTATACAGAAAAGTAAAACAATTAACGGGGAATAAAGTTATTAATAAAATGGCCACTATTAGGGATAACAAGGGAAACGTCTTAAGGGAACCAGCTAGCATAAGGGGACACTGGAAAAAGTATGAGGAAGAATAGTATTCGAAAGACACGAAGCCTACCCACATAAAAATTGAGGGCACACAAGAAGTAGAAGAAGATGATCTTGGGCCGAATATACTAGATAGTGAACTTGATAGGGCACTGCGGGACATGAAGGGGAAGAAAGCAACGGGTGTGGACGAGATTCCTGTAGAAATTCTTAAGAATCTTGGGGGAAAGAGTAAAAAACGATTCTATGATTTATGCAGGAAGATTTACGATGAAGGAAAGTGACCAGAGGATTTTACCAAGTCTATCCTGATTCCGTTACAGAAAAAGAATAATGCCTTAGAATGCCGGGACTACCGAACAATTAGCTTAATATCTCATGCGACAAAAGTTATTCTTAGGGTTTTGAATAGAAGAATCGAGGGAAAAACTAAGGAATTCATAGGAAATGATCAGTTCGGTTTTCAGAGAGAGAAAGGAACGAGGGATGCAATTGGGGTTATGAGGGTTCTCGTAGAACGAAGCTTAGAATTTAAAAGGGACGTTTGTGTTTGTTTTGTTGATTTTGAAAAGGCCTTCGATAGAGTTCAATGGCCAAAACTGATGGTGATCCTATAGAAAATTGGGTTGGATTGGAAAGATAGACCTTTAGTGCAAAATTCGTATTTAAATCAGACCGCAAGAGTAAGAGTTGCTAATGGGGAATCAGAATGGGCAGAGTTAGGGAGGGGAGTAAGACAAGGTTGTCCTTTATCATCACATATTTTTAACATATATGCAGAAGAAATGATCAAAGAAGCTTGAGATGAAATAGAAAAGGGAATAAAGGTTGGTGGGGAAGTAGTGAAGTCAGTAAGATATGCTGACGATAAAGCTATTGTATGTGATTCGGAAAAGGGTTTGCAAATCCTAGTTAATGCACTAAAAGATAAGGCAAAAGAGTTTGGGATGAAAATCAACGTAAGAAAGACTAAGATTATGAGGTTTTCAAAGGGAGAGAATGCTAAATTAACGATAAGGGTGGATGGGGAAAAACTAGAAAAAGTAGAACAGTTTTCATACTTGGGCAGTCTTCTTTCTAAGGATGGAAGATGTTAGACAGAAATTAGAAAAAGGATAGCTTCAGCTAAAGACGCTTTCATGAAACGAAGGGAACTGATGACAAAGGGACTTGATAAAGGAATCAGGAAGAGATTGGTAAAATGCTTGGTGTGGAGTGTAATGTTGTACGGGTGTGAAACGTGGACGTTAAGAGAAGAGGATGTCAAAAGACTGGAGGCTTTTGAGATGTGGGTATGGCGTAGAATGGAGAAAGTTAGTTGGGTTGATAGAAAAACGAACGAGAAGGTTCTAGAGATGGTTGGGGAGAAAAGAGTAATGATTGAAGTAATTAAAAATAGACAAATGAAATGGGTGGGTCAAATTTTGAGAGGGGAGGGATTGTTGAAGAAAGCGATCGAGGTAAGAATGCTAGGGAAAAGACAGAGGGGAAGACAAAGACAAAAGTTATTAGACGAATTAAGGGGTGGGATGAGTTACCGGGAATTGAAGGAGAGGGAATTAAATAGGGAATGTGGAGGCACATGAACCTACCGAAAGGTAGAACACTTTATATTTATGGATTTACTTATAATCGTCACGTAAAGTCATTGAAATTGTGAAACGCATTGTAGTGCTGTTGCTATATATATCGCTATGTAATATTAGATTAGTGCCATTCTGACCGGTTCCAAAGTTTCGATTCAATATCTTATCAAATATGATTTCGTTACCCCCGTTTGGAATGCATGATAGAATCGAAATGACGCTCTTGCATCGAACCAAGGACCATTAGAGAAACATTGAACCGCGTAAAATAATGTTTCTAAACGCCTCTGTTACCCGGAATGGTAACAGAGGCGTTAAAAATTATTTTCCGCAATTCACCGTTTCTCTAATGGTCCTTGGTTCGATGCAAGACCGCATATATATTGTATCATCATCATCATCATCATCAGCCATTTTCAATCCGATGTCGGATGTAGGCCTCCCCAAGCTCTTTCCATTTGTCTCTATTCTGAGCTTCTCTCATGTAATAATCTAATAATCTCTCACTTAATAATCTCTCTATTCCATCTGACCTTTGGTCTTCTTCTTGGTCTCTTCACATCTCTTGGTGTCCAGTTCAGAACTGCTGTTCTCCAACGGTTGTCGTTTCTTCTCGTCACATGGCTTGCTCATATCCATTTCAGTGACCTTACTTTATCTATGATGTCTGTCACTCCTGTTTTCATCCTCACCCAGGTGTTGCGTTTCCTGTCTCTTCTTGTGATCCCAAGCATACATCTTTCCATACTTCTTTGCGTAGTCTGAAGTCGCTGGGTTATTGCAGCGTTTAACACCCAGGTTTCACTTCCATATGTCAACTCTGGTAGAATGCATTGGTTGAAGACCTTCCTCTTCAAGACCATTGGTATTTGTGACTTTAGAATATGTGCATTTCTTTCGAAGGTACTCTAGCCGAGTTTAATTCTTCTGTTCACTTCGTTAGACCTGTTGTTCTCTCCTGTGGTTACTAGTTGTCCTAGGTATGTGTATTCTGAGCAGACATCCAGAGGCGTCCCTTCAAATTTGATTTGTTCTTTGGCTTTATACAAGATTTATACATTACCTTTGTTTTTGTTAAGTCTATCCTGAGTCCTATCTTCTGTCCTGCTGTGTTCAGTTCATGGAGTCTTGAAGCTAGATTTTTTCTATTGGTTGCGAAGAGTACTATATCATCTGCAAAGCGCAGATGACTGATGTGCTCCACATTAATCCGCAGACCTTTCTGCTCCCAGTTCAAGGTTTTAAGAACTTCCTCCAGAACAGCTGTGAAATGAATTGGGGAAAGGCAATCTCCTTGTCTAACTCCCTTCTCAATCTTTAGTAACTTCGTGTAGCATTACTGAGGCTGTGGCATTTTTATAAATGCTGCGTAGGAGACGGATGTACTCTGCATCTACTCCTTGTTTTTCCAGAGCTTCTAGTGTAGAGGAGGTACTTACCGAGTCGAAGGCCTGAGCATAGTCCACAAAGTCCTTTGTGTGAATTTCGCCGAAATTGAACTATTACATATACCGATTGAAGCGATGAATTTCCTTGAATGAGCCCTTAATAAACCGAATTCATTATTTTCCCTCAATTTCAATGTATTTAGTTTTTTCGTGAGAATGTTGGATTCTTCTCCATAATATTCAGAATGTTTCACACTGCGAAAGCGTGAATGAATGCAAAACGGGAAGAACTCCAAAATATTGATGAATCGATTTTTTTCAGAAATATTGGCCGTATTTTTGGGAGTAGATTGTCTCTTCTCCATGTGCATCGATTGATAGACAAAGTTCAACAGCATTACTGCAGCGTATGGGAAATAAATCGTCTTTGTTTACGAATACATCATTAATTATATATTAATTATACATAAATGATATTCCAGCAGTGTTTAAACATTCTATCAACGTATTTGAGTTTTCAAATCTTGATATTCATTTTTGATGAACTTCAAAGTGCTATAGATGTCTAAAGTGTTGCATATATTTATTTATTCAATGCAGATTGATTTTCGTCAGCCCCTAAACATTGTCAAGAAACATTTAATACACACTCCACAATCCTTTACATTTCAAGTCTCATAGGTATTTACATTCCGAAATAACATTACTATATTCATAAACAAAATCAGGATACATCCCCCTACTACCTCTTCTAATCCACTTACTCTACAATGATCCCATAATTACAGTTACTGCATAAGATCAGTTTACATCGTTCCTTTTCCATGCCACTCCCTAAGTTACTTAATAATTGTATTTTTAAATAAACAAATAATCACAAAACTTTACATATTCTTCTCTTCATGCCACATATTGCATTCTCTCCTCTATTTATAAACCAATACTTGGCGATATCTTTCCTCGTGGTCTTATGGTCGCTTTTATTTTCTTTTCTGCTCTATCACTTCATAGAAATCATGATGACGACAACAGTCTTCATTTTAATGGATCTACACCTATACTATACATCCTTTGTTCACCTATGCTATGGATACACCTATACTATATATCCTCTGAAGTTGCGGTAGATTTACTTCGCCTTGAACAAAAAACTCCATAGTTTCGAAAATCACTTTTTGTCAGCTAGGTAATTTCCATTTATCAAATGGCCCATAACCTTCACCTAAATCGTGGTGTCTGACGTCGAAGGACGCACTTAATTCGGCATTACAATGCATCGACTTTAATTTATACGTCCTCTAAGAACCATGATAGAGCATGAAATAATCACGGGATCCAATTTTTTCTTGGCAGCTAGATAAGGAAGGACCACCTCAGTATTTACAAGGGGCAAATCAGTTCACTACGAGATACAAATTTGGATCGTCCAATCTTGTCGATTAAGGGATGTCTATCAAGAAAAATTGCTTCAATGTACAGTGCAAAGTGAAGAAAATGAAATACGGCGAATGAATGAACGGTCTCTTTGTGCGAAAAGTCATTTTTAAAAGTAAAGAAGGCAATCAGTATCACATAACAATAGGTCTCTATAGACATATACAGCTGTGGCAAGTAAATCAAACTCAAGAAGATTCCTTTCCCTTCTTAAAGCACTTATTTAAAAGTTAATCAGCCGAAAACCACTTTCCTTTTGTTTTCTAATGTAAGGGAAATAAACTTTTATAACATCCCAACTAACCCGCTTATAACGCACCCCGAAAAGCATCTTATCCGGCATTTCCTTCCTTTGGTTTATATTTCGTCAAATCCCAATCCTTCTCATGGAATACATATTGCATACAAAGAGTCCATTATCCGTTCGAAGGGATACGTCCATTTCGCTTCACAAGTAAAATAAACTCGATGGGACGCACGAACTAATTTTCGCGTCAGTTTGCAATAACTTAGGATGGAATCTATCCGCATACTTTGTTACCTTAATCACTCATCTCTCTGAGATAAAACTGTAGCATTTAATTGATCTTATCGGTTCAAGGTTTGATACACTTCAAACTGATGGATTCATCTATAGTTCCTTTTTTATGAATACCTCATTCATAATAAGATCAAATGCAATAATCAAATGAAGTAGACATTTTCTAGGATTACAAAATCTTCAAATAAATCTACTGTTTAGAAACTGATAAATAATAGGCGATAAATCTATGCACTATTTATTGGATCTAACAATTACCAATAACTTTCCATCGATTAGTGAAATGGCAACGACGAAATGTAACGTCTTCAAAATTGTAAGAAACACAAGTTTAGACTAAGAATTGAAGATGAAGGGAGTTGGACCTCCGGTGTGAATGGATTGTTCAGTCCCGGTAAGTTGGCCACGTTCACTTCTTCGTCTTAGGAGTTGCATTTTACAGCAATAAAAGAAATGCTCACTTCGCCAATTTTTATTTTGCGTTCAAGTTCCAGACGAGAATTCTATACTTTGACGTGGAAATATTCATTTATTTTAAAATGTAATTTCAGTGAAGGAAATCGCGCTTTCATTTTTCACATCTTCGAGTGAAAACGAACACTTCATCGTTTATTTTTTGAGGATTTACAAGATGTGCGGTCTAACTCCTTCTCTAACCTCGGGCGTTGGTTTTTTTATTCAAGAAAACGCGTTTAGAAGTATTTTATATTTTTAAGCATTCGAATGCAAGAGTCCTTCCATTCAAATGGAAAGTTTTCTTGGCTTTAAGACGTTTCCGCATATTTCCCTCATCCATTGCACTGAGTAACGGAGACGATTAAAATTGAGAAATAGGAATCAAGGCGAAATGATTGGCTGTGATGCCGAATATACCTGATTCGTGTTTAATTCATTATGTCGAGTTTACAATGAGCATTGAAATGAAACCTCTCTCGAGAGCTGTTTCATAACGCAAAAAAACTGAGTGATGGGGCAATCTTCGAACGCCATTACATAAGTCATAAGAAAGCTTTTTTTTGAAATGAATGATTGCCAAACATAATTGGACAAATATAATCTAAGCCACCGATTCATTAGTAAGCGCATGGTTTTGTTTGTATGCATTGCCTTTTCTGCAAAGGTTGCGCCCAACTATTGTGACATTTTATGATTGATAAATTGCTGACCTTTTGTAGCTCTCGTATGTAACGAAAAAAACCAATCGGTATTTTGCAATACGTAACCTGTCCATAGTGGCTACTATTTCTAATTTTCAGTTGGTAAGGAAATCATTGAACTCTGGTGAGTTTCTTAGGTGTGAACAACAACTCATTCCAGTTTGGAACATTAAGACGATATTAAGCAGAATTTCTTGTTCAATTAGAACACTTAAATTTGTATTCTTGAATGCGTTTCCATAAATATCTCTCTGATTTGTACTATTATGCTATGCTTTTGTGTAACTTAAGCATTTACACTACTGTACTGAACTATGACACCCCCTGCCATATGCCACATTCAGTAGCATGTGGCAGGGGGTGTCATAGTTCAGGTGGCACTGAATCTAAATCTATGATTCTGAAATATTTAAGTGTGTGTGCATGGTAATCAGAATCTTAATCAGAAACCCCATGACGATGATTTTTATCCTATATTTTCTGTTTAATATTTGAAAATCTATCCAACGGAGTATAAATATTGGTTTCCATAAACCAACCATCTCAGTTGCTTACTTATTTTTAAAAGTAATCACTGGAAATTAAAATATTTTTCTTACCGGGAAATAAACCGGTGCATCACATTTAGATACACCATATATACGTATAACAAACTTGTGGAGTTTTCGCTCTCACATCTGTTGGTTTCTCTTTTTCAGTTCTTAGAGTTGACTATTTAGGATTATTACTGTTCTTTTCATCATACCGACTGTTCGGGATCATTTTTGTTTTAATATTATCTCATTAGGAATATTTGTTCTTTCTAGATAGCTTCGGTTAGAATATGTCCTCTGTTGTTTTTTGGGATTGTGAAGTACACCAAATACACAGCACTTTTACAAATTCGTAAAGGTTAGCTTCACATTTTCACTTCTTTTTTCACACCTTGTAGCTTTACATAGATGACTACCCAAGAATTCATTTTCGTTATCGTTAGAAACTTTTGATCATGAAAAATTGTTAGCAAAATAATTGTTTAATGCATCACTTAATGGCTCAATCTTCGGATTACCATTGATTTGGAAAGCAGTTTGATTTTTGTAAAACTTGGATGGTTGGCTCATTTTCAACCTCAAATTTTTCCGTCCCTCTCCTCATTCGGCTTCGTTTTAAGCAAAGGGAGTGAGTACGTTTTGATAAAACACATATACTCGTGTAGGGCACCCCTGAACGGCTCCGGAGTGCATTACACGTCTGAGTCTGCGGAGAAGGTAGCAGGTAGGGTTTTTAGGCATGTGGGTGGTTTTTAGGCTAGACAACAATATTAAGAGCGAGAATAAAAGATTAGGGAGCATATTCAACGAGCTGAACACCCACAGTAATAGGCACGCAGTTACATGTGAATCAATTCAGGTAAAAAGAGTTAGTTTTAATGATGAGGAAATGGCTTCGGATGAATTAAAGGTTAGAAGAACGAGAAACCCGAATTGTAAAAGCGTGGAAAAAGAGTTAAAGGTGATAGTCGTGAATTATAGAAGCATACGATACAAGCAGCCAGAGTTCCTTAATCTCACGAAAATTACATGCGCGGACGTCATACTAGGAACTGTAGGAAGCTAATAGGGTCGATTAGAATACAAAGATGGTGTCATTACACCCCCTGCCATACGCCACTGGCGGCTTGCGGGCTACTCATCTAAATCTAAAATCTAAATCTAAACTGAGAGTTGGTTAAGTGAGGATATCGCGTCGAGCGAGATTTTCCCTCCCAACTATGTTGTATATCGAAAGAATAGACTCTGTAGAACAGGTGGTGGAGTGTTTATAGCGGTCAGAAATCATTTAATCAGTCAACGTGAAGAGTACGTAAGTAACAGCACAAGCGAAATGGTTTGGTGTTTTATTCTGAGACAAAACGGAAGTAAAGTTCATTTTTGCTCTTTATATCGTCCTCCCGACGGCGGTATTGATTGTATAGATGACCTATCCCTGTCATTAGAGATAATTTGTGAGAAAATGAAAGATCCTATCATTTTCATAGGAGGAGATTTTAACCTTCCGTATATTAATTGGCAGAATTTCACATGCTCAAGTACTTGCAGAGAAAGGAAAATTTCGCAAAAATTAATCGATACCTTCTCGTTTTATGCTTTAGATCAGGTGAATATGACGGTAACTCGAAAGAACCGGGCGGGTCAAGGTAACATTCTTGATTTACTAGCCACTTCCCACCCAGAAATGATAAGTAGTCTCGATATAGTCGACGGTATTTCAGATCATGATGTCATAATGGCTCATATTAAAGTAGCAGCGGTTAAATCTCTTAAGCCGCGGAGGCAAGTATATGTAATTCGCAAAGCAAAATTTTCAAAATTTTAAAGCTACATATTCGCGTGCAAGGACGATTGTTATCGCTTTATGGATCGTAATTCAGTAAATGATAGTTGGATAGAGTTTCTCCGTATAATAAAAGAAGGTTTAATTAAATACGTTCCGACTAAAAACGTGCGTGAACGTCAAGAGCCGCGTTGGACGAAACCTAAGTTACGAGCACTGCATAGGAAACAGAGAGTCATTCATTCGCGATTACGAAAACTCAAAGCTTCTGGAGTTAACTTTGAGCGCGAACAGCATAATTATAGAGAAATACGTAAACTGGTTAAAGAAGAAGCACAGAAAGAATATCAGGAATACAGATCTAGAACCTTGTTAGAATCACTAGGGGGAGATCAGAAAGAGTTTTGGTCGTATGTCCGTGAGACTCGAGGAGGTCAGTCTTCTGTGCCTAACCTAATAAGCGAAGAGGGAGTCACCGTGAATGAACCAACAGAAAAAGCTAATTTGATAAACCAGCACTACCGGAAATGC
This sequence comes from Pachydiplax longipennis, assembly GCA_036926295.1. Taxonomy (NCBI): domain Eukaryota; kingdom Metazoa; phylum Arthropoda; class Insecta; order Odonata; family Libellulidae; genus Pachydiplax; species Pachydiplax longipennis. Next base: position 522,371 of record JAVFKF010000065.1, read on the forward strand.
TTCACAGCAGACAATGGCCAAGTTAATGACTTTCCTGTGCGCATTGATTCAGAGATGAGTCCCATAGAGATATCAGCTGATGGAATTGCTAAGTTATTGCGAGAGATTGAAAGGAAAAAGGCGCCAGGGAACCGAAGGTATTCCCGCTGTTGTCATAAAAACTTTAGCCGATGAGCTCGCTCCCCTTCTTCAGGTATTCTACAAGAAATCATTGTATGAGGGTACTGTTCCAATGTCTTGGAAGAAAGCACACGTCACTCCGGTGCCTAAGAAAGGGCGTACTGTAAAACCAGACGACTATAGGCCCATATCACTAACTTCCATATTTTGCAAAATTATGGAGCATATTATAGCCAGCTCAATTATGCGCTTTCTAGCTGAAAATGGAGCAATCAGTCAGAACCAGCATGGATTCCGTAAGGGTAGGTCTTGCGATACCCAGTTAGCCCTCTTTATGAATGACGTATCTAAGGCAGCAGATAAGGGAGTTAGATCAGACGCGATTTTTCTTGATTTTAAGAAAGCCTTCGACACGGTGTCCCATGAAAAGCTTATACAAAAGTTAAGTTCCTACGCGATTGACGGAAAGGTGGTCAAGTGGACAAAATCATTTCTAGAAAACAGATCTCAGAGAGTTGCGTTAGGCGGAGTATTATCCAACGAAATTAGTATCACATCAGGTGTTCCGCAGGGAAGTGTCCTAGGGCCGATTTTATTCCTCATATACATTAACGACCTATCGGATAAAGTAAAGAGCCAAGTTAGATTGTTCGCCGATGATACCCTCATATACAGAGAGATTTCGTCAGAAAATGATATACATATACTACAGAATGACTTGGACGTTATATCAGGATGGTGTAAGGATTGGCAGCTTGATCTGAATCTTAAGAAATGCGTTGCTATGAGTTTCACGCGTTCTACAAACGTTATTCCCTCACCGTACAAAATTTCAGGACTTCCCTTAGAGCTCGTGCGTCATAATAAATATATAAGAGTCACGTTTAGTAGTAGTTTATCTTTTAAAGAACACGTTCGAGATGTAATAGGTTAGGTGAACAAAATACAGAGACTAACAGGTAGAGCGCTGAAGGGATGCTCATCAAGAGTAAAAGAAATAGCTTATTTTTCACTCATTCGACCTAATCTCGAATATTGCTGCGCGATTTGGGATCCACACGAGGTAGGTTTGGTCTCAGACTTAGAAATGGCCCAACGTAGAGCAGCTCGTTTCGTTACAGGAGATTTCAGGTTCGACAGTAGCGTTACGTCCATGATAGAATCCCTCGGTTGGAATTCACTTCAGGAGAGAAGAAACGATTACCGAAGGAAACTTTTCGAAAAGTTCCTCGGTTCCGAATTTAGGGACGAGGTGAATGAAACTTTGATTCCGGTTAGTAATGAACGCGATCTCCGAGAGGCATCAACTAAGCGTTATAAGGAGGAAATAGCGAGGACAGATAGTTATTTTTTGTCGTTCTTCCCGCGAGCTATTAGAGAAGCTAATAGGGTCAATTAGAAAACAATGATGGTGTCATTACACCCCCTGCCATACGCCACTGGCGGCTTGCGGGGTACTCATCTAAATCTAAATCTATACTCAAAACCACGGTTGATTAGGTATTACTATGGTATCATATGTAAAGTATGAATATACATATGTTTGATGAATATTCCAATTACGAATTCCGTAAAGGTAAAAAAAATCCCTCAGTTATATTTAACGACGGAATTACGCACATTTTGAGACTATTAAATGCGAACGTATTACTGGTTACCTTTTATATTCATATTTATTAAACATTTTAAAAATAACATACGTTTCTGTAAAAGAGTACTCACGATATCATTCGTATATGTAGGCAAATATATGTATAGTAAATAATAACTCATATAACAACTCTAAATATCAATCGTGAGTCCCAGAAAATAAGAATGGAACGATTGTTATTTCTATGGTAAACTTATTGTTATTTATACTTGAGAGAACCTGCTGTCTGGATGCATTATTAAAATATTTTAAAGCAAGTGAAAGTATCGCTTTATCCACTTAACTTGATTCGTGACAGCGCACAGTGGGCTAGAATCGAAAAAAGCTGGCCAAGAGTCCAAAAATGGTTTTTTGAGTGCGGGTTTTGAAACTTCGCATTTATATTAAGAAAAGATTGAATTTTATGTTCCCGTTTCTCGTTTTTCGATATCTTTCTATAAAGATACATGGCGTTAAACTTGAACCATTTTCACAGAAATGGGCAGTCGCGAATTTTTCGGATAAACGTTCAAGTTTGCGTTTTGTATTATGGAGGGTTTAAATAGATACTTTTGGAAGAAACAACGATTCTTTATCTTTTGACTGGTTGCTATCACCGCTTACAAAAATGAGTTTTTGCTCATTTAAAGCAACAAAATGGCGGACACCTTTTTCCGACAATTTTCGAGATAAAGTAAAGAATAAAATTAGGAATACGGCCCTAATGCATCGAGTCTCTTATACCACGTCATAGTCGAAAGTGTTTAAATGTGGAATCAGGAGAAACTGTTTCAATTCAGGTGCTAATTTGGGAGTTACGTCGATTTTTCGTAAGCGCGGCGCGTTCCGACTCACCGCCATGGAATCTCCGAATGCAGTTTCGCTGTATTTTTGGTGATACGAAGTCTAACGATTGGTCTCTTTTATGTTAAATTCTGGCTAATTATCCTTAAAACACTCCTTAAAATACTTATTGAAAGTTTCCAATCTCTCTTCATCAATGATTCTTTCAAAACTATAACTTTATACGGAATAATTTGTAATACACAGAATATATTACTAGAACAATGTAAATTAATGCCTAGTCTGTACACGTTGAATTTTGGATGGGATTTATTTTATCCATAGCTAGCAACCGTAGGAATCTTGAACGTAGAGCAGAGCCTCGGTTATAGTCATCGAATGCGGAAGAGCTGTGAAATGTAGTACAGTAAGTGAGACAGCCAAAAAAAGGAACAGGAAATCCCATTTACACAGTGAAATGGAAAGTAATACCGCCTGTCGCTAGATGCAAATTACAGTAAGTTGGACATGTGTCGTTCGGATTTTTAGCTACGTTTCCGGGAATCCGCACCTATTTTCGCACATTTTACTGATTATTAAGTTCTATTCATTATCTATTCATAATTGTAGTGTAGTGTAATGTAAAGGAACGTATTAGAAACAATAATAGTCTAGTTTTCACATTAAACTCGAGTGATAACAGGAATAAAGAATATCAGTTCAATTAAAAACATTAAAACTATGGTGCGATGTGGGTATTCTTAAGAGTGCCAATCGAACCGCTTTCGCCTCGATAAATCACATTGCTGAGGAACAATGTTGACCTAAGAAAATTACATGATTCTCTATTGGTATAGTTTGTATTTTAAAGGGGCTTTGCGAAGGTCTATTTTGCAGATGCAGCATGATGGATACAATACAAGGGTGATAAATACATTCAAACATAAACCGCAATATTTTCAAGATAAGTCGATTGAAGGGAAGCAAAGGAGAGGAAAAGTAACACTTTTCATTTCATTTTTAAAATGCAGCTTTTTGCCGATATTTTTGTTTTCCTTTAAAATCGATGTCCGATATTCCTTCATACTTGAACTCGTCTATTGGTGCAGAAGAGGAATGCATTTTCCTTTTACTACTATCAGTAGGTTAATCCCTTCGTTCTGGGTGCATTTCTACCGTAGGTTCTTTCCATCCTCTCAAAGTTTTTCCATTCTATTTACACGTGTTCTATTTATATTTGTATCAATACAATTGGTTAGATGGAAGAGGATATTTTTTTTCTCGATCTTGCGCAAATAAAGATCTTTATTAGGACAAATAAGAAGCCTTGACCTTTATTTGAACAAATAGAGGAGGAGGAGGCATTTTCTTTGCAATGGGAGAATTCTATATCAATAAAAATATCTCAATCAAAAGAAACAAAGGGTATTTCTCATCGAAAGCAGTCGAGAATTCGTTTGGCTGAACGTCGCTTTGATCTTCCTTGTATGCAATAGAGAATGGGCCTTAAAAGATAAATTGTGAAGCATCGGAGGAGATGATGTGTTTGAAACATTTTCTGAGAAAAAACCGAAGATGTGTTGATACAAGGTAGAGGAACAGGTTGCAGAAAGATTTCAGTCAGTTCAGTGTATATCTCTGAAAAAGAAATCAGAAAGCAAGGCGAGAACAATATCGAGTTATATGATGTCTTCCGTACTTCCCATACTCGAATAGCGGATGGCGATATTAAACCGCAGAGATGTTTCCCTGCAAACTGAATATTCTAAACGGAAAGAGAATGATTAGTAGTAGATGATGATGTAAAATTTTCCCTATTTCTTGAACTAGAGAAACCAGTTCGAACAAAATCACGCGTTTCTTTTTTCGTTTTTGCAAAATTATATCAGATGTTCACCTAAAAGAGATAACATCAATAGGATGAATCGATACTTGACACTATAGAAGCATACTGCGTGCAAAATTCCCGTATAGCAATGCATTTCAAATAGAACGGAGTTTAGCTAGACATACGCTTGCATAATCTAAAGAGCTACTTTATATTTTCCTTTTTTATCCCGCAGAGCGAAGAGCCTTCGGCCAAGCAAAGAGAATATGGCCCAGATAATAATGCAATGTAATCCGTATTTAACGGCGGATGTTATTTGCACTGATGATGCTTTCATTTAGCGTGAAATGAAGTAAGAGGCCACTTTATACTCTCCTTCATTTGAAAGTGGGGCTAGAATTTGTTAAATTGCATTAACATATATATCGTGTCAAGATCAATCACTAACGTACTAGCGCAACGTTATATGAGTGCTAGTGTCACGTTAAAAACACTGTTGAGGAAGGCAAGGGGAGACCACCTCGACTATCTATCCCATAAACATGATGTGCCACTGATATTGGTACTAGCAAATACGGGACTCAGCCCTCTAGGGAGAGTGTCGTGCCCGACAGGGATGGTGGTAAGGCCATCCCCGTCGTCATTCCACGAAATCCTTACCCAACAACCCAAGAGAAGAAGAAGAACAAAGGAAACAAGGATAGGGACCTGGAACTTCAGAACCATGCTTAGAAAAGGGAAGTTAGAAAACGTAAAGTTAAAAATGAAGAGGTCCAACATTAACATTCTGGGGCTATGCGAAGTACGGTGGAAGGATTTCTGGAGCAGTGGTGTAAGAGTAATATTCAGTGGGGGAAATACTAGAAGGTGAGACACTGAACTGAGCAGGAATATTTAACTAGATATGATTCCGCTTAACGAAGTTAGATATCCTTTCTGTTTTCTGAGGTTCACTAAAATCCGCATAAGACAAGTTTCCGTTTTGGACAGCTTTCACTGTAACACAGTGCTTAGTAATGCGTTGAGTTATAAAAATTTAGCTGGAGCTGAAACGATCGATCGATTATTATTATTTATATATTGCGCAGTTGTGAATTATTCAATTTAATTCAAAGGCGATAAGAGATACCTTAATGAGTTTACTTAGAAAGACCTTTAGATGCAACTAAAAGATTTGCATGTATGATAATGTAATCCAATTAATTGAGATAAGTGTGTATATCTAATACTGGAATAACAGAGCCATCTTACAGTTCTCTGACCTTTATCGTTGCCTTGGCGATTGCGTATGATAATGAAAATACGCGTTTTGTCAAGGTGTTATTTTTTTATCAAATGTAACATTTTCACTGTTTTTGTTTCATCGGGTTATAATCGAAACTGCCCATCTCACTGACCTTCATCGCTTCGTTAGGAAATTCGGTTGACGGCAATCAGCGGAACTCAACTGTTTCAGGGAGAGAGCGTCATGGAGAGAGCACGCCCAGAAAAAGAAAGTTAGCGAAATTTTATTTGGAAGGCATTCGACATGGAGTGAAACCGAAGGCCCAGTACGATTTAATCAAGGTTAAATAATTCTATAAGGAAAAATGAGAAAGTAATTCTATAGAGAAAATTGGGAACAGATTACGGTTCTCTTTGAACCGGTGTATTTGGGTCTATTTTGAAAGAAACATATTCTTTCCCGTTATTATTAATTTTTATTGAAAATTTGAAAACAAATATCTTGGGAAAATCCGCCGAGAAAATTCAAGGAGAAATGAAGTCGCTTTCTAGTTTTCGTTCTATTTCCGAAGGAATATCGAGTCACTGATGTGAGTCACGGAGGATTGAAGTCATTTTGAGCAATCATTTGATCATTAATATGGATCGCTTTCATTCCCATTTACGGAAAGAATATGCAAAGGAGAAATATCAAACAACTATCATTCAGTCATATTAACAAAATTATATATTAATTAAATAGGAGTTAACTTAGGAAAATTAACAACTTTCGATCTTTCTTATCTTTTTCATATCTCCTGACATAGTTAATTACTGTAGTTTTGCAATCAAATTTTCTTTCTCAGATAAATATGATTTAAATGTGTCATTTACATGACATAAATAGCGGAAAGAAATATATGGTGCGTATTAAAACATTTGGCAACTTTTTGATCACACTGATGAGTAAAAATTAAGCATAAGTGATGCAAGAGTCGAGGAATTTCATCTTTGGAATTAATCGTGTGTGTGAGCAATACATAAACTCAGCTGTCGAAGCACTTACCAATTCAACTACTAGTTTTTGTTACTTTACTACCACCTTAGTAACATGTATAGAATCATATCTTCGTTATTCTTTCATGATTCCGACACAAATTCATCTTCTGAATCCTAGCTGTATGCGCCGAAACAATGCTACTTGACTCATTATTGTCCGAGGATTCCTTTTAACAATGGCGTTTACACTTCCTCATAACAACAGAATTAAAACAGTCCTCCCCTCATCACAACCGTTCATTGTTCCTCTAAGCTATTCATTTTCCTAATTAAACAACGGGTATGTATGACTCGTTAACAATTGTCTAGATAGTTTGCCCTGTCTTGACAATGTAAACAGAATTCAAATAAATTTAAGATTAAAATATATTTGATTACATTCCGCTCAAACGCATTTTATAATAAATAATGTTCACGTGTATTTTTTATCTATTCCCTCAAATAACGACTTAGAAGCTCTATCTATAACTTTAGCTCTGAAAAAATCGTCCAGTCTAATCGTAAATTATTGAGCCTTTCTTTTCCTTTCTCATCACCTTCTTCGTGTAAATTTCTAATCATTCTTTTCTAGCATACCGCCAATGATTTACGTAAATTGCCTCGAGTCACGGCCCTTAGTGTACCGCCTATTTCCTGTATTTCCGCACGCGTCTGTAAATCAGTTCGAATATGTCTTTCAACTCTGACTTCAATTTATATTCCGCAAAGTCCTCTAATATTCTATGAAGAAAATTCTATTGGAATGAGAATAGAGGGAGAGAGTGGAGAAAGTGAAGGGAAAGTCGGAAGAATGCCCAAGGTTGGCGACGAGAGGAGCGCCACAAATTTACTTGGATTTAACTCGTGCATTCAAATCTTTAGATGAACAATGTTATCATTTTGATTCAGCCAAGAGGAGGGTGTTATAGCTATTGATGATTTTTTGTGAACTATAATTAATGAAGAAGCATTAGAGATCGATTGTATTCCAGCAAATCAAGGATAGGAAAAACTGTGGAGTTAAGAAGGTCGGCTCAGAATTTTCTTGGCAATTCTTAGGATGCGTCACTCAAATAATAAGATATTCTATGAGATCCGATCACTACATGAGATAATTACACCGCAAATATGAAAGCGAGAAACGGATGGAAGATTAATTTGAAGGGCAAGTGACCTCTATTGGAGGTAAATGAATTCACTTGATGAGAAAATAATTAAACTGACACAAGAATAACCTGCTTGTCTTCAATGCTATCATTTTATTAATGCGTAATGATATTCATCGATGTAACGTCTTTTAGGTACGCACGAGATTTTTTCGTACATTGCCTAAACAATGCGTGACATGTTAGAACTATATTAGGGATCGGTCTGTTAAAACTTGTGATATTTTTACACGTTACGTATGAATAATGAAGAGAAGCGTTGTACTTTTTCGCAGAATATAACTATTTTACTTTAATAAAACTCGATCATGTTTCGTTGATATTTACCATCTCTTTATGTTAAATGAAATGAAAGCTTAGCTGACCTCGAAAAAAACTTGTGATCGCTGAATTTCATCAGTAGCGTCTTATCTTAAGCACGGAGACTTCAACGCTCGAGAGATTTTGATGGCTGTCAGAAATTGAATTGGCGGTGGAATGGTTTTTTTTAAGTAAATCTCAGCTATTTCTCTAAACGGGAGTTCTCAGCTGAAGTATGAAACTTTATGTCTTTCGGACTCGTTGACTGGCTAAATTTCGAATTGGCTTGATTTATGGGCGAAAAGGAATGTCTTCTAGACAAAATTCACGCGAAATATTTCTCTTTATCATTCGGATGAATTAAGATTGCTTTAGATTTAGTTGATGGGGTTTCAATCACATTTTATGAAATTCCTCATTATATCCTTCTAGGCGTACATGCTTTAATATAGAAAATCCTATTTTCTATTATTGGAGTAGATATTTTTCCTTCTTCCCTAAAGTATGCCTAATTATTGCATTAGTGTAAGAATATACCACTCCCTTAGTACGTAAGATTGAGACTGCATATCTCAAGTAGAAACAGTAATATTCGATACTTCTATTTCTACTTCTACTTCTATATTTACAAACCAAAAATGTCCTGCAAGCAATTTTTCTTCAGCTTTTGCTTAGGCTGAAGGCTTTTTGCTATTACTATTAGGAAAACCTGCGAAAAACCATGAATATATTTGATCAAATTTTCTTCAGCTGTTTGAATTTCAATATTACCAATATTTTTTAAAATCTTTAATTTACTTCTTAACCTTATATAACTGCGTTACACTGAAAGGGATCTGAATTGGTTATGGTAATTTTAATTAATTGCAGCTCATCAAATAATTCGGACGTAAATGTCACTTAAAATTCATGGGGTATTCTCAGATATTTATCAACAGAAATATTCCATCGTTTGAAATTCGTAAAACATTTAAGAAATCAAACTTGTAACTACTAGAAATGGACAACAGAGTCAGTTCATGTATTCAATGTAAATTTCATCTTTCTCGAAAGCCTAATCTAAAATATTGCTCCTTTTCATAAAGTTCGCACTTATTTTCTCATGATGTGACTAACATCTATAGTTTCAGAGGTCGATTGTTTTTCTTAAAAAGGTCTCCATGTGGCTAGAATACTAGACAGATCATGAAACGAACTTGAACTTGATACTCTGCCTTCCGGTATATCAGCTTTCTTAACCTTAAGACTTCATATTCTTACATTTTACCTAAATATTATGCCTTGTTGACATCGATAATAAACAGCTGCATAAAAGTCTCATAAAAATTACCAAGTTATTTAAGTTAAACTTGGTAAGATAGTGTGCATGGTAATGGTATGTGCATGCTGCATGGTAGCATACTTACACATGCTAATCCAAAGCTAATTTAATCCACCTTTCACATTATCATTATAATTTTCTAGGAAATAAATATAACAAATAATGCTTCAGTTTGAGTTAGAATGGATTTGTGTGTATAATATTATATACACAAATATAATATAATATGCGCCAACGTCGGTAACGAAGACCAGTTAAATAATCAAATAACAGAAACATGACTGAATAGTTATAAGTATCATCAATGAAGCTATGGAGATTCATTTATTTTACTCACAATGGAAATTACTAATGATTTTTAGTTCAAAAGAACCAACCCAATGATGAAATAGCGCTGCCTGAATTTTATGAAAATTGCTAATTTTGCAGATGATAAGGAGCCTACTCTCAATCAAACGACTTTGAATCACTGATTTCCCTTTATGTTTTTTTAAATGAATTGCATATTGTATACTGTAATTGTATACGGTAGCCACGTGGGTAACGCGTTCGCTTTCGGCGGAAGCGTGGAGGCGACGAATCAACATCGAAACAAATATGAATCCAATTAAGCCTGTGGGACCACACACGAATACCACTGGTTTAGACCAAATTCTATAATAGGGAATGGAGTTTTTATAATTGAAACCAGCGTAGATGAGAGCGACGATGTAGCGAAACGAAGCTGTGGCCTCGGGAAAGTGAACCCTTCAAACGGTTTTACATTTTAATTGTCTATTTTCCTGTTGTCCTTTTTCTCCTTTTATGTAGTAATTGAGCTACCTTAAGAAATCATATGGTGAAAAAAGGCCCTGAATGAAATTAGATGCAGAAAATATGATTCTCAGCGATGGATTAGATGAGGTGGGCATCGAAAGATAAGAATAATATCGATATCTGTCAAAATATCGATAGTATTCTGTCACTAATCGAACACACTCCTTCTAAATGATCTTAAATTAGTTAACATCTGATGGATAACGCGATAAAGGCTTTACTGAGATGCTCTGCCATGCAGGTTGGGAAAGAAAAGTTGCGATTGCTTGATAAATGAAAGAAGGCACGTTTACGGAGGACGGTGTTATGCGACCCCCTGCTAATAGAATGAGCATAAAATAGATGCTGAAACAAGCCGTCTTTAGGACACATTCCTTACTAAAACTATAAAAACAAACTAAAGAAGCGGTACAAAAGTACGATGTTTATACCCCCTGCCGCCTGCCGAAAGGTGGCTTGCAGGGTATTTATGCATATAGAGAATCAATTTAAAGCTATAAAAAAATACGCATTTCATAATCGAGAAAGTAGGGTTGAGCTTAAAGAATTCTCTCTTTTTAAATTACCGTTGAGGTCTTTGGAAGACCGTCACTGATAGACGCAAGAGCGATGGTTTTACCGAAGCAATTCTGATAAATTTCTTGTTTGCTCGAAGGAAGAAACATCAGTGATCCCGAGGGAAAGTAAAAGAGATGACATAACCGCACAACACCCTCTTAAATAATCGGTGATCCTTTGAGGAGATTTTGTATTCCTTTGGAAGAATAATGTGATTCTCCGTGCGAAGGAAGAAAAGAACTCAAATGTTGACAACAGGCGAAGTCATAGATTCTTTTGTTAGTCACTCGGTGCTCTCTCATCTGGACTTTTTAATTTCTGCTTTCCTCATTCTTTGAAATCCGATACTTTCCTCATTTCTCTCTCTCATTGGAGGAAAGTAATTTCAGCGGTAAATTTCATAGACACTTGACATCTTTGGAACATATCTTCAACTGATAAAATTTACTGCATCTCTTCTGCCATTTTCCCTTCGGCAGTTTTGTTTCATCGTTTATTTCCTTCAAAATCCTCTATTTTGTACCTTTCGATCCGTTTGTTGATTGACTATTTTTTACTTTTAACATCTTTAAATTGACGGAAAACGACGATTGCCGATTAAAGATAACTGCATCTTTATGCTTTCCGATTTGTTTTTTCTACAATCAGAAGAAAGTTTTTCGCATTAAATATGTATTTTCATGCAAAATGTTTTCGAATCTTTTAAGAATTGTATTTAAAAATTCATCATAAACGAAGGAGGTCATCGTTGCATTTATATTCTGTCCACTGTAGAAAAGAAAATGAGGAAATGCAGAATAAATGGAAGTAAAAAAATCACAACAAAACATCAAAACATTAAATTAAGAAAGGAAAAAACCAAATGGATGGCATTATTCTCCCATTAATATGACAAGTTTGTTAGCAATCGAAGCAGCGAGAGAGAAATTGATTAATGACCCAAAAGAATTCAAGAAACCAGTAAAACAATTGTTGTCAGCCTCTATTAGGAGCCTGGATATCAAGAAACTGTACATTAAAACCTGTATATACCTTTCTATGGCAGCGAAACAGAGAAGGTAAGGTTAGCGGCAATGAAGACTTGGTAAATGATGAATAATAAGATCGAATAACTAATAGATATAATGAAAATCTATAGGAGACACTGGTGAGAAGTAGAGTGACGTTCAGAAAGTATTGTTGTTAAGAATGATAGGAGACATGAAGAGTTGAATGCTGCTTTTTATCAAGGAAGAATAAAGTGGAATAGGAGGTTTTGGACAGCTCCAATCTTACAACCCTCAAACATTTACTTTTAATCTTCTTTAAAATTCATGCATAATTTCGAATTGAAAAAGTCTTAGTTATGTATATGATTAGGTTAAACAGATTTTTAAAAGAAATGCGTAGCGAAATGTATAATTTGGTTTGTCTAATCTCATAAAAAATCCATCCTGGTAGAATTTGAATGAAATTTATTCAGGAAAAGTATTTTCCGTAAGGTATTTTCACTAATGCAAATTATTCTTTAATATTCTTTGTTTTATATTTAATGTCAAATAAATATCGCTTTTGTCGTGAAACATTCGTCGGGAATATAAAACTTCCAATACTACCGTCAAATGTACACAATTAGTCAATGGAAATTGTTATGTGTGGAGCCCACTTTATTCACTTTATGCTGAACTTCTCTGTGGAGAATCTACTTGTGATTTCATCCATTAATCTCGGCATGTTTCATGGAAACCATCCGCATGAGATCTCTTGGAATTTCAGTAACATTTACGATATAGGACGGTTCCACAGAATCATTCATTTCAGTTAGTAGCTATTCCACATAATCATTCATATCTCCCACGCTCTCAATGGAGCGATTTGATGTATTTTATGGGAAAATTGACATAAGTATGTATTCAATAATTTCAACTATTTCAAACGTCAATCGATTGCCGAAGTATAATTTGTAGCAATTTTGGCAAACCTATGCTCTTGACCAGTCCTCGAATTTGTTTAATACGAAAAGATTTTAGAATAAGTTTATGAACTAGGATTATTAATGAACCGCGATTTAGACTAAAATAGTTTCAGCAAACAATAGAGCTTTCTCGCATATAATACGGAATATTATTGCGCCTACTTCCATTGCCGTATAAAAAATAACGTTTTTCTTTTGAGGAATGAAGTCTTGCTTGATTACCGGTCACCCCTTTTCTTTTCCAACATAAATGAAGGTAAATCGATACTGAAAAAAGTCGTTTTAAGGACTCATTGTTTCCGCAAACAATACTCGATAAAAAAATTAGCTCAAACGTGCGGTGTTTACATCCGATGCCGAAAGAAGGCTTGCATTGATGCAGGAAAGATGTCTGATTCCTGCTTCATTCAAGTTGTTTACATTCTCACAGTCGATTGCTCATTGGCATTTCTTTGACATTAAAGTTAAGAAAACACAAACGGATCCTAAAGGATATCTATCTAAATAATTTTTTGCATTGTTCCAATCAGTTTTCTGACCAGGGCGTCCCTGTAGTTTGGGAACGACTATAAAATTCTACAGAAGCTATAAGATCAAAGTTATAATTAGTATTTGGCTATTTCATTAGATAAAAATATAGAACAATCCAACACAATCGCTTCCAGGGGTATAGGGCAAGCCAAGAGGGATTCGATGAAAGCGATTCCCAGCAATGGCTTTTAAACATAATGATGTTGAGCACACTCACCGACACAGCCGTCCTCCACCGTCCTTACTTCACAACTGCGCTGTGGAAAGTGAGAGCTGAGAGTCCCATGAGGTAGCCCCCCCCCCTCCATAACCGCTATGAGGCCAAAAAACAAAAGGTTCCCATATTTTTTTATAAAAAATCAAGAAGGCTTTATTCAATAAATTTTTCATGGTTATGTTACGTATATAATCATCATTTTTAACATAATCACCATTTACTTAGATGCACTTTTCAAGGTGCACTGGGAGTTTTTTTATAGCCTACTCATATAAAGTCGCCGCCATCTCCTTTCTGGGTATCCCTTCCTCGTCTTTACCCATCCTTCTTCTTCCAACATGTTTCTTCAAGAACAAGTGAAAGTCCGATGGGCTAGTATAAGATTTACGGGAGATGCTTTAAAACGTTTCAATCAAAGTGATTCATAACAGCGCGCTGCAGCGTTTGCGTCACGAGCAGCCGAATATTGCCGTGCAGAAGGCAAATCCCTTTTCTCAGGATATCTCGTCTTCCATTTTGGATTGCTTTGCAATGTTTTTCGCCCTACATGCGAGGAGAAGAGCCCCTTTCCGGTCCCAAAATATTATTGCGATGACTTTCCGAGCAGATTTTGTTCGTGTCCTTCTAACACTCGAAAATTATCCGCACCACTTGCTTACATTTTCCGCTGATTCTCATTCCATGTGCCTTTGTTGATTTTCGAAGCGTTTTCCCTTTGAATGATAGAAATGGAACGTGCATCCATCGCTAATGCCTGCCATGATATGAAAATTGATATAGATAAATTCTATAATGAGAGAATACCTCAAACAGTGTCCGATTAGAATGCCTTGCATGTTTATTAGGCACCTCATCTTACCCCCATAAAAAATGGATGCCAACGGTAGTTTCATTTTGAATTTCTTATTTGCCCTTTGTATTGCGGATTCAATTTGGACCAGTTTATGAGCCGCGTAAATTGGGGGTCTTGGCATATTTATAATATTTCTTAAGAATTGCTTCTCGAAGGCAATTTAAAGATTAAACTGCTTCCTGGCGCAGTAAGACCAGGGGGGTGTTTCTGAGTCTCCACGGATTGGCGGCAACGGATTCAATCCGAGTCGATCGTAAAGTAATCCGTCTCCCAACTTCCGTGCGTTTCACACTTCCGAGCGGAAAGAAATCCGTCTTGGGTATGACGTCATTTCTCATCCCAGTCGAGAAACGATGAAACGTCATAAGGAATTACACGTTCTTAAGAGACAAGTGAGCAGAGAAAAACAGCTCTCCAGTAAACAGTAATTTTTGTAAAGTAATCTCCTGCATTTGAGCGTTTGAGACGGATGTGTGGTAATATTTTACACGACTTTGTTCGTTCATACTTCGAATAATCCCAACCCGTTTTAAATCATATTATATAATTGAAAATTATCACTAAATTTGCTGAGGTATTTATCAATACCTTGATCAAAACGTTCTAAGTACATTTACACTGCTGCCGGACTTATTAATAATTTGTAATATTGCGTTTGGACATTGGACATAAGGTACAATATTTTGTACTATTTTGTATAACCTTTCCAGATTAAGGAACCTCAGGAAATAAGTTTACATATGTATCATATTTACATACATGTATCTTTTATTTGGATATTCTATGATTGATTTGTGTTCAAATGTTATTCATTTTTAAAGTAGCAGCTTTTTTATATAAAATTATTTATTACTATGAAGAGGAAGCCATTTCTTAAGTTTTATATTTTTATTTTGAAGCAGTCTCTTTTTTGTCATTAACGTAAGATATTTTTTATTATTATTATCCAGGGCCCATTTCTATTTTGTTCATTACTTTTATCTATTGCATTTATCACTTTATGTAACAGGTTATTTATTTTTATTTATAGCAGGTGTTATTTAATTTTTATTCATATTAGTGTTTTATATTTTCATGTGATATATTTTGCTTTATTTTAATGCAGAGGACTGTACTGTATGTGATAAGTATTTAATTTCCTTTGAATAATTTTTTTACCTTAAGGGTATGAATGTTCATATTGCAATGTACCTACCCAAGGGGATGAAAATAAATTAGTTATAGCATGCAAAAGACATACTTTTCAATGTATTTTCTCCTTTCTAAGGGACTGTTAGGGATTTCAATCCACCTTGTTATTACAGCCAGTATGTTCAGGGTATACATCACCTCCTCTGTAGGCCTGACATTGGCATGCCTAGGGCTGACATTAGCAGTGCTTCCGAATGATTTTTAGTATCAGCCTTGTGCATAAAAATGCAATGCACAAAGGACCTAGGTGTACAACAAAATTCTTCCAGTTATTAATACCATATAGATTAGGTAATATCTAGGTGCTACAATATTATTTAATTGATGTGCTTTAAAGCACAAAAGAGTAGCATGACCTACATTGATATAAATTACATATATCTCCAACATTTGAGTTGAGATTTACTAAAATTAAGAGTAGCAGAAGTAGACGTTTTGATTTTACACAAAATTATAAGCAATGGAATTTTGAAATGACAAGGTTATGTACTCTTGGATGTACCTAAAAAGATGCTATTTTTATTCAAGAGTTTTCTACTTCTGTAAATAGAACATTTCCCTTGTATAAATTAAATACAATGCCACATACCTTTATTTCAATAGCTAATGCTGTGGTATGCTGCCCTGTGTTTAGGAATAGTCAGTCTTTCACTATTAAAGCCCTCGCCATGCATTTATTATGATGATACAAGTCCTGGAAAACTTCATCTGTGACACTGAAGGGGTCTGAGTTATCCATAAGTGCCTCAGACCTTGTCTTCTCAAAACTTTCAGCCTTCTCTCTCCTCTGAACAAACATCAGGTTCCTTAATGACCTCCATAGTGTAGGTTATTAAGAATGAACATACATATAGCAGCCAAATTCAGCATCTTATTGGAACAAACTCAATACAATCGACATCCATTGACAGAATCTAAATCAGCTGATGGGAAGTAGAGAGATCAGTGAAAAACGCATCATCATCGCAGACCTGATGATGGCGTGAGCCGAAACATGTCGTTGTAGAAAATATATTGTGGAAATTACAAAATCTTTTCTTAATTTCTTTATTATGGCTTTCCACGAAGTACGGCCAGAAACCATCAATTACACACACATTTCTACTTGAATCATAGTATGTAAATGGTAGTTTTTCCAGCCTCATTCATGTTATTTCACTCAAAAGATCAGTTTATTTATATTTTGGAAAAATCAGACTTGATTGAGAAAATTCTATAATTATTTGTGACGCATAATGATCAATTGTGGTTGTAATCTCACATGAACTAGGATTCCACTGAAATACAGGCCCATCTCTGATCTACACTTTTCTTTACTTGTTATTCTGTATCATGCCGATACTTTCAAGATTTTGGGCTATATTTGAAATCCTTCTCATGATTTGTCTTTTAGACTTAAAAGGGATTTTTTCAGTCCTTTATTGAGAGTTAGGGATAGTTCATAATATTATACCAACCTTGGATTATTTTCGTTTAACTGTCTAAAAGCAGAAAAGTATTTCAGATACTGTAGTATTTTTAAAATTCATTTTGATAGATTCAGTTACAAGTTGTCCCAAATCAGCTATTTGGAGTTTGATGTGGATATTCACGAGAAATCTGGAAGGGGAAATCAAGAAATTTGATACTTCACCACTATTAGAATAATTTTAATCTAACTAACAAGTTTTAGTGGAGCATTGCTCCAATGATATTGTAATAAGCTCACAATAGTTACTTTTGTCAATCATAAAAATTGGCTTTCTCCTAGAAACTGTTTGAATACCCTGCTTATCATCATAGGAGAAATTAGTCAATGAGATTGACATTTAATGGGGTAGATAATGTTGCTTTATGCTAAGATCCTATTTGGAAGCCTACTTGCATAAGAAGAGAAATAAAATTACTCGATCATCACACTCAAGTTATAAGAGAAATGAGGTTAGTAAATATACAGATATAGATTTATGAGGTGTTATTGTATCAGCAAAATATCTTAAAATTTATATAATTATACTGAACCTGAAATGCATGATAAATGACGTGTACTGCAACCACTGAAACTTCTTTAGGAAGTACATCATTACTCTAACTAATCTCTAAATTTTATAATTTTATTTCTGTACAGGATGCATTAAATTAATTACTTTCCTCCATACAGTTCTTCCTCCTGCAACAGGATTTATAGACGGAGGTTGATTGACAGCATGAATAAATATTTGATCATTTCTCTTATATTTCCTTTCTTGTAGTAATTTTCTTGCCTTATGTTTTCATCCATGCTGATTGCATAAACAAAGGAGTATGATGATAAGGAAATATAGATGTTTATCTTATTGATCTGCTTTGAAGCATTTGGGAAGTATCAATGAAATGAAATCCACTTCACTACTTTCATCAATGTCTTTCGGTTTGCCCTGTATAGTTTTATAAGAAAACGAACCAGTGTTCTACCTTTCAGTAGGTTAATATTTGATGCCTTCTCCTATGCTTCTTGAATCATTTTAATAATTTACCCCACCATTTAAATTCTATGTCAACATTTGGCATCTTTCTCCTTGCATTCTAATTATTTTTATAATTTCTTATAGAGCTGTATGACATACTTATTCAGTTCATGGATATCTTACGCTATACTCCCTTATGATTGTAACTTCTTTACTACAAATTATGCCTACTCACACTTTATTTTATTTAGAGGAGATTGATACTGAAAAGTCTCATCCTCCATCTAACCCATCATCAATTGCAATTGTAAAAATCATAAATAATTTTTGTGTAAATAGAGATGTAGAGGAAAATCTTAAAAGGAGTGAGCATGTAAATATAAAACTAAGGTATTATCTCAGGAAAAAAGATTCACAGCAGGAGATAAGTGTATCAAGGAGGAGGGTGTGATAAACCTCTGTAAATCTACAAGTAGCACAAGTCAAAAGATCTAATGAAAATTGTGTGTGATATTGAAATAAAAAATTCACATTACAACAATCAAATAAAATGAAATCAATTGATTGGCACATCGCAATCATTCACTTAGAAGGAAAAAATAGTAGACATTACCAGCAAACTAGCATTTAAACATTCTATAAAAATATTCAAATAAATAAATAATTAAAAGTAGGAGTATGCAATAAAAAATTACTTATGAAAGATCAAGGAAAATAAAAATACAGAAAAATATAAAAGAAATCAACAGCATAAAGAATAAATTTCTGCAAAATCCTTCGATAACTGTCTCTACATTAATTGGATCTACTTCATTCAAATATTATATCTTATATATAATTAGCAGTGTGTCCGTCTGTCTGTCCGTCCCCCCTTTTATTTTGGAAACTATTTGTCGTAGAGCTATGGGACAAACTGCATTGTATTTCTGATATGCTGAAAGCCCCAGGAAAACTATTCTCATCTTTATGAAGGCTCGGGTTCGAACCCAGGACTCCATAATATGTTCCCATAAGGAATGCACGTAAAGTTCGTTTTTTTACCCTACAGGCTTTGTTACTTTACAGAATTAAATTGGAAATAATGCTCCAACGACGTCAAGAAAAGTACCAAACGAAGGTAAATTAAATGAAGAATCTTATTATTATCGTAAAATATAATTTTCGAATCTAAATTACGAGAAATATGACAAAATAAACGAAAATTTTGTAAAATTTCGCCGTAGTAAACAACCAGTCCCCCTGACGACCGAGGTGATTGTTGAATCCGATACATTGATTTTCCCACAAGAATAAACGGGGATTTTAAATCCATACCGAATTAATGGTAGGAAGTAACGTCAGAATTTATGAAGAGGAGGCTATTAACTGAGATTTCAGCGAATGTAACCTATGATATTTAAATAGCAGAAACAGAATTACAGCCATTTTGGAGTTTTTCTTTAACAAACCGATTTACAAAATGACATTTATACGTTCGTTCGTGGTGATCAAGATTGCAAAAATTAATTTTATTGATTTCGTTTTTATAATTATTTTAATTTGTTGCAGGTATTTTAGTTAATTAGTTATTTTTGTAGTTACATTTATTTTCACATCCCGTTACCTTCTGTAGAATTGGTTTGCATAAGCACCTGCGCGCTATGCGAAAACTTTTCACTAGAAAAGAGTACGCCTCTCTTCGTTGTTTTTCTATTTATATACTATTCATAGACTATTTTCGTATAATAATCAAGATCTTGAATTTAGCTATCATGGATTACATGCAAAGGAATACAGCAATTTGAAAATCATTGTGAAGTATTTCATATAATTGAGCACTTTACAGTAATTATGAGAATTAATACTTAGGGTGTCATTTGAGGTGTTTTTTCTTGCCTTAAACTTCAAAGCCACTCCCAAATATTATTAAGGGTCGACAACAGGGCAGAATAAATTTCCTGTAGAAGGTTAATATTTGAATGGTTTAAAAATAATTTTTTGAAATCGATAATTGTTAGTTATAATGCAGCGTCAGAATAGAAGTCCTGATTAAGTCTTATACTGGAAGCTGCCCGCTTCCTAATTGAATCTAGACCAGGGAACTTTAATCAATCTTCTTTAAGAAATGAACGGGATACACTGAACTTTCTTCAATACTCTTTTCTAATGATTTCTGCACTAGAAAGTTAGAGGAGACGCTCCCTTAACATGCAATGATATATATCGAAATTTGTATACCATACATTGCATCTCTCTTATGACATATCTTCTCAAGACATGGAGTCGGACTCAATAATATTTTCTTGCAACAATTTCCAAATAATTGATAATCGTATCCTGGTATGACGACAGCATATGTGATTTATGTACATACATACATCTCAGCACTTTCCAGTTTCCAAAATAATACGAAGTTCTCCTCCAAGAGATTTAAACCCCACTGGTTTTAAATAATGTCTAATAAGTAATCTGCAGTATTTGTGGAATGAGAGAAATAGGAAACAGTTGCATTGGAATCTATCAGTAAAGGTTTGCTTGGGACCTATTTGGGTCTTCAAAGCTGCGTTATCATCTGCATTCGTATAAAAGCAACTTGAATCATATTATCAATAACATTAAATGCCTACAAATAAGGTTCTAGAGTTGTATTTATTAGAATTTTCCATCCAAACAATATAAATATCATTCCTGTTCATTCTCATAGAATGAAAGCTTAAATGTATACCTATATACAAACCACTAAGTGGTCAACCTAAAGCCTTGGAGAGTCTTGAACATCTATATTTGCTTCTAAAACCTTTGGAGAGGACAATTTCACTTCTACACAAATAGCATTACCAATTTAACCCTACATCCAATGGGGAAACATTGTGAATCAGCAGGCAATTCAGCTAGTAATATCTAAATACTTCAGCATGTATTATGTAGTGATAAGTGGATCTTAGATATTAGGTTTATAAAAATACTAATAAGATATATTATTTATGAACCATTTAACTGATTTAATATTTAGCAAATGCAAGAACTAAAGACAATATACAGGGAAGAAAATGAAAAAAAAAAAATGCTCAGAAGAATATCCCTGCTGAAGCTAGGTTTGCCTTGGATGAAGTATTGGTCATGTGATCTACACGGGTCACATCTACATCTGCATCTGAAAAGTTTCCGACATTTTGCCATTTCTTGACATGTTTTCTGAAAAATCTGGGGTTGTAAACTTTTCAGACCACCCTCGTATTTGTGTTTAATAATATCCTATCCTCAGATATATATCTTGCTAATCCAAACTCTCACAAACATAAAGGAACTCTTGGATGAATTGAATAATCCAACACTTTGTTAGTTGAAGAATCAAATGATATTATATACCAAGAATATTAAAACTTTTTTCATGAGAGTTCTATTTTAATTTCATCATATAATAAGTAAATGCAAAATCTTGAGGTCTGTGGGTTTCTGTATTTGAATTAACGTTTATTTCTATAATCATAATGACTAGCTGCATGTATGCACCCTCTGTGTGCAGTTGTTTGGTCTGAAGTTTGTTTTTGTATTATTATGTAGACTTTTTTGTTCTTGTTCATCAATCAAACACAATATTTGTTGCACCACCTCCAAACATTTATTCACAACAATACATGAGGGAATATCACATTTTTGGTCGCACAATCTGGCAACCTGGGCTGCTGCACAGTGATTGCAGAGAGTGACCTGCACCTAGAGAGGGCCACATAAAGCTGGCCATGTGCAAATACTGGTGCCTCAAGCAGCAATCGTACTTGTTCCAGAGTCTGGCCTTGTGCTTTGTTGATTGTTATACTGTAGCCTAGCTGGACTGGAAACTGGCGCCGTTTCCTGTCCAGCTAGAAACTGGAAACGTTGCGGTATGTTAGAAAAGGAATCGTAATAGATTTTCTTTCTTTAGGAGTTTCCTCAACTGTGGAAGATGATTCTTCCTTGGGATTTTTCATGGGTACACTTCTTTTTCCTGCTATGAACATGTACTATCATTCATTTTTAATCATTACTTTCATATGGACATAAAATCATAGTGTATTCTTATGGAAAAATGCAATACCTCGGTTTCAGCAATTGTTTCGGTCGTCAAGGGGATTGGTTGTTTACAGCCTCAAATTTTCACAAAATTTCCGTTTATTTTAACCGAATTCTCCCCGTTTTGACCAGATAATGATATTTGGCAATCAAAATAAGAATCTTTAAACTATTTTAACAAGGGAAAGATTTTTAAAGTGTCATTCTTTTGGTGGTAATTAGAAATGATCTCATACCTTGAATGGGAGACTACATGAGGTATGAATGATTATTATAAGAGAATATTTGAACTAGTCATTGGTCTAAGAAAGGCTTATTAGGAAGTTAAATTATTGGAGAAGCGTCTCTAAAAACATTAAGTTTGCTGAAGCACTTTTTTCATAGCCCTTTTACAGAAACCATTACCAGCTTAAGTAGAAAAGTAATATTTAACGGTTAAGTTAGGATTTAAAATATTAAGAAATGTTAGAATAATTAATAAATAAAATACCAAATTAAGTGTTTTAAGGAGAAAAGAAAAATTTCAAAATATTTTATCAATACTTAACTGAAATCTAAATTTTGAAAT
The DNA here is from genome assembly GCA_036926295.1 of Pachydiplax longipennis. Taxonomy (NCBI): domain Eukaryota; kingdom Metazoa; phylum Arthropoda; class Insecta; order Odonata; family Libellulidae; genus Pachydiplax; species Pachydiplax longipennis. Next base: position 544,906 of record JAVFKF010000065.1, read on the forward strand.
TAAATTGAATCTTCAATTAGTTAAAATAAGTTCATGAGCACAAGTTCGATCGAAATTTCCCTCCTAGACCTTCCCCTACCACTCTGGGGCACACTACTCTGGAGGGAATTCGGATGACGCAAAACACAGGTGCAACAAGTGTCAGAGTGTATAGCCACTTTGTTGGAAGGAAAGTGATCTCCTTCACAATTGTTCGTTCACTTCCATTCGCCAGCTGTAATTTTCTCCCTTTAATATTTTGTCATAGCCCACAAACTCACTAGCGCCTATGTTATTTGGTGCGAAAACCCAGTAGTTAGGAGAAAATCGTATTACCTTTTGTGAGTTTCATTCGGAATTTTCATTGCCCGAATGGGCAAAAAGAAAGGAACAAGGGAACAATTTGACTCCCACCTCAATTTACTGCAGTTGAAGCGCAATGGTACGATTTGCTCAGCATTGTCAATTGCTGAGGATTGTTCTGGATTGCAAATACTGTAAGATGCTCCCGCTTAAGACGCTATCACACTTAAAACTCTGTTTTCTCCCGGTCCCTTTCACATGATACGAGTAGAAAGAATGAAAAAGGAACTCTGTGTTCAATGAATAAGAGACAAAGCTTTCTCCAATCGCCGGCAGCGGCAACCATCCAGGGCAATTTACATTTACATTTACATTTACATAAGAACCCTGCTAACCGCCACTGGCGCATGGCAGGGGGTGTGAAACACCGAAAACCTATCTACCTTTGACTGCTGTTGGCTTCTCTAATACTTCGCGGAAAAAATTACCAGAAATAACTATCTGTCCTGGCAACTATTTCCCTGTAACGCTTCGTCGTTTTGTCTCGAAGATCACGTATGCTACAAACTGGTATGACAATATCAACTACCTCCTCCCTGAGATCCGTAGTGATAAATTTATGAAAAAGCTTCCTACGGTAATCAAGTCTTCTATCACTAAGCGAATCCCAACCGAGGGATTCTATCATAGCTGAAACACTGCTGTTGTCGGAAGGCCTTACGATCACGTGAACAACAGCACAGTTCGCGTGGTCGTAAGAGTCACGTTGCCCTTTGGACCAGCCAGCCTCCCTAACCCTTCCGCCCTCCACGCTGGCTCATCCTCAGACCCCCCGCAAGAGGAGCCCCTAGCTCCTCACCCCCGATAAGTAAACGGTAAATCGGGTATATAAACCGGACGCTCGAGCGTCCGGTGGCGCTGTTAGCCGGAATTGCTGTGCCCTCCCCGGTCTACCGACGCAAGACCTGAACTGGTCTGCAGACGTAAGACTGCCCTCCCGCTCTCTCCACCGAAACCCCGGACTCCAAGACGGCCTCTACGGGCGAACCATTATTATAAGTTCCCATTGATATGATTAAAAAAGTCCAGTTAAATCGGCCAACCTGGGCTAGTTATTTCCCTTATGTCCTCGCGACACTCTCAAAACTGAAATCTCCCTTAACAAATCTAGCTGCCCTATGTTGAACCATCTCAAGGCTGGAAGTTAATCCCACTTCGTGCGGATCCCAAATCGCGCAGCAGTACTCAAGGAGAGGTCGAATTAGGGAGAAGTACGCTATTTCTTTTACTCTCCATGAGCAACCCCTAAGGATTCTACCAGCTAAACTTTGCATCCTATTCGCTTTACCTACTACGTTTTGAATATGCTCTTTAAAGGAAAAATTACTACTGAGCGTAATACCAAGATATTTATGATGCTTCACGAACTGCAACGGATATCCTGAAATATTATACGGTATGCGAGAAACATTAGCGGAACGTGTAAAATTCATGGCTACGCACTTCTTTACATTCAAATCTAACTGCCAATCCCTGCACCAACCAGAAATAAGATTCAGATCGTTCTGTAAGCAAACAATGTCATCTGCGCTTGTAATATCTCTATAAATAACAGTATCATCTGCAAATAGCCTAACCTTACATCGAACATTATCCACCATATCGTTGATATAAATTAGGAACAGAAGAGGACCTAATACACTACCCTGCGGAACACCGGATGTGACGTAAACCTCATCAGAAAAAATTCCGTCCAACGCAACTCGCTGCGATCTGTTTCCTAGAAAACATTTTATCCACTCAATAACTTGCTGATTAATCCCATAAGCCATCAATTTATGAATTACTTTTACATGTGAAACTCTATCAAAAGCTTTTTTAAATCTAAAAATATGGCATCCGTGCTAATACCCTTATCAGCTGCCTTAACTAAATCGTTCACAAAAAGGTCTAACTGGGTATCGCATGACCTACCCTTACGAAAACCGTGTTGACATTCACTAATTACCCCTTTATCACCTAGAAAACGCATTATAGAACTGGCAATAATATGTTCAATTATCTTACAAAAAATTGACGTTAAGGATATGGGACGATAGTCTTCCGGTTTCGAGGAACGCCCTTTCTTAGGAATTGGGGTGATATGCGCTCTTTTCCACGACGTTGGTACAACGCCTTCATCCAACGTTTTCTTATAAAATAAGACAAGATAGGGAGAAAGCTCGTCCGCCAGCGTAGTAATAACCAGCGAAGGTATACCTTCCGGTCCGGGCGCTTTCTTCTTGTCAACCTCTCGCAACAGCTTATCTATTCCATCCACTGACAACTCGATCGGCCCCATCTTTGAATCAACCCTGACAGAAAAATCGTTCGTACGTCCATTGTCTAAAGTAAAGCTTTCCTGGTAATGTCGATTAAGTAAGTTCGCTTTACCTACCGAATCACTAACTGTTAGTCCCTCAAAATAATTTTCAAAAATCCGCGCTATGCATTCTCATGGGAAAATTGCGATTTTTGGGACATTCTGGTATCTAACCCATGATAGCTATCGATCGTCGATGTCTTAATTATTCTGACATCTACAGGGTGGGGCCAGTACGTCGTAAAAATCTGACGTCGACGGCGCTTGTGGAACATGGTCAGAATTAGTATCCCCTATAAATATATAGGCATATCCGGAGAGTTAGCTATATATAATAGATATCCGGAGAGTTAGCTATATATAATAGATATATACACACGCATTTGTTTCTTAAATAATTACAGAGGAAAGTCTGCACTAAGCTTCAACAATCATTGCTTTCAGAATTAAGATTTTAATAAAATATACCATATTTTACAGCTAATATTATGTAAGTTTGTTTTGGTCACATATTTTGAAAAATGCAGTAACGTTTTTATTGCAATTTTGTTTATTATGAAACTAAGAATCTATTACAGATTAATGTAGACAAATATGGTGACATCTGGAGGTAGGCAGTAACAATAAAGTCGAGTAAATTAAATGAAGTTCAGGTAGTCTTTAGGTTTAATCTGGCATTCAAGTTGCTGAATAAGATGCAATGTTATTTTCATGCATTTCTTAAAAAGAACACATTTTAATAGCTGGAAATACAATACTTTCTCTTCGTGGTTTCTGTGGGTGTTACAATTGTTGTAGTAGTGGAGTGCATGCCAAGCAGGGATACTGTTTTTCTCTATGACCCTCAAACGACTACCACTTCCTTGTTGTCTATTTGTAGTCACAATATATAAATGAATGAATTTATGAAAAAGAAAAATTTCTATTAAAACACTTCTATGATTTTATATTATGTTTATGATATCCGCAACAATATATCTTGAAGGAATCTTCGAGAGACCAGTGTTTTCCTTTTAATTATAATCTCATTGTAGGTTCAGCTAGGTATACACAATCTTAAACCATCTAGTTCCTCTTCCTGCGGTATGAATGTTAGAACAGAAAATGTAATTTAAGCTCCCTTATCTTATAATATGGTCCTTACCTTATAAAATGGACGCATGTGAATGTTAATCAATTTTTATCAGCTTATAATTAACTTCGTCAGCAAGGACTTGATGGAATCGGGTAAGCACAATGCTTTCTCACAATCACTGTACAATTATTGTACTTGAAAATGATCATTTGAAATAGGCATTTCGTTTTGCTACGTTCTGAATACATTTACGTACGAATCAGAAATCTTTTGATGGAATAGACCGACAGCCTTCAATTTAGATATATCAGTGCATTTCATTCTGCCTTCGCGGCATTACTTGCTCTTCTTAAATTCACTTTCTGCCAAGAAACGACTCTACCCTTACATATATATTTACTAATGGGTGTGATATTTGTTTCTAATGAGCATTCCACATTTAGTTGACAGTATCTTCCTTACGGCGAACGCTGTTGCCAAACTTACCCTCGGTATACTCGCTTGGCGAATCCCGCGGCAAATTTGAATTGGCTACTTGATGTGTTAAGAGAAAGCGCATTAAAAAGTTCCTAAAGTAATGTTTAAGAAAAGGACGGTATTTATACGCAATATTTTCGGTTTGCAAAAGATCAAAGTTATAAATACCATGTGAATTTCTCGAAACTAGGCATTTCATAGAATAATAATGGGTTAATGGCAGGCGTTTGGCATTTAATCTTAAGATCACTTTCGAAAATGAAAATAAAATGATCGGAATATTAGCAGGTAAAATTTGACAAATCACAGAGTATTACAATAGCGAACTGCTCTACAGAAATTATGAGATATCTTGAATGTTCTCATTTACAACGGCGACTAGAACAATTTTATTAGTATTTCCTTACGACGCATTCATGCTGATCTAATTTACACAAAGTTGTGAATTTTAGGTTGGAAATAAATATCTCATTAAACTCAAAATCCCTTTATGCAGTGCATAATGCCAAGCTCATATACATATATTAAATCAAGTATATCGCATGATTATATGGCTGTTTAACCTTTTTAAGTCTTAAGTAATTTACGCGCCTCAGTGTGTATCTTTCGTTCTCCAGTAATATTTTTGTGTTCCTTTTGCGGCCTCTTCGCTGAATTCGATAGCACCGAGAGACTTGCTGAAATAGGTAAAAACGTAAAATGTTTAATTCACAGCTTGCCTCTTATAAACTTCTTTTCTCTTTGGACACGATGATCGCACAAACTTAAAAATAAACCACTTGGGAAAAATCTCCGCAACAACGATAAGTTACGACGCCACTCCACTTCTATACTCCGAGAATCCAAAGACAAACTAAATACGAACTCTAATCCTGAATTCCGAAAATTGAAGATCCACAACGTTTGTTGAGGTGACTCATGGCCATCGCATAGCAGAGTTTTGTAGCCCCTCTCTCGCAAACTATCCTATGAAGCTGCGTACCATATGAGATGAAGTCACACTTTCCTAGCCCGCGAAAATTTCAGCCGTATTAAACAATTAATTGAAAATTTTTAGGAATTTTAAAGAATGTTCGGAGCTTTGATGAATACATATGATGTGATAAATTTAATCCATAACTGAAAGATTTAGATCTCTTACTATGCTCATAAGGTCGCCGCTCGCCGAATTTCGCGAGAATTATGAGAGTTGGAGATTTAATCACTAAATAAAAGTTGTTTCTGGGCTGCATAATTCCCCGAAGGGTGGCTTGATTGAAGTGTTCACATTTTTAAAACTTCAAAAGATAGGTTTTCTTCAGATTTTCCATGATATGGCTTATTCCTCCTTCACACCTATAACTGAAATCTGGCATCTTCGAGCAGTGCTGTGAAATTTTGGCGCGCGGAAAAATTCAACAAACTGAAAAATTACGAAATCCCTTCGTCATCAAGATAAAGTCCTCATTCCTTCACAAAAAATTACACTTTTCTTCAAATATCTTACGCAGAATGTTAGTGAGTATCTCTTACAGAACGATATTTAGCTGGCGATGGCTTTTCGGCTTGCATAATTCGAAAATTTCGGTTCAAAGAATATTATTCATTTTATAAGAGGAGTTCAAACGAATTAATATAAAAACTATCAGTTTACCGATACAGAAAGTAAGGTATGAAGATATTTCTATGTTAATTTTGTGTCGAATGAAAGAGCGCTTTGCTCGCAACAGCGTGATAAAGATAAAATAAAAAATTCGTTTTTCTACGCGAAAATGCAGAGAAATAATTTGTATCAATTTAATTTTTTTTAATATTGAGAAATAAATTCCACCACATCATGCATCCTTTGTTTCTGCATCAGGAAAGATTTTTTTAATCAAAAAAGCGATTTTTCTCAACGTTTGGCAACATCGCGCCTTGCTCCTTACGGGGAAATACACGGGAAACTATTCTCCATAAGAATACGTACTGTCAACTAAATGTGGAACGGATAATATGCAGCGCATGTTATGCTTAAATTGAGCTTCAAGTTGGAATTCGTGATAACGTAAAATTCCTACTTTAACTATTGAAGGCAAACTCTCGAAATCTACAGAATAGGGGCCAATTGGATAATCAATAGTTCCTTTCATCGATGGATATCCAATTCGATTTCCAGTTGCCGTATATATCCGATGGTCTCTCTCAGCACCTCCACTTTGCTCATGGGGACATTCCTCTTAGTTCTTTGTACCTCTGGTAGGAATCTCTTCAGCCTTTCGAATCCTTCGTTCACATTTCTCACTCGTGCCCTCTCACGTTCGTTTCTCACACTCGACTGCACCAAGTTGCTGCTTCTCCACTTCCTCTCGCAGGGCAAAGGTATGCGATTCTCTGGGGAGAACGGGTCTCTTGAGGCCATCAATTTCAAGCTTCCATCAGTCCTTTAAGGAAAATAAAATGAATTTTCAAGACCCGTTGAATCTTCGGTTCTCTCCCGGTCCCTGTCACACGAAACAAATGGTATAAATTACGCTCAGGACGCACTACTTCCCACTTAAAGGCACTTTTCTAAAATCTCTCACTCGACCTTTGTCTTTGCTAGCTCGGGGTTTTCCCCCCTGCATTTCAGGGGAATGTAGAGTGGAAATTTAAGGACGGGAGAAAACCCTTAGCCTTTCTCACATCTAGGGGAGGGAAACAAAACAGCAATAAAGTTAAAGGCAGATTATTACTATCAGAAATTTTCGAAGTCTCTTTCCGTCTACTTGTATGAATTTCTCTGGTAGAATCGCATACGTATCTGAGCATAGCCAGGATACACTGGTGGCCCTGGGCAATGATGATAAAGGGCAAAAGTGCAGAAAGTAAGTCAAAAATTTAGTGGAAAGCGGCGAACTTCGAGAATATATTTATCAACAAGCCTGTTGAAAAATAAATTAAAGCACTTTCGAAGACAATCAGCTAGTTATTTTGAAGTCTTGAACAACTTTAGCACTAGAAGTGAACACAGAATCGTAAGATAAAAATCTCCAAATAGAACGCAAGAAGTTGATTTCATGCAAGAAAAATGAAATAAGCATCGAATAACTAGAAGAAAATAAAAAAATTTCAGCTGGAGCTAAAAAAATAGATTCTCAGCACTTCCTCTCTAGGCTGGGCAGATGATAGAGTAATCTTTATCCGCTATTATCCTCATAAATGTTTTGTAAACAACAGGAAGGAGACTGTTGGGAAGGTAATTATTCAGCTCTTCCTTGCTTCCTTTCTTGTGCAAAAGGGCAATTCTTGCATGGCTCCAGTCCTTGGGGATTCTTCCTTGTTTCAGGCAATTAGTGAATAACTGCACTAAAACGTGTGCAACTTCTGTTCCACCAAGTTTTAAATATTCTCCTAACACTCCATCTATGCCTCCTGCTTTTCCATTCTTCGTCTACTTTATTGCTGCAATTACTTCTTCTGGGAGAATAGAGAGGGAATCTCGTTGGTTTTGGCTTTCTTCTTGGTTTTCCTCTTCAGCATTTTCTTCCTTCTTGTATAGGTTGCCAAAGTATTCTGCTACCCTCCTTAGTATTGCTTGTCTGTTGCAAGTTCTTGTACCATCTTCCTTCTGTATGGCTAAAATCTATTACTTCCAATTGCTAGGCGTTGTCTGGTCTTCTTCATACTTTTGCTGTTTTCTATAGCCTCTTGCACAATTCTCTCATTGAATTTTCTCACGTCTTACTTAATTGTCCTTCTGATAACCTTACTTAACTCGACGTATTTGATGTTATCCTTTTGTGTATCTGAATTCTTCAGTTTAGTGATTACTATTATTATATATTATATTATATATTATTATTATTATATATTATATATTACTATTACTATATGCCACAATTACGTTGTTTCATCATTTGTCGGGTGCTGTCACTTAGCTTTCTATCTTTAGCTCTTCTTGGTGAGCTTGCCACTTCTTCTGCTGCTTCCTCAACAGCTTGCATGACTTTGGTTTCTAGTTCTTCTTCTTAAAGTGCTGAGAATCTATTTTGTAGCTCCAGCTGGAATTCGTTCTTGTTTTCTTCTATTTTTCGATGCTTATTTCATATTTGTCGGCCTGAAAGGACGATGGCGACTAAATGTCTGGTATTGTATGTATAGTCTTTCCACCACGAGTTATAAGGACAACAAAAAGGGTCTTGGCAAGAATCGGTTGGTTTTGGTAGAGGAAAGAATATACTATGATACCGTTAGATCGCCGGACCTTAGAGATCCTCACAGTTTCGCAGTTTCCACAGTTGGGTATTTTCGAGTCATAGAGTTTCAAATACTAGATAGCATACGATTCGAGGGTGGGGTTTTGGCAGGCACCATGAATATTCGGCAGCAGCATTGATCGAAGATGTAAGATTTTCATAACAATGCTAGTATGCAAGACGTGGTCATTGAAAAAAGACGGGTTATTTTAATGAGGAGAATGCAGTTCATGTTTTTAAAACATTCGATAATTCTTCTATTGTTTTCCTTCTCTTGCCTGCCCTTCATATTTGACCATTATGTAATACCACACTTGAAGTGCCGTAAAAAACTGATGGAAACGGAGATTGCATTTAGAAGATAAACATGAAAATTTACCGTTCCCTGCTGAGAGACTCCTCAGCTGGCACTAGTTTCTTCTCTCGCTTATTGTAGTCGCGGTGCTGGTTTTCATCTAATGCTTCTTTACCGCCAGCTATGGAAATGAAATATGATATGAAAGTCTCTATACATTAATGTTTTGTACCAAAATCGTGCAAACTTTGTTTTGATATCTAAATTTAACGTTAACTGAGGTTAACATGACCTTGCTATATTCCCCTTCTAAAGATTTTATTTACAGAAATTACTCAAGTAACGCGATATAATGCATGAAACATACGTTTATCATTTAACTTCGAACTTTTCATTTACAAGGGAATTAATTAATGTGATGGGGATCTATAATTCGAAGGGCGAAGCGGATTACGCTCATTGATATAAAAGTCAAAAACTAAAGTTATATTCAATATATCGCATTGAAACAAGCTGCAAATAAAAGTTATAACATCTATCTCGATTTATCTTGAGACAAATTCTTCCTCACGTGAGAAACCAAAAAGTTTTAGGCGACGTATAAATTGGACTGCAAGACGAATTTTTTCTCGAGTTACGTTCCAACTAAATAATCTTTTACTAATTGTAAGATGTGGTTGCTTTAAAATTAATCTTATGTAACTTTTATGCATTCAGATTATACAATGAGCAACTGAAGAAAAAAAATCAGCATACCCGTAAGGCGACCCGGTGCGAGGCTTTGCCATTCTCCCGTAAGACAATACTGACTGGAATTTTGGAACAGATCATACCAGTGCTCGTCATCGTCATCCGGAAACTCAGAAATAGCTATCTAAATCAATTTTAATCATGCGATTTCTTTCTTTTACTGTGACAAGATAGTAAAGAAGGTTCAATGGAGGGGTTAGAAAAATACGGAGTTTTGGGAAGTAAGCTAGCTATCCGTAAAGATAAGACCTTTTGCGCTTATTAGCTTGAATTATGAAAGCACTGGCATACGAAATAATTTAAACAATAATGCAATCGTCCATGATCGTGTGTATTTCAGACCTTTTTTAAGAATCAGAAAGATTTTGGATTACGTAAGACATGAAAAATATTTCTTAAGTTGTAGAAGACTGAGTGTGCAGCGGAGAATGAGTGAAAGATTTTGCTGCTTATTCAATCTTGACTAGTATTATGCACCTGAGATACTACCAGAGGTATATCATAAATTTGTGTGTGTGTAAAAGCTTCGCGGGATTCTAACCGGGTCGTTTCCTTTTTAACCCTAATTTCATTTCCTGTGCAACCGGCCTTTTAAGAGGAAATATAAAGATAGGATTAATAGTGAAGGCGAAGCCTTGATAGAATTATCCTCAGATTTGAAGTTAAAAATTAAACAATCGTAATTGCACCTCCCGTGGCTCCTTAAAATGAATCCCGGATTGCTGGACGTGGCGGATTAACGCCAGGTCGGCTTACAGAGATCTCTGTATTTTGATCGTTCTGAGAATACTTTTAAAGTAAAATTTCACTCCCTTTGACTCATCTCACATTTTCTTTGATTTGCTGTTGGTATAATTAAATTGGGAAATTTGATATTAGAATGGAATTAGAAGAAAATTTGAATTTTGATTGTCGGGAATTCTTAGAGAGCGAATAGAGCGAATACTACGTGGGCTTAGAAAAAAGGAAAACAAAGGATTGAAACCGTTCCGAATCGTGAAAAAAAAACTTCAAAGCCTTTTATTCCTCAAGAAATTCGATTGTAAAGAAACATATCAGATCAGTGAACCGATGCCCGAAAGAATTTCGTCACATACATAACTTCTAAACCACCAGTCCTTAAGAAACTTGAGTGCTGACAAATTCCTAGAACGAGAGAACCCCTTCGATAAAATTCGAGCGAGGAAAACTATCTAGAGGATAGATGAAGCTTTTCCTCTGCATTTGCAAATTTCACGCATCTCGTTCCTTGTTCTGCTTGAAGGAGAACCTTTTATAAGATATGGGTGTGTATATACGGTTGACTATATATGGATCACCTATTCCTTCATTGTGTGATGTTTTTCTATTAGATTCAATGTATCCCAACATCGAATCCCCTGGAAAAGTCGCAGCGCCTTAACGGATCCGGTAGTGAAACAAGAAGTAGCTAATGAGACGAGTTTACTATAATTCCCTTTTTCCGCTGGAAAATATGACTTTTGTAAAAGCCATTTAACTTTGAACGAATAAACTAATAAAGTAATACGGTGCTCTTCGCAGTCGCTCACCTTGGGGTGGGTTTATTCTTAAGTCCTCCAGCATGATCTTCAAATTATCTGAAATTCAAATATTCTCTACCCTTAGAGGAAGAGATCACTTGCCAAACGCGTATAGTTTCATGTCTCGTCTGATTACTTTCCTAACCATCTCTGTTGTGAGAAAGGGTTGATTTTTGTCTCTAACAATATTCTATGAAACATTATGAGAGAATAGGAGTGTAAAAATTGTTTCATGAATGATATTGTTTTTATAACCAAAATGCACTTTCTGAGGCAAGAGTTAGTTCAGAAAAAGAATTTCTTCTGTAGGAATGTACGTTACTGACAAAACCTTTCAAATTTGTGTTCATAAAAACGCAAAACATTCGAATAATGGTGTGGAACTTTACCAGAAAGCGATTTCAAGGATCATTATAAACTGTATAAAGATACATTCAGTGAGAATAATGCCATAACCGTTTAATTTGATTGAATCAGTTCTCTGTGAAAACTGCATACCTCCACTCTCTCACCATCTTTTCTATAAGGTATGAAAACCTATCTATTCCTAGATGAAAAATCTAGGAATAGATAGGTTTGAAGCTTTACGCTGATTAACTACATTAGTTATTATTACATATTAATATGTAATAATTATTAATTAAATATATAATAAACAAATTTTAAGACTTTCATTTCGCTGAAGCAGTAAACTCTAAGTAAGGATGCAGAAACTTCGACCGCGAATTCTTGCGAAGAGCGTCATTCCGATTCCACCATGCATTTCAAACGGGGAAAACGGAATCTTATTTTAGGACTTTCCCGATAAGATACTGAATTGAAACTTTGAAACACGTCAGAGTGGCGCTTATCTAAAATTCCCATTTCATTGTCTCTCACTAAGGGGTCCTGTGTTAGACGCCAGGCGGTCTTTCGCGCGAATTTTCGAAAATGGTTTTGTGTCCTTCCTCGGAGCGATAGAACGGTGAAAATTTCGCAGGTTGGAGATGCTGTGGTTATCTATTGTACTAACTGAAGAAATGCTACCAAAAGACCGAGAGTTCTACGCCAAGTGGGTGCATAATTCTCCGGTATAAAATGCATGGCGGTCAATTTTTTCAAATTCTAGTATCGAACCCATGATAGCTAGCGATTAAGTCTAAATTATTCTGGTGTCTACAAGGTAAGCTCTCATAAGAAATGTAAGGCGGGAAATTCTATTTTTTATGAGGCACTTCCCGAGAAGATAAAATTCCGTAACCAGGCATTTAAACAGCATTCTTAAATGCGTTTAAAAACACAGTTTACTGTTCACATAATGGTCATTGGTTTGAGGGAAGAGGACTATTTCCATTCTACAATACATTGAAAAGGGAAATACGGAATTTCGTTTTAGGATCTTCCCGATCTGATATCAACCTGAAACTTTGGATGCGGAATAAGTTGCCGTTACCAATAAGTAGCATACCATCATATCTTACAATTAGTATACGGTTTTGGGTTCGACTCCAATCGGTCTTAATGCTCCGATTTAAAATGCATGGTGATGACGGGAAAGATTTTTATGAAGCACTTCTCGAAAAGATAGAAATTTATATTTCGTCACGTGAACAGCAAATACGAATATGTTTTGAAAACGAAGTTTAATTTTTCCCAAATAGTCCTTGGTTCGAGTCCGGGGCATAATTATCAGTCTACCATATACTTAAAAGGGGTGTTCGAATATTTGTTTGAAAACCTTTTTGGAATGATACTGACTTGAAATTTTGCTAATGGTTAGAATACTCATTTTTTTAACTTGATATGCAACGAAATCTTCCGAAATGGTCCTGGGTTTGACGCCAGGACGATTACATGATACTCTTTGTAAAACACTGCGGTAAACTGGGTGATTTTATTGTAGGCATTTAAAAAGTAATCGAGTTTACTTTAACATATTTACCTAGCATTAGATTAACTTGCAGTATGCAAGTAACTTTTACTCCTGTATATGCGATGTGTATGAGTATATGCCGTGATGTGGTGGAAATAACCAATTGAAAAGTAAACATCAGCTTTCAATATAGATAAATAGTTTAAAAAATACCCGATAACGTTTTGGGTAAGCTTATAATAATATTCTACACCTCACCATAGTGCTAAAGAAAGATGATTGTCGTGGTTTCGAACCCGGAACCATTTCAGAAGACGTCATTGCGTATTATGTTTCGGAAAGGAGCCCTCCAACCGTACGCAGAATTTTTAGTCAATATCTTACAGGAAAGGTCTAATGCCCTAGCGTAATCCTGTCCCGTTTTCGAAGCAAGTTTACACAGATGACATCACCGAAATCAAAATCGATTACATAAAAAATATGTAAGCTTTAACATCCATATGCTTAACTATTAAATTAACTGAGGTGACAGAGTAGTAGAAAAAAGTATAAATAAGTGCAACAACCGGAAAAAGAAAAATAATATTTGAAAGACTTGCCCCTACGCTTCTGGATCAGAACCACACACAAGATTATAACCTTACTTATTGTACTCGTGGTAAATTTCTTAGAAGGTAATTTTTCCCTTTTTTCTGATATCTTAATATAATATTCATTTAACAAAAGTCGGTAATATTAATAAGTCTCGGAACAGAACTGAAATGACATACGTAAGAATTGGGAGACCCAGCCTTAAAGAGGTCACGGAAAATAAGCAATGAGTAATGTTTAATTGTGGAAAATGTACGATCCAGTTAAATATTACTGAGTGAGAGTGGTACGGTATTCTAGTCATTACCTAAATTTCCCCGCCTGCAGATTTTCTATTTTAAATTCCGATATTCGAGGTATATTATCAAACTCTTTTAGCGCTCAACGTATAAATAAAAGCTGTTCTAAGCTTACCTCATGTCCACCTCACTCAAGCTCTGCTCCCTAACAACCTCTGCTTCCACTCAAGCTCTGCTCCCACTTGTGTGAGCCCCTCTCGCTTTTTATTCTTCATTTTCCGTTCAAACTTTCTTTCGAACTAGCTGTACCTTTACTATGTTGTAGTATTTTAATTATGTATGTATGTCTGTATTTTAATTAGAAGTAAAAATATAATTTAATAAAATTGAATGTAAAATGTAGCTCACGATTAATTTTATTTGTAAACCTGATGCTTCCTTAACAACTCAAATTTAATTTTTTATATATATTATAGAAATCAAGTCTTTTTTTGTTTTTATAACTTTTATCCCGTTGACTCGTAATACTTAGAATCTCGTAGTTGATTCAATATCAAAAGAATTTTTTACCCTACCTTTATACAAAAATACACTACTTTGGTCGAATTGTATGATTAAAATAGTCATGAAATATCAATTTTAGTTTATAATGAACATATTAAAGAAAAACAGTTCTAAGAAAAATTTTATAATTGCTTAAATAATTTCCAATAAAGATATACAAGAATTATCATAAATTTTGTTTTTATATAGTTTATACATACAAATGGATGTTAAGTATAAAATTTAGTGAAGACATAAAAATATACAAAATAAAGATTTTATATCTGTATGATATAATAAAAACATAACTACAGAATTGAAATATGTAGTAAAAATGTATACATAGGCACAAACGCATTCCTTTGAATAGCATTCTGTAAGTCAATTTTTATAATGATAAAGTACAAATGGAAATGTTATATTTTTAAAGATTTAAAAATTTCAATTTTTTATAACAGTTTTAGAAAATATTACTTATTTCTAGGTGTTTATAATAAACGCACAAAAAATGGATCAGCATCAGGAATTTCAACAGTGCAGCATTTAAAACTCTATTATCCTTATTTCCGTACACTTCCAAACGTCCTTCCATCGACCCTTTCCGAATGTCTAGAATGGATGTTTCTTTGAATATATTTCTTTTTCCTGCATAAGTCTTATTTTTAAGGTCTGCATAAGTCTTTTTTGTGAAATTTTCCTGATTTAGTTTCTGTTGATTTGATTCTATTATATTTCGTACATCGGTGCATACATTTTGTAAATTTGTTGCGTTCTTTTCTTTTGCTTATCACTATAAGATGGTGTAAGTGAATCGATTAAACAAATAAATTTCTATAATTATCAAATATGAAATCACAACTTTGTCTCGAATTATATATATATATATATATATCCATGATGACTCCACAATTGTGAGACTGTATCAGCCTCCGTAATTTTGTTTTATTATCCGACCATTTCATAAAGCAAAATATTTTTCCTTGCCAACGCAATAGTAGGAAGTGAAGAAATGATCCAAATTATAATCGATTTGAGTATTTGAAGAATTACAATAATGCTCAGCGAATCTTTCAAGTCAAACCCTAGAAATCCTGAATTTAATCAGAAATTTAAAATTGTAAGCTAATATGGAATCGATAATTAATCGAATATCAGTAATGCTATTCTTCTCTCGAAAGCTTTTTTTTCGCTTGTTTTGTCTTTCTATTCCTCATATGTATTCCATCCTATTTTCTAGAGCTTTCCACCATTCAACATAATTTCTTCTTTATATTAAAAATCCTTATAGTCATAAATTTTTTCCTGAAATCATTGCAGATTCCTCTGATTGTTTATAAAATTGCCTTTACACACATATATGGAAGGAGAGAGGAATTGGATCTTGTATTTCGAGATTTTTTTGGCCTAGAGAAATTTTACATAATATGCATTATAGTATTTGATTGTATTCATTGAAGTCATTCTTATAAATTTTTCTATTCAGTTGGAGTTGAAAGTGTATAAATATGTAAAATAACACGTATTTGTGCAATAATCATATCCTTGTGACTGAATTACGAAATTACGGGGAAAACAGGTTATTTACAATACTTAAATAGGTGCATTTACAATTTTTATTTATTAGTATTATTTTTTTATTTAATAGTAGCATCAACATACAGCACGAGGCCAATTACAGCTGACGATGAACAAAAATTAAAAACAAAATTATAAAATTTGGGAGAGTATACAGTTTAACTAAACGTCCCAGTAGATTCTCCTACTTATTATTGTATTTTTATTGTACTGCTACCATGTTACTAATATTCTGGTAATTGTAAATCTAAATGTACCATTTGAGCCTTAGTTTCGGATAGATTTCCTTCGTTTCCACACTTCATCGGCACAATAATTTCGAATTTTTAAAGAAATCAATATCTTGCGCTTCGTCTTCAGCTGTTTACACACCAATTTAGAGAGTAACTCAAACACAAATGGGGTTAGCGTCGCTTAAGGCGGCTTTTGTGATTGGATAAGAATGTTCCAGAAGTTGACAGGTGGTCGGACACAATAATCAATTCGTTTGTTTTCGCGCCACACTTTGTCTTGTCAAACGAATGACGAAAGAATGTTCTCAGGAAAGATAAAATATTTGCGTACAAATTATGTGGTTGATAAAGATTTCACGGTTTATTATCTTTTGGTGATATTCTCAGAGTTATGTAGAGCCCGGTATCTCTATTTAGAGTGAAATTCATTTCAAATCAAAGAATCAGCATTGTAACCAATATAAAGTAATGCTTAAAGTAGATAACAGATTGAGTGATTTTAGATATAATAGTGTCCGTCTTTATTTCGGTTTGATTTACAGATTCGAGACAAACTACATTGTATTTCTACGAGTTAGAGACCCCTATTCCCATCACTTGGAAGGGTCAGGTTCGAATCCAGGAGTTCATGATACGGTTCCATTAGATATACACGAAAACTTCAATTTACCGGTGGCAGGTTTTATTTCTTTTGATAAATTAATTTGGAAAGAACTATCGTACGAAATGAAAACTAGCAGCCGAAGAAGGAAAATCAAATATTTTTTATTTTGCCCGCGGAATATAGTTAATTCTGAAATAACATGATAGATGTCACCTCTACACAAATAGTATTGCTATATATAAACCTGCATCTATTTTCCCCAATTGAGAAATAACAGGAAACTCAACTAGTAAACGTTATTATAAGGTTTTGTTTATTTATTTATTCCTTAGATCCTAAGATTCCTTAAAGATCAATGTAGTATTGCGATAGCCAGGTGGCGATCTAAAATCTTAAAAATTCAATCAAAATATAATCTTCGGGGAAAAACATGATGAAATAAAAAATTCTTTGTAATATGCACACAAATATACTATGGAAAAAATGCAACATATATTTGTGGGGAAATTACAAAGAATTTATTATTTCATAAATCAAAATATATATATACAAATGATGCAAACTGTTAATATTTGTTGCCCCCTCTATATAACCATTAACAGCACTATTCATCGATAAATCCACCGTTAGCATTACTTCATGAGTAAAAAACAAAACTTAAGAAAGATCGAGTACTTAAGTGCTTTACACAAACTATATCAACTCGGTTTCTTTTGATAATGTATTCCATTTCTCTATTTAGCCGCATCCGTTTGAAGGGAAGCACATAAATTGGATTTAAGCACCACTGTAAACAGGACTTTAATATCGCTGATAATGTGCTTTCTTCTAGTTAAAGTCCTTTTTAAACATAGATTAGTACCGGACCTAATAATTTATTGTAGCTTCTCTATCTAGCTGATTCTATTCTAGAATGCTGTTGGCCGTATATCATGTTTTTGAAGAATGATATGCTTTTTTCACAAAGAGAGCGTCCTGTGGCCATTTTCACTCACAATCCATATCATCCCACACGGTTTTCGTTTGGTCCCCTATTCGCATCTGTAGTAAATGCGTTCTCTTATAAATCTTCTGCTCCGGTGAAGCATGAATACTCAAGTCGAAAATTGCAATGAAATTTGCGTGTTCTTTTTATTTCTCACAGCGATGATTTGTTCAATAGAAGACGGTGCTTGATAATAAGAAGCTTCAACAAATGTATCAACTAGAGAATTCAAAGAAAACTTTCAAGAAAACAAGAGAATAGTCAGCGAAGAAAAAGTTAGCGAGCGATATTATTAAAGTGCTGTATAATAAATGAGCTTCTGAATAACTTCCCTTCATTATCATTTATTTTTATACACACGGATGCGAATGCAGTGTCTCAACATGTCTACCGGTGCAGAAAGAATTTTCTGTTTGAAATCGAGAAAAGAGTTTTTCTTAAAAGAAACGGTGGCTTTTTTATATAGACTTATCCATCAGCAGTGATGCAAACAAGAAATATGTTTGCTTCATTTATTGACTGGATAAAAAATGAGAATGACAGACGATGTAGTCGCAGAGAAGAGAGAATAACAGCAGATGATGAAAGGTTGAGATGGTTCTGTGAGTGATTAGAAGGACGGAGAATCCGAAGAGTAAGACAGTTAGAAACAGGTGCTATGTATAGACGTTAGCTGAGGGCCTTCCCTAGTATGGAAGTATTACACATAATCCAATATTTTGTCGATTTTTGCCGTAGTGAAGAAACTGAGAAATCTTTGACACGTATTTTATGTAGAAAATAAATTTTAACTCATCATAATCTTTCGGCCTCTGGTAGCTTAAATCCTCCCCTATATAGTGTGGCAAAGGCCCATTTATTAGTCGCCTGTATAGAAGTAGCAGCAAGATACGGTTGGGCTGCATTACTTTTATACTCCCAAGTGCACCTGTGGTTAGGCAACTAATTGTGAATTCGGACCAATCGCCAGCGAGTGGATCGACTTAAATTTTATGATATACGCTTGAATACGGTTATGTAAACGATTTGACTTTTCTGTATTGTTAGTTATCATGTATCCTTTCGTATCTTTGGACGCCATAATCCTCTCATTCTTGTCGTGTTTTCTACGAAGATATATAAGCGATTTACTATTATCGTCTTCTCCTAATATATTAATTAATTAATTTTCTTTCGCTTTTTTTTCATCTTTTAGATATTTTAAATAATTTTTCATGTTATATACGACTAACTTTGTATACTTTCTCTAACGAAACCCTCTCTGGTGCTTTTTTAAGTACATTTCTCTTGAAAGCATATTTCTTCCCCTTATTTTGCAGCTCAGATTAGACGATTTAGTAATTTTTGGAAACCTTATTGCTGGTCGCCGTCACCATACGATCTTGTGCAAATTCTTGTTGGTGTGGTGTATCTATTTTATTTGTAAAGAAAGACAACCCTATTTTAAAAAATAAAACAGCGTAAAATAATGTTCTCTTTATTAACGGAATTAACAAAAAATGAAGTGTTGAAAAAAACAAGCCTACAAGCCAAAAAAATGTTGGCTCGTAGGCCAGTTTTTTTCGATTCTAGACCACTGTCTTCCCCGGGTTTCTCTGTACGTTCATTCTGAATTTACTGTTTATTCCGTCAAGGAATCATAGATTAGTCTCTTTAGTATATCACGTGTATTTTTGGCAGCTGATCTTACAAAATAACAAATCAAAAAGCGGCAGTTTGACTATTAAATATAATCGATACCAAATTTGATAAATGGAAAGAAAAAAATTTCATGGTTATCAAACTCATGGATATGGAAGTAGTATTTTTATTCGTCTTTCTCTTTTGTAGCCATGGAAACCGATTCTCTCCTAGATTTGATCATCTTTGGTTGTTTTTCTAGTTCATTGCGAAAGTTTAGTATGAATCAAAGGAAAACGGTGTCTTGAGTGAGGGAATCGAGTCAGAATCAAACGGAAAACCGGGCTATCCTACCACGTTAGAAACCGAACCTTAAATATAATATACATGAAACCAAAACGAAAAAAACCAAAATCTGTTAACCAGTCCGTTCCGATTTTTATACTTAAGAAGATTTACTAAGCATGTGTTACAACGACTTGAAACTGTTATTATAACCAGGACTGTGGAGTCGGTGCACAAGCCTCCGACTCCGATTCCGACTCCTCTTATTTTCTACTGTCCGACTCCGACTCCTCAGTTTTTGTACTATCTGACTCCTTATAAGCGGAGTCATGGTGATAAATTACAGAATAGTATGATATATTAACAAATGATAAATTAAAGAAGGATAATTCTTTAGTAAAAATGTTTACAAAATTAAGAATAAATAGACCACAAAATATATGTTTGAAAAAATTACCTGAACAAAATAAGGCTGTCAAATGAAAATATACAATAAATCGTTACATACTTAATATTTTTAATAAATTTATGAAGAATTGGGCTTCAGAAAAAGAATAGCCTCTATCAGATCCTTCTTCATGGATGCCCTCAAATCCGATCTATTTATTTTTAGAGCAGAGAACAACCTCTCAACACTAACTTGGGTTGGTGGTAAAGCAGTTACCACCATGGCAACATCTCTCACAATTTCAGGATATAAGGGAATGGCTTCTTTCCCTGTTAGTTTTGATGAACAATCAAAATTTTCTACTTCTTTTAATGCAAGTGAGAAATTTATCTGAAATTTATTCATATTGTTTTCTTTGGGTTTGGAGGAATCCTTTTCTATGCGGCGAAACTTTGCACGTTCCAAGTGATTCAAATATTTTTCAAAATCAAGTTCATCCTCAGTTGACGAGGGGGAAGATTGGCAGCATCACCAACTTCTTTTTCCTCCTCACATTCCTGTATTCCATTCATCCTGACAGCTACCTCAAACAGAGCATTTTAGTCAGCTGCTTATCATCCAACAGAATTCGGTGCATAGGGTCTACATAAACAGCTGCCAAAAAATCTTATATCTAATATTAATGTCTCTCGTTGCTTCATTGAAGCAGCAATACCATCTGCAACTAACTCTCCTCTTTTGGTCAAACAAAATATTAAGCTCCTCCACTTCACAATAATAGTATAATACTTATAAATATGAATATGAGTTTCCACGAAAATAATTGTTTGCGACGTAGTTTGGTACGTTGTTTCTCTTTCCGCCCAGGCACGACACTAGTAGCGTGGGCCATCCTAATAAGTATTAGGTTTATAATAAAACAATAAAATAAAAGTTTCTATTCTGAAGCAACAGGAGTCGGTAAATTTCTGCCTTTCTGCCGACTCTGACTCCGACTCCACCCAAAATGATTCAAACTCCGACTCCACAGCCCTGATTATAACTGTTTCATTCTTAAAAATAATGAGAGATAATGGTAATGAAAAGGTCAGAAATATAGATAGAATTTTCTTTAATAGTATACTAAATACTTGATAGTATTACAATAATTTAAGCGATAAAAACCGGTTGGATGTTGGCGCTAACCGATATTTTTTGTTCAGCTGAGAAATAAACTCTTTGGAGAGACGATTCAACAGATTTGGAGATACGCTTTTTTCGTGGGAACCACATCGTAAAATTTTCCAGCGACTGAATTACAAACGCAAATCCTGCAAGTCACCAAAGGCAGAGGCAGGTGACTCGGTGATCCCCATGGGCTTCTTCGAAAGCGATCCCGGGTTCGAATCTCGGTTTTGGTTCACGTACAATCTCGGCTACGAAGTACTTCAAAAATGTACCACTACTTGCTCTATGGCCCTGACCACACAGTGTGTGGAAGTTCCCTCCTATGAATTTTACATATGCATACAGATCCTTCAAGGGAAGCAAAAACCCTATTTAACTCAATTATATTCTCTAATGCTCCGCTGAATGAACGACCACAAGCAGGTATCTCTTCTCGCGATTTTTTCCTGCTCACACTTTTCCGTTTTCTATAATATATTACCAGGGGACGAGTGATTTTATCTTACAGAAATAAATGTGGAAGAATTATCGATTTGTTATGTATGATGATATCATAGAGTAAGGACTGGTCTTCAGCGAAGGGAAGATTGAAGGCAATTTGTGCTTTTTCTATTCAGACAGTTCGAATGAAGTCCTCCTTAACTATACTCAAGTATGTCAATCATTTATTTTGCATTGGCGATGAAAAGAACTCTCTTAAGAGGTCTTACGAATGTCTTCGCTAGTGTCCAGAAAGATTTATTTGATGCACCCAATTATATTACCACTGATACGCTGAGATATGAAGTCTTTGCAAGCGAACTTAATTACTCACAAAGATACTAAATAGTTCTTGTTAGTTGGCACTGTATAATTTGCCTTCGATATGTAAGCTATGCTTTCTTGTTCATTTGAATTGCCACCTCAATATTGGCACATGCGCTTCCTCATTTTCCCTCTTTTTAGACCGTTAAAACAAACGAACACACGGTTCTCTTCTTCTTAACCAATTGTCCTTTGGTTAGAAAGGAAGAAGGAAATAATCGCCTGGAGAGACATTTTTCGTTCATTGGAAAAGCTAACAGAATTCAGAAAAAGACAGGTAAGTCTACAACCCCTGCCACACACCACCTTTCTTGCTTGCAAGTTGAACTTGAGACTGAAAATTGATAATGCGAATCTAAATAACGCCGGATTCACTTTGGGGAGGTGAATGCGGTCAGCAAAACCATATAATCCCATCACAAATTTAATCTTTTTATCTCACATTCGATTTTTATTACAGTGAAACGCGTTCCCGCTTAAAAAGCGGTCTCCTTATTACGAAATACATGGTAGAAGACTCTCTGCTACCCACTTAAAACGCTATCGAGATGAGAGAGAGAAAAAATGTTTCAATACTTTGTATCTTTTCTTAAAGGGTTCTTTCGAATGAATAACTTTGAGAGGGTAAAGTCGCGCTAACTACCGGCACAGTCCTTTGACTATCAGTATTTTCTCAGAGCAATACGTAGATTAAAAAGTCAGCTTTCGGTGTTTCCTTTGCTCACAACTTTGTAAATGTGACGAGTGGACTGTTTTGGAAACCCTATCACCGCTGCCGTTGAATAAATTCGCTCATTGACTATCAGGTAGTAATTCTTTTATTGCAGAGTGAAAAATGACCAAAATTAAGAAACTAAAACGCTCTCTTTGTTTGGATAATAGGCCATTCTTCAAAAATAAGAAAAACCAACATAACTCGGTCATGAGTCTATCTCCCGTGGTCAAGTATCTTAACTGGGTTTTACTGGTCATACTTATGCTCCTTTTTAATGCACGATTTGTTGCTTTATTTGCCAGACAACTTCGCCCTAATTACAATTGTGTAATTTCATTCTTTATCTGAAATTCTTCGAAAATACACCTTTGCTATAAAAATCTTCCGTGATCGACTTTTGAATAATTAATTTTCGACTGAAGATGAAGAGGAAACTTGGTAAAGAAAGTTTGAAAATAATTTGGTAATGGTGAAATTTCAGCAGGAAATCTTCGCGGAACTTTATGATCCCAACGAAAGGTTGGATCATAAAGTTGGTTGCTTCTCGTATTCTTTCTGATATGTATATTTTAACAAATTTTCTTATAATTCTCGTTTTATATTTCTTCAAACTATATTTTATATTTACATTTCTTCAAATATATCTATATTATATGTTTCTTCAAACGACGCTTATCCTAGTTAACACGTTAATTGTTAATTAAAGTGTTAATTAAAATAGGGTAATTTACATTTATAATTCTACTAGTTTCACCGTGCGAAACTTTCGCAGACGGACAATCAATTTCCCCACGCAAATAAATTTCAACAAATACTATAATCGCTACTAATAACTAATAAAACTAATACGCAAACACTAAAACATACCTAAAAATGCACTCCTTCATATTCTGTATCAATGTCCGTCTCGATATACCTCTATTTTAGCGATAGATATTGTTATCTATAATTCCAGCAACGAAATTCTATGGACAAATACAAGAAGATCTTTTGTTTTTTAATGCCTTGCCACTTGAACCTAAACGAATCCCGAACTTATAAGAGGGATTTTTATATCATATTAAATGTCATAAATGCTCTAAAACATTCTTTTAGCAATATAATTATGAATCGTAAGCGTCATCACTATAACGATATATGTATTTTATTTTATAACGAATACCTCAATTCACTCGATGGATTTATCATATAACGAATTTAAACAAAGATCAAACATCACTAACAGCTTTACGTAAACTTTCTGTATTCCGGCAATGATGTGTCACTTACAGCTTAAGGTTAATCGTATATAACCAAGATAAAATAAAAAAATATATTTTTTTTATCCACGTTACTTATTTATTTTCTAGATTTTACTTTTCATACAAAAATATAAAAATAACTACTACTCATCTGCAGTGAAATTGCATCTTAACCATTCACTGAATCGGATTTATTAAATTTATTAAAGATATCCATTAAGCAATGGACGACGCGTATGAAAGTTATTCTTATTCAAGGAATCTCCTATTCAAATGGTATCTAGCTAAACAGAGGTGTCAAAAACAATTTTATAATACACACAATTCCGTTAAACATCACTTTAGTTAAAATTCCAATTTAGATGAAGAGAATATTAAGCATAAATTTAAAATACTGGGCAAAAGTGAGACACAGACCTTTGTATTCAGCAGGGCTCATGTTTCTGTGACTATCGTTCTGCTCCCAGAAGTTGCAAGTTTATATCGGTTTATTAAATAAAGTTGGGTACGACGTTGATATCCTCGTTCATAGACACTATAATATTGCTAGCGAAACCTGTTTCAATTATTTAAGGCCCGAGAATAGACATATCTATCCGATTTTAAAAATTGTTTACAAACGTCACTATGTAAACAAAAAATTCTGTATATAGCAACCCGCGTATATTTTCGTTCAGGACGTAACACGATAGTTAAAATGTTAATTCAATTTTTCCTTTCAAATGGTCATTCATTTATATGCATTGGCGGAGTAATAAGGGAGAAAAGTCCCGATCACCAAAAATGCATGTTTTAAAATAATATATAGAGGATTAGGATATTTTAGAGTTTAGTTTGGTAGCGTATCTGTGAGCTTGTTACGTCTGTCTTATTTTCAGATTACGATTAGGGTTTTTTGTTTTCCTATCTTTTTGTTAATTATCATAATATGTTTTCCGCACACTCTCTGAGGGTGTTTTCCTGTTGTAGTTTACCTTCCCTAAGGTTTTAAACCATAACTAACAATGCATCTTAAATTCTCTATTAATTTAAATTCGAGTTTAATTAGTACTTACTGACATGATTTTTAAGTTAAAGATGGCACTTTTTAGTTTCTATTTCGCCCACGATTAAGACGACGTTTATCTTTCTTAAAAAGGTTAAAAGGGCATTTAATTAGGGAGATGATTATCATAAATATCGAGTGACGTACCCACCAATGGGTAGAATTGACCAATTTAAAATTTACTCCGAAAAAATAAATGAACAATAATAGATAAAGAAATTTCATTATCATGCATTTATTATATTCATCTCAAAGATGAATTCACGTGTTTTTGTAAGGAAATGTGTCTTTCTTCGGAGGTTTGAGTTAATTTTATAAATCAGCTCATATTTTATTACTTCATGTGAAATTAGTTGAGATATAATTCTTATCACGACGGAAAACGAAAACAATTATCACTATATTAGTGATTTTAATTAATATATTTATGAAAATAAATTCAGTAATGTATTCAATGCAATTCAAGGAAGCATCTTTAAAACAGAAACTTTGGGATTTATAACAAAAGAAGGAGAAGCGAGAGCAAATTTCGTTGATTTTGCACTGAGCGAAATGTGCAACGCAGCGTAAACATTGCGCTTCCTTCGAAAAATACGTAGGATTTGCAATGAACGCTTCAAAGAGCATATTAGAGGCGTCATTGGATGCAAAGATTAGATGCTAATCGAGAAACAGCATAATTCCATTCGAAAACTACTTTAGAATATAGTTGCGCGATCCTCACGGAATAGGAATTGGTAGAGCAGCTGGGATGAGTAGGTGCTAACACTAATAAATATGGTGAATAAATAAATGTGGTCTTATCGAATTCAGTCATGAGATTATTGTACCCTACTATTGTTCTTATCACCGGTTTTAGTTATTAACTATTCATATCTTCCATGTTGTTCAGTAATGGTCGAAGTAAGCCTTGTTGAATCATACCACGAATGTTGTATTTTTCCAAGGGATTGCGATTGCAATGCATTTGGGCTAATTGTGCGTGTGTGTATACACACACGTATTCTTTCTTCAAATGTTTCCGCGGTGAATATGGAAACGCAGCAGCACTTTCCCTTCGGCAACCGCGCTCCGGCGAGTAGATCCGGCAACGCCGCGGAAGGCAGCGATCGGTGTGGAGAGTAACAAAACACAGTGCAAAAGAGAAGTATTCCGCAGTGCGTGCGTTTGGTGGTGTACGGTGGAGTGGTGTGAATCTGGTGTTGGTGAATCGGGGGGGGGCGGGAGAAAGGCTGTCATGGCCGCCCCTCTTCCAAGTTTGGTTCTCTCGTTGCTTTTGGGGATTATGTTATGGCTCAATCTGGTGCTCGGGGCCACGTGGCCCTCTATCGCCCCTTCCAAGGATGCCTCTAACGAAATCGGTAAGTCTTTGTTTACCTCATGCCGACAGATTGTCTTTAGATGTCAGCGTTGTGTGGAATTCGATTTATAAAAAATATACTTAAGATATAAGATAATTGGAAGAAAGACATGAGCCTTTCTTCCCCATATTTTTCTGTGGGACTGGAGCTAAACAATCGCCTCAGTCGTCAGGGAGACTGGTTGTTTATAATCACAAAATTAGCGAAATTTTCGTCTTTCACCACCATCCTCACCATTTCGAAAACAAAGCGATATTCCATGACGAGAATAAGAATTAATTTTCGGTCTCCTTCCTTTAGGCACTTGTCTTATTTCGTAGGAACATTATAACTATTTTAATCGTGATAAAGAAGTCTATAAGAAGCAATCCATTAAATTAGGTCTACGTGCATTTCTTGCGATAGTATTTCGCGTTTTACAGAATCGAACCCATAATAATTTGGTCATAAATTTTTATATACAACAATCCTTTGGGCCTCGAAATAATTTCTATGCTTCATTATTCATTTGGTCGGAAAGTCCTTGGAAGTAATTTTAAAAAATTTCCCCATGTATTCGTTATGAGAGTTACTGAAATCGGGTAAATAAGTATATAAATATATATGTACAACAGTGATTATTACGTGAGATTTTTAAAATGAAAAAGTGTGTTGTCGTGTGGTTTTCACAGACAGAGGAGAGTTAATAAAACGACTGAAAGCACTGGAGAAGTTAGTCGCTTTTTATGTATCCATTGTACATTAATGAATATTCTCTTAATTGTAACGATCTGGAGTCCAGTTAGTATGAAGTGTCATCTAAATGTGTATCCTTTGAGTCGCCTTTCGGCGTGTGGCATGGGACTCACCTAATCGATTACTTTCGGAAGAAATGAATTCTTGAATGAATTGATACCTATTTCTCTGATGTTCAGCCGTAGAACGGCCTAAGGGGCGCATTATATCTACTCTCTCTGAATTCATCAAACAATTCAAGTCTTAGATTAATCCTTGAAAACATCCATTATTCGGAAGTAGCAATCGCCGGTTTTTCATTATGAAAGCCTTTCGTTGCAACTTTTTAGCTGTTTCGATAGAATAATTTGAGCAGCGAATTCGCATTCCAGAACATGTTGCTGTTCTGTCAATGTAACTTAAATTCCTCGTGCATGGCGTCCATTTTTAAAAGGAAACAATGCCCTCTATAGTTTGCGCGACCATTGAATTGTAGTGCGATTGTAATTTCGATCTGTTTTGATTAAGCCGTTTCAAGCTAATACATTTCATCGGCACTTAATTATCTTCAGAACCGACTGACGCCAAGATATTCCGTTTATGGAATATGCTGTCTTTCACTTTATTCTTATCACGGATATTGTCATCTTAAGCGATCCAAGGAAAGAAATAAATTACCCAAGTCATTGCAAAATTATCATTTAAACCCTAGTTAACGCTGCTCATGCCTTGGTTGACAACAGTAATAGTTAAATGAAGTGTGTATGGCTGGTGGTGTGCGGTGGAAATATATCATGTACTTTCATATGTACATGTTAGCCGTATGTTTGCTAACTATACAGCAATTATATATATAAAATTATGCATTTCCAAATGGAGGAGACCCTTTTGAAATCACAGGAATGATCTAATTATCTATCTATTATAAAGTATTATGCCTGCGTTGGCTGTTAGTTTACCGTCGTTATGGTCGAATTAAGTATTAGTATCTTAGTTAAGGGAGATGTATAAGTATGAGGAATTATTAGTTTCGTTTAAAGTGAAAAGGGAAGGTAGAATCATTCATAAGGAGTAGATGAAATTGGCTGAAATCAACCGAAATAATGTGGAAATTAAAATTTTATTGGAGAATTACCCAAGGAAAAACTGAATTAGCGTCCGTAGACATTGACTAATAAAGAGGAATAATATAAAAACAGGAAGATATGGTTTCTCCCAAAAAACCATAAAATTCTTTCTAATTTTTGGAATTCCATACTTAATCAGAAAAACAATCCTCATCAGTACATTTAAAGCTAAATCTTTCGATCACCTTTTCTCAATTAAAATAATTTTCCTCTTTACAAATTCTGTTTGTTCTAACCTTCTTGAATTTGTCTCTGCTCTGGAGGGTTTCTATTTTGAATTATATTATTGATTTGCTATTTTGAGCTGAAAAATTTTCTGCTACTTTTTTCTCTTATGGGTATCCCCAAGAGCAAAATAAACAATTTATTATCATTATTATTATTAGCTCTAAAATTCCATCGTTTCCTTTAATACAATCTCATTTTTTTGAGTGCTAAGGATTCCATTAAGACTACCGATAAAAATTATTGAGTCGAAAACAAACATATTCGGAGAGGTCATATACTTGATCGAAACAGTAATGATGTTGCTTTAGTAATATGGACCGTGTGAAATGAACTTTAAAGTGATGGAGAAAAAAGATTTCTTTGGGACTGACGCGTTGGAAACTGCCATTTAAAGTGGTTTCTGCCCTATTAAAATGCCTCTAATTCGCAAATATCTGCCTATTTAATCCAAATTTATTGTAAAAGTAGTAAATCGAGGTTTGTATGATCATAACAAAGGTGTTAATGAGATTATGTGTATCGATTTTGTCCACCAACGACGTTCTGCTTTCGGTTTGCGCAGTTTCAGATCTCAAATTGCATTTCACGGTTTTTCTCTCTCAACAAAATCATTCCAATTCATGGCGTTCACTAACGTCGCTAGCTTATCAAATTTACTGTATCGTGGAAGCGGATCGACGAAAATGAGGAGAGTAGCTAGAGAAGCTATTTTGTCAACTTTATTCGACTGAAAAATTATACTAACTGCTTGTAAATATCGTTCTCGGGTTTCCAGCCAGGTTAATTCTGGTGGCATTGCTGTCGCCAACGTTTCGATGACACACTCTGTCATCTTCCTCAGGGCTGCACTGTGGTCTGAAAAAGCCTGTAATCGATCAAAATGAAACTTACGTGCATTTGTCTCTGTCAACATTCAAGAAATGTATGTAATGTATGCATCTATGTATATAGACATGGGTGGTCTGAAAAGTTTCCGACATTTCGGTATTTCTCGACATGTTTTTTGAAAATTTTCTGAAGATTTCTGAGAAATCTGGGGTCGGAAACTTTTCAGACCACCCTCGTACCGTCCTCATAAGAAATGTACGTAAACCTCACATTTATCGGTTGCAGGCTTCATTTCTTTTGCAAAATTAAATAGGAAGTAATAGCAGTACAAAATCGCACCAAAAGAGAGAAAAATGCACAAACAATCTTACTTTGGTCATCAAACGGACATTCAGTAGTTTCTTTTAATCAGCTCTACTTTGTTTATGCTATTTAGATATAATTTAAATACTAAGCGTTGGGTAAATCTACAAAATAATTTGTATCCTACGAGTCGTCTTTCGACGTTTGGCAAGGGGTGTACGTTAGGGTGGATCGAAAAAACTTTTTTCGAAATCGGTATGCAGTTAGTGCTTAAAGTTTGTGGTTGGTGGTCCTTATAAACCATAAGAAATTTCAGCTCGATCGTAATATGTCCTGAGGCTGCGAATTTTAGTCAAAATTTTAAATTTTTGTGAAAAAATGTCACTAATTTGCTATTTTTTCTGATGATTTTTCGATGTTTCTGAAGTGATTTAATAGCAAAATATTACATGTTTTAAATTCACAGTTTCAGGCGTTGTCTTGTGGAAATATCCCATTATGAGCAAGAACAATTTGTATGTACTTTTTCCACAAATTATTTTTATTATCAACAATAAAAGACAGTAAAACACACACGACTAGTTTCGGAGATTGATCATCACTTGATGATGGAGATCATTCTCCGAAACTAGTCGTGTGTGTTTTACTGTCTTTTATTGTTGATAATAAAAATAATTTGTGGAAAAAGTACAAATTGTTCTTGCTCATTATTACATGTTTTGCTTGTATGTTGCTTAGTGATTAACAATTTACTGAGTTTGAATGAGGAAAATTGGTTTCTTAGTTCGCCAAAATTTGTCAAAAAACGCAAAATATACAGAGATGTTACGGATGTTGGGTAGGCAATAACCTGCTTCAATAACTCGAGCCCACCGACTTAAATTTATGAAGAATGATAAGATAGTAGGAAAAGAAGTAATCAAGATAAAACAACAAAACATACCTTCTGCATCCACGATACTTATTTATTTTGTATACT
The DNA here is from genome assembly GCA_036926295.1 of Pachydiplax longipennis. Taxonomy (NCBI): domain Eukaryota; kingdom Metazoa; phylum Arthropoda; class Insecta; order Odonata; family Libellulidae; genus Pachydiplax; species Pachydiplax longipennis. The sequence continues at coordinate 575,311 of JAVFKF010000065.1, forward strand.
TTCTATTCGTATACGAAATATAAAGATATCTACTACTCGACTGCAGTGATATTGCAACTTAACTGAATCAGATTTATTTATTATCCTTTAACTGAATCAGATTTATTCACTTACTGAAAAACATATATTCAGCAATGAACAGCAGGAAGCTTGTTGTCCCTGGTGCAGTAGAATGAGTGAGAATGTTAGTAATTTGGGAGAAGAAAGCTAAAGGGAGGCTATGTGGAAGAATATGATCTGTGTCTCACTTTCATAAGATCATCATATAAGTACATTGTCAAAGTGCATAACAAAGCAACCAAACCCATTGCATTTCTTGAAGGTCTCTCACAGAAATATGATGTTCAGTCATACTCCATTGGTCCAATAACCCATTCACAGAACTTACTTTATAAAATACTACTCTTACATTAATGGGACAAAATAATACCATCATTATGTGGTTCGGATAGCGATTGGGAATTGAAGGCTTTCTTCCATGTAGGTGAATTTTCTGGAATCGTAGGTATGATATCCTTTTCTTCGCTAAAAGTTATTAATATATGTTGAATGTTTGCTATTTTGTGACTGAAATATAAACGTTAAAAATCATTTGATGTCAGGTTTAGGTATATAGAAAATTTGTTACCTTGGTTACTGGTTTATTAAACTGTTATAGTTGCGTACGACGTCGAGGTCTTCGTTCGTGGAGACTGTATTACATAACTTGCGAAAACTGTTTCGATCAATTTAAGCCTGAGAATAAACATCACTATCCGAGGAGGATATTATTTATTTACCACAACAAACTTGACCAAGTAAACAAGAAACTCCAAACTTGACAACGCCGATATCTGCACATCCAGTAATGAAACTCGAGAGTTAAGATTTTTTACTCAATTTTTTGACCAAATGGTAGATTTTCATTAGTCGGATTATTTCTAACAGGAACCGGAAAATATTCTCTTTCAAATGGTCAATCGTTTATATATATATAAAGTGTACGCGGAGAAAAAACCCGGTCACTGATGTTTGCTAATGATATATAAAGGACACGTAACATGCCAACTTATTTGTGAAATATGAGCATGTCCCATCATTTTTTCTGTTTCATATTATTTTTATTTGCATTATGCAATTCAAGCTGAACTACTTAGTTCTGTACGTACTCTATTGTCTAGTACAAAATATGTTAAATAAATGTGAATCATGCAATCTCTCGTAAGCCAGGTGGGCAACGCGTTCAACTTTCGTGAAGACGGTCCCGGATTCGATTCCCGATGGATGTCGAATCGATCTTAGCTGTCCTCCAATCTCGGGATACTCATTCTGGTGCACAGCCTCGGTTTTTCATCAACTACAACAGTATTTCTTGGGATAGAGTGGAGGTCAACCTAAGAGTGATAGTAATGCCAAGGATAAGAGGATGTTATTAGTATATGTATATACGAGTAAAAGTTGCTTGCATACTGCAAGCTAATTGGTAAATATTTTCAATAAGTTCCCCTTATGGGTATCATTTTTGAAGCTTATCCAGCAAAATTCTTAAAAATTGCCGCAATGCATTTCTTACGTGAGAAATTTTCATCCATCTGGCATCGAACTCACAGTCAAAGGTAACCTTTCTTCCACTGGTTCTATAGAAAAATACTTCAAACGCAAACGCTGTGATTTTGAATAGTCTCCTGCAAAGAGAAAGGCCTCAAAACAATTTTTTAAAATTTGCGTAAATGACCGCTTGGCGTCGAATTCAGGACCCGTTCGCGAGAGACAATGGCATACGAATGTTAGAGAAGTGTCACTCTGACGTGTTTCAATGTTTCAATTCAGTATCTTATCGGGAATGTCTTAAAATAATATTCCGTTATTCCCGTTTGAAATGCATGGTGAAATCGGAATGACCCTCTTGCATCGAACCAAGGACCACTAGACGGACGGTGAAATTCATGAAAGAATGTGTTCAAACGCCTCTCTCACCATTCCGGGTTTTACCCTTCCAGCTTATCGGGACGGCATTGAAAAAAAAATTATAATAGGTATATCCGGAGAGTTAGCTATGTATAATAGATAATAGATATATTTATAGGGGATACGAATTCTGACCATGTTCCACAAGCGCCGTCGACGTCAGATTTTTTCGACGTACTGGCCCTACACTCTAGATGCCAGAATAATGCAGACTTCGACGCTAGCTATCATGAGTTCGATGCCAGAAATTCCCAAAAATCGCAATTTTCCCATAAGAATGCATTGCGCGGATTTTTGAAAATTAGTTTGAGGCACTTATCGGTAAGATAGTGGAACCAAAATCTCGGAGGTTGAAGTTGAGGTAGTCTTCTATATTACGAATGGAAGAAATGTTACAAAAAGACCGTGAGTTCGACGCCAGATGAATGCAAAATTCTTCCATAAGAAATGCATTGCTGAAATCTTTTACGATTTTTTTAAATGCCTTCCCGATAAGCTGGAAAGATAAAACCCGGAATGGTGACAGAGGCGTGGGACCTTCCCGATAAGATATTGAACCAAAATTTTGGAACAAGCAAGGATGGCACTTACCTAATATTATTTTGCTGTCTTCTCTCACGATCGGGTTCTTAGTTCGTCGCCAGGCGGTCTTTGGCGCGAAGTTTTAAATTTGAACTGAGGCAGTACTTGGTATGATACTGTATTCAACGGATAGCTTGCAGTATGCAAGCAACTTTTACTCGTGTATATATATATATATATTATTAGTATATCTATTATATATAGCTAACTCTCCGGATATACCTATATATATATATAGATATAGGGGATACGAATTCTGACCATGTTCCACAAGCGCCATCGACGTCAGATTTTTTCGACGTACTGGCCCTACACTCTAGATGCCAGAATAATGCAGACTTCGACGCTAGCTATCATGGGTTCGATGCCAGAAATTCCCAAAAATCGCAATTTTCCCATAAGAATGCATTGCGCGGATTTTTGAAAATTATTTTGAGGCACTTATCGTTAAGATAGAGTAACCAAAATTTCGGAGGTTGAAGTTGAGGTAGTCTTCTATGCTTCTCATGGAAAAAATGTAGCCAAATGACAGTGAGTTCGACGCCAGGTGGATGCAAAATTCTTCCATAAGAAATGCATTGCGGAAATCTTTTTAAATGCCTCCCGATAAGCTGGAAAGATAAGACCCGGAATGGTGACAGAGGCGTGGGACCTTCCCGATAAGATATTGAATCGAAACTTTGGAACAAGTAAGGATGGCACTTATCTAATATTATTTTGCTGTCTTCTCTCACGATCGGGTTCTTAGTTCATCGCCAGGCGGTCTTTGGCGCGAAGTTTTAAATTTGAACTGAGGCAGTACTTGGTATGATACTGTATTCAACGGATAGCTTGCAGTATGCAAGCAACTTTTACTCGTATATATATATATATATATATATATATATATATATATGTATATATTATTAGTATATATATATATGTATATATTATTAGTATATATATATATGTATATATTATTAGTATATATATATATATATACATGACATTTTTGTATCTTCCTGAAACTTTGCCACATTATTGATAGTAACAATTAAGTCACTTTTACCAATTTTTAGACCAACAATCCCAATAATTACAAAATGGCGGCTAAACAAAGTTCGCATAAAAGTTCGAAATCCGGCGCGCGCGCTCTCAGCTGAACACCCGTTTCTCAGAGAGCTTAAAACGTACGATGCTTTAAATAGCTCATTGTAAAGCTCTTAAACGGTGTTTTCATTACATATGGAATTTGTTTCCATTTCTTGGGGACAACACCTACTTTTAGGCAATGAAACTTTTTGAATAGGTTTTATCCTAAAAAAATCCAGTTCTACCGCGTTAAAAAAAATATCACCGGAATCGTTATTAAGTTTTCTTTAAGTAGTCGAAGTATGAAAGCGGTAAACGGATATTTAGTATAGTAAAAAAAATATGATTTACCTCCGGGTCCGGGTATTCAGAAAAGATTGGTCCTTAGCAACATCAAGGAAGCTTTTTATGAATTCAAGGTGAAATACAAGGGGGTGAAAATGTCTTTCTCAAAATTTGCGGAGTTGAGACCAAGGAGCTGTGTCTTAGCATGAGCTAGCGGAACTCATTCCGTTTGCGTTTGCGTGATCCATGGGAACGTGTTACTATCAATAATGTGGCAAAGTTTCAGGAAGATACAAAAATGTCATGTTTTGTTTTGTTCGGTTTGGCGTGGAATGACCCATATATAGTATTTATTATATATATATATATTATCTATTATATATAGCTAACTCTCCGGATATACCTATATATATATATACCTATATATTTATAGGGGATACGAATTCTGACCATGTTCCACAAGCGCCATCGACGTCAGATTTTTTCGACGTACTGGCCCTACACTCTAGATGCCAGAATAATGCAGACTTCGACGCTAGCTATCATGAGTTCGATGCCAGAAATTCCCAAAAATCGCAATTTTCCCATAAGAATGCATTGCGCGGATTTTTGAAAATTATTTTGAGGCACTTATCGTTAAGATAGAGTAACCAAAATTTCGGAGGTTGAAGTTGAGGTAGTCTTCTATGCTTCTCATGGAAAAAATGTAGCCAAATGACAGTGAGTTCGACGCCAGGTGGATGCAAAATTCTTCCATAAGAAATGCATTGCGGAAATCTTTGACGATTTTTTAAAAATGGCTTCCCGATAAGCTGGAAAGATAAAACCCGGAATGGTGACAGAGGCGTGGGACCTTCCCGATAAGATATTGAATCGAAACTTTGGAACAAGTAAGGATGGCACTTATCTAATATTATTTTGCTGTCTTCTCTCACGATCGGGTTCTTAGTTCGTCGCCAGGCGGTCTTTGGCGCGAAGTTTTAAATTTGAACTGAGGCAGTACTTGGTATGATACTGTATTCAACGGATAGCTTGCAGTATGCAAGCAACTTTTACTCGTATATATATATATATATATATATATATATATATATATATATATATATATATATATATATATATATATATATTATACTATATGATATTTGATATTGCGAAGGATTAAGTGGACAGTATCGCCGTGGACGGATGTGGCGCTTTCTGTAACGACCTTGGGCGCACCAAAAATGTTGACTACCCAATCCAAATAATCTATGTGTAAGTTAGAATTGACGAAATATTTTAAAGACAAGTATTTAGTCGCCATCTGGTGATGAATCTTTAAACGGCTGAATATAGCGAATTGCTGACCGTATATAAGAGCCATAGAATAGAATGAGAGTGTCTCTACGCCCTTCTGTCGGCGGCTTCAATGTCAGGCGATGGAATCGGGTCTATTTTTCGGACAGCGCGTAAACGGCTACTAGTAAATCCAGGCGCGTCGGCTTTGCGGATATGCTGAGTATTTTTTTCTATCTAAAACTTAATATACTATTTTATCGTGTAATGTAAAGCATCGAATTCAATTTTGAAATAATAATACAACGGATAGGAAAATTAATCCAGGTATAAAAAATTCACAGGCATAAGGTCATAGAAATTAAAATAAATATGGAAATAAAGTCATATAGAAAGATACAGGACACTTTTTCTGCGTTTTTCCCGATATCTGTGTATCTGTCAATTTTTTCTTTTTTCTTGAGGTTAAAAATATGACTCGAAAAGAATCTGTTAGACGTTCCCTTGGAGCGACAGCTTTTTTTTAATATTATGTAACATTGTATGGTTTTGAAATTACCAGAAAATAGTTTGATCTATCTTTAATATTTATTTGTTAGTTTTAATTTTAAGAGTGCATCTGAGGTAATTATATAAGGTCTCCTACCCGGAATAGAACCGCTTTCATCTAAGGTGAATCGCTTTGTTATCTGGATGACCTGTAATTTGCAAGTCCAGAATTCAAAACCGTAATTAGAATCATGACCTGGCTTTTAACAACCAATAAGAAGAATGATTAATTACATGTTGACACAAAAGCTTCATGGAAAACATTCAAAATAAGTCTATCTAGAATTCTTCGTTTTTTATTAAGTGTAAAGGCCTTTTATGAATGCATGTAGAATTTAATGTCATATTATTAAGTCACGGGATATTAGTTTCCGAGTTTCCATATCTGTTAAAAACGTTTAAGAGTTTTTGCATAGAATATTCCTGGGTGTAAAAGAAAGGCTTGGTACATAAATTAATTTACGAATTTTATTAGATGCATTTTTTTAATTTTAAAGTTTTTGATTAATTACACTGGTCAACAACTTTTAGCTTTTTCTCCGTAACACAGCTGTTTTTTTTACACATTTTGTTCTCTGATTCCAGATAAAAGACTTGCGTAAAATTACAGGTCTTATTTTGTCAAGGTAATTTTAACTTTTTCCCTTTTTCGTAATTTTACATACATTCGCCTATATTGCCAGTATTTTTAAGGATAAATCTATTCTCATCTATTCAGATTTTGATATTTAGATCAACTCAAGAGAAGGCATAAAAGTAATTAAAAATTGACGTGATTATAATTATAAATTCCGTAAGAAGTACTGAAGTCTGCGAAATTTATACACAATTCCCGAGTTTGCTAAAATATTTAGCTTTGATAGTATGCTATGCAAATTAAGTGATGAATAATTTAGTAGTATTGTGAAAAGTGCTTCGACAGCTGAGGTCTTCCACCGGGAATCGAACTCGGTACCGCTTTCATTGAAGTCGAACGCGCTGCCCACTCGGCTATCCGGGAGCCAGTAAAGAATATAATTTGTAATCAAATAAACCTAAGATTTCCTTTCCTTCGTAAATGTTAAGGCAATGAGAGGACATCCATTGTTGTTGTCGGATATTCAAAATGGGAAATCGATAAGGGTGATCTAAACCCTATCAGCATATGGTCTCGCTCAGACGATTCCGATAGAAATTTCAGAATTGTCTAGTTGTAAAACATGCAAACATCTATCACTTGATTGAACCTTACAAACATTTTATAAAATTTTCCTGTAATCCTCATGCTTGATATCATTGGATGTACCAAACACTGATCTACATGTAATCGTCGACGTAAAGTATAAGCAAACAGAGAATTCACCCCAGTGTCAGAATTTGACTTATATCGACACTAGCGTTTGTGAATTTATTGCAAGCTTAGAACACAACGCATAGGAATGAACTAAACACAAAATTGAAAATAATTCTATATTATTTTAGAGGTATTTAGTCGCAGGAGAGCTGAATTCACAGCGAAGAAATATTTAAACCAAGATATCAAAAAACGGCTCTCTTTGCAAGTCGCCGTATCTTCGCGATGTATAAAATTCAGTTGCCAATGTAAATTACAGCTAAGCAATTCCATCGTGAATTACGTGTAAACTGTCTCAGTTTTTAGTTTGTCGTAAAATTGATTCCCATACGTTATGTTATAAACTTTCAATAAATTCGATAAGGCCGTAATTAAAATCCTATAGTATGCATTATATAGCCTTAGCCAGTGATTCACAGAAACAGAAAGAAGTTCATACTTTGAAAACAGCGGTCGAATGACTAGAAAAGTGCCGCAAAGTTATTAATATTTAAAATTTCGTTTTTTTCAAAAATCGGCGAACATAGGTCATTTAGAAGGGCTAAAATGTTTAAATGAAACGTGTTATGGGAATGTCTTTTCAGTTTTGGATAGCGATTGAATGTATCTTTGAAATGCTGTCAATGAAAGTTTCATATGTCGTGTATAAAATTGTTTAAATTAGCAACAAATTATTTAATGCAACATTTGACCACGATGAAACCCAATCATCAGATTTTAAAATACATCATCGGATTTCTCCCTTTTACGTATAAAATACCTTTCTTAATCTAGGACGACAATGAGAAGAATGTGCGAAAATTAAAGAGTATCGAGTGGTACACGTCGCCTCAGCCCCACGCGCTCGCTTTAAGTTAGTAGTAAGCCTACTGGTAGCTTCGTAGACAGGTTTTACTCAAAATCTAAGCTTATACTAATTCTCATTGAGTATAATGGTATTCTATAACAATAATTTATCACAAATAATGACAAATCTGAATTGTAAACATCGAAAGACTAACTGATAATATACATTTACTTAATTCATAACGTACTGATTTGCAACAGAAAGCTACTCATAGATTTAGATCAGTACTGATTTGCAACAGAAAGCTACTCATAGATTACTCCACAAGCCACCAGTGGCGTACGGCAGGGGTTGTAATGACACCATAATTCTTTTCTAATCGACCCTATTAGCTTCTCTAATAGCTCGCGGGAAGAACGACCAAAAATAACTGTCCTTTTGATTTCCTCTTTATAACGCTTTGCCTCTCGGAGATCGCGCTCATTACTTACTAGAATCGAATTTCATTCACCTCGTCCCGAAGTTCAGAACGGAGATTCCAACCGATGGATTCTATCATGGACATAACGCTACTGTCGAACCTGAAATATCCTGTAACGAAACGAGCTGCTCCCTACCTCGTATGAATCCCAAATAGCGCAGCAATGTTCGAGATTAGGTCGAATAAGGGAAAAATAGGCTATTTCCTTTACTCTTGATGGGCATCCCTTCAGCATTCTACCTGTTAGTCTCTGCATTTCATTCGCCTTACCTATTACATCTCGAATATGTTCTTTAAAAGATAAACTACGGCTAAACGTGACTCCTAGATAGGAACTTAGCTTTTCATAGAACACCGTGTCGAAGGCTTTCTTAAGATCTAGAAAAATTGCGTCTGATCTAACTCCTTTATCTGCTGCCATAGATTCGACATTCATAAAATGGGCTAACTGGGTATCGCAAGACCTACCCTAACGGAATCCGTGACTGACTTCTCCCTTTTCAGCAAGAAAGCGCATAATTGAGCTGGCTATAATATGCTCCATAATTTTACAAAATACCGAAGTTAGTGACATGGGCCTATAGTCGTCTGATTTTAAAGTACGCCCATTCTTAGGCTCCGGAGTGACGTGTGCTTTCATTGGGACAGTACCCTCATGCATTGATTTCTTATAGAATACCTGAAGAAGGGGAGCGAGCTTATCGGCTAAAGTTTTTTTGACAACAGCGGGAATACCTTCGGTTCCCTGGCGCCTTTTTCCTTTCAATCTCTCGCAATAACTTAGCAATTCCATCAGCTGATATCTCTATGGGACTCATCTCTGAATCAATGCGCACAGAAAAGTAATTTACTTGGCCATTGTCAAAAGTGAAGCATTTCCGATAGCGCAGGTTTATCAAATTAGCTTTTTCTGTTGGTTCATTCACGGTGACGCCGTCTTCACTTATTAGGTTAGGCACAGAAGACTGGCCTCCTCGAGTCTCACGGACATACGACCAAAACTCTTTCTGATCTCCCCCTAGCGATTCTAACAAGGTTCTAGATTTGTATTCCTGATATTCTTTCTGTGCTTCTTCTTTAACCAGTTTACGTATTTCTCCATAATAATGCTGTTCGCGCTCAAAGTTAGCTCCAAAAGCTTTGAGTTTTCGTAATCGCGAATGAATGACTCTCTGTTTCCTATGCAGTGCTCGTAACTTAGGTTTCGTCCAACGCGGCTCTTGACGTTCACGCACGTTTTTAGTCGGAACGTATTTAATTAAACCTTCTTTTATTATACAGAGAAATTTTATCCAACTATCATTTACTTAATTACGACCCACATAGCGATACAAATCATCCTTGAACGCGTTTATGTAACTTTTAAATTCTGAAATTTTTTCTTGCGAATTACATATATTTGCGTCGGCGGCTTAAGAGATTTAACCGCTGCTACTTTAATACGAGCCATTATGAGATGCGATCTGAAATACCGTCTACTACATCGAGACTAGTTATCATTTATGGGGGAGTGGCTAGAAAATCAAGAAAGTTACCCGCACGATTGAGATAGATGCACATATGTAGCTGCAATATGTAATAACATCATTATGCGAATCTTTCCATGGCTGCGATGATCTGCCATACACCATTGGCGCCTTCGGGGTAAGAATCGGAGTTTACATGTGTCTGTTACATTAGTCAAACAGTGGTAGTCGATATAGTAAGAAGCTTTTAAGCGACAACGAGAACAGCAAAGCAATAGGAAGGAAGTTTGTGATGCAAACTATGTACGTTATTATTTTTAGTCTAGAAAACTACTTCTTAATGTAACGATGGTTTTTTTATTATATTTCATTTTATCAATGATCTATGGTGAGACAATCAATAAGGAAAATTAAAATTTGGGTCAGAAGGCTACAGATGTCCTGAAACACCAATGAAAATTGGTTTCACGATTTGAGTATGTATTTAATAACTCGTTCCAATGTTTGGTCATGTATAATTTCCCTGTACTTTATTTCATAAGTATTATTGTAAAATGTCTTATTGCTCATTTTCCGCGGAGTCTTCCTTGTTACGGTTCCCAATGTTCAGAGCATCTCTGAAGCATGAAATTCCAGCCTCATCTCATTAATTAGGAGGATTTAGAAAACTGTATAATATCAGCATGTACTTGCGACGACTAGTTTCTTCTACCTGTATATATCTTCAGTTTATCTTCGTTTACTAGTAGACATCTGAAGGAACTAGTCGCAAAAACGTTAAAAGTCTGAAAATTACCAAGTTTTTTTTTCTAATTCCCTACGGTAATTCACAAAATTGGCCACGTCGTATTTTCCGTTGCTTTCATTGCCTCGTGAACGAATTGAAATGTCGGCTGGGAAGCACACCTCAATGTTTTATTTCATGAAATATAGATGAAACTTTACTCTAGTGTTGCTTCTACTCTAATTGTAGAAAAAATGAATGGAGTAGAAGAATCAAAAGTATGGAAATTTGTTTATATAATTTAATTTTATTATGTCTACATATGTATTCATTTAGATTTATAATGAGGTATTTATGTAGGCGAGCTGAACTGCTGAACTGACGAGTCGATTCTTAATGAAGGAAAAAAGTAGTATTAATACTATATTATATGCAGTTAACTGGAATCCAAACAAAACGGAAGATAGAAAATGTAACTTAAGTGACGAAGACGAGGATTAACTCGACGACAAACACTCTGAAACCAGTGACAACAATATGTTTACCTGTGATATTCTGTCTTTTTATATACATAATGTACGGAACGTGATGGATTATCATAACCATTTATTATTATTATTCTACTAATAATTCTTTGTAGTAATAATTGAAATAAATAAACTTGAATGTTTACTTTTTGAGCCAGGGAATGTGTTAGTCACTATTGCTTTACTTTTTAGCAATGTACAGGTTGATTACCAATCGTTAGAATCGAGAAAGCTATTTCAAGCAACAAATTGAAGCCTGGTTTTATATTGCACAGCTAGTTCCACAAAAAACTTACTTTTTAAGCCGCAAACCGCATAACAGATGTGAAGCTCGATGAGAGCGAGTTTTCCATGCAGTCTATTGGCTCTTGGAAGGAGGAGAGGGCGCCTCTTTATACCGTTTGAACGCCCTTTATCGTTATTATTAACTCGTAATCTAGTTAAAATTTAGATGTTGCTTTTTACTATGTTAATAGTGTAGTATTATAACAGAATGAAAATAGCATTTCCTTATTTCGGTCTGAAATTTATGCGTAATTCACTATTTTCTGAAGGTATCGGGTAGACCCTTCTTTAGGTTTTGTAATTATCCTCAAATAAAAATTATATCATCGCAAGTTTGAAAAGAATTACGTTACTACATTTTTACGGTCATGATATCCACAGGACGAACTTCTAAATTTATTTAGAGGAAACTCACTACTGTGACTCAAAGAGAAATATGAACGAAAACTTTGGAACATATAAAGGAAATAAATAATAATATGAAATAAGAACACAATGAACTGTATTTCAACAAATTAATGTTGCTGGAAAATGCTATCGAGAAGGGGAGCATGAAAAAACTGAGAAACCTACAACGAAAGCTTAGATGAAAAGAGACGTTATCTGGACGAATACACTGAAAAAGAATCGTTTTAAGTTAACCTGAAAAAGGATTCTGAGTATTAGATACATAGCATATTATAATAAACTATACCAAGTAAATTACAATCCTCTATATGAGATAAATTATATTAAATATTATGAACATTTTAAATACCACCAAACCAATTGATATAAAGTAAGATGTTAATTGGTGTGCTATCATGCTAATATCTAAGGTATTTGTTTGAAATTCAAATTGTTAATTGAATATTTTATAAAATAACATAGATATTTGAGTAATAGCATCTTTAACTTAAATGCTAAGGGCTACAAAATCTTTCTCCCGTATCGAATTAATAATTAATTTACGACGAAATTAACGCCAACACTTTTTCTGAAGATATTGTTCATTGTCAGTCGCAGAATAACTATTCCTTTAATTAAATCAAGTTCATGTTACCTGCAAAGTTATGTCGTCCCAACTTTTATCAGATGCTAAAACTCTCTCTCTGCAGACTGCCGATTGGACTCAGGAGTGTAATCCAAGATTCGTCCATCGTCACAAATCGGCGCAAAAAGTCCTTTTTGTTTTTTGAAACATGACCAAACCACGCTCGGAATCCTCCACACGTCTTTGCTTCTGGTCCGGGGTCAGGAAACGCGGAACCCATCGCGCGATAAGCTTCTTCATCCCCAAATGTTCATGCAGAATATTTCCAACGCGTTCCATCGATATACCCACAGACTCTGCTATCTCACGCAACTTTGCTTTATGATCGTTCAAAACGATCAGATGGACTTTTTTTATATTTTCTGAAGTGGTGGCCTCGGAGGGGCGTCCAGGGCGTTCGGCGTCTTTGGTGCTGACACGACCACGTTTTAAGTCCGCGAACCACCGTTTCACTGTCGCTTCCGAAGGCGAGGATGTTGGGTAACATTTATCTAACCAAGTTTTGGCTTGGACAGTGTTTTTTCCCATCAAGAAACAATGTTTAATCAAAACTCGAAACTCGTCTTTTTCCATCGTTCGCGAAATGCCAAAACTTCGTGAAAACAATCAGCTTCCATTAACCAACTAATACATGAATTGTCATGAAATTAAAAATAGTGCCATCTTAAGGTTGGTTCTCAAGTTAAATGTGCAGAAAAAGTTACTAGTGGCGACATCTCTATGTTAGGCTCGGGACTTTTCAGGCCATGTATTAAACAGAGCATTAGATATTTCAGAATATATGTATCAACATTCCATTCTGTTCTTACTTCCACCAGGAATTCATGATGATGATATTAGATAAAGCATTATGATTTTGAGATGAGATTTGGCTCTGTTTCTGACAAATTCGTTACTGAGGTTTTACTGATTCTTCCAGAGAGAAGGGAGGACTTTCCTCTTCACCCTGGGCCTAGTTCTTTCTTTTTCTTTTGTTTCGTCTATCGAAAGGTATTGTCTATTTTCTCAAAGGAATCATAGAGTGTAGTCTGCCGATGAGTGTAGGTGCTCCAAGAAGTAAAACCCCCTTTTCGGCATGTTGTGGATGGTCATATGTATCCGGGGTAGCGAATGTTTGAAAGCGCACCCCAGAATCCAATTTAAGATGGTTTACGAATCAACTGTTCAGTAGGGAAAATTATAAACTGATTTGCATATATTTACAGGTGTTCTGCGCTAGAATATTGCAGATTTACAAGTTAACGTCTGGTTCGAAAGGGCATTTTCCATTTCTATGGATAGTAATACTTATGTAAGTAATTTCTATCTGTTTAAAAAGACCTCGAGATCCCTTTCCAAAATAAATTGCTGATAGATGGTTCAGGTACTGGCATAGTCAACTACTCGAACTTTCTCATAGCATTAAAAGAATGTTGCTTGAAAATAAAGAACATCGGTATTGTATACAATTTCGGAGATCCTAGGAATAAACTGATGCATCAGAAGGAAATTTCTGAAAGTACTATTATGCCATTGGTGTTATATCCTGTATTTTCCAGAATAATTGAGGAAATATCAGAGAAGTTTGCAGAAAATATTAATTTTTATGCCGATACTAAACATTCATAGTGTCATAGTATCAGCTTTAGATAAAAGAATTTTGAATGATAATTTGAAAAGAGAATTTTATCAGTATATAACCTATTTATGTCAGAAAAAAAACACGTGAATAATTATTAGATTAGGTATCTACTATTTCAGGCTATCTTATTGAAAAAAGAAACATGATGGCAATAGGGAACCAGTATCGGCAGAGCGGGTAATATCGGCGAATCTCGAATTCCGTGAAAATCCAGAATAGGCGAAGTTTTGGGTTTTTCCGGTGCTCAATGAATTCCGCAATTTCGACCTTTCCTATTGTTTCCCCCCCTTTCTTATTCCTCTGATTTTAAAATGGTTCATCTCAACAAGTCTCAGTTTATTCAGTGATTTTCTTGAGGATGTGGGACAGGGTTTAAAGGGTAGTTAGGATGAAAGGATGGAGAAAGGGGGAGACCATCGCCAAACCCTGCCATAAAAACACTGCCAGGAACTACTTTTTCGACGCTGAATCTCTGCTCGAAAAATTTCGTCCGAACCGATTGGCTTCTTACATAGCCCTACGCGGTCAAAATGGGTGCATGAACACGGTTCATGCGAAAAATTTTGAGCATGTTTTGTGAGAGTGTTCATGAAACATGCTCAAAATTGCTCTGTGAACAATAGCGAAACAGTGCCCCTTAGCGGTTGTAATGTTTGAGTAAACACGTTTTTGAGCAGCATATTTGACCGTGTATGGGACCCTAACTCACTGCCTGTTATGCGGGTTGTGGCTTTGGTGGTAAGTTTTTGTGGAACTAGCATTACATTTAATTTGTAGTTTATCCATTATCTTTTACTAACCGTATTGTATTCCGCATTCAAGTCTTATGTGGATTTACAATCTTTAATCACGTAGTTCTACGATCGTCTTGGCTTTAAATCTTACAATGGTCTTCAATCGCAATGCATCACGATTGTAAACACATCCATGATGCATTGCGGTTAAAACAATATGGCGGATATGTATGGGCATTAAAATGTATACTAGAATGCAAAATGACGTTCTGGCGTCGAACGAAGTATCACTGGAAAAAAGGTTAACTGTGTATATAAAATTCAATTACAAACTCTGCTTACATGCGGGTTTTATTATTATCGATTAAAACACAGCAAGTAGATAAATCTGGTTACAGAAGTACAGCCCTATAACCACACACACATATATGTGTGTGTGTGTGTGTAAATTTTTCTTCTGTTTTCCGAAGTTTCCCAACCTAGATTTGCTAACATTTCTGTTACACTTGCAGTTCGTTTGAAGTTATTTTGAACATATTTTGCCGCTGTTCTCTGCCTCATCTCAACAGTCACATTGACTGCGGTTGTTCCACTTTCCAATATTGGCCTAGCTAAGGATTTGTAGGAAATTTCCTTTGAATTTGAGCTACCCTTTCCCAATACTCTCATTATGAAATGCAGCGCTTTATAAGCTTTAGATACTATATTGCTAATATTAGGTCCCCATTGCAGATCCCTCGTTAAACTACCTTTTAACGTATATCTCCAATGCAAGACATTCTACAGAATTGAATCATATTCGTTTTTCGGACGTATTATTTAAATCAGCCCAATGAGCGAATTCGTCTACGAGTAATTCTGTCCGCTTGCAACATAAAGCAATCTTCTATTCCCCGTAATTTAAGCAGTCGTCTGCAAACAACCTAATTCTAAAATTCAGTTTTACTGTTAAATCATTAATATATATTAAAAATAGGAATGCTCCTAGAATACTTCCCTGAGGAACACCTGATGTAACATCCGCTGCCCTAGATAATTTACTACTTACTCGTACCCTTTGCATGCGGTGGGATAGAAATTCACTTATCCATCTAACCACTCTTTCGTCAATTCCCATTTTTGCAATTTTTTCATTAAAACTGCATGATCTACCTCATCATATGAGAAATCAACGATCACGGCATCCATCTGTTTATCTAAAGACTCGGCGATGTCCAGCGCAAACGGAGTTAGCTGCCTATCACCTATTACCTGCCTATCAGCTGCCTATCAAGAAGCCGTGTTGTGCGTCGTATAGCTATTTTTTCGAATTCCAAAACTTGCGGATATAACTTTGGGGCCTTCTGAGGCCCGAACCCGGGCTCTCTCGCTAAAGGGAATATTTTACCCAAGGGTTTCTAACGCGTTGAAATACAATGCAACTGTCTCGAATCTATAAATTAAACAGTTTCCAAAATAAAAGGGGGGATGGACGGACGGACAATTCGCTAATATTTATCACTATCACTACTATTACTATTAAGCATGTGAATAGTTGTTATTAATACCTTTTGCATGTGCAGTTCAACATGTCTCTAATGATCCTTTGTTTGATGCCTGAGCTCTATTTACTCTTTAAAATACATTTCAAATGAAGATAACAGAATCTTATTTGAGGATATTTCTGATTTGGTATCGACTCTGAAAACAGTCAAGAGTTTTCCATATCTGATATTGGACTTTGGCTGTACTCTAGACAGTCGCCTATATATAATCCATAGGAGATGTTTTTATGAAGAACTTTTGGAGAAGATGTGGTTGGCATGTGAACAGCAATTATGAATATATTTTTCAACCGCAACTTATTTTTTCCCAGATAGTCCTTAGTTTGACTATGGGGCATGATTTTTATTCTATCATTGAATTAAATGGGAATATGGAATTATGTTTGAGGACATGTCTGACAGGATTTGGAGTTGAAATTTTGCATCTGGATAGAGGGCTCACTTACAAAAATCGGCATTCAATGACTTATTCGGGAATGGTTGTGGGTTCTACACAAAAATGATTATATAATTCTGTTCGTTATACACTATGATCTACTGGGGGATGTTATAGTAAGCATATTCATTAAGTAAGTTGATATTTCTTTAAACTATTACCAATTAGCTTGCAGTATACAAGCAACCTTTACTCACACACACAGACATGCATCCAGATTAGATGAATGTGAAAGTGGTAGACATTAATTTTATTCAAGAGACTTGTCATCTGAATGAACCCATATTGGTGAAGCACTGATTTCAAGAAAGAAAGTGGGTCAAATGAAATATGTTAAAGAAAAAATGAAAACGGCAAAAAAAGTATTAGACGGCTATTTCCCCTGATGAAGCATTGATAGACTCAAGAGAGTAATATATATAAAGTGTTCTACCTTTCGGTAGGTTCATGTGCCCCACATTCCCTATTCAGTTCCCTCTCCTTCAACTCCCGCTAACTAATCCCACCCCTTAATTCGTCTAGCAACCACTGTCTTTGTCTTCCCCTCTGTCTTTTCCCTGGCATTCTTCCCTCAATCACTTTCATAAGCAACTCCTCTTCTCTCAATATTTGACCCACCCATTTCTTTTGTCGATTACTAATTTCTTCAATGATCACCCTTTTCTCCCCAACCATCTCTAGCCTCTCCTCTTTCGTTTTTTCTATCGACCCAGCTCACCATTCTACTCCATACCCACATATCAAAAGCCTCTAATCTTTTAATATCCTCTTTTATTAACGTCCACATTTCACACCCATGCTACATTACACTCCACACCAAGGATTTTACCAATCTCTTCCTGATTCCTTTATCAGTTCCCTTTGCCATCATCTCCCTTCGCTTCATGAATGCTTCTTTCGCTAATGCTATACTTTTTCTAATTTCTGTCGAACATCTTCCATCCTTAGAAAGAAGGCTGCCCAAGTATGGAAACTGACCTACTTGTTCTAGTTTTTCCCATCTACCCTTATCGTTGACTTAGCTTTCTTTCCCTTGAAAAACCTCATTATTTTATTCTTTCTTACATTTACTTTCATCCCGAACATTTCATATTAAACGAATCAAAAACTGTAAACTCACCCAAAAATAATGCATTTCTATCGCTTTCGAAAACATGATTATTTATCTATTATTGAGTCACCTACCAAAGTTTGGTGATTAGTGATGTTATCTAGTATGGTTAGATGATATTGCGTAGGCAAAATACACTCTTTCCCTGAGTAAATCATGTATTTTAATCGATAAGCAGTTGATTTTCTACGTAAAGTCAAGATTATTTGATAATTTGTAAATGGATTATGCTTGGTTCGATGGAGTAATTAAGATATGTTATCGTTGATATTCAAGAATGTGAATATATTATTCGTAAATGCATTTCTTTTCTCTTACATTTCTGTTCATTATATTTTCTTCTATTTCAGATAAGTTTCCTCACGGAAGATATGCCATCGATAACAAAAGTAAGTATGCTACCTTTTCATAACCAATAATTTCTTTTCAAACCAAATAATATGCTGCGCTATACTAGTCGGTAGATTTTTTTATTTATAGATGTATTGATATACATTAAACAAGACTGAGAGGGATTAGAGTTTAATGGAGATGTACACAAATATATATATATATATATATATACACACAGTCATATTCCTTCCTGCTACATCATATAATGACTAGCAAAGCAAGTATATACAAATATATATGTATGTACATATATTCCTTTCATTAAAAAATTTTTCTGACCTATAAAATATTTGCGAAGTATGTATCTTTTCAGTGCTCTAGAAAAAGTTCACCCATAACGTTATTTAATTTACTTGATTTTATATATATATATATATATATATATATATATATATATATATATATTAAATATAGCTAATTCTCCGGATATACCTATATAGATATATATTATCTATTATATATAGCTAACTCTCCGGATATACCTATATATATATATATATATATATATATATATATATATATATATATTATAGGGGATACAAATTCTGACCATGTTCCACAAGCGCCATCGACGTCAGATTTTTTCGACGTACTGGCCCTACACTCTAGACGCCAGAATAATTCAGACATCGACGCTAGCTATCATGAGTTCGATGCCAGAAATTCCCAAAAATCGCAATTTTAACATTAGAATGCATTGCGCGGATTTTTGAAAATTATTTTGAGGCACTAATCGGTAAGATAGAGGAACCAAAATTTCGGAGGTTGAAGTTGAGGTAGTCTTCTATGCTTCTCATGGAAAAAATGTAGCCAAATGACAGTGAGTTCGACGCCAGGTGGATGCAAAATTCTTCCATAAGAAATGCATTGGACGATTTTTAAATGCCTTCCCGATAAGCGGGAAAGATAAAACCCGGAATGGTGACAGAGGCGTGGGACCTTCCCAATAAGATATTGAATCGAAACTTTGGAACAAGTAAGGATGGCACTTATCTAATATTATTTTGCTGTCTTCTCTCACGATCGGGTTCTTAGTTCGTCGCCAGGCGGTCTTTGGCGCGAAGTTTTAAATTTGAACTGAGGCAGTACTTGGTATGATACTGTATTCAACGGATAGCTTGCAGTATGCAAGCAACTTTTACTCGTAGATATATATAGATATTTATAGGGGATACGAATTCTGACCATGTTCCACAAACGCCGTCGACGTCAGATTTTTACGACGTACTGGCCCCACCCTGTAGATGCCAGAATAATTCAGACATCGACGCTAGGTGTCATGGGTTCGATACCAGAATGTCCCAAAAATCACAATTTCCCATAAGAATGCATTGCGCGGATGTTCGAAATTATTTTGAGGCACTTATCGGTAAGATAGAAGTACCAAAATCTCGGAGGTTGAATTTGAGGTAGTCTTCTATGATTCATTTGGAAGAAATGTTGCCAAATTACCGTGAGTTCGACTCCAGGTGGGTGCGAAATTCTTCCATAAGAAATGCATGAAATTTTATTTCAATGCCTTCCCGATAAGCTGGAAGGATAAAACTCGGAATAGTGACAGAGGCGTTAAAATCCTTCTTTCATTAGGTTCATCGTCTAGTGGTCCTTGCTTCGATGCAAGAGCGTCATTCCGATTCTACCATGCATTTCAAACGGGAAAATTGGAATCTTATTTTGGGACCTTCCCGATAAGCTATTGAATCGAAACTTTGGAAGACGTCATAATGGCACTTATCTTATATTATTTGTTATTTTCTCTCACAGAAGGGTCCTGAGTTCGACGCTAGGCGGTCTTTTGCGCGATTTTTTGCAATCTGTTTTTAGGCCGTTCTCGATGCGATAGAGCAATCATAATCACGGTGTTTGCAGATGAGATGGTCTTCCATAGTACCAAGGGAAGAAACGCTACAAAATGACCGTGTGTTCGACGCAAGTTGGGTCCGAAATGCTTCCGTAAGAAATACATTGCTGCAATATTTTAAATTTTTTTTAATGCCTTACCAATAAGCTGGAAAGATAAAACCCGCAATGGTGACAAACGCGTTAAGAATCGTTCTTTCAAGAGGTTCACTGTTACTCTAATGGTCCTTGGTTCAATGGCAGACGGTCATTCCGATTCCACCATGCATTTCAAACGGCAATAACGGAATCTTATTTTAGGACCTTCCCGATAAGATACTGAATTGAAACTTTGAAACATGTCAGAGTGGCACTTATCTAACATTCCCATGCCATTGTCTCTCACGTTGGGTCCTGAGTTCGACGCTAGGCGGTCTTTTGCGCATTTTTTGCAAACTGTTTTGAGGCCGTTCTAGGTGCGATAGAGCAATCAAAATTACGGGGTTTGCAGATGAGATGGTTATCTATTATACTAACTAAAGGAAAGTTACAAAATGACCGTTAGTTCGACGCCAAGCGGGAGCGAATTCTCCGGTATAAAATGCATCTCGGGCAATTATGACATTTTCTTTTAATGCTAATCCGATAACCGGGAAGGATATAATATGGAATGTACATAGAGGCAATTCATATGTTTCATATACGCTGTTCGCCGTTCCTCTATCGGTTTTTGGTTCGATTCCAGAGAGTCATTTCTATTCTACCATGTATTTCAATGGGGGATAGCCTAATCTTATTTTAGGACCTTCCCGATAAGATATTGAATTGAAATTTTGGAACATTTAGTTTCCCGACTTTTCACTGTTGATTAAATACAAAAAAGACCCAGCTTGTCGTTTCCTTTTCTGTTCAAGTGCAAACGGTCCCTCTCGATGTCTCTATTATCAATCCAGCAGTTTGGATCCACAAAAGTTTATCGATTTACATGCCCAGTCAATGCCTTCGTTTATATAGTCCACCCGATAATCTGCTACATCCATCCTTCTTACTATGCCACTCACAATTATTTTTGCACTTTAGAATTTCTTTCTAGCCACAGTGCACAGGTCATGAATTTTCCCTATTACATGCTCTTCACTCTTGGATTCCTTAATATCGTTCGTACTCACATGCAAATCTTTTCTTGCATGCCAAGTATTTTCCTCTCCAGCTGGTCCGCCTTAATCCCGGTAAACACTCCACTTTTAAGCCCTGTTCTTTGCATTTTTTTCCACTGAATCTAATCAAATCCCCAAGCACAAGCACCTCATCCTCTCCCATCCATCCCTTTCCAAGTTCTCCTATCTCAATCTGCCTTTTAAGCTCCTCGTTCTCCGAAAGTAATGTTATCAACTACTTCCTGGCCGTTTCCAGCTTTCCCTGCAATTTTCTGATTATGTCCTCCTTTTCGATAATGCACCTTTTCTCCTGCTCCTTGCTGCACCCGTCATAACGCCAGTTTTCTTGATCCCCTTCGATTTTGGTATTACTGCATCTACAGTGATACCAATGGCCACACTCTCCACACTGCGCACCAACCCTTACGTTTTTCTCGCAGACAAAGCATTTCAGAGAGATCTTTTTCCCAGCCATTACGGAGCTTTCACTTTTCTTAAGCACCGAAACACGTCCGTACCCTTCGGCTGCCACTGACTGACTGAATGGAATTGAATATATTCATACTTGAATATCTTCATACTTGAATACATACCACTTAGTTGTCTTCATAGTCTTCAG
This sequence comes from Pachydiplax longipennis, assembly GCA_036926295.1. Taxonomy (NCBI): domain Eukaryota; kingdom Metazoa; phylum Arthropoda; class Insecta; order Odonata; family Libellulidae; genus Pachydiplax; species Pachydiplax longipennis. Next base: position 597,113 of record JAVFKF010000065.1, read on the forward strand.
TCTACTTCATACCACTTAGTACTACTTGGTACGAAAATCTTCATGCCACTTAGTAGTATTGAATATCTACATACCACAGTACTTGAATATCTTCATACCTCTTGAGTATTTTCATACCACAGTATTTTCCATCAATAGTTATACGGTTCACCACCTAAGCCCGAAAAATGTTATTTAAGAGTTATTCACACAATTATATATATTTTAGAAACACGAACGTTCCGCGTGTAAACAACAACTGTCGCATCTATTACAAAAATAACTGCACTGGCTTATCTCACAAAATATTTGCCGAAATACAACCAATTAATTAAATTCATAATTAAATCTTGTAAAATGTTAGGGAACGATTTCATTGACAGTGATTTTTTTCTGAAATTCTCTCTTTTAAAAAGATTCGGAGCGTTTATCGGAGTGAGCCCTGCAACCAGAGCACCATGGAAACTGACTTAAGCACATACACGGCCTAACACTTTTCAAAAATATCCGTGAAGCAACGCAAATATTCTGTTTTTCACTTGCGGCAGCCATCCTGACAAGTTACTTCATCGGAGAGCTTACGTCAGACAGCTGATTTCATAGCTAAAAGAAATAATTAATGTGATGCTTTGAAGAGAATTGTAAGTAAGAAGAGAATAGCAATTAATCAAAACAGCCTAGTTTTTTAAAAAGACGCGAAAACTATTGAATTATTGCAGGAGGGTTTGTGAATAATGAGGGATCTTAAGAAAAAGATGGAATTTCCTCCATGTTTTGATGGTATATTATAAATTCGTTTCACGGGCAATGAAGATATTTTCACAAAAGGATTTTACCAGGATCCTTTGGAGATCAAGAATAAGATAAAAGGGAGGATTCAATGCCAATCTAAAAGGTTTAGGACTAGTTACAGTCAGGTTACCTGTAAAAATTTGCTGAAACCACCCAAATCATCAAGTTACAATTTAGATGCGGTTCGGGTCTTTGAGATTAGCAAGGAAGAAACGGATCTATAAATGAATTTTCCGGTATGAATCGAAGATCGTCTTTGGATGAGTCGTATGGTGCGACTTCAACATTGCTCGGGAAGGCCTCTAAAAGGCTACGTCAGAGGTTTTCATGCCAGAAATGGAAAGAGGAGTTCGCTGGTGATCTGGAGTTGTGAACGAGTCTCAACTTCTAGTATTTCAAAAAATCTTTTCCGATTTAACAGAGGTGTTATCTGGTCTCTTGCATCCTTCTGATAAAAATATATCAATCACTAGATTGCCATTCAGTGTACGAGGTCTGTTCAAATAGTTCCCGAACTTTTTTTATAGTTTGCCTCCAGTTGGTTATTTTTTAATTTGCCTGTAGGCGTTGTATTCGCGAAAGCTTCCCAAATAACCACCTTCAATCACTTTGTCGATATCTTGCTTTGTTCATTAGTTACGGATGTTTATGTGAACAGGTGATCGTAGAGTGCGGCGAAAAATCGGATCCGCGGAAATGAGCTCTTTGAAGGAGCAGCGTTCATCTGTAAAATTCTGCATGAAACTGGGCAAATATTTTTCGGAAACTTTTGAGTTGATTACCAAGGCTATTGGTGAGCATGCTATGAAACGTACCGCGTGTTATGAGTGGTTTATACGGTTCAAAGACGGGCGGCAATCAGTGGAAGACGACGAGCGTTCCGGAAGACCATCAACGTCCACAGATGACCCCCACATCGAAAAAGTGAACGAGCTTGTTCGTGCAAATCGACGTTTGACTTTCAGGGAACTTGCAGAAGAGTGTGGCATCCCGATTGGTTCTACTACGAAATCCTAACTAAAAAAATTGAGGATGCATCGAGTCGAGGCCAAATTCGTGCCTCGTCTGATGTCAGCAGACCAGGATCAACACAAGAAACTCGTGACTTTTTAGCCAAAAACAAGACCACTGTGCTTCTCCAACCACCCTATTCACCAGGTCTGGTTCCATCTGACTTATTCCTATGCCCAAAGCTAAAAACCCCGCTCAAAGGAAAAAGATTAGCCACCATTCGAGGAATAAAGAAAAATTCGACGGAGGAGCTTATGAACAATCCGAAAGAAGCGTCCCAAGACTGTTTTAAATGGTGGAAATACCATTGGCATAAGTGTATACGTTGGGGTGGGGAGTATTTTGAACGAGACCCAGAGTAATAATTTGTAAGTTAATTATTTGTGTTGTAATAAATAAAGTTCGGGAACTTTTTGAACAGACCTCTTATTCAAGGAATATTTCCCTAAAATATGACAAAAACTCTTGTAATGAAAAAGATATTTAGTTTAAGACATAATCCTACCATTGTGCCTTTGAAACAACCATCACAGCATAAAAATAATTTAGGCTTTTAGTTTTTGGTCTATAAAAAGGGTTAATAAAATACACAGGGTATTGGGACAATTGTCCCTATCCCCCCCCCCCTTTGACAGCAATGTAATGTTGATGTGTTCCCAAGCAATTTCGGGTATGAGGACATTGAGAATTTAAACCCATATAGAAGTCGTGACAAAAATATGATAATTTATAGAATTTGAGGCAATCTTTCGAGATATTTTTTTGCAGTTACTGCAGTTAGTTAATTGTTACGGACGTTTTACGGATATAAAATTATTTTGATATTATCGTGTTTCTTGATATTTCTTTTCTAAATTCCGAAGAAGTTGTGTTCTCAATCTGGTAAATTGAAGATATTTTCAATATTGTCGTTTGACTTTAGTTAACAGAGCGTTTTGGCGGGAAACAATTATCTTCATCAAAATTTTCCCGCCAAAACGCTCGCCTGACTACTGTTAAATAAAATTCTGTATAAAATAAATCTCCATGTTCTAGTTAGCGTTTGTTTCACCGTATCCTACCAAGAGCTTGATGACGAAACTAAGTTTACTCTTCTATGTCCATCCATTACTGAGAAAAAGTTGTTTTACAAGAATGATAACTTTGTATCTTAAGGAAATAATTTTATACTTGTAATTCTGATTAAAAATAAATAAAACAATAGTGTACTAAGCTTGTGTTGAGATCGAAGAAATATGTTTGTGAAATTTCAAAGTGGGCGATCCGTTTGAGAGCGCACATTTTTCGTTATTATTATTATTATTATTATGTTCATTGTTGCAGATAGACTGCTAGTCTGGTGGCAACATTACAATCAACTAGGGTAACTTTCACAAACATATTTAAACAACCCAGAACAAATTATATAAAACCCTCACTGATTAAACACTTACATACAACTACTTGACATGATACAAAACTCCAATATAACACAATTCCCAACTCCATTGCTATTTCCCTTGCAAATAAAAATGTTCTACTACTACTGCAACACTAATTCTCTGAAAACACAGACACTCCCACAGAAACAATAGACATTCAGTAACAAGCAACATTAATTAACCCCTGCCCCACCCAAACATTCACCCTCAATCGAACTGGTTTTTTCAGGGTTCCTGGTAGGCCTTCACGGCTACCGTAGCTGTCCCGGGGACAGGTCCCCACCGTACATCACCCTACCAGGCAATCCCCTACTCCACCTGCAGATCCTTACTAGCAATCTCCCTTTATCTACTAAATCTTTCTTATAAACATTTTATGATTTTTGGGAAAAAGCTCGAAGACTCCTGCAGGCAAATTATTCCATTCTACAAGAGTTCTATTTAAAAATGAGAATTTACTTGTATTTGTTCGTTGTTTTAACAATTGAACTTTATATCTATGGTCTTTTCTACCGAAAAATGTTGCTCCCTTTATTTCTGCTGCTAATTCCTCAAACGACGCAAGCCCCGTGTATATCTTGAAAGATAGTCCTAACCTTTTCTTCGCTCTCCTCTCCTCTAAACTTTCCCAACCTAATTCTTTTATCATTTTCGTGACACTATCGAGTCTTTCGTACCTTCCTAAAACGAATCTTGCTGCCTTTCTCTGAACCTTTTCTATTTTCCGCTTTAGACCTACTTCATGCGGGTCCCATAAGCATTCCCCGTATTCTAAGATTGGCCTAACGTAAGATTTATATGCAGCCTCTTTAACTTTCTTATTGGATCGCCTTAGGGTACGCATTATAAAATTTAGGGTTTTATTAGCTTTCAAAATTGTACGCTCTACATGCTCATTCCATTTTAAATCCCTGCTGAACGTTACTCCTAAGTATTTCACTGTCTCCTCACTAGGTAAAACTTTCCCACCTAGGCGATAGGTATATTGGATTTTGTTTCTATTAAAACTTATAACTTTGCATTTACTCGCATTAATTTCCAATTTATTAGACGATACCCATTCGTACAAGGTAACTAAATCTCCTTGAAGATCCCTACAATCATTCACACTTTTTACGTTCCTATAGATGTTGCAATCGTCTGCGAATAAATTTTTGACTTAATTCCCTCCGGTAAATCATTAATAAAGATTAAAATTAATAAGGGCCCCAATACACTTCCTTGAGCAACACCTGACGATACTGCAATTTCCGCAGATAACTTATCCCCAATTTTTATTCTTTGCTTCCTACCTTTAATGAAAGACTCCAACCATCTTAGTATTCTTGGATCTAAACCCATCCTGTTTACTTTCTGCAGAAAAATATCATGGTCAACAACGTCAAATGCTTTCGCTAAATCTATCACCACTGCATCAACCTGTTCTCCAATGTCCTGAGCCTTTACTAAGTCATGCTGTAAGCCTAGCATCTGTGATTCACACGAGTACCCCTTTCTAAAACCATGCTGGTATTCGTTAATCCATCTCTCTTTCTCCCAGTAATCTTTAAGGTAGACTGCCACCATTCTCTCAAACATTTTACAAACCACGCTTGTCAAACTAATTGGTCGGTAATTCTTAATCAATCGTTTGTTGCCCTTTTTATGTATCGGAACTATTGTTGCCGTCTTCCAGTCCGCTGGAATTTGACCGTTATTTATACTTACGTTAAATATTCTTCTTAAATAAGGTACTAATTCATGCCCACCTAATTTAATGGCTTCGCTGCGTATTCCGTCCGGTCCCTGCGATTTATTATTTTTCAATTTGGAAATTTCTTTTAATGCCTTTAGAAGTTATGCTAAACACCGGAAAATCCCCCTCAATACTATTTATTACCTTATTATTGCTTTTGACCGAGTTTTTGTAAGTACTCGAGAAATAAGAACCAAATTCGTTAGCTATTTGCGTACTATCAGTTAAAATTTTGCCATTCGTGCTTTCTATCTTATCTATCACATTTTCCCTTTTCCTTCGACGCTTTATGTATTTAAAAAAGTTTTTGCTCCTATCCTGCGTAATCAAATTCTCTAAGAACTTATTTTCAGCTTGCTTCTTTTTAGTATTCAACAACGAAATAACTTCCTTGTATTTAACTCGGTTATGAGGGTTAGAGTTCCTTTTTTTGTACAATGCTCTTGATTTACGTTTTAACAACCTAATTTCAGTATTATAATATTCCGGATCCGCGTTATCTTTCAATTTTTTAGTGGGTGCGTACTTTTCTATACCGACCTGTAAAATACGTTTGAAATTATACCAAATCTCCTCGATATTAGCCCCTTCGTTAATCCACATTTTGTATTCATCTCTAAGGTAATCGCGGAAACCTTTTGCATTCGCCTTATGGTAGCTATAAACCTTTTTATTTTTTGTGTTTAATACATTTCTTTGGCTCCAATTGACCTCTAAATGTATCGCCTCATGATCACTGATTCCCGGTATTACCTCGCAAATGTTTAGCAGTTCTATTGGTTTCACAAGAAAAACATCTATTAAATTCAAATTACGGGTTGGCTTGTTTACTACCTGCTCAAAACCACCATCGCCTACAATGACATTTATCAGATCCTGAGCCCTCCCACTTGACCCTTTCTTCCCTGACCAGTCTACCTGCGGGAGGTTTAAGTCGCCTGCAATTATAACGGATTTGTTTATGTCCCTAATGTTGCAGGTCAGTTTTTAGTTTTTTTGATGTGTTTCCTTTAAATGACTTATGACCCTACAGAATAACTGGCCCAACTTATAATTGCCCCTCCGGTTTAAGTGCAGACCATCCCTACCGAGATCGTTTACATTTAGCCAGCAGTTAGGATCCACAAATGTCAAACCCTTTGCCCTACATGCCCATTCTATCCCATTGTTGATATAGTCTATCGTTGTATCCGGCACATCTTTTCTTCTAATTATTCCACTCACTGCTATCTTTGCCTTCACAAACTTCTCCTTCGCTGTTTCACACAAATCCCACACATACCCAATTATATGTTCTTCACTTTCCGCCTTCTTCACATCATTGGTACCCACATGAATCAAAACTACCTTTTCACGTTCGTTCTTGCCCCTCTTCTCGATCTTCTGCTCTAACTGGTCTACCCTTATACCCGGATAGCACTCCACCATCGCTCCCTGTTTTCGGCAAACGTCGCCGCTGTATCTTACTAAAGAATCTCCCATCACCAGTACATCAGGATCTTCCTGAATTCTCTTCTTTTTCCTCTCCACTTTGGTCCATCCTTCACCTTCACAGCTTTCCTTCTTCAATTCCTTATTCTCCATTTCAAGGCAGCTTATCCTCTCCTTCGCCTCGGCCAGTTCTATCCTTAGTTTCTTGACTAACTCCTCCATTTCCACCAGTTTCTTCTTCTCACACTCGTTGCATTGAGCCCCTCTACTGAGCTTCTTGTTGCACTCGGTACACTTGCCACCAGCCATCCCGCTGTTTTCCTTTCTCTACGGAGCTACCTGCAAACACGTCTTAACCCTACGGCTGCCACTGACTGACTGACGTCGTACTAACCGTGATAAGATATCAAGAAGATTAGAACAAAAATGTTTCCATCATATTGTTTAACGCAGTTTGTAGCAAGCTAAGATTTGGTCTAACTTGTTTTTCTGTAAGTTTTATTGTTTAAGTGTTATTCAACTTCAAATTCAAATATCTACTATGAAAAATCCCTCAGTAAGTAACCTTTTTTAGTACAAATTTATAACTTTGTTAAAAAATACATTTAGAATTCCTTTAAACTAATCTCTCATAATAAGAAAGAAACTAGACACATAAAAATGTATGTATATGTAGATATATAAAAAACTAAGCGTGATGTGCCCGGGGGACCGTACAGTCGGTCTCATCGGCGTGATATATATTTATGAATAATTAATTCAGATAGCACGTTTGCGGAGGACGTGATGAATAATTTTGGTCAGTTTCTTAAGAAATGAGTATCAGATCAGAATACACAGGCTCGTTTTTGTTTCTTGATAAAGCATGGAAATTAATTCAAATTCCATCTATAATTATAGAGAAATGCAATCTGAGAATACTCTGTTAATTTTAAGCGTTTTATCGTTGCGATTTAAAAAATAGAAGAACTCTCTCTCAGACGCAGGTTGGGAAACCTTGAAAGGAGATAAGGTTGCGATAGGGTGATAGAGAATAGTAGAGGACGTAATCTGTATTGTACGATATCCTTGCTACTAATCGACAATGAGCATAAAAAAAGTCATCGATGCTAAGACGTTTATGTACTCATTCTTTCAGTGAGCGATATGCGAAAACAACAAGCGTAAGAAGTAGTTTTATTGTTTCCGGCGAAAGGCGGCTCAACGGGTATTTATATGGATGTAGATATGCCAAATCCGATGGCTCCATTTTATGACGTCAAATAGTTACAGAAATATCAATCATCACAGAAATACTGTACACTTCCTCGCTTACTTCCCAATCTTTTTTAAACTCTTTCCACCGAAAAAGTCGCTTTAAATTGAAGGGAAAGTCCATGAGATGCGCCACCATATCATAGCGGCACAAAAAACACACTCACCTTAGTGCTCCCGATAAATCAATAGAAGGGTCAATCCCACTACGCCTTCGCTGCAAATGGCAGTGCATTAGCAACGCCGTTATTTCTCTATAAATTGATATTGCCGTACCTTCGTGCGACATTTTGAACCGCATTCAACATCTTAAAGTTACGTTTAGCAAAGACGTGATTCACAAGATGTAGAGTCCATGATTTACGCAATAAATGAAAATCCGAGTATCTATTATATATAGCTAACTCTCCGAATATACCTATATATAGGGAATACGAATTCTAAGCACGTTCCACAAGTGCCGTCAACGTGAAATTTTTACGACACATTGGCCCCATCCTGTAGATACCAGAAAAATTCAGATTCGGGTTACGGACTTCTTTGTAAATGTCTTACTAAAAATTTTCTGTATCCTGCCATACATATCATTCGGGAGATTTAGGACTGCCTGGAGCCGAACCCTGGACCTTCTCGCAAAATAAGATTTCACATGACTGTTTGGTAGATGCAACCCCATCCGTTTCTAAAATTACACGTTCATTAGATATCGGGAAGTTCCTTAGTCGTAATTTTGGATCGCCGTTTGAAGTATACGGTAGAATCGAAATGATGCCCTAACGTCGAACCAAGGCTCATCAGGGAAACAGTAAACAACAAACATGAAAGCTTATTATAACCGCTATCTGCATTCTGGGTTTTACCTTTCCAGCTTATCGGAAAAGCATTCAAAAAAATCTTAAAAATTGCCGAAGTTGTATACGGGAGAATTTTGCTCCTGCCTGGCGTCGAACTCACGGTCATTTGGTAACATTTCTTTCGTTGGTACCAAAGAAGATTACCTCAACTCCAACCTTCGAGGTTATGGTTCCTCTATCTTACCGATAAGTGCCTCAAAATAATTTTCCAAAATCTGCGCAGATACGAATTCGATAATACGTATACGTAAAGAAGTGATACATAATGAAGGATTAAGTCAACCGTATCTAGTAGCAAAAGGTTCGTGATTTAAATGAGTTATACGAAATATGCATCGGGAAAAGGAGAGACTGTCTGAAGGGAGCTACTTAAAGTGTTTAAGGGGATTCATCTACATAACTGGGGTAAGAAGAAAAAATGAAAAACATAGGTATTCTTATAAGAATGTCTCTGAGATACATTCATCAAAACCCCGAGTCTCAATGAGTTAAACCACTTTTGTATACCATATTCTTATTCTATCGAGATATCCTACCTTCCGAAGACAGAGAGCTTCCTTCCCATTTTCGCTACAATACTGCAAAGAATCATAACTTTACCAAAAAATTCTGACAATACTATCTCTGTTGTAGGCTAAGGAAATTCGTTTGGTTATAATGGTTTAAAATAACTTAAATCAAGACATGAACGGGTTTGTATGAGACAAGTTCGAAGATGACCATAAATTATTGCGGAAGACATATTACCAACTTGGATATTTATTGTAATGATTGGGTCAGTCAGAGCGGAGCACTCGAGGCCTAAATAAAAGTGAGGCTCCCAGATTGTCATTTAGGCAGTGCGTTTTACTTGGATGAAAGCCGTCCCTAGTTCGATTCCCAGTGGGAGACCACGTGCGAAATGACCTCCGCTATTGAATCCCTTTTAACTCATAACAGCGAGAAATAATGAAGCTTGAGTTATCGATATGCCTTGCGTATATCGATATGCGATAATTGTAGTATAAATATTTTACTGCGTTAGTTTGTGTAATGGTTTCAGCAAACTCACAACCCTCATACATTTTAAAATATGATATAGTCCTTTAACTGTGACGAACGGCATCTAAAAATGATGGGTTCCTACAGATTGAACCTTCATGTCTCTTTAAAATTCTGACGTATTTAACGTAATCTAAACATGATATTTCTGGATTTACTTTCTGCTGTTTGAAAACACTGCCAGACTGCTATTTGTCCAAATCAGAATCTTGATTCCTTTTCTTCCATTTAAGATTAATATTATTTTATAAATGAGTTGTAGCCCTCAATATTCAAGGGAGCCAGAAATGAAATGGGTCATTCCACGCCAAACTGAATAAAAATAATATGACATTTTTGTATCTTCCTGAAACTTAGCCACATTATTGATAGTAACAATTATGTCACTTTTACCAATTTTTAGACAATCAGAATAATTACAAAATGGCGGCTAAACAAAGTTCGCAGAAATTTCGAAATCCTGCGCGTGTGCTCTCAGTCGAGTGCCCAGAGAGCTTAAAACATATGATGCTTTAAATACGCTCATTCTTAAGCTCTTAAATGGTGTTTTCATTAAATATGGAATTTGTTTGCATTTATTGAAGACAATACCTACTTTTAAGCAATGAAAGTTTTTGAATAGTTTTTAACCTGTAAAAATCCATATTATATACATGAGCTATATATGTGGGAGTCCGAAAATTTACAAAACGTAGAATTCACTTCTTTACAGAAAAATATTATTCAGAGGAGTCACTGATTTGAATAATTGCTTTAAAACAGCTTAAATGACACATGGTACATAAAATTATCATTCCTTCATAGCCATATTGAAAATTTAGATACATGCTGGGCTATTTTCTTTTTTGACTGATTATGCAACTGAGTGTATCAAAATGAGATTTTGTCAAGAATATAAATCCTTTAAAGTAATCTTGTTCATAGAAAAATATTGAGATATGAAGTGGAGTGTACGGACACGAATGTTTTGAGTAAAAGTGACCTCTGACAGATAGATACCAGGGACTAACAATGAGTAAAGCTTTCATTCAGGCAGCAAGCAGTGTGGTGCCTTGACCCAGAGGTAAATCATGTTTTTTAATTATAATTAATATCCATTTTCCATTTTTATAGTTTGATCACTTACAGAAAATTTAATAACAATTTCGGTGATATTTTTTTTAACGAGGCAAAACTGGATTTTTACAGATTAAAACGTATTCAAAAAGTTTCATTGCCTAAAAGTAGGAATTGTCTCCTAGAAATGGAAACAAATTCCATATTTAGTGAAAACACCTTTTAAGAGCTTTACAAAGCACAGTTTTTATTATAAGAATCAACTAGCTCTGCGAGAAGAGCGGCTATTCTTACAACAAGAAAGTTTACTTGGGAAAAACAGACAAATCGTAACAATTAATATGACAAAGACAGATTCAAAAGCAGAAAACTTACTATAAAGGTGGAAGTAGTTAGTCATAAACTACACATGGACAACTTCTTTTGCTTTGCTATACACTTTGATGGTCATCAGTCAAAGAAAATTTATTGCTGTGGGAAGGGAATGTAATAAAGAAAGAAATCAAATTTTAAGAATCACTCTAGATAAATGTTGTGTGACTTTAATTTAAGTAATTTGTATTTTCCAAGCATTTCTTCATTCAGTTGAATAACTATTTGAAATATTTGCAGAAGTTCTCAGCTCAATAGAAAAAGGGTTGCTTTGTAAAAATGAGAAATAAGGAGAATGTGTTATAGCTGCAAAGCAAGGAATAATAAAATTATCAGCTTGCTATGAAGAAATTATGCCTGTAAAAGGAAGCCATGGTGTCATCAGAGGTATATGCTGGATTTTAAGAAGCCCTCATCAGCAAAATAATGTATATGATTACTTTTACATTATTTATTCATTTCGTTAATTTTTTTATTCAATATGGTTAAAGAACTACATTTTAATATATATTTTCTTCTAAACTGGTTTTTAACTAGACTAAACTGGCTGTTTACCCCTAGTGGAGCTGTAGCCTAGAAGGAAGGGCCAAGAGGTGGGGAGAAAGAGTTTTACAAGGTTGTCACATTTATAAGGAACCCTTAGTTTTGGCTATCCTTAATCTTATGTAAACTCCCACATTGTACAAATTTATTGTCCATGACTGTACTATAAGACTAATAGTCCTATGTTGTTCACATTTCTTTGTATATTTCTTTCATCTATTTCATTACACAAGGTGGTCAATTCTTTCATTCCATTTCTTTTTATGCATTTCATCAATTCCAGTAATATTCCATCTACACCTGGAGCCATGCCATCTTTCGTATCCATCATGGCTGTTGTCTAATTCGTCGTACAAAATATCTTCCCCAATGTTTTCTAAGTCTACTACCTTTTCTTTTTCTATATTTAAGCCCAGTGGCTTATCTTTTGTTTTGTACAGGTCTTCCATGTATTCTTTCCATCGTGACATAATTTCATTCTCTTCTATCAACAAAATACCTTGTTTATCCTCAATTTCCTTAGTGTGTACTCTTCTAGCTACTTTGTCCCAGCTAATTTCTCATATTTTCTTATAAGCCAAATCATGCCTTCCCATCTGATCTAATTTTTCAATTACTGCACATTCCTTTTCTAGCTATTCTTTCCTTGCTTTATCTGTTTCTTTCCTGAGGTCTGTGTTCAATTTTCTGAATTTCTTATTCCCTTTTTCATTGGTTTTTTGTTTATATTTTCTTCTTTCTTTCATATTTTCAATCATTTCTGGTGTAATTAAAAGTTTCTTTGCATTTTTTCTCTTATGTAACCAATTTCCTCTTCACACAATGTCTTAATTCCACTCCTAAATCTTTGCCATATACATGGGTGGTCTGAAAATTTTCCGACATTTTGCCATTTCTCGACATGTTTTCTGAAAATTTCTGAACATTTTCTGAAGATTTCTGAAAAAATCTGGGGTCGTAAACTTTTCATAACATCCTTGTATCTTCTACTCCTCCTGAGTCATCTTCATAAGAATATCTTAACTTCACCTCTAATTTTCGATCCAAATCTTCTTTTTTTTACGCCTTACAATTTCTCTAGATCTCATTTCTGAATTAGTATTTTATGCCTTTTTATTTTCTTCAACTTAACTGTCAGCTATAGCTTGAGAAGAATGTGATCACTGTAAATGTCAGCTCCAGGCAGTCCCAGCACCATTTCTGTATCTTTCTTCAACTAGTATAGAATCTATCTGCTTCCTGTATCTGTCTCCAGGTCCTTTCCAAGTGTGAAGCCTCCTTTTGTGATGCTTATACTATGTATTTGTCACTGTCATCTTCCAATTCTTGCAAAACAATCAATCTCATACCTCTTTCATCTTTCCTTCCAGATTTTCTAACAATTTGTTCTACTTGTCCTACACTCACATTCCGATCTTCCATTAATATTTAGCAACACTCTTTTCCTTCATGCTTCATTATTTCTTCTACCTTTTCATTCACTTCTTCTATCTCACCATCTTTGTGGTCATTTGTGGGCATATAGACCTGTATGACTAGTAGTTTCTTTGTTTTTTATATTGTTATATTGTATATACATGTTTTTATATTCCTTCAATCTTCACTGCAATCATTCTGTCACATTTGTATATCACTTTGATTATTCTATCCTTTATTTTATTATTTACAATAAAACCTACCCCAGTTTTTCCTTTTTATTGCCACTTAATATAAATCTACCATTTTTGATATTTTGTTCTCCAGTCCCTTCCCACCTAACTTCACTTATTCCTATCATATCCAGGTTATTTTTAATAATTTTTATCCTCGGATGTTCTAACTTTTCTTCCTTCAAGAGGCTTCTCGTATTCAAAGTTCCTATTCTTAATCTTCTCTCTTTCTTTTCTTTCATATTCACAATTGGTAACATTGCTTCCTACGGAGATCTGAATGGGATTTATCTCCAGTTATGAATCTTGCATTTGAAGAAACCATAGTGTTTTACTCTCTCCACAAGACACCTATATACGAGGGTGATATGAAAAGTTTCCGACCTCAACATGAAGATGGCAGAACTCATAAATAAAAGCTAGTGAATTTCGTTGTTCATCTGTTGACAGTTACTCATCAAAGACAGTTACTCATCAAAGTCAAAAAATGTGTTAAAATGAACATTTCCAACGCTCTGTTGACACAATTTAGATGCAATAAATCAAAGTTTTGGTGCCGATTAAGTACTGTAGATGAAACTTGGATACACCATTATACGCCCAAAACAAAAATACAGTCCGAACAGTTGGCTGCACAGGGGAAACCGACTCCAAAAGAAGCAAAAACTGTTTTTTCTGGGAAAGTGATGGTGACTGTTTTTTGGGATAGCCATGGAGTTATTTTAATCGATTATCTTCAAAAAGGAAAAACCATTACAGGAGTATACTACGCATCATTACTTGACAAGCTGAAGGCAGAACTTGTGGAAAAACGGCCACATTTGTAGAAAAAGAAAATCCTGTTTCCCCAAGACAATGAACTAGCCCCAAGCAACTTCTTTTTGTTCCTTCATCTAAAAATTGCGCTTGGAGGACAGATTTTCATCAAATGAAGAGGCAATACCCATCGTGAACAATTATTTTGCAGAGAAAAACGACAAGTACTATTTGGACGGGTTACAGAGATGGGAGCATCGCTGGGAGAAGTGTGTAGAGTTACAAGGAGACTATGCTGAAAAATAAAAAAAAAATTCAGAAAAAATGTCTTGTATCTTTGTTAGGTCGGAAACTTGTCAGACCACCCTTGTACTATGAATATCTATTAGATCCTTAATATAGTGGTTTTCCTTTTCCCTTCTGTATTCTAATACCCTTGACTTCCTTTAGAAGTTCTTCCACTTTTAGAGGCAGTTTCCCACCTCATGGGCAATAGAGTGCCAGCACCTGCAACTCTGCCCTCCTAGAAGGCCATTGGCACTTATGCTGGGGGGATTCTTTATTTTGGGGGTCACACCATATCCTCGTTAGTGATAACTGAGTGTACCCCATCAAGGTGAGGTTGGCATTTGAGAGGGAGAGGTTAATAGAGATACATCACCTCCCCTTCTATCTATGTAATAGATATAATGATTGGCTATAGCAGTGTTTCTGGGGATAGGAAAAATCCAAGTCTGAGGCAGGACATCAGAAGTAGCATATTTACCATGTTTGAAAGGGACCAGAAGAAAATTGTATCTTAAGCGGAGTAGAGTCTTAACTGTATGTTTCCATTTTAGGCATAGACATTCTGGAACTTTTGAACCTGAGTTCAGTGGGAGGTGTTGGGAGTGTTTCGGGTATTGATCCTGGTCGTCGAGCATACAGATTCCGTGCCTCTTTCTCTGGGGCTCGTCTCCCTACACCCTCTCCGGTTGCAGCTGCCCTCAGCTCCACTGCAGATCCTGGTAATGGGGTGTCCCTCGTATTCATCCTGAGGCAGCAGCGCCGCTCACCACTGGCCACCCTGCTCTCTCTGCACTCCCCTGGAAGACTGTCACCTTGGTTCCAGCTCACGTCCAACCTGAGGACTGGCAGATTGATCCTCCACTATCGGGTGCCCTCAGACAGGAAGTTGCATGTCCTGTCTTTTGACTTGGCACCTCCGCTCAAAAACCCTGGTGGTGTGGGTGGATGGACAAGGCTTGCCTTAGAAATCAAGCCCTCCAGGGTCAGTTTTTTCCAGGACTGTCGGCCGGAGCAATTGCAGCCTCTGTCGGGATCCGTCGGTCTGCATGTTCCCAAGGATGCTCTGGTGTATTTCCGTCAGGAGCCAGGACTCAAGAAAAAATTCCTTGTGAGTGATCTTGTGTATTCATCATCTAATGAACTTTTCTCACTAATTAATAATAACTAAAACAAGTTCGTTTTTATTTTCATAATTACCTTGAAAATCATTTTGGTGGCAAAGTATTCCATGTTTTTGAAAATGAAAACATTTGTTGTTTGAAATTCCAATAATTATTTCTGAAAAAAAAGCCTGTAATTGATGAAAATGAATGATATATATCTATTATATATAGCTAACTCTGGATATACCTATATATATATATATATATATATATATATATATATATATATATATATATATATATACGAGTAAAAGTTGCTTGCATACTGCAAGCTATCCGTTGAATACAGTATCACACCAAGTACTGCCTCAGTTCAAATTTAAAACTTCGCGCCAAAGACCGCCTGGCGACGAACTAAGAACCCGATCGTGAGAGAAGACAGCAAAATAATATTAGATAAGTGCCATCCTTACTCGTTCCAAAGTTTCGATTCAATATCTTATCGGGAAGGTCCCACGCCTCTGTCACCATTCCGGGTTTTATCTTTCCAGCTTATCGGGAAGCCATTTTTAAAAAATCGTCCAATGCATTTCTTATGGAAGAATTTTGCATCCACCTGGCGTCGAACTCACTGTCATTTGGCTACATTTTTTCCATGAGAAGCATAGAAGACTACCTCAACTTCAACCTCCGAAATTTTGGTTCCTCTATCTTAGCGATAAGTGCCTCAAAATAATTTTCAAAAATCCGCGCAATGCATTCTTATGGGAAAATTGCGATTTTTGGGAATTTCTGGCATCGAACCCATGATAGCTAGCGTCGATGTCTGCATTATTCTGGCATCTAGAGTGTAGGGCCAGTACGTCGTAAAAATCTGACGTCGACAGCGCTTGTGGAACATGGTCAGAATTCGTATCCCCTATAAATATATAGGTATATATATATATAGGTATATCCGGAGAGTTAGCTATATATAATAGATATATATATATATATATATATATATATAGGGGATACGAATTCTGACCATGTTTCACCAGCGCCATTGATGTCAGATTTTTACGACGTACTGGCCCCACCCTGTAGATGCCAGAATAATTTAGAATTCGACGCTAGGTGTCATGGGGTCATGGGTTCGATACTAGAATGTCCCAAAAATAGCAATTTTCCCATAAGAACGCATTGCGTGGATTTTTGAAAATTATTTTGAGGCACTTATCATTAAGATAGTGGAACCAAAATCTCGGAAGTTGAAGTTGAGGTAGTCTTATATTTTACGAATGGAAGAAATGTTACAAAATGGCCGTGAGTTCGACGCCAGGTGGATGCAAAATTCTTGATTAAGAAATGCATTGCTGAAATCTTTGAAGATTTTTTTAAATGCCTTCCCGATAAGCTGGAAAGATTAAAACCAGAATGGTGACAGAGGCGTTTGAAAAAATTCTATCATCAGGTTTACCGTTTCTCTAGTGGTCCTTGGTTCGATGCAAGAGCGAAATTCCAATTTCACCATGCATTTCAAATGGGGAAAACGGAATCTTATTTTGGGACCTTCCCAATAAGATATTGAATCGAAACTTTGGAACAAGTAAGGATGGCACTTATCTAATATTTTTTTGCTATCTTCTCTCACAGAAGGTTCCTGAGTTCGACGCTAGGTGGTCTTTTTTTGCAATCTGTTTTGAGGCCGTTCTCGATGCGATAGAGCAATCAAAATCTCGGTGTTTGCAGATGAGATGGTCTTCCATCGTACCAAAGGAAGAAATGTTACCAAATGTCCGTGTGTTCGACGCCAGGTGGGTCCGAAATGCTTCCGTAAGAAATGCATTGCTGATATCATGGACGATTTTTTAAAATGCCTTCCCGATAAAAGGGAAAGATAAAACCCGGATTGGTGACAGAGGCGTTTGAGAACATTCTTTCATGACGTCCCCTGTTTCTCTAGTGGTTCGATGCAAGAGCGTCATTCCGATTCTACCTTGCATTTCAAACTGGAAGAACGGAATCTTAATTTAGGACCTTCCCGATAAGATACTGAATTGAAACTTTGAAACACGTCAGAGTGGCACTTCTCTAACATTCTTATGCCATTGTCTCTCACGAACGGGTCCTGTGTTCGATGCCAGGCGGTCATTTACGCAAATTTTTTAAAATTGTTTTGAGTCCTTTCTCTGTGCAGGAGACTATTCAAAATCACAGCGTTTGCGTTTGAAGTAGTTTTCTATAGAACCAGTGGAAGAAAGGTTGCATTTGACCGTTAGTTCGATGCCAGATGGATGAAAATTTCTATAGAAACAGTGGAAGAAAGGTTGCATATGACCGTGAGTTCGATGCCAGATGGATGAAAATTTCTTAGGTAAGAAATGCATTGCGGCAATTTTTTAGAATCTTGCTGGTTAATTCGAAGATGACACCCGTAAGGGAAACTTTCGTCTATCGAAAGGTATTGTCTATTTTCTCAAAGGAATCATAGAGTGTAGTCTGCCGATGAGTGTAGATGCACCAAGAAGTAAAACCCCCTTTTCGGCATGTTGTGGATGGTCATATGTATCCGGGGTAGCGAATGTTTGAAAGCGCACCCCAGAATCCAATTTAAGATGGTTTACGAATCAACTGTTCAGTAGGGAAAATTATAAACTGATTTGCATATATTTACAGGTGTTCTGCGCTAGAATATTGCAGATTTACAAGTTAACGTCTGGTTCGAAAGGGCATTTTCCATTTCTATGGATAGTAATACTTATGTAAGTAATTTCTATCTGTTTAAAAAGACCTCGAGATCCCTTTCCAAAATAAATTGCTGATAGATGGTTCAGGTACTGGCATAGTCAACTACTCGAACTTTCTCATAGCATTAAAAGAATGTTGCTTGAAAATAAAGAACATCGGTATTGTATACAATTTCGGAGATCCTAGGAATAAACTGATGCATCAGAAGGAAATTTCTGAAAGTACTATTATGCCATTGGTGTTATATCCTGTATTTTCCAGAATAATTGAGGAAATATCAGAGAAGTTTGCAGAAAATATTAATTTTTATGCCGATACTAAACATTCATAGTGTCATAGTATCAGCTTTAGATAAAAGAATTTTGAATGATAATTTGAAAAGAGAATTTTATCAGTATATAACCTATTTATGTCAGAAAAAAAACACGTGAATAATTATTAGATTAGGTATCTACTATTTCAGGCTATCTTATTGAAAAAAGAAACATGATGGCAATAGGGAACCAGTATCGGCAGAGCGGGTAATATCGGCGAATCTCGAATTCCGTGAAAATCCAGAATAGGCGAAGTTTTGGGTTTTTCCGGTGCTCAATGAATTCCGCAATTTCGACCTTTCCTATTGTTTCCCCCCCTTTCTTATTCCTCTGATTTTAAAATGGTTCATCTCAACAAGTCTCAGTTTATTCAGTGATTTTCTTGAGGATGTGGGACAGGGTTTAAAGGGTAGTTAGGATGAAAGGATGGAGAAAGGGGGAGACCATCGCCAAACCCTGCCATAAAAACACTGCCAGGAACTACTTTTTCGACGCTGAATCTCTGCTCGAAAAATTTCGTCCGAACCGATTGGCTTCTTACATAGCCCTACGCGGTCAAAATGGGTGCATGAACACGGTTCATGCGAAAAATTTTGAGCATGTTTTGTGAGAGTGTTCATGAAACATGCTCAAAATTGCTCTGTGAACAATAGCGAAACAGTGCCCCTTAGCGGTTGTAATGTTTGAGTAAACACGTTTTTGAGCAGCATATTTGACCGTGTATGGGACCCTAACTCACTGCCTGTTATGCGGGTTGTGGCTTTGGTGGTAAGTTTTTGTGGAACTAGCATTACATTTAATTTGTAGTTTATCCATTATCTTTTACTAACCGTATTGTATTCCGCATTCAAGTCTTATGTGGATTTACAATCTTTAATCACGTAGTTCTACGATCGTCTTGGCTTTAAATCTTACAATGGTCTTCAATCGCAATGCATCACGATTGTAAACACATCCATGATGCATTGCGGTTAAAACAATATGGCGGATATGTATGGGCATTAAAATGTATACTAGAATGCAAAATGACGTTCTGGCGTCGAACGAAGTATCACTGGAAAAAAGGTTAACTGTGTATATAAAATTCAATTACAAACTCTGCTTACATGCGGGTTTTATTATTATCGATTAAAACACAGCAAGTAGATAAATCTGGTTACAGAAGTACAGCCCTATAACCACACACACATATATGTGTGTGTGTGTGTGTAAATTTTTCTTCTGTTTTCCGAAGTTTCCCAACCTAGATTTGCTAACATTTCTGTTACACTTGCAGTTCGTTTGAAGTTATTTTGAACATATTTTGCCGCTGTTCTCTGCCTCATCTCAACAGTCACATTGACTGCGGTTGTTCCACTTTCCAATATTGGCCTAGCTAAGGATTTGTAGGAAATTTCCTTTGAATTTGAGCTACCCTTTCCCAATACTCTCATTATGAAATGCAGCGCTTTATAAGCTTTAGATACTATATTGCTAATATTAGGTCCCCATTGCAGATCCCTCGTTAAACTACCTTTTAACGTATATCTCCAATGCAAGACATTCTACAGAATTGAATCATATTCGTTTTTCGGACGTATTATTTAAATCAGCCCAATGAGCGAATTCGTCTACGAGTAATTCTGTCCGCTTGCAACATAAAGCAATCTTCTATTCCCCGTAATTTAAGCAGTCGTCTGCAAACAACCTAATTCTAAAATTCAGTTTTACTGTTAAATCATTAATATATATTAAAAATAGGAATGCTCCTAGAATACTTCCCTGAGGAACACCTGATGTAACATCCGCTGCCCTAGATAATTTACTACTTACTCGTACCCTTTGCATGCGGTGGGATAGAAATTCACTTATCCATCTAACCACTCTTTCGTCAATTCCCATTTTTGCAATTTTTTCATTAAAACTGCATGATCTACCTCATCATATGAGAAATCAACGATCACGGCATCCATCTGTTTATCTAAAGACTCGGCGATGTCCAGCGCAAAC
This sequence comes from Pachydiplax longipennis, assembly GCA_036926295.1. NCBI lineage: Eukaryota > Metazoa > Arthropoda > Insecta > Odonata > Libellulidae > Pachydiplax > Pachydiplax longipennis. The sequence continues at coordinate 617,431 of JAVFKF010000065.1, forward strand.
GGAGTTAGCTGCCTATCACCTATTACCTGCCTATCAGCTGCCTATCAAGAAGCCGTGTTGTGCGTCGTATAGCTATTTTTTCGAATTCCAAAACTTGCGGATATAACTTTGGGGCCTTCTGAGGCCCGAACCCGGGCTCTCTCGCTAAAGGGAATATTTTACCCAAGGGTTTCTAACGCGTTGAAATACAATGCAACTGTCTCGAATCTATAAATTAAACAGTTTCCAAAATAAAAGGGGGGATGGACGGACGGACAATTCGCTAATATTTATCACTATCACTACTATTACTATTAAGCATGTGAATAGTTGTTATTAATACCTTTTGCATGTGCAGTTCAACATGTCTCTAATGATCCTTTGTTTGATGCCTGAGCTCTATTTACTCTTTAAAATACATTTCAAATGAAGATAACAGAATCTTATTTGAGGATATTTCTGATTTGGTATCGACTCTGAAAACAGTCAAGAGTTTTCCATATCTGATATTGGACTTTGGCTGTACTCTAGACAGTCGCCTATATATAATCCATAGGAGATGTTTTTATGAAGAACTTTTGGAGAAGATGTGGTTGGCATGTGAACAGCAATTATGAATATATTTTTCAACCGCAACTTATTTTTTCCCAGATAGTCCTTAGTTTGACTATGGGGCATGATTTTTATTCTATCATTGAATTAAATGGGAATATGGAATTATGTTTGAGGACATGTCTGACAGGATTTGGAGTTGAAATTTTGCATCTGGATAGAGGGCTCACTTACAAAAATCGGCATTCAATGACTTATTCGGGAATGGTTGTGGGTTCTACACAAAAATGATTATATAATTCTGTTCGTTATACACTATGATCTACTGGGGGATGTTATAGTAAGCATATTCATTAAGTAAGTTGATATTTCTTTAAACTATTACCAATTAGCTTGCAGTATACAAGCAACCTTTACTCACACACACAGACATGCATCCAGATTAGATGAATGTGAAAGTGGTAGACATTAATTTTATTCAAGAGACTTGTCATCTGAATGAACCCATATTGGTGAAGCACTGATTTCAAGAAAGAAAGTGGGTCAAATGAAATATGTTAAAGAAAAAATGAAAATGGCAAAAAAAGTATTAGACGGCTATTTCCCCTAATGAAGCATTGATAGACTCAAGAGAGTAATATATATAAAGTGTTCTACCTTTCGGTAGGTTCATGTGCCCCACATTCCCTATTCAGTTCCCTCTCCTTCAACTCCCGCTAACTAATCCCACCCCTTAATTCGTCTAGCAACCACTGTCTTTGTCTTCCCCTCTGTCTTTTCCCTGGCATTCTTCCCTCAATCACTTTCATAAGCAACTCCTCTTCTCTCAATATTTGACCCACCCATTTCTTTGGTCAATTTTTAATTACTTCAATCATTACCATTTTCTCCCCAACCATCTCTAGAACCTCTTCATTCGTTTTTCTATCGACCCAACTTACTTTCTCCATTCCACGCCATTCCCACATCTCAAAAGCCTCCAATCTTTTGACATCCTCTTTTCTTAACGTCCACGTTTCACACCTGTACAACATTACACTCCACACCAAGGATTTACCAATCTCTTCCTGATTCCTTTATCAAGTCCCTTTGTCATCAGTTCCCTACTTTTCATGAAAGCTTCTTTCTCTAATGCTATCATTTATCTAATTTCTGTCAAAAATCTTCCATCCCTAGAAAGAAGACTGCCCAAGTATGAAAACTGTTCTACTTTTTCTAGTTTTTCCCCATCCACCCTTATCATTAATTTAGCATTCTCTCCCTTTGAAAACCTCATAATCTTAGTCTTTCTTACGTTGATTTTCATCCCAAACTCTTTTGCCTTATCTTTTAGTGCATTAACTAGGATTTGCAAACCCTTTTCCGAATAGCACACAATAGCTTTATCGTCTGCATATCTTACTTACTTCACTAGTTCCCCACCAACCTTTATTCCCTTATCTATTTCATCTCAAGCTTCTTTGATCATTTCTTCTGCATATATTATAAAAAGAGATGGTGACAAAGAACAGCCTTGTCTTACTCCCATCCTAACTCTACCCATTCTGAGTCCCCATCAGCAACTCTTACTCAATCAGTCTGATTTAAATACAAATTTTGCACTAAACGCTTATCTTTCCAATCCAACCCAATTTTCTTTAGTATCACCATCAGTTTTGGCCATTGAACTCTATCGAAGGCCTTTTCAAAATCAACAAAGCATACACAAACGTCCCTTTTAAATTCTAAGCTTCGTTCTACGAGAACCCTCATAACCCCAATTGCATCCCTTTCCCTTTCCCTCTCTGGAAACCGAACTGATCATTTCCTATGAATTCCTTAGTTTTTCCCTCGATTCTTCTATTCAAGACCCTAAGAGTAACTTTTGCCGCATGAGATATTAAGCTAATTGTGCGGTAGTCCTGGCATTCTAAGGCAATATTCTTTTTCTGTAACGGAATCAGGATAGACTTAGTAAAATCCTCTGGCCACTTTCCTTCATTGTAAATTTTCCTACATAAATCATAGAATTGCTTTAACCCTTTCCCCCCAGATTCTTAAGAAATTCTGCTGGAATCTCGTCCACACCCGTTGCTTTCTTCCCCCTCATGTCCCGTAGTGCTCTATCGAGTTCACTATCTGGTATACTCGGTCTAACATCGTCTTCCTCTACTTCTTGTATACTTTCTATCTTTATGTGAGTAGGCTTCATGTCTTAAGAATACAATTCTTCAACATACTCTTTCCATTGTCCCCTTATGTTAGATGGCTCCCTTAAGATGTTTCCCTTGTTATCCCTAATAGTGGCCATTTTATTACTAATTTTATTCCCCGTTAATTGTTTCACTTTTCTATATAATATGTCAACCCTCCCACTTTCAGTCATATTCTCTATTTTGTTACACTGTCCGTTCCACCACAATTCTCTAGCTCTGTTCGTTTCCCTCCTTAGTTCATTGTTCAGTGCCCTGTATATTCGAAGTCCCTGTTCTGTGTTAACACTTTCCATTTCCTTCTTTCCTCCATTTTATTTATCATTTCAACCATCACCCATTGTTTCCTAATTTTGCTTTGGTTGACCCTCGCAATGGTTCTTTGGGCCTTATCCTTGATGTTGGTTTTAATCTTTTCCCATCCCTCGTTTACTGTGAGTTCCCTTTCTTTTCCATCTAGAGCCCTGTTGACCGATTCTTGAAACCCTAGCTTTCCTACCCCTGAGGGCTTCTAAGTTCCATTTGGGTGCGGTTTTTGCCCTATATATCTTTTTGAATCTAAGCTTGGTCTTCATCATTACTAAATTATGATCCGAGTCTAGATCAGCACCAGGATAACTTCACAAGTTTTTAACACTATTTCGAAACCTCTTCCTTACCAAAATATAGACGATTTGGTACCTATCTGTGTACCCCGGCTTTCTCCATGTGTACCTCCTTCTGTTGTAGTGTTGAAATAGTGTGTTGGTGATACAGAGGTTATTCCTCTTGCAAAAATCTACCAGTTTTTGTCCTCAGTCATTTATTTTTCCTAGTCCGAACTCTCCCACTTTGTCCCCATCTTTTCCCTGCCCTACCACAGCATTCCAATCCCCCATTACAATAAGGTTTTTATTGCCTTTCACCCTTCCAATAACCTATTCTATTTGTTCATCCTTCCACCGTACTTCGCAAAGCCCCAGAATGTTAATGTTGGACCTCTTCATTTCTAACTTTACATTTTCTAACTTCCCTTTCCTAAGCATCGTTCTGACGTTCCAGCTCTCTACCCTGGTTTCCTTGGTCATCTTCTTCTCTTCTGTCATTGGGTGGAATGACGACTGGGGTGGCCTTACCATCCCTGCCAGGCAGGACACTCTCCCTAGTGGGCTGAGTCCCGTTTTTGCCAGGGATAATATCAATATTTTGGCACATCATGTTCATGGGATAGATAGTCAAGGTGGTCTCCCCTTGCCTTCCTCAACAGTGTTTTTAATGTGACACCATCACAAATATAGGCCGCCCCACTGGGGTACAGACGCCTTTGCAGCCGCCTCACTGAGGTACAGACGCCTTTGCAGCCGCCTCACTGAGGTATAGATGCTGCGTGAACTATCTTTCGTCTGGCCCCTACCTGTGGACCTTTCTGGCATAAGTGACCCTACCAGAAACAAAATTCCAGCCAGTATAGCTCTCTAGGTCATAGGAACACGCAAGCCCCTTCACCACGTCAAGGTGTAGTCCGTAGAAGGGGGAGAGTAATAATGAGGTCGAAAATTCCATTTCGATAAACTTAAAGCAGGCGTTTAATATAATGAAAAATAGAGATAAATAGATAAATATTTTGACCGTCCTCCAAATAAATCGGTCTTATAATAAAAATAAAGAAAATTTCAATGCTATGACAAATTGCGCTAAATTTTCAAACCTTGCCGGCAGGACATAAGGTGCAATTAACATTGGTCTCAAAAAACGTACTCACATTGCTGAAAACTGTAGAACTACAAAAATATCATGAAATACACTCGTGACCCGACAACTGAGCATGCGACGATTGAGCGCGTCCCAACTGAACGCGGACAACTGAGCGCTAGGACAACTGAGCGCTAGGACAATTGAGCGCTAGGACAATTGAGCGCGTCTCCTTCTCAGGCGTTAATAATTGAACGAATATAAGGAAGATAATATCAATTGTTAACGCTGAGTGGTACCTTTCCTTACCGATTACTGATTAAACTGCAAAGTTAACTGAAATATTTAACTTCTTAACTAAAATATTCCACTCTTCAAGTAATTTACTTCCAAATTTATACAATCTTAAAGTAATTTAATTTCTGATACTTAATTGGTAATATATTTAGTTATATTTTATTATTTTAGCTATATTTTATTATTTGTTATCTTATATTTAGTTTTGAGAATAATTCTTAACTTTACGAAAACAAAGTTTATCCAGAGAGTCTTAGAGAGAGCAATTACAACTTGAGCGACTAAGCAAAATTTTACTGAAATATCAAGAGAAAATAATTCAGGCAATCACTTATAGCTTTCAAACTGTAGCAATCAATCGGTCATCTTTCACTGTGAATGCTTATTGAAGATATTCATTAAACAGAGAAATAGAAATTTCACCAATGTTAACAATATTTCAGCCATGCATGATTAAACTCAAAGTTATTTACTGCGATAAATCTCCTATGAAAGGAAAATTAATTTCAAGAAAATATGATTTAAATAAAATAATTTATTATGTGTTTCCCACAGCATTACAAGGTCGAAATACTATAAGGGTACAATAATCGGAAAGAAGGATTGAATTTTTCAGATTATTCTATCCGTGGAGCACTAAAAAGCGAAAATATTTGGAGCTGGTAATAATTTTTATACTATTTTTCATAGTTTATTTCACCAAAAAGATATTATTTATTATTTAAATAATACTATGCACATTTTCAGCATTTTCAAAATTTCAGTGTAATTCACAATTAATTAAAAAGTACATGTGAAGAAAAGTCAGAGTTAAATTTCTAGCGTAGAAAGTTTCGCAATTTTACATGTACTAAAAATGAAAATTTTCCATCAAAAAATATGTTGAAGATATACTAAACAAACATAAGATCCATTGCAAGTTATGACCAGAATGTATGAAAGGATAGTATCGAAATTGATTATAATAGAAAAAAAATTGAGGTGGGGAGAGCGAAGCTTCTGGAGAGCACACTAACTTTCCCAAGGTGAGTCCAAACCTGGGTTTTTACACCAATCAACACGGAAAGAATATTAGTGAATTCCAGAGAGGAATACAATACAAAGGTGTATGACCACTCCCTGCACTCGGGTGAATAGGGACTTAGCAGTGCACCTGCTGTGAGGATTCGCAGACGAGCTACCTCTACGGTGAACATCAAAGTCGCCGTCTGCAGGATCCATAAATCGTCCATTTCCCGAAAGAGGAGATATGAAGAAATAAACGAATTGTTGAATATTCAATACTTACCTCCTTTTCAGCACGGTCCCGCCCCACCCCGCAAGCCACCAGTGGCGTATGGGTTATTCCCATGTCTTAGATTTAGTAAAATATAATCATGTAATTCTTTAGGCTTTCCCTTTACATTGACATTTTCAGTTGCTGTCATAATGGATATTATGAATTGGAGAACAATTAGTGTTATTATTTATTATTACTCAGAAATATGAGACGTTCGTTAATACTAGACGTACTTAATTCTTTACAAAATGAGTGAAATATTTTAGTTAAGAGTCGTCAAAGGGAAGGAAAATAGAATTTATGTAAAAGTTGCACAAGTGCATGTCTCAATATCGATTCTCAACGGGGAAAGTGGACGTGGTATGAAATATAGTTGTAACATTTGCAGAGGAGAGAATCTTACATCAAACACCTTAGCTCTTTTCAATGCGACTGACTATTGATAAAGAAAATATTCAGTATAATCAAATTTGTCATCTTTTGGAGTCCAAATCTAAAATCGACCTTAAAATAGAGACAAAGAAAATACGATGCTAAAGCAGAAATTTATGAATTCCAAAGTCTGGTGTTTACAGCTCCTGCCACACGCTAAAGCGCTGCTTCCAGAGTATCTGCATATGTATGAGAACTTTTATAAGATGTTGAGGTTTGAGTGTAATAGTTCGTTTTCAGTAACCTCTTCCATGTAACTAAGCTAGGATGATAGAAGTCGGATCCTCCTCTGTAATCAGATACTTTATTTAATTGTGCTTTCATATTTCCTGTTGAGAACCAAAAGGCACTTCATCTAACACATTCAAAGTTAATGCACGTGTAAATATAACATAGTTGCTATAGTCCGTCCAACGTCATGAAGACACCACGTAAATCATATGGGCCCGTGTATTTCTTACGGGAGAACGGCGCGCGCTGTCGCTACATTTGCACAGAAAAAGAAAGTCGACAAGAACTTACTTGGAAGGCATTCAGCGTGTACAGAAGTTAATTCTTTATGGCATAGTGCAATTAAATCAAGGCTAAATATTGTCGTAATCGAAGGAAAAATAAGAAAGTGATATTTTCAAGAAAATTGGGTGCAGATTATTATTTTTTGGAATCGATGAATTTGGGTCTATCATTCAAGAAACAAGGTCTTTTCAGGTATCAAAATCTTCCTCGTGGAATCTACTTTTCACGTATGTTATTTACTTTGCTGTTAAAAATTTTGGATAAGAGTGTCATGAGAAAATATAACAATACGCGAGTTTTCAGGAAAATGCAGGGAGAAATGTAGTCGCCTGCTACTTTTCGTCCTATTTTCGTTATAAAAAATTCCAGTGGGAAAGTTTCTGAGGAAATACTGAAATTATTTTTTGTGCAATTCAAAATCCTTTAAGTTTATTGATAACGTCAAAAAACGAATATATATTTCGATGGTAACGCGAAACTCGGCCCGCACGGCTGTACGAGTGGCTGTTATGCTGCCGATCCTTCCATTTTTCGGAAGGCTTGTACTGCTCTCATCGATTCGATCAACAAAGATAGTTTTTATGATTGCAGGTCATCCAAAGATAGGGAATATGGAATTCTCACACTTTCATGCATGAATTTCAGCGCTAACATAAGTTAATGAGCACGCTTAAGGATTTAATGTTAATATCTTTCCAAGATTTTTATGTGAAATGGCCATTATTTACCCATGTTTTGTCTAAATAGATTATATCGCGATCATTCTCACGACATTTCCCAATTTTTAAGTTCCAAAAGGTCGACCGCTTGATATTTGGCTTCATTGTTCACAGTTTGTAAAACTAAATTAGTTGTCGGAGGGATAGTTTTCAAAAAAAAAGAATGGACCTGACAACATATGGGACTTATCACGAAAACGTCTTACTTAACTTCTCTATTCCTTTCTTAGATTATCCCAGTTTTCCGATGCTTACGAGAAGTGAGAAGCGGTCCTTTGCTGATCTCTTTCGTAATTCTAATGAAAGTACTTCTGCTGACATCAGTGGCCTCACACGTTCCTTGTATCTGCCTATATCTATATATCTACCTATCACTTTCTTCAGAAAAAGTTAAAATATTCCAAAACCGATGCCACTGTTTCCGTTCGGCACATCTTAGGATTTTTTCTTTTTTCCCTCTATTCACATTCACTTGTTGTAGAAAACCATGAATGTAATATTTCCTTTACGACAATGAATATATTTTATTACATGCATACACTGTACATGCATTCACGTCACACTCCACGAAAAATGAAGATAACACTAAATCTCACCAATTACAAAATCACTCACTAACAATACCGTACTGAAAAACTAAAAATTTTGCTTAGTCGCTCAAGTTGTAATTGCTCTCTCTATTCTTTAGAGAGGCTTTAGAATTGACTCTCTGGATAGACTTTGTTTTCGTAAAGTTAAGAATTATTCTCAAAACTAAATATAAGATAACAAATAATAAAATATAGCTAAAATAATAAAATATAACTAAATATATTACCAATTAAGTATCAGAAATTAAATTACTTTAAGATTGTATAAATTTGGAAGTAAATTACTTGAAGAGTAGAATATTTTAGTTAAGAAGTTAAATATTTCAGTTAACTTTGCAGTTTAATCAGTAATCGGTAAGGAAAGGTACCACTCAGCGTTAACAATTGATATTATCTTCCTTATATTCGTTCAATTATTAACGCCTGAGAAGGAGACGCGCTCAATTGTCCTAGCGCTCAGTTGTCCTAGCGCTCAATTGTCCTAGCGCTCAGTTGTCCTAGCGCTCAGTTGTCCTAGTGCTCAGTTGTCCTAGCGCTCATTTATCCAAGCGCTCAGTTGTCCTAGCGCTCAGTTGTCCGCGCTCAATCGTCGCGCGCTCAGTTGTCACGGAACCAAATACACTGTGGTATTCAACAGAATTAATAAGTCTGTTTCAAGTTCTTCTAATAATATGTGTTTTTCTAATGGCTGCAATATTCTATCAGATTTCTAATGTTTATTGTTCAGATTTGTTATTAATTTTGAAAACAAAAAAATTGTGAATATGATGTGCCATAGAATACCATTACACTTACTGAGACTTGTAATTAAGCAAAAGTGTAGGGTAAACCTGTCTACGAAGCTAGAAGTAAGCTTATTATGAACTTAAGCGAGCGCGTAGCCATAGAAAGCGTGAGACTGAGGCATGCGCGACGAGCACCGCTAAATGCTCTTAATTTTTTCATTATGTTCTTGTTGCTTTCCCACTTAAAAAAATGTTTTTCTACAGGAAAAAGAGTGATAAATTTGATGGGGTATTTTAAAATCCGCTCTTTGGGTGCCATTGTGGTTAAATGTTGCATTCAATAATTTGTTGCTAATTTGAACAAGTTTATGAACAATATGTGAAACTTTTATTGATAACATTTCAAAGATACATTCAATCACTATCCAAAACAGAAAACATAATTCCCATTTTAACACTTTTCATTAATGTTATAGCAAAATGACCCATGTTCGCAGAAAGGTTTTACCAAAGAAGCAGCAAGTAAAAAAAATTTCATCAATTTTAAAAATAGAGGTTGACTTCTGTCTGATTTTCCATAGAATGGCCCATACCTATAATTTAATAAGGTCTTTATTAAGGCGAGATTGAGACTGAAAAGTCTCTTCTTCCATCTAACCTTTCGTCAATGATATTACATGCATAAAAACTTTTGTGTAGGTGAAAAGAAATAGAGAGGAAAAGTTTAGAAGGAGTGGATGTAAAAAAACCTAAGGTGATAACTTAGGAAAAAAGATCCACTGCAGGAAAACACCCACAAAGAAGGGGGGTGTGAAAACTACTGATAGTACATGCTCTAAGATATGTAATAATAATAATAAATTTTATTATGCACTGGGCCTTTTAAAGTCCGGTGAGAGCAAGAACAAAATACAAAACAAAAAAATATCTGCACTTACATAAGTTAAAACTGCTCATAATATATAAAAATATGCAAAAGTACAATTTACAATTAGTTCAAAGAAACCAGAAGATAATTAAATAATTTTTGTATAAAGGATGACACCAAAGTAGAGTTTTTAATTTGATCTGGTAGTGTGTTCCAAAAATTAGAGGCATCAATTTGAAATGATCTCAGATAAACATTGGTGAGGGGATTGGAAATATAAGGTGGTTAGGGCCTGAACAAGTAGTTTTGGAGGAGACAGAATGTTTAAAGGTAAAAAAGTCGTAGATGTACTGAGGTTGACATTGGTGAAATATGGAAAACAAGAATGATTCTAATGTTCGGTTTTAACCACTTGAGAGCACGGCGATGACTAGAGATGTGTTCATATTTACAGATATTAAAAATAAATCTAATACAGTTGTTAAGTAGTCATAGTAACTTTAAATCTTGCTCGGCGGTTAAGTCGTCGTATACTAGTGAACAGTAGTCAAACGCTGGTAGGACAAGAGTACTGACTAGCATTTTACGTGTTGCTGTAGGTAGGTTATTCTTGTGCAGTTTTAGCTGATATAGCGTTTTATTTACCTTGTTCGAAATTTCAGAGACTTACAAATTCCAAGAGAGACTATTTGTAAGAGTGATGCCCAGATTTCAGTCTGAATTCCTAAAAGGGACAACAGAACCATCTACTATAATATTGGGAATATTAGAAAAATCAATTTTGCTGATGGATTCAGAGTGTCCGAAGATTATTGTTTGCATTTTAGAGGGATTTAACAAGAGATTAAGGTTACTTGCCCAGGCACATAATGATTTGATATTGGAGTTGATTGCAGCTATTGCATCAGACAAATCATCTAAGGTCAAATGGAGATAAATTTGCAGGTCATCAGTGTAGAGCATATATGTACAGTGTTTAATACTATCTGAAATATTAAGAATATATATTGAGAACAAAAGAGGACCCAAAACTGAACCTTGCAGTACACCACTAGTAATAGGCAGCCAAGATGATAGGTCATTGCCAGTTCCCATAACTGCCTGGTTCCTACCATCAAAGTATGACCAAAACCAATTTAAAATGGAGGTAGAAAATTAAGTTCTTTCAATTTATTTAATAAAAGAAAGTGGCTGACATGATCAAATGCTTTGCTAAAATCAAAAAGGACCAAGATCATGAATAACTTGTTGTCAGAAGCAAAGCGAATATCCTCCGTTACTTTTATTAGAGCAGATTGGGTGCTAAAACCGTGGCGAAAACCTGATTGGTACAGGTCAATTTTCTTGATTTTAGTTAAACAATTGGAAACCTGATTAAAAAGAATTCTTTCAAGGGTTTTAGAGAGGGCAGAAAGAATGGAAATTGGTCGAAAGTCAGCAGGGGAATTTGGTTTGTTTACCTTATTAATAGGTCTGATAAGAGCTTTTCTCCAAGTGGAAGGAAACACTGAATAAGATAAGGAATAATTGAAGATTTCGAGAATTAATGGCGCAAGCACAGGAGTAGCCTTAACAATGAAACCAATTAGAATGTCATCAACACCAGGAGACTGGGACTTGGAATACGATAAATATTTGAGCATTAGTTCGGGTATCTCATGTTGAAAGTTAAAATTGTTGGGATTAAAAGGAACTAGAGGGTCAAAAAGAATAGGAGATGTAGAAGAAAGGAGATTCACAGCAGAAGATAACAAGTTAAAGTATCCATTCAATTCTTCTATTGAAATATTAGGGGGAGAGTATAGCTCTTTTGATGAATTAGACCTAGGTGCCTCAACTCACGCCAAACCTGATTGGGATCGTGCAAGGAAGAAAATTTTGTAGCATAGTAATGGTGCTTTGCTTCAGAAATGCATGATTTGACAAGATTTCTAATTTCTTTAAATGCGCTATGAGATTCAGTAGTTCTCAATCTTATAAAAACATTGCGCAGGCGGTTCCTATGCCTTATTAATTCCTTGATGTCTTTACTGATCCAAGGAGAATGAGACCATTTAGGTATGCATAGTTGTAGGGGAGCCATCCGGTTAAAAAAATTTAATAAGTTAACATTGAAACAATCTAATTTGAAGTCAATACTACTAGATTTATGAACCTCACTCCAGTCGAAAGCGGCAAGCTCTTCTTGAAATTTAGCCTCATCAAAATTCTTGAGGTTACGGAATAGAAATGGCAACGGAGGAAAATATGGGAGTTTAAATTGATGATTAACTTCAATCATGGGCAGACAGGAAGCGAGGTAACTGAGAATACGAGATGATTTTCCCAGGGTCATCAACAATACATAAATCAAGAAATGTGTCAGTAGAAATAGTATGATGCGTAGGATAAGGAACGATATAAAAATTATTACAAAACACAAACTTCTTAATACAGTTGCTATGAAAACTATCCTTATGAAGATCAGAATTAAAGTTACTCGTAATAACTATGTTATTGTAAGTTGGTGAGAAGCGGGAAAGTTCCTGTTCAAATTCATTGAAGTAGCCAATTTTTGGAGGGCGATAAACCACACAAAGGAGCAACTTAGATGTACCATGGCCTGATATTTCAAGAATTAAAAATTCTGGTTTTGAACAATAATCAGCAGGAGAACTGGCCAAGACTAAATACTGTAGATTGTTATTAATAAAAATGCCAACACCACCACTAATTTTGCCAAGTCCATCAAGCCTTACAAAATTAAAGTTAGTAATATTTAACACATCATCAGGTATATTTGGTTTCAACCAAGTTTCTGAAAGACAAATAATATCATAATAATTTTTGTGAAAAAACAATCAAAACTCATCAATGTGAGGAAACAAGGACTAACAGCTACAGTAACATATGCGGAGGTAATCAGGTTGAGTTTGTGGGACATAAGAGTTCTTAGTTGAACAATAAGACAACTCCTATTCCAGCCGGTGAATATCATCAATACAAACAATAGATATGCGATCACATCCATCACCTTTGCAAATATAAATTTTGCCATCATGAACCCACAAATATTTAATTTTCCCATCATTCTTTAGACCTTTGGCAATAGCATAGAGCTTTCTATTTAATGGAATCAATGCCTCATTGGCATATATAGGAGAAACACTCAGTGAGTGAAAACCAATATCTTTGGTTGATAAGTTCCATTTGAACCTATGTGCAAGAGTAGACCAAAGGAAGCGCACAATCACAGGGGAGGGTCTGGAACCACTGGGGCGAACTCTTTGTACAGCTAGTTCCAAAAAAAACTTACCACCTAAGCCGCAACCCGCATAACAGACCTGAAGCTCGATGAGAGCGAGTCTAGAGTTTTCCATGCATTCTATTGGCTCTTGGAAGGAGGAGCATTCAGACGGCGCTTTTTTAAACATTGTGAAACGCGTTGAACGTATTTGTATCGTCTTTACTAGCACGAAATCTTGTTTAAATTTAGTGTTACTTTTTACTATGACAGCAGCATAGTATTAAAAAATGAATAAACATCGGATCTCCTTATTTCGGCCTGAAACTTCTGCGTAATTCACCTTTTTCTGGAGACATCGGGTAAACTTACTTTAGCTGCTTCAATTATCCAATAAAAAATTATGTCATTGCAAGATTGAAAAGGATTATATTATTACGTTTTTTATGCTCTTGACGCCTACAGGAGGAACTTTTAAATTTATTTAGAGGAACTTCACGACTATGACGCAAATAGAAACATGAACGAAAACTCTGCAAGAAGATAAAGAATACTTAGGTATATGAACACAATCAACTGTATTTCAACTAATTTATGTTGCAGAAGAAATGCTATCGAGAAGGGGAGCATGAAAAAACTGCGAAACCTACTAATGAAAGCAAAGATGAAAAGAAACTTAATCTGGACGAATACACTGAGAAAGAATCATTTTAAGTCAACCTGGTAAAGAGCTCTGAAAATTAGACCCAAAACATATTACAATAAAGTAAACCAAGTAAAATACGATCAACTACATCAGATAATTACATCAAATATTATAAAAATTTTAAATACCACCAAATCATATGATAGAAAGTAAAATATTAATTGCTGTGATATCATCATTTTCTAAGGTAATCGCTTAAAATTCAAATTGCTAATTTAGTATTTTAGAAAATAACATAGATATTAGAATAGTAGCACTCTTAATTTAAATACTGAGGACTACAATTTTTTTTCACGTATCGAATAAAAAATTAATTTACGACGAAATTAACGCCAGCATTTCGTAACACTTTTCCGAACATATTGTTCATTGCCAGTCCCAGAAAAACCATCCCTTTAATTAAATCAAGTTCATGTTCCTTGGAAAATTATGCTGTCCCAACTTTTATCTGATGCTAAATCTCTTTCTTGCCCCGTGGTGCAAATTTTGACTCGATTTCTTCGCAGTTGAATTATTCTGCAATACAGAGAGGTATAAAATTTGCTTGATACTACAATTAACAGAGCATTAGGTAATTCAGAATATATGCATCAACATGCCATTCTGTTCTTACTTCCATCAGGCATTCGTGATGACAGTATCAGATGAAGCATTATGATTTTGGGATGAGATTTGGCTGTTTCTGACAAATTCGCGTCTGAAGTTTTACCGAGTCTTTCAGAGAGAGCGGAGGACCTCCACCCTGGCCCTAGGAGTATCCCCTATTCATTCCTTTGTTGTTTCTTTTTCTTTTGTTTCGTCCATCGAAAGGTATTATCTATTTTCTCAAAGGAACCATAAAACGGCCGATGGGTGAAGGTGAACTCCGTTCTGAAAAAGAAAACCCCCTTTTCGGCATATTGTGGATGGTCGTATGTATGCGGGGTAGCGAATTTGAAAGCGCTAATGAGGATTACCGACCGCACCCCTGCTGAGCAGGTATCTAAGGTTAGGGTATGGTGGCGGCGACCGATCACAAGTAAGGTGGGAAATGGTAGATCCGCGATTTGTTATCTTCGCCGCGGGTATTCCCTTAGGGAATGAAGATATTCAACTCTATTTTTGAGGTAGACGACCTTTCAGGACTTCTTGCAAGGAATCCAGATGGTTAAGAAACAACAGTTAGTATGGCAAATCAGAACCTTAAGACTGATTTGAATATTGCAGATAAATACCAGGTTTTTGTATACTTGCATATTGCAGGTTTACACGTTAACATCTGGTTTATTTACATTTACATTAATACCCCGCGAGCCGCCGTATGACGTATGTCAGGGGGTGTGAAAACACCCACAACACGATTTCTATTGTTATACTGAAATGATTTTCAGAACTATGCACTAGGTGAAAGTGAGACTAATGATTAATGATCCCTGCTTCGGTTTCTGAATGCCTCAAGTAAACTATATAACCCGAATTGTTTGAATGGTGTATAATAATTAAAAGAAAAATCAGCGTCAATAATTATGAATGATGGGTAATATGAGTCATGGAAGAATACGCTAAAAATATAAACCAACGGATGGTAACCAGACTTACATGAGAATATTCCTCTAATTCTCATGATTCATACCTTAGCTGTTAAAATATTCTTGGTTCTATATGTAATCCATTATTCCAACATTCACTCCAAGGACCTTCGTAGCATCATCCTTCATCCTAGGCACATCATAATTCTCTACGAATTTTGCGAAGATGTTTTGAATTTTTTTAATGGTAATGCAAGGAAGATCATTCTAGTTGAAATAGGACCTTCGGAAAATTTGAATGATAACATAAAGTTGAAAATGTTTGGGTGCATCATATCTGAATTAGTATCTCTATATTCTGCTTTTAAAGTGAATGGCATAAACTGTATTAGCTTATTCTAAATAACTAATTCAACGACAAAAACGAAAAAATAAGTAATGTGCCTATCGTCCATTTATATAAATCAAGCTCCTCGTCAATGATTGTTTATTTATAAATATTGTTTTTTATGCTTTATTTTGTCTCTATATTGAGCTCAAAATTTCGTAGTTTGAAATTACTTGAAAAATTAATTAGAGAAATACCACCTAATATGTATTCTTTACGCTTACGAGAACCAAATCGTTAAACTTCTCTTACAACATCTATGATACAAAGTAGATAGAGCGTTGAAGATGATCTTACTAGATCGACTAATGTTTCTATTATAATGTCACTAAAATATGAATTGAAACGTAAATACGGAATTGTAGACACTCCGCATATTCAATGTCGCAGAAACTTGAAGTTTATACGCCGAATACCGATAAATAATATCTCTAAAGTTATTTAGAAGAAAACATTGGCTTGCATAGGTAGTAATACTAATGTTAGCGATTTCTATTGGTTTAAAAAACCTCGAAATCTCTTTCCAAAATAAATTGCTGATAAGAAGATGGTTTAGTTACTGGCTTAGTGAACTACTCGAACTTTCTTATAGAATTAAGAGAAGGTTGCTATAAAACATTGAACATCGATATAGTATACAATTTCGGAGATCCTGGGAATAAACTGATGCATGAGAAGGAAATTTCTGAAAGTATGATGAGCCATCGACGTTATATCTTGTATATTTGAATGTTAATCATTTTTGACTAAGATATTACTTAAATTGGATAAATGAGTAGTTTCTCTGGAAGCAGTCATAAACGGAAAAAATATATGTTGGATGAGAAAATTGAGAAGGTGAGCGAGTGGGTTATACTTTTAAAAGAAGTCGTTCCTCCTACTCAAAGTAAACAATTGGTCGACTAGGAAAGCAAAAAATGCGCCTACCTATTGTGATTCATCCAAAAATCTGGAATTAACATACCTCTTACACTTTTGGTTGTTAAATTCATGTGAGTGTATATATTACTGTTGCCGTCACTTCTCACTTCCCTATCTCTATCAAAACAGTCCCCCTCTTGAAGTCCTGGTAAATTCATTGCTTTATTCACTTCTTCCCATCACTCCTGTATCTTGCTTTTCAAATTTGTCACGGAATGTGGAGAGATGAAAAGTTTCTCATAGTCAATACATTTTAAATACGAAGGAATATTTTCAATATCACCAATCGATAAATATGTAGATAGACTAGCCATACCAAACCACCACCCATTCATCTCAATCATTAAAATTCTGTCGAAAAATATGAGAGTTATGCAGGGCCAGCCATCAACCGAGGGGAGCAAAATTTCAACATGAGCCTCATATGCGCTTCCCCATGTGATATTACAGGGTTGGAATTACAGGTAAAAAGGCCCTGGGAAAAACTATTTCACCAATTCCCTATTATTTTGCGTATTTTTAACGTTTTCTACATTATAATAATTGTAAACGTTATAATAAACAATTGAAATATAAATAATATAGGTAGTTTTGTATACATTCAAAATTAATTGAAAATTTTACATTCATAGCTAACAGTAGCATTCAATGAGCATTATGACCAAACCTCATTCGCACTATCTTTTTGTGTATTTTAGAACTTTTAAAGGTGATAAATATAGCGAGAAGAATGTTTAAGAACGTAATGGTTTGTGACTGCAACCATTTCAAGAGGAATCCACAGAAGAAATCAAGTTTATTCGATTCACACTTCAATGACACCGAAAAAAATTAATTAATTAATTCAAAATTAATGTGAAAGATGGTAGTCTCGTGTCCGTCATCTTTATTCATTGAGGAAAATCGATTCTAGCACATTTTCTCTCAGTTGATTTGGACGGTATAGTAAAAATTCCAACTGCATAGATGATAAAATTTACTGATTTTTTACCGATCGAATTTTAATTTCGATGCTTATCAAATGAAACAAAATGTATCTAAAATACGCAGAGAATGCCTCAAGACTTCATACTATATATTTACTTATTGTTTTTTAATGTAGCATATTAATGTAATAGCCTAGATATGGCCATGAGTGTGCCTTTCTTTACTTGTGTAGATTGCATTCACACAGGCTATGATAAAACTGGTGATCGATATAGACTCCTTTGGTATATAATTTTAAAGGCTAATAACTGCTCTCTTGGACGATGCATAATATTAGCTAGTATTATATTATATAATACCACCCATTATAACTGCAGAGTTTTGCAAGCGAAGGCGTCGAATTCGAGGTCTATACATTTTTGGTCCGACACCGATTCAAACTGCGCGGAAATTTTCTTTCTCCCATCTCAGTGCTAAACATAAGCTCAGAGCGGCTCAGAGGCAGATTTTGCGAAAATTTCCTTCGACTTGCTCGTGCCTTTCGCCCTCAGACTCAAATTTTATTAGGGGAAGGGGGTTCGCCTCGGTTTCCTAGGAATAACGGGACCTTGTGTGCGACGTTTCCCTCTGTGCGAGAAGCAATGCTAGAATATATACTGATTCGTTATAATCATTTTATAATAACTGAATTCTTGCATTACGACATCCGTATTGTTATAATACTATTCTGCTAGGCCAATGCCACCAAACTCAGGATACTAATAAATCTTTGCAATATTAACAAAGCAAATAAATCCATTTCAACTCTGCAGGCGGAGTTATGACTCAAGGAGACCATCTCCGCCATGTTTTTCCTCTCTCTCTCTCTCTCACTTCTTAAGGCTCGCTCGGAGGAAATTCACTGCCTGTTATGCGGGTTGCGGCTTAGGTGGTAAGTTTTTTTTGGAACTAGCTGTACATAAGAATAATCAATGTCAGTTACTTCAATTTTCACTCTGAGAACCTGACCAATTTGACAGACTATAGCATTGGTACATTCATCATCAACAGAGGGAACACGACGAATTTTGACAACATTTCTCAAATTATCCTGTTCAATGCAATTAACTTGAGCCTCAAGAGTTGAGACGCGTTTTAACAATGAGACGTTTTCTTTCTGAATCTCTTCAACCCGTTGAGTAAGGATGCCAATCGATGTTTGCTATTGTTCCTTTCCAGAGCCTCAGCTTGATCAGAGAGAAATTTTTCTATGCCCGCAAGTGTAGATTTTAATTCCGTTTGATCCACTGGAATTTGCTTCACCAATTGAAGAAGCTCTTTTAGCATAGAACTCGTATCATCAGAGGGGTTAATAGAAGCACATCTAATGGGGGTAGAATCACCTTGTGACGACTGGATTTTAGATCAGCATCCATCACATGTTCAGGTCTTTCGGTGATCCTGAAGAGTCTGCAAATTGGCATCTGTCACCGATGCACACCCTGGATGAAAGGTTGATTAACATTCGCCACAAGAAATATTCTTCTGGTTAAGTCTAACCACCTGCCCACATACAGCACAATCTGACGGCATTTCTAACGCTAGAGCAAAGCGACAAGGACAACGGTTCACGGCGAGAGCAGAGCAGAGCAAATGAGAGAACTGAAAAAACTGTGTATGAATTGCCGATTACAAAAGCAGTACTATAAAGAAATTACAAAAAATAATAAAATAAATTCAGAAAAAGGAAAAATTACAATAGTAAACAACAAGGAAACGATAAATATGATGAAAACCTAAGGTAAAACATTCAAACGAAATTACAAAATATTAATAAAATAATAAAATCAAATTAAAAAGAGGAAGTTGCAGGAATACACTATGAGAAAATAATAAATATCACAAAAGATAATAGAGTAAAACATTGAAATAATAAAAATTGTTATGAGAATGAAACATACTAAAAAGACATGAGAAATTTAACAGTTAATTAAAAATGGTAAATTAATTAGTACGAATGGAAATATTTTTTTGTATAAAGAACCTAAGAACAAGTACTAAGGACAAGTAATAATATGTATAATAGTGCAATGAGAATGAGCAGCCATCAGAGTGTTGATCAGTGCTGAAGTAGCTATATTGAGGGATAGAAGGAGTATCAATTGGGTGATTGATTCTCTAGGAAATGAGTGAGGCATTTATTCTTGAAAGAACGGGTTGAAATAGATGATTTTATATGAGGTGGAAGTGCATTTCATTGCTTAATGGCAGTTACTACAAAGGATTTGTGAAACATCTCTGTCCTATGATTTGGATTGAGTAAGTTGTTTTTAGTATTGCAATTGTGAATAAATTCTAAGATAACGGATTCAGAGAAGAGGTATTCTGTAGTTTGCGTTTGCAAAACACTTAAAGCTGATGTAAGAACATGAAGTCTTCGACGAGGTTCGAATTTAATCCAAGATATTTTCTTAAATGCATCAGAAATATTGTCATACTTTTTTAAGTTAAATAAAAGTGAACAGATGCATTTTGGGCACGTTCAATCAAAGTGAGGCATGATTAATGAATTTACCAATTGAATTTTAACAGAGGGCATTAGGAAACTTCCTAAGCATCCCAGGGAATGAATTGAAGAATAAACTTTTCTACAAATTTTAACGACATGCTCCAACCACGTATTATTATTCTTTATGCAAACCAAGATTATTAACAGAGTTACAGAATGGGATCTCAGCATTGTCCAAGATGAGCTTTCCATTGATATATCCAGTAAATTGTTTTAATAATGTGGGATATCCTATAATAATGGCTTGCGATTTTAGTGGATTTTCAAATTAATCCATTTCCATTCTCCATTTATTAATTTGTTCAAGGTCATGGTTGAGATACTGAATACACTCCAAGAAGCAGGCAACTATAGAATCGACTTATATCTGAAGGTAGTTGGTGTTCAAAGATGCTTACAGTATTTAATAACTTGAGGACAGTCATTGATATATAGAGAAAACAGCAATGGGCCCAGGGTTGATACCTGTGAAAGACCACGATCAATGTTTAACCAAGCAGAAGAGCAATCATCAGAAACAACTCTTTGTTTATGAGCATGTAGAAAAGAAGAAAACCAAACCGTGGAAAATTTTGAGAAACACATATTTCGCAACTTTGCATCAACAGAATCAAAGGTCTGTAGGATCAAGGCTGTTAATTTACTATTATTTATTGATTTACACAAAGTTTGTTTATGATAGTAATAGGAATGCCATCTGCACCTTCAGCTTTCTACTTAATGCTTTTTAAAGTACTGAAGATTTCGTATTGTGTAACTTCTTTGATTGAGAACTCTGATAGAATAGAAGATGTAATAGTTTTCTCCTTCAGAGTTTGTAACACCCTACATTTGTGCTTCCGATCAATTTCAGTTGGAGGAAAGGAAAATTTCTGGTTTAAAGTGTGAAGAGACGTTTCATTGAGTGTTGGAGGCTCCCTAGATTTTCCTATTCCCAGGTTACGCAAGTTTTCCATAAAGCTGCCAGAGTTTTACTGTCTTTTGAAATGGAATGAGCCTATTTTAATTTTGCATTTCTTATCATTTGCTTTACTTCTGAGTTTCTTGTAATTGATACATCTTCGGGTGTGCGTGAGGGATGGAACACTAGTTCCCCTGGGTTGAGAACGGACACCCTGGAATTAAAAGGGAGGGGCATTAGGATTGAGGTGAAAGGGACAGGGAACAGAAGAGCTCTAGAACACTCTGAGTGTGCTAGCCAAAGTGGTTGAAGAGAATGGATTATTGCATAAAAAAGAGTTCTTAGAATCCATTTAAGTAAAACAGGAGGGAAAGAATGGAAATGCACCTTTAGAATAATAGAAGTTCAAGAAGAGAGTACATTTCAATGACAAGGAAGAAAAATCACCAGAAATATAGAATGAAAATAGGAAAAGAATAAGAGCCATAAATAGATATACCATATCAGCACATACTCTCCTTGGGAAACAGTACTTATGACTGATAAATTATCTAGTTATTTGAGTTTATAATTTAGTGAGTCTATAGAGTTAAACACACGGGATACCACTGTAACTTAACTTACCATGTCGTAACACTACACTGCACTCAGCCACTACAGAAACTAAAATATACACAAAATTTCCCGGCACTATTGTAATGGGAAAATATTAAACACTAATAATAGGGATCCAAGGGGATAAACTGCTGCTGCATTGGGTACGGTGTTTTTGTAGCGGTCCTGTCCTGGTCTTTTGGTCCTCACTTGAAGTTTCAGGATTTCTCACAGATCTGTCGTCCAGTTTCTTTGCTTAATTTCAGAGTCTGCTCCTGAGTGCATTGCTGGGGGTGAGCATATGGCATCAATATCTTTTAGCGTTGTGCCTTTATCCTGTTGGGATGCAGGAAGACAATTTTGCCATCCTGTGTCCACTCATTTCGCAGGCCCACCAAGTCCTTTGCAGCGTTCAACACTGCTTGCCTCAATCTCATGAGGGATTCTGTGATAAGGATTCCTGAACCCTTTAAGTACTTTTTCCACATCCATATTTTATTCTTGTCTTGATAAGACAGGAATTTCACGATAATTGGTCGTGGTTTGTCATTAGGTTGATTGAGTGGTGGACCAATGCAATGGGCCCGATTGATGCGATTTGCATCGATGGAGATGCTGATCCTGTCTGCTGTCTCCAAAGACAGTAATTGCAATGGCAATGCAATTTTCTTTCGGCTATTCTTCCGGTATGCCGTGGACTAGGAGACAGTTACTCCGGGAATACTGCTTCAAGGCATTCAGCCGTTCCTTGAAGGCGTCACTGCGTTCAATGAGGGAAGAGAATTTCTCTTTGAAAGACACATCGAATGAGGAAAATCTTTCCTTGATTGAGGTGATGGCCTTGTTCTTGGGTGATTCGAATTTGGCCTGTTGCAGTTCTTGCTTAAACGCTGGGAACTTCTTCTCCATCTCAGCAACGGGTTTCTTCAGAGTGGCGTTCTTGGCACGGGCAACAGGAGGGGCCATTGCTGGGTTAATTACATGGGATAAGTGAAAAGGAATAGGAGCGACCCCAAGGTGCATCAGTCACTCACGAGCATTGAGCGAAGACTGAAATTTAATGTATTTTATTGTATATTTGATGATATTCTCTTTAGAGACACCAGCAAAAGACTGTTTGGAAGGTAATAATTTGTAAAAGGAATTATACTTCTGCTAGTGAAGTAAACCTGTCTCAAATATCATAAATTTAACTAATAAAAATGTACTACCATTATTGCATATATCTATTCCTTCTGAATAATCAACAAAAAATTATTGCTCTCCAATAACACTGTAGTGTTATTTATTGTAATCGAAAGTCAATCCAAATTGTTTCTTTTCTATTGTACTATCCCTTATAATGTTCATGTGTCATACCAAACAACCAATGGGGGGGTAGTATTTGTCCATTTGGTTGTGAAACAATATCATGTTCATTTATATTGTTACCTTGGAAATAATTTTGATGGCAAAATATTCCATATTTTTTATACAGACAAAACATTTTCTATTAGTAATTTTATCCTTTTAGTCTATCTTTGAATCATCTGTATTAAAGGAGATTATTTTATTTTTCAAATGTATTGCTGAATTTCTATTTCCAAACTTTACTAATGCTTTTCTTACAATGAAATGTTGCTTCTCCTGCACCATAAATTTCATATGGGACTTAGATTACTGGTCTCCATCTAAGCATGCTGAACAAACTAAATGGTTTCATTGGCAGCAGTCGGTTGGTTGTGGAGTTCATGCAACCAATGCACTGGTAGAAGCAAAACTTATTATGTATTTAGCAGCAAAATGTTACCTAGAACAGTTGTGATTGCTTTTGTAATAAAAAGGAGATGAATGATTAAAATGAGGAACAGAGATAATTAAATGCACCCCATTAACAGATTATTGCAGTTTCAGATGTTCTTTTCCAAGCTACTGAACTATCTGAAAAAGTTTTTTGCTTTTTATGATAAAATGATATGATACTTATATACCCTTGGAGAGGCTGAGTGTGAAAATAAGAAAAACCATATTCTGTTCACATTTTCTATTGAAAGGCGAAGTACAAAAAGGTATAAACTGTACATTTCTGAATCATCTGTGAAATTGGAATAGTATTACAGATGTATCATTAGAACACCTTGGTGATGTATTATATTATTGGTAGGCATATTTCATGAAAAAGTGTTACTGGTTGTTCGAACGTTTAAAGAAAATTTTTCTTTTAGAGAAGTCCACTAATCTTATCTGTTTAAACACATTCAGAATATTAATCAAAGCATTGAATTTTTCTTCTACTGTAAGAGTCTGAAGAGTGAGTGATGGAACAAAAAATAATACGAAATTTTTATCCTCATCTTTGGCGTCATGTTATACATTCGATATCTCTTCATCTACATCTTTTGATGTTGGAAAAGACTCATTACATTTTTTTCTTCTGTGGTAGTAGTTGTGGAAGGATTCATATTGAAATATATGTATAGTCATGGACATAAAATTCTTACAATGTAGAGGTTTGCATATGATTAAGGATAACCAAAAATAAGGGTCGCCTACATATGTGGCAACCTTGCAAAATTCTTCTTCCCCACACCCCTTCCCCTTTGAGCCCTTGTGCCCTTTAGTTTTCTGCTGTTCATTATTGCAGTACAGGTTGTATTGTAAAAACAAGGAGAAGGTTGGATAGATATTGAAAGAAAATCGTCACATACACATTATCTGGGGTTAAGCCAGATATCAAATATATACTTTAAAAAAGGGGAGTCCTCGACTTTCAATAAAATTCATTTTTGTAACAAATGTCTCTTGAGTTTTAAACAAATATAGACAGCCACACTAAATGTTATAAAATAGAATAGCCGACTGCCTTTTGATTTCCCATTGGGAAGCAATATTTGATGGATACTACACTAATTGCTACATACTCGATTCTCACAAAACAAAAGATAATGTAATTATGAGACGTTGAATAATGTTATTGTTTATTTGCTACAATGCTATGCAATATTATTTAAATGCTACAATGTTATGCAGTATTAGCCAATTAGGGAAGTAGAACAGTGACCTTGCCACATGCTAAGAGGTGACACGCATGATACATATGTAAATTCATACTTTCTCAACGTAATAAATACTAAGTAGCTTTATGAATTTGAGATAATGTTCACAAAGTTGAGCTGATTAAGAATCTTCCCCTAAAAGGTCATACATGGTTCCCTGTGAATCGTCGCTTAAAATTCCTTGTAACTGCAAACTCTAAAATTTCCTACTATTACTTCCCATTCATATATCCTATCATTCATTCCATCCGTTACTTTCATGCACACCTAAACTCCCCCTGTATTGTTTTGGGAAAGTGGATGTGCTCAGCTTCAACAATTGCATCTATTGTAAAGGGGACCAGTTGTTTATTGCCTCAAAATTTCACTAATTTTTTGTGTTTTTAGTCAATATTCTTGCTATTTTGATACAATGACAATCGTCTATGACTAAAGTAAAATATTTTGTTCAATTATCCATCTTTTGGTGATTTTTTCACTTTCTTACAACTTTTCTTTCTTGTTAAATTTTGTGAAAGAAATAAAACCTGCAGCCTATGAAATCGAAGTATAAATGTTTTTTTAATGAAAATACATCTGAGTGGTCAGAGTTCAAATCCAGCAATGTTAGCAAAAAATCAAAGCAACAATAAGTCATTCCTGGTGACAGAGAAAGTCAAATTCAGGGAATAATTTTGCATTGAAATACATTCAATTTTGTGTAATTGGGTTGAAGAACTAAAGCAGGCCCTAAAAGAAAATATTAATTGAAAATATATATCTTTGAAGAAATTGATACAATATTTAACGAAGTGAATGAATTATATAAAAGTGTTTTGTTGAAGGCTTTATAAAATCTAGTGTACCTGCCTGATGACACAATGGCTTCTTTTTTATACAATAATTTCTTCTCAGCAGGCTGACAACTTTTATTATCTCTTTCTTTGAAAATGTATTTTATTCATTTCCTTCTATTCTTATTTATATTAAAAAGCCTTCTTCAAATGAGTTATGAGCAATGAATAATAATATTATTTATTAATATTATTATTCATTATACACTCTACGATTATTAATTATTATTATTATATTAATTCATTGATACACCCTACGATTGCCTTTTTCACTTCACCATTAATGACCAAGAAAGGTATAACATGGATGATATGCAACAATATTTCCCATCTTATTTTTCTTCTCCACTAGGCTCTTTTTCATATCAATATGACCAAGTGTATTAAATAAATGTATATGTATATATTCCCAATTTGTTTTCTTTTATCTTCGCTATCAAGTTTCCTTCAATCAGGAAGAACTCGGCTCAGTAAACTTCCTCTCAAAGGTTTTTCTTCAATATTATGTCTGCATATTCCTTTAACTTCTTTTTATACAATGATGGCCACATTTCCACCTCTTCATGTAATGCTAAATGAATGATATGTGTATTTCTTATGAGAGTATTTTTGAGTTGTATAGAGTGAAACCAAGGATACTTTTGTTAGAAAAATATCAATACCTTTTAAATCATTGGATCTCAAATGAATCGTAATTGGATCCCAAATTTCATATTTCTATATAGTCGGGAAGTGCATGAAATGAGTGTTCAAAAATATCTCCCAACTATTTCTTACAGTAGTTGCTGACATTGGATAAATCATTATGTAAAAATATAGATAAACATAATCATGATTATTATATGAGATAAGTGTTTAAAGTTTTGAAATTTTATCTTTTCCTTCTAAGGGTTCAATGCAAGATGCCAAGATAATTCAAGGCAAGCTCTCAGAGCGCCCCTGGGTCTGCAAGGAGATATCGAAATCAACAAAAAAGAGCACCTCACGGAACAGACAGCTCTCTTCTCCTTTGACTTAGCTGTCACCTAACCACCACAGCAGCATCAACTGCAAAGATGAATATGGCTAAAGAGAGGCTGAACATTGCTGAATAAACTAATTGGGAAAATATTGATAAATGTATGTGTTTTTGGTGACGTATCTGTTGTTGTGGTGGTGGACAAGAGTGAGTGACATTGTGAATGTGATGCTGAATGAAGGTGCTGTGCACCAACTAGTGGAAGAGAGCCGTGTGATTTTTTATCCTCAAAAACTCTTATTATATATTCACGTTACAAGATAAAAAAAACAGCTTTTGGCATTTTTTGATAGGTTTTTCCTAATGTTGGTTGGAAGGGAAGAATAATTTGGCTGTGCCTTCCACCATCTTCTTCTTTTCTACTTTTCAATGAAATTCAAAGCTTTATGGCTGGTTCTGCAATGCTCTCACATTAATTCAATCCTTTTTTTATTTTCTGCAGTCAAATTGTTTCAGTCTGATGATTCATTCTGAAATATGCTGTCTAAAAATAAATATTGACTTTCAGTAAAAACTCGACAAAACTTATTTTAAGAGACAAAGGTTTCTCCAAGCGGCCACCCTTGAGGGCATTTCATCAGCATTTGACCCCCTTTGAATATGGGAGCGTAGCTTCCGAAATGCACATTGGGAAATTCTGGAAACTGGTGGCCACCCAGGTTTTATCTTTTTCCGAGGAATTGCCCTCGACAGTCGCTGCTTTCAGGGCTTGGAGAAACCTTTGTCTCTTAGTCATTGAACGCAGAGTTCCTTTTCCTTTCTTTCAAAACTTATTTTTTCAATAAATTCCAAGGAGGAAGGTATAGTTTAGTAGAACTCCATCACAATAAAATGAAAGGAAGAAAGAAGTGAACTTTTCCCTTAGGTTTATTTGCACACAACCAGTTTCAAGAAATTATCAATCATCAGATAAATAAATTGTATAAATTTGCTTCTTATATTTTTCTATTTACCTGATGATGGTGATTCACTGAAAAGTGCTAATGAGCCTGTCATAAGGTCTTGTCTTCCTTTCATTTAATTATTCTTTCAAGCTAGAATTCTGACCTAGATCACATCACATCCTTCTAAAAAGAATTTCACTGCCATGTTTGTTTGTCATCCTTGGAATTTTAGTGACAGTTATGTTCTTTTATGATTTTCCTCTCATCTCTGCTCTTATTATCATGAATTGGAGATTGCAGAATCTGCCCAATGTAAAAGTTTTGGATTTTATAATCAAGTCAATGTAGTAAGTAAAACACTGAAATGTGAAAAAGATATTTGGGATTCATTTATCTCATGCAAATCTTCTAAATGTAACATTTTAGTTCCTAAACAATGTAATCTATATCCTATTTTATTTCATGGCATTAATCATCTCTTCAAAAATTAAGGCTATGGAGAACCATGAATGTATTATTAATAAAATGCACAAATATGTATGCACTTCTATATTATATTGATTTATGCTAAAAACTAGATTTTTATTACTTTCTAATGAAATGATTTTATCCTGTCCATTTTTGACAAAAATATCAAAATCCACGTATACTCCCTTAAACCTATGACAAATGCTTAGGTTGTATCGAAAACTGTGATGGCAACCTTACAGAGATAGTGAATCAGTTATAGGAATTTCTAAAACTCATCTATGAAGTTCAGAAATATACTGTTTCTTTGTGTAAAAGTTAAGAAAATCATTGTAACAATTTTCCATACCTTTTTTCTTTTATTAGTGGTGTAAATACTGAAAATAATGCAAAATGTTTATTGTTATAGTATAGGAACAAAATGTCTTTCTTATCATCATCAGTTAATTTTTATGATCTTATCATATCCTAATGATTATTAAATAAGAAATAAATTTCTAATGAATTTTTCAGATTGCAAAGTCTCTTTCAAACATGATAATATTTATATTATACTCTTTTCCGACTCTTTATAATTCTTTTGCAGGTCATGTTAATTATTATTTCATTAAACCCCTCTTTACTAAGAGATAAAGGTTCTCCAAGCGCCGAATTAGCCGCCGAATGAATTCATTCAGCATTGGACCCCCCAGGAAGATGGAAGCATTGTTTCTGAAGTGTACATCGGGATTCTGAAGAACTGGGACCGCTAAACGATTATCCATTTCCCGGGAATCGCCCTTAGACGGTCGCCGCTAATTCGGCGCTTGGAGAACCTTTATCTCTTAGTTCATTGACCGCCGAGTTCCTTTTTTCTCCTTCTAGCAAACCCCTCTTTATAAAAATATAGGAGCACTCTCATGTACATATTATTATTGTTGTTGAAGAGGCTGCAATTTTGAACCAAGTCCATGGTGGCAACCATATACAAGATTAAGCATTATGCATGTTAGATTACCACCCTACACTTCGCAACTTATAACTGCTGCAGCTTGAAGAGTGAAGACCCACTACTTGAGCTACTGGATGAAGCAGAGAAGATAAATTGAGAAGTCGAACATTCCGAAACTCAGAATGTTGATATCGGTTATGTGTTAAGCTTTCATAAGTGCAGTTTACTGTTTTCATGATGTGCCATGGATCAACGCCTGGATTTCATTTGATTCTACCATACATTTCAAATGGGGAATCCAAACTTAAGACTGAGGAACTTCCTGATGTGATATGGACGTGAAATTTTTAGAAACAGTCAGTGTTGCTCCCACCAAACAGTTATATGAAATCTTATTTTACAATAAGGACCTGGTTTCATCTCCAGGCAGTCCTAACTCTCCCATAATAAATGTACGGCGGGAAGTGGAAATCTTTTAAAGAAGCATTCCCCAAGAAGATAGAATTCAGTAACCTGGGATGTGAGCAGGACAAAAATACATTTTACAAAAGCAGTTTACCATATCTCTGATGGTTGTTGGTTCAATGCCAGGGTGCTATTTGAATTATACCATACAATTAAATAGGAAAGTCAAAATTAAATTTGAGGAACTCCCTTATATGATATAAACTCAAAATTCAGCATACAGCAAGAGAGTTATTTACCGAAAC
This sequence comes from Pachydiplax longipennis, assembly GCA_036926295.1. Lineage (NCBI taxonomy): Eukaryota > Metazoa > Arthropoda > Insecta > Odonata > Libellulidae > Pachydiplax > Pachydiplax longipennis. Next base: position 646,846 of record JAVFKF010000065.1, read on the forward strand.
TTAATCAGCAGCAACATTTACGGTAATGAACATTGGTTTAATATCAGGCCAGGTACATTTCCCTGTTTAGATGTGTTTGATTTTTTAGTAAATTGTTAGAAACTGCCAATGCTTAAATTTTAGACTATTGCCTCTCATTGATATATCCTATCATTCATTCTGACCATTACGTTCATATGCACCTAAAATCTCGCTTTGAATCAATAACGATTTTCCACGACCAAAGTAAAATTTACTGTTTAGTTTTGTATCTTTTGGGGATTTTCTCGATATTGTACGACTGTTTCTTCTAATTAAATTTTGAAAAAGAAATTAAGCCTACAACGTATATAATCGAAGTTTATATGTATTCTTTATGGAAAACTAACTGAGCGATCAGGGTTCGAATCTAGCAAAGTTAGCAAAAAGAAAATGCGACAATAAGTCTTTCCTGGTTTCAGAGAAGGTAAAATTTGCGTAGATCGGGGAATAATTTTGCACATAAATGTATTAAATTTTGTATAATCGGTAAACTAACGCAAGACCTAGAAAAAAATATTTAATAAAAAGTAGTTCTTTGAACGAATTGATACAATATTTAACGAAATGAATGGATCAGCTAATCAAGATTAAAAACATATCACACGAGAGAAATTATTTTCCGAGAAAGTAAAATCAAGAATCGTGTTACTTCAAGTTCGCGTAAGTTAGGGTATCGATAAAACGATATTCATAAGTATGGGAGAATATCCCTGAATGTAATATAGTCGCGAATAGATGAATCTATGGATATTTTTTACAAGAATATTCATAAGATTTTTCCACCGGTTTTTTGAAGTTTGAGATTGCTTTTTACCCAAAAACCAGCTATCTTGAGGATGATAATAATTAGACTCAACTACAAGACTGTTATGATGGAAACAGATGAGATTATTATTGTCCGTTTCAAGATTAGTCAGTATGGAGGGCTTACGGGGGAAAAACTCAATGTAATTTGCCGTAAGCGAAGAAGTTAGCCTCGCGCAGGTTCGCCTTTACGCGGAGCTACGGATTCGGACGGGAATAATTAATATTCGTAGTTTACATTGACCGTTTCAAACTTAAGTTCTGATGAAATTTGAATGAAAAAAACTGTATCAACACAGCAGTGAAAAATGTATGCATTTAGAGCGGAAAAAAAACAAAGTTAAAAGCAAAAATTGAATGAATTGCCGTGTTTTCACCCGTGAACATTTTTGAAACTGCCATTACTCTCTTACAATCCAACATAAAATGTTGATTTTTCTTCCATTGCTCATTGTATCATCTGAATGCATAAAAGTTACATGAGATTAATTTTAGAGTAACCAAATCTTAGTAAAAAATTATTTTGTTGGGAGGTAACTAAGGAAAAAAATCGTCGTGCAGTCCAATTTATATGTCGCCTAAAACGTTTTGGTTTCTCACGTGAGGAAGAACTTGTCTCGAGAGAAATCGAGATAAATGTTGTAATTTTCATTTGCAGTTTGTTTCGATGCGATATCTTGAACAGAACTTTAGTTTTTCACTTTTATATCAAAGAGCGTATTCCGCTTCGCGCTTCGAATCTCCGAGGCTTCGGAACCTATAATGCAAAATACATACAAGATATGGTGCTCATTATTTTTCTGGTACTTTGCAATGAGTTATTTTATGTATAGACGTTTAATAGGTATTGAAATAATGTTTAAAAACTATATAAATTTATTCATTTTTGGAAATCTGGTAAAACTGCCAAAATTGCATACTTTAAATTGCTAAAACTTAACTAAAATCTCAGATTATCGTTAGAAGGTAAAAATCTTTACAAAACAAAAATTTGGTTGAAATATCTTGATTAGTTTTTGTTAAACCGAGGGAAATACACCACCTGGGGTCACATTCTCTCCACGAGACTTATTAAGGGTTAATTACGTTTACTGTATTACGTAAAGATCAGCTAGGTAGGGATATTTTTTATGGAAAGTTGATACGCTTGATCTGATTTTTGTTCTTAACATGATACTACATGGCCTGAAAAGTCCCGAGCCTAACGAATAAAAAATCAATTTTTTACCTTAAAACCTTTTTTATTCTTCAGTATAATCTCCATCTAGAGCTATGCACTTATTCCACCGGTCCTCGAGCATTTCGATGCCTTTCGAAAAAAATGATTTCTCAAGTCCTCCAAAATAGGCCTCTGTTTCGGACATGACTTCTTCATTTGCCGTGAATTTCTTCCCCTGAAGAAATCTCTTCATGTTTGGGAATAGATAGTAGTCGCTGGGTGCCAGATCTGGTGAATACGGGGGATGTGAAACCAATTCTTACCGCAATTCACTCAATTTGACCGTCGCTTTCATTGACGAATGAGCTGGTGCGTTGTCGTGGTGATACAGCACTTTCTTCTTTTTCATGTGTGGCCGTTTTTTCTTGATCTCGATGTCCAAACGGTCCAGTTGAGCAACGTAGTAGTCACCTGTGATTGTTTTTCCCTTTTTCAAGTATTCAATCATATAGATTCCACTTGCGTCCCAGAAAAACACTCATAACCTTCCCAGCTGACTGTTGGGTCTTTGGACGCTTCGGACGACTGCTACCCGCTTCCAACCATTCTGCAGACTGCCGATTTGACTCAGGAGTGTAATAATGTATCCAAGATTCGTCCATCGTCACAAATCAGCGCCAAAGGTCCTTTTTGTTTTTTTGAAACAAGGCCAAACCACGCTCAGAATCCTCCACACGTCTTTGCTTCTGGTCCGGAGTCAGGAAACGCGGCACCCATCGCGCGATAAGCTTCTTCATCCCCAATAGTTCATGCAGAATATTTCCAACGCGTTCCATCGATATACCCACAGACTCTGCTATCTCACGCAACTTTGCTTTATGATCGTTCAAAACGATCAGATGGACTTTTTTTTATATTTTCTGAAGTGGTGGCCTCGGAGGGGCGTCCAGGGCGTTCGGCGTCTTTGGTGCTGACACGACCACGTTTAAAGTCCGCGAACCACCGTTTCACTGTCGCTTCCGAAGGCGAGGATGTTGGGTAACATTTATCTAACCAAGTTTTGGCTTGGACAGTGTTTTTTCCCAACAAGAAACAATGTTTAATCAAAACTCGAAACTCGTCTTTTCCCATCGTTCGCGAAATGCCAAAACTTCGTGAAAACAATCAGCTGCCATTCGGGAACTAATACATGAATTGTCATGAAATTAAAAATAGTGCCATCTTAAGGTTGGTTCTCAAGTGAAATGTGCAGAAAAAGTTACTAGTGGCGACATCTCTATGTTAGGCTCGGGACTTTTCAGGCCATGTAGTACTTCCTAATGAATTACTTAATATAAGGGCACTTAAAAACCATGATCTGTTAATCATATAATATTAATTTGGTAATGATATGGCCAAATCATCCTTCACTCCTATAACTTAAAGCGGGCATCTTCGGGTAGTACTGCAAAATTTTGGCGCGCGGAAACATCTACAAACGGAAAAATTCATAAATCCCTTTGTTGTCAAGATTAAGTCCTCATTCCTTCACAAAAAATGTATTTACACTTTTCTTCAAATATCTTACGCAGAATGTTAGTGAGTATCTCTTACAGAACGAGATTTAGCTGGCGATGGCTTTTCAGCTTGCATAATTCGAAAATTTCGGTTCAAAGAATATTATTCATTTTATAAGAGGAGTTCAAACGAATTAATATAAAAACTATCAGTTTACCGATACAGAAAGTAAGGTATGAAGATATTTCTATGTTAATTTTGTGTCGAATGAAAGCGCTTTGCTCACAACAGCGTGATAAAGATAAAATAAGAAATTCGTTACTCTACGCGAAAATGTAGAGAATTAATTTGTATCAATTTTATTTCTTTAAATATTGAGAAATAAATTCCACCACACTATGCATCCTTTATTTATGCATCAGTTAAGAATTTTTAAATCAAAAAAGAAATTTTTCGCAATGTTTGACAACATCGCGCCTTGCTCCTTATGGGGAAATACACGGGAAACGATTCTCCATAAGAACGCTGTAATGTCAACTTAACGTGAAACGGATAATACACGAGCGTTAAAATCGCCCATAATTATTTTATAATAGTGGGCTTCCCCATGCTCAGTGCCCAGAGTCTCGTAAATTTTTTTCAATTTCTTGTTCCCTGCTTGCTGCTGTTGGTTAGTAGACTTGTATGATCTGAACAGAGATCTGTCAGATATACTTTCTATCTTCTGCGCATTGTTTTTCTATCTCTTATTGATCAGGAACCCAACACCTCCTAGTCTTCCATCCTTAGTACCCCTGTAATAAAATAAATTACCTTCCTTGAGTGTAATCAAGTCTTCTGATTTTCTTCTAACTTCGCTGAGTCCGATGACGTCCCAATTTATCTTCTCTGCTTCATTCAGTAGTTCCAGTAGTCTGTCTTCACTCTTCAAGCTGCGGCAATTGTGAGTTGAGAAGTGTATGGTGGTAGTTCTTCTACTCATGATGGACCTCTGTAATGCCACCACCTCCCGGACATCCGAATGGGTGGTGCTTTTACGTCCGGATAAATTTCCACTACAGAAACTCATCATGAAAACTGTATTTGCAATTGGGGGATGAAGGACAATAATTCACTAGGCTGTCCTACTGCCGGTTGGTGAATGCCACTTTCAAAATTTCGCCGGAGATATTGTTGAAGCCATCTTAGCATGGTTGAACCTAGGCTATACATCGCCTACAACCTCCGTTAACACCCTTCGCCCCGTTCAGGCCTTGAACTGTGGCAGTGTAAGGAGGGGATATGTATAGACACACACACATGAGTAAAAGCTGCATGCATATTGCAAGCTATTCAGAGGATATTTAACAAAACATTTGATTAGGCATGGAACTTCTTCTACAAACAACATGAAGAAAAATCCTATGTTCACCCAAGTATGTACGTACATACATACAGTCATGGACAAAAAATCGTATGATGCTGGTTTGCATAAGATTAAGGATAGCCAAAACTAAGGGTTGCTTACAAATGTGGCAACCTTGTAATACTCTTCCTCCTCACCCTGACCTTTCGCCCCTCCTAGGCTATGGTTACGGCTCCACTAGCGGTAAACGGCCAGTTTAGTCCCATCAATAACGGAAAGGCTGGTGGTGAATCAAAGAGAAAAGAAAATCGCACATATTCCCAAATTTTAGTTCCCTTTTCTTTCTCAATGAACCTCTTTCGTTTTTGCTTTGCCATACCTTCGATGCCCGATTTATATATCCACAACATGACATGCCGTCGGATAAGGCTCTTTAAAAAGACGCTTTTTAAAAAATTTGGCGGCATTCTCGGGCGAAATATACCGCAGTAGGTGAGACCGACGAAAATCATAATGTCAAATTCTTGTCTTGTGACACGCTGATGGCCCTAAGTTCTCCCACGCGTCCTCAATAGTTTCCAGTTATTTGCTCATGTCTTTAGAGTGGTCTTGCTTTTGGAGATTTTTCGCTATAATACCCCATATATTTTCAATGGGATAAAGGTCTGGGCTCCTTGCTGGACGGCTTAATTTTTTCATGGTATTTTCTTCGAACCACATATTAGCTTCCCTGCATGTATGGATGTGGGAATTATCCTATAATTGATTAGTAAAATTCAAATAAATCCATATTACCCGGAAGAACGCAAATATACATTGGAAAATAATCGAAGTGAGAATAGCGGGAGTGAATGAAATAAAACTACTTACCTGTTGAAAGACGAATTCCTGAGGAGAGAAGACTTGCACCGATAGCAGAATAATGCTATTCAATATGTGGACACTGTTGTCCAATAAGATTGCCATCGATCTTCCGAAGAACACCTGGACCTTGAGAAAAATATTGTTCGCAATAAGAATAGTGATCGCAGTAATCATGCCGTTCACGATGCAACTTGTAAAAAGAAATTAATAGACCTCAAGAGAACTCCCGAACCTTCAGCAGATATCCATCTCCATACATGGACTGAAAATCTCCCTCTCCTGCCCCGTTGCTTCACGTATTTCGGGTCGAATCTGCTGTTTCGTGGCCTATAAACAAGAACAGGGCTATTAGAGCAAGACGAAAATGTCTTTTAATCACTGAAAATAACATTTTTCGAAAATTCGACCGATTCGTTCACGTATTTCATAGCGAACTCCAAGCGAGCGCGTTGACGGGTAGGTGTGAGGATCTCCTTCACTGCTGAACGCCTGGCTTGTAAGCCAGAGAAATTCAGCCTCTGACAGACGGTTTTGCAGCTAATATTTAGTCCTATGGCTCTCCTATTGGCTATTATAATATTGACTTCTTCTTCATAAACACGAAAAAGAAAATCCAATTGCGTGGGATATAATGAGTGCAATCGAGTTACCTCGCTTCCTCTGCTGTTGAAAACGGATTTCAATGCACGTAATCCACAACTCCCTTATTTGCTACTAACATTCCCACTACCTGGTTTCGTCGTCGTGGAGTTAATTGAAGCATGTCTAGAGATAAATAATATGTAAAAGAAAATATTGGATGTATATTCATAAAGTGAAGGAAATTTGAGACTATTTTTAAAATATGTTCCAACAATGGAGGATGTTTAGCAACATTTTTCTAAATGAGACGAATTACTCATACCTGACTGAGAACCTTGCAAAAAGTTGGGGATCTGCGCTCAACTGAATATTCCCGAGTCTTAGACCCTCCTTCGCAGATAGAAAAGAAGTAATTTTTTTAAGAATAATTCGTAAACCCCATTTAGAAAGGCACGATTCGAAACTCTTGAGCTTATCCAAGAGTGCCAGGATGCCAGAAACCTTTTCTTGCTGTAATCCACTGTAGAAACACGGAATAAAAGGTTTCAGTAGAAATTCTGGTTTTTTCATACTATTCTATTTCTGAGAAAGAATCTTAGTTAAGAAATAGAGCCGAGGCAGCGAGGAAACAAGACATGGAAGGAACGGCTGAACCCTATGTCGAAGTCTCCATATTTGATAAAATAAAGGGCTTGGTATTTCCGCTTGGAAACAAAATGGGAAAATGAAAGGCGAAAGTAATAGAAGTGTGGCGGCCATTTGCAGACGGCCTGCGCGGAGCGCCATGTTTTGCGGGCTGCGATCGGCGATTGTTTGGGAGAAGCCAGTGGCCAACGCATGAGGAACTCAATCACTTCCTTGTCCTCCTTGGCGGCGTCAACATCGGTCCCGTTCCAATCGCCTTCAGCAACCACGTGCTCGTTTTGTTTTACCATGTAATCTGCTGTTTCGATTACTTTCACTCGCAATAAACCTTTAAAGCCAGTTATGGTCTATAATTCTCTAACCGCGTTCGCAATCGACCCGATACGCACCCTCAGAAGAAACCAGGGAAACACCCGACCGCTAAGCTTGGGCTCTCCTGCCGGATCAGTGGTGTCCATCTAATGTGGGATGGACAATGGTCGCTTCCTCCTTGAAAGAACTCACTGCGGGTCATTCGCAGGGGTCTAGGACAACACGCCGCGGGGATATTCTAATTATGTTTCGAACTACCTGAAATTACTCGCTCTTCGCAAGGCTTTAAATTGTCTATTATCATAGAAAGAAGAAACAAAAAGATCTGCTAAATTTTACGGTAAGGCAATACTACCACTTCATACTAGCTATTAATCCATGTTAACCCTTAATTAAGTTCGTGGGGTCGATATAACCCCAGGCGATGTATTTCCTTCGATAAAAAACAGCTATTTAAGATATTTATATGCCTTTTTTTACTTATGTAAACAATTTTTTACTATAATTATGATCTTAAAATTTCGTTAATTTTGGTAAATGAAAGATATGCAATTACAGCAGTGTTAACGAATTACAAAATTCAATTTATATAATTATCTAATAAACATTTTATTTATTTTCAAGCGATGATCAATAAATTAATTCATCAGTAAGTACCAAGTGTAGAATGAAAATAATATTTGGGAGTTAATGGACTATCAGAATTTTGATATATAATGATATATATGACAAACCAATTTTGTTAATTTCACTGATAAAAACCACTTAATTTTAGCAGTTAAAAATTTAAAAAATTAAATAATTATTTGATAAACATTAATGCTTTTTGTAAGTGCACATATGTAGAGTAATTCATTAGTAAGTACAATGTTGAGAATTAATTTAATAATAATAATCGTCCTTTTTTTGGGCGTAATTGCGACTAAAAGTTTTTCTTCCGTCCAACCCATGAACCCTAAAAATCAGATCATGCTGATCACCAGCTGAAAATAATAATTTCCGAAACAAATATTTTGGTCTATATTTCTAACTCTCCCCAATATTTTTATATTATATATAAATATAACAATTCCGCTCACATTAAACATTCAGAATCACAGTTGTCAAATTAATAAAAATAAATTTTCAATATTTTCTCAATGTTTAATTCAGGGCAATCACTCTTACAAAAAAACATTTTTCTAATACGAGAAATCGATTCTTATCATATATTTTACATTATAATAAATAAACAGTTATTTTTATTTATTGACGAGTAAGAGTTTGGTAAATTTTACTTCTTTTCTACATTCGGGATTTTATTATTTTCCGCTTTAACTGTCTCATACAAATGTATCCTTATCTCCTTTCTGCTTTCCGACCTAAAGTGCAGTAAGCTGAATAAATATGTTGAAAACGGTTGTAAATAATAATAATTATATATTTATTAAAATTGTTGTCAACAATTAATATTTATTTTAATTCAATTACAAAATGGGGTATCAGTTCCCAAAAGCAAGATTATGCCGAAAAACCTACCAGTGAAGTGCATTGTAGTATTAAAAAATTAATACATTTGATGAGTTGGTAACAATGATAAGGAGTGATTTAACTATTTTAAAAATACGAGGGTCATCCGGAAAGTAGTACCCGTTAGTGCCGCATGAAGTGCTGACGACGCGAGTAGCCGCTGGACAAGGTCAGATAGCTTCAGTGGCTTGTCTGCCTTCTCTGAGCCAAGTTGCGTGACGCTAGCATTGCCTGTGTTGTTTCTGTGATTGTTTACAATGTTTAAAAAAATTGAGAACGCCGCCAGTTGTGAAGTGAGGGCAGTGATTAAATTCCTCAATGCAAGAAACGTTCGCCCATGTGATATTCATCGCCAATTAAAGGAGGTGTATGGAGACAATGTAATGGACGAGTCGTCTGTTCGGCGGTGGTGTCGCAAGTTCAACATGGGGAGGGGGAACACACACGACGATGAGCGTTCGGGGAGACCGTCTGTCATTACAGACCAACTGGTGAGCTCAGTTGACGAATTCGTGAGGAACGATCGGCGCGTCACAATTGATGACATCTGTGAGCATTTTCCCAATGTTTCTCGAACAATTGTTCATGAAATTGTTAAAGACCATCTGCATTATGCAAAAATTTGTGCAAGATGGGTCCCTCGCATGCTTACAGATGAGCACAAAACCAAGCGTATGGCTGCAGCACTGACGTTTTTGGGACGTTATTCTGATGAAGGAGACTCTTTCTTGACTCGCATAATTACTGGTGACGAAACATGGGTTTGTTATGCATCACCTGAGAGTAAACGACAGTCAATGGAGTGGCATCATGCTCATTCACCAAACAAACCAAAAAAATTCAAGACAGTTCTGTCCACCAGGAAACTCATGGCAACCATTTTCTGGGATCGACGAGGTGTATTGCTTATTGATTTTATGGCCCGTGGAGACACTATTAATGCCAATGCGTATTGTGAAACATTAAAGAAATTACGGCGGGCAATACAAAATCGGCGGCGAGGTCTATTGTCTACTGGTGTCATTCTCGTTCATGACAATGCCAGGCCTCATGAAGCTGGGATAACACAAAGACTTTTGCAGCAATTCAAATGGGAAACTTTCGACCATCCACCGTATAGCCCGGACTTGGCCCCTTCAGATTTTCATCTCTTTACAAAGCTTAAAGACTTTTTGGCGGGGAAAAGATTTGACAGCGATGAAGAACTTAAAGAAGGAGTGACCCTGTATCTCAATGAGCTGGCGGCGGAGGACTATGCAGCAGGAATAGAGAAACTTGTCACACGTTATGACAAATGCCTTAATTTGCTTGGAGATTATGTTGAGAAGTAGTTTAAAGTATCCTCTTTCAAATAAAATTTTTTATGTTTGTTAATATTTACTTTTGTGTCTTTATTTCACGAACGGGTACTACTTTCCGGATGACCCTCGTATTACTAATCGATTTCCGTGGTTGAAAACCATTAAATAGAATGTTCCATTAATTTCTGTATGAAACTTTCGGTTAGAGGGTTTCGACCATGGCAGATCGATTATAGCACGTTTCAAAATTTCAGTTAGTATGAAGAACTTGCAGGGGAATAACTCAATGTAATTTGTCGTAAGCGAAGTCGCGCAGGTTCGCCCTTACGTGGAGCTACGGATTCGTACGGGTACAATTAAAATGTGAACACTTCAATCAATCCGCCCTTCGGGCAACTATGCAGCCCAGAAACAACTTTTGTTTAGTTATTAAATCTCCAACTCTCGTAATTTTCGCAAAATACAGCGAACACGGATTATTTTGAAGGGTCTTAACTTATGATCATAGTAAGAAATCTGGTTCTTTCAGTTATTGAAATGGATCGAATTTATCATATCATATGTATTCATGAAAGCTCCGAATATTCTTTAAAATTTCTAAAAATATTCAATTAATTGTTTAATACAGCAGAAAATTTCGCGTGCTTGGAAGATGTAATACTTCATCTCATATGGTACGCAGCTTCTTAGGATAGCTTGTGAGAGAAGGGCTACAAAAAGTATAGATGAGACATCTGAGCAAACGTAGTGGCTCTTCAAATTTGGGAATTCAGGATTAGAGTTCTTATTTAGTTTGTCTTCGGATTCTCGGAGTATAGTAGTGGAGTAGCGTTGTAACTTACCAAGCGGTGTTGTGGAGTTTTTCCCAAGTGGTTTAAAATCACTGGAGAACGAAAGATGCACAATGATGCGCGTTATTAATTTAATTCCTCGACGAGAAACTAAAAAGGTTACACAACCACATGATTATGCAATATACTTTATTTACTTGTGATGACCTTGGCCTTTTGCCCTGCGAAAAAGGATTTTTGGTTTAATGAGATATTTATTTCCAGCCGAAAATTCACAACTTTGTGTAAATATGATCAGTGTGAATGCGTTGTAAGGAAATACTAATAAAATTGTTCTTGTCCTCATTGTAAATGAGAAAATTCAAGATATCTCATACTTTCTCTAAAGCAGTTCGCAATTCTGATAATTTCTAATTTGTCTACTTTACCTGATAACATTCCCATAATTTTATTTTCATTTTCCTTTTAGAAAGTTTTTTAAGATATGGTAAACTGCCGAACGCCTGCCAGTAATCCATTATTATGGTTTGAAATACCTGGTTTCGAGATATTCACATGGTATTTATAACTTTGATCTTTTGCAAACCGAAAATATTGCGTATAGATACCGTCCTTTTCTAAAACATTACTTTAGGAACTTTTTTAATGCGCTTTCTCTTAACACATCAAGTAGCCAATTCAATTTTGGCGCGGGAATTTCGAGACGAGTAGACTGAGGGTACGTTTGGCAACAGCGTTCGCCGTAAGGACAATACTGTCAACCTGTCAACTAAACGTGGAATGCTCTATTTTATCGTTAGCAAGTTTGTCAGCTTACGAGTTAGGAGCTTACGGCGATAAAATTATCGTGATCATCTGAAGTATACGGAAATGTGAAATCTTGAGAGGTACAATTCATTTATGTGAAAGTTTCATCGATAAATTTTCTTCTCATGAAATTTATAATTGGAGGTAATATTCTAAGTATTTTTGTGGATGAATTTGAAGATATTTTTACGTGTCATTGGGTCTAAATTTACTTGCCAAGATATATGATGTATTTGTTTGTAATGTTGACAGTTATGGTTTTATGAGAGTAGGTAAGTAATTATTGTCGGCTAATGTGATGTCTACGTTTCCCTTGTCTTACTTTCAGTGCAGTACGTAAAGAATGATCACGTTGTCAACTAATACATTGATCCGTAGAAAATGACCAATTTCGATCAGCTCGCTATTGTTCAAAACAAGCTTGTTTCGGGTGAACAAGTTACTGCAGTATCCTTTTCATTTATTTCTAACCGCCGTTTGATTAATGTATTGCTTTTATTTGAAATATGTTATTAATTTGAGGCTTAATATGAATATCTCCGAAGTTGTTTTTTTCTTAACATTTTGGGTCCATGAAGCAAGTTTGCTCCAGGAATTTGTTCGTGCTCCTCGAGTTTTGGCTTTGGCTGAACACCAGGGCAATCATGCCTTCTTTGTGTTCATCAGCTCTCGCTTTCCTGCTCAGTTGTTCTCTGACTTGACCCTGTAGAGAGTGATTCCTATAGATTCAGATTTCAGGGTGAATTAGGTAAGTTTCTTGCCTTTCCATAGTATCTCGAAAGAAAATTCGTCAAAAACATTATCTATCATGTGAGTAATAGTGTATATTAACATTCACTTTTGAACTAATTGACCTTGAATCAATTTCCCCTTTTATTTTATTAAACCAAATGTCAGTATTTTTTCTACGTTGATGTTACAACAATTTTTTGTAGATACGGGAGCACAATATCAAGTTGCCACAGATGTTTTTGTTAACATTTCCTCCAGAAAATTGAAGTTACTTTTTGAAATGCCCTCTGGAAGCCGTACTGGTGAATTTGTCAGTGAAGTTTTTCGGGCAATTGAAGGTACACAACCTGGAGTTGGAGAGTTTCTTGATTTTCATTATTAGTCCAACAAAATTCATGATTACCTATACCAGAAAATAATTTAATCTTATAAACTTATCTTTAAGATTGGTTTCTCTTATTTTTCATGGATTATTTCTAAAGTATCAACGAAAAGAGGTGGTCCTCCTCCAGAATTCAAATGGCTCCAGAAATACATTCCTCCAAGCAATCGTAACAGTGGAAACTTCAAAATGGATGGTTCAGTTGATAGTGTTGCTAAAAGTCCAAGTGTACAACCTGGTGATTCTGATGACTTCATAACATGAAAGATGAGTTTATGGCATTGAAACAGTGAGTTGGATGTTTTATATTTTATAATTAGTTGCTGTACATAAAATCTTTCTAAAGATGTAATTTAAATGTCATAGAAATGAATATAGGAAAACCTCTGAATTAAAGGAACTGTGATGACTCAGTTTTCCCTTACTGCCGTTCTTACAGGAAGCATTGTGTCTAGTTCTAAAAAGTAAATAATACTTAGCTCATTTAATTGCTTTTAATTGTACTTTTCTGATCTGATTGTCCTTTTTGTTCAGGGGGATTTATATGCAGTAGTAATTAGCAATATCTGATTGTTTTTCTCCTTCACTCCTATCTAGTTCTAAAACTATTCCCTGCAAGCCACGTTTTGACTGGTGGCCACTAGCAATAGAGTCATAAAATTTCCTTGCCATCACTTTTATTAATTTTAACTTGTTTATCCTTAATGGGGGCTTAAAATCATTCTGAAAAATTATGTGAAATTAATTATTATAATTTCAACATGTCATTGTTACTCTTGATAATTTTTTTCCCCAAACTTGCCTCTTCATACTTTTGATTCATATCTGATTTTTAATTGTAATCTCCATATCATCTGGCAACTCAAGTGATCATTTTCTCTTGTTGTCATTCCTCTTTGTTGTTTTCCTTCTATCACTTTATTTCCTCACTTATAATGTGACCCAACCATTTCTTCAATCAAATCTCTCATTTCTCCAGTTACCTAAATATTTTCCTTGTATGTTTGTCTATCAATCCAAAGTTGATTTTCAGTTCAGAAGTTGGTTTCCAAAGCCCTGCTATCTTAAGCTTCACATTTCACACCTGTACAGTAAGAAACCCAAGACCAAAGGACCAAGATTTTTACATCTTTAGCAAGGGGATCTGTTCCTGCTTACTTACATTTGGAAAATTGGTTATGAACATCATTTTCCTTCCCTTATTCCCTTCCTACCCTTGAATCTCTTGAGTTGTGTCTAGACATTTTTCTTTATCCCACAATCCCTTTCAGTATCATTTAGAGCCCTTCCTAGAAGTTTCAAACCTTTCCAAACTGCTGCACAACTTTTTCATATCTGTATTTGATCTGTCTCCATTGTGTTTAATTTTTTCCTTTTTAACATTTGACTTGGACCTAACCCCCTGAAAATTTATTTAAAAAAATTAAGTAATTAATCTGAATACCACATGAAGGTTTCTAAAATAGTGCTATGTACGTAATGTCATTACGAACCTATTAAAGATTTTCTCTGAGAAAATCTGTCAAAGGGAGTATGTTTTATTAGCACTTGACTTCATATAAAATCAAATCCAGTATCACAGTCCTAGATTTAACTACATTTCCGGATACTCTCCCCATTTTTGCAAGTTTTATAGAAGGAAGTATTCACAGCTTCCTTTTAGATCTCTGAAATTCCAATATAATGTTGATATTTGAAAAATGTTTCATTGATTATTTTATGTAATCATCAAGATCTAAAAAAAATTCAATGTAAATTACCATCACATTAAATTAAACTGTAACACAAGCCAATTTACCATTCAATGAAGTAATTCTAGTTGGAAAATTTTTGATTGTAAAATGTCTTAGATGATAAAATTTATGTTTTTATAAATATAAATTTTGATGATAAAAGTGAAAAGGTCTAACATAAACTTAGTTATTTTTGTAAACAAATAGTTGAATTCCTAATAAAGGAATTGTATAAAGATTATAGGATCAATTCTTTTCTCTCTTGACCCTCTTCTTATATTCACTGTTGCAATAGCAGTTATCTCTATATAAAGGAATGAAAGATTTCCTGAAGTTGTTTAGCCAATTTCTGCTCTTATTTCAAGACTGCCTGCATCTTAACCAAGTGCTACCAAATGAATGAATGAGATACTGTGTTTGCACCAATACAAGATGAAAAAAATTTAAAATGTTTTTATCTCATCAGAAAGCATACACTTGATATTTATTTAGATAATTTGTTTATCATATACCCTTGATCAAGCTACAACTGCTGATTGGTCTCTTTCGATGAAACTAACTCTGTGCTAGTTAATGAGGTGGGAAATATTTTTATCAGTAGCTTCAATACAGATGAGAATTAGAGTTTCTCTTTTAGGGTATGTAGTATCCCTTCAATGGGGAATGATCATAATCCCTTTTACCTTTGATTTATATGAAAGTGATTTTCTATAGCTTGATTTGCTTGTCACCCAAATCCATAGGTTCTTAAACATCTTTCTTATTAAATTTGATGTGTGAAGGCGTTACTTCGTGGAAGGCCATTATAAATTAATAAAAACACTGGTACACTTCCACAGATTTAAATCTGTGGAAGTGTACCAGTGTTTTTATTCATTTATCATTCTTATTGTTAATTGACTGCTCATAGTAAGGAATCCAGATTTAATAATGAATCCTTTTTTGCCTATTATTAAACAAAAACAAGATATCTGTTGATATTTAGTAGTAATTAGTAATAATAGTATTTAGTAATAATAGTACTCGTATTCTCAATATAGGATTCTGCTGTTCAAACTTACATAGAAAACAATCAATATTTTAAATTTAAAGAATGAAAATGGAAACAAAAAATAATTAAAATGAGTCATTTCGGAGCACATTGCTGGTTCACTTCCAAATGTATGTGCGAAGTTTTATCAAAATTCCAACAATTCTGAATCAAAAATGATAATCCACAACCATAATAATAATCTATTCAATTTCCCTTCTTTTGGTGCTTGCCTTATTTTATTTAACAATTCTTTGTAGCTCAAGTTTGCATTTGAAATAAAGTGCAACTAATATTCGAAGTTCATGAATATTCTACATGGAAATCTAACTGAGCCTTTTTGGAAAAATTAGTGAATGAAAAGATGATAGTTCTTCTTTCCTGGTCTCAGAGGACGTATGTGCAACATTTGATATAAATC
Organism: Pachydiplax longipennis; assembly: GCA_036926295.1. Lineage (NCBI taxonomy): Eukaryota > Metazoa > Arthropoda > Insecta > Odonata > Libellulidae > Pachydiplax > Pachydiplax longipennis. The sequence continues at coordinate 662,781 of JAVFKF010000065.1, forward strand.
AGGCAAACAGTGTGGACTCTAATCTAAGACATACATACCCGCCAAATTTCTACTTCATGTGACTAGAAGATTTGATTTCAACTTTTCTTGAGGTTAATTTTAGACAGTTTATTTTCCATGATTATTTTCTTTCTGGTTGCCACTCTGATTCAACAAAAATACAAATTTTAGTTCAGTTACTGTCTTCCCTAACAGCGACCATCAAATTGCTATTTTCTTGATATTTTCTTTCTAATAATCACCTTGTGCAAAGATTTTATTTTTCTCTTATACTGATATTTTACAATTTTTCGATGAACATATTGAGAAAAAAGAAATAATCAAAGAATAAGTTCAGTTATTAGAATGTAAATTTAAATATGTGAGTTGCTTGTCACTATTGCATACATTTATTAAATAAAAGTAATGTTCCACTTGATGAGAATGCAAACAGATAATTGGAAAAAAGAATGGTTTCCAGTTTTGGTGCAGGTTCAAGGATTATTATTTTTTGTTTGAATTCAGTTATCATTCTGACAAAAGATATGGATTTTAGTTGTGATTCATTGCTAGTTTGATGATCTGTTTCAGACTAATTATTAATATACTTACTTTGTTTCAATACTAGCATTTTCTCCAATAAAGCAGATTATTTTTGTGTAATCAGCTAAATTTTGTAATGTATTATAATATTATGTCCTCTTACATTGTATTTCAAGAATTCAATATGTATTTCAATTTCAATTTGTTCTATTTTTTATTTTTGACTCTTGCATCTTTCATGACAATTAATTTCTGGCCTATTTAATTTTTCTTTTCTTCTGCAAATCCTCATTAATGTATCTTTTTAGTTTATTTAGGAAAGTAATCTTATTTGCCAATAAAGGCCTGTAGCATTTGTCCAATTTGAATGCAGAAATAACAATGCAGTTTATTTTAGTAGCCCTGTTTTGAAATTTAGATGTTACATTCCCTTTCAATTAGAACATTGTGTTTGGCAGATGAAGCCTACGAGAACTCTAAATATCAACAAAACTGTACTTCATATGTAATATTGGTGTTCTGAAACTAGTTTTATAGAAACTTTGTCGCCCAAACAAACTTCTCACCACTACATAATGAAGAAGGAATTTAGATGAACCATTAATTAACATTAGTTGGGGGTTCTGAAAAAATGAACCATCCTCATTACATAATTATAAAAGGAAATTCCCAGGACACACAAAGATGTTGTATTGAAGGATGAAGATAGAAAAATTTGCTTGAGATTGTTTTGTTGAATTTGAAATTAAGTTTGGTGAAACTTTTGTCGAATCTTAGACTGCATATAATCGATTATTGTAGTGTTATACTACTCATTTTAGTAGTTTTTAATCCTTTCCTTTATTTGAGTTATGTATAGTGAGATGTATTGTATCTTCATTGCAACAATAACCTAGCAGAACCTTATAATTAAATTATCGGGATTATTCGGAGGCACAAAACTTTGTTTGCCTTAATACCTTAACCCCTTTCCTAGTTTGAGTTTTATGTTTTATGTAACCTTTGATTACTGTTTTCTTTCTTAATATACCCCTATCATAGTTTTATATCTATTCATTTTGTTACTGAGAGGTAATGTAGAGGAAAAAGGACTTCTTGTAGGGTGAGGAAGAGAGGACCAATCAGAAATAAGCCACTCATCTGAAGTTCCACAAGAAATCAGTCTTGACGTGTAATATGCTGCTAGAATGTACTGCTTGTGCCATGATTTTGTTATAGGACTTGATGAAGGAACAAGGAAAAGGGAAAATTTTCATTGAAAGTTTGCCATGTATTCAAATCAAAACCATGGTCATTTTCATAAACAAAGAAAACTCACTATGTAGGGTCCACAAAAACCTTTATCAAACGACCTAAGTTTTGTTATGGTGTAACATCATCAGGTGATGATGTTACATGTGGACTCTACATAGTGAGCTTTCTTTGGGTGTGATCATGAAGGAGTTCCACCATGTCTCACCAAAATCTGTCATGTCCATGGTCATTTGTAATAATGATATATGTGATAAAAGTTTAAGTTTTCCATGTTCCCAATATGCTGCTTTTCTTACTTTATCAATTTAAATCCCTTAGGTCTAAATTAGGGGTCAATTCAAGCTTGGGGTTGATGGAAACATATATGAACTACATAGCTTATTAAATGTAGCAACACAGAGTTGAAAGAGACAGAATTCTTATGGAACTCTAAGGAGATAATGAGTGTCTAGCAAGGCACTTTATTTCACTCAAATATGATCAGTATTTTCCTTCCTCTAAAAGACTCTATGGCTCCACCTCTCTGCCACAGAGATAAATTTAGACAATAGCTACTGATGGACTATTAAATGGAAAATTATTGCAATGTTAAATATCATTATGCTTTACATAATCTACTGTTTCAGCTACCACTTAGTGGTAGCTCTCATCTCATCATAAATTGCTACATATGATAAATTCTAATTTGTGTTTTTGACTAGAATGTAGAATTTTTAGTGTAATAATATTACGCACGTTTTATTGATAATGTGACATTTGGGAATTCAATTCAATGGGAAGTTGGATATCAAACTCCACTTCCTGTCCAAACAAAAATTGGCACATCCTCTAGAATTAATTTGTGAGATTTATTAATAGGCCCCCCTCTATTGCCAGCAGTTACCAACCTGTTTATGGAAAATTTTGAGGAGAAAGCTCTCAACAACTTCCCTTGGAGACCAATTTGTTTTTTCAGATATATGGATGATATGTTTGTCATCTGGCTCCATGGGAGGAGATGACTGAATGACTTCTTACATCACTTGAACAGCCAGCGTCCAGTTTACAATGGAAGTGGAAAAAGATGATTGCATCCCATTCTTAGATGTGCTAGTGAAACGGAAGGCAGATGGCTCCCTAGGGCATGGTGTCTTAAGGTCATCATGGGTCGGAAGCCAACTCACACGGATCACTATCTGAATCCTGACAGCCATCACCATCCGGCACAGATTAAAGGAGTACTGAATACCCTAACCCACTGTGCCTTTTCCATAGCGGACTACGCAAAGAAAAGCAACACCTGAGGAGGAGGACACTAATGAAGAATGGCTTCAGAAAGAAGGATGTGAACGTGGCCATTAAGTTTAGAAGTCACCACCACCAAAAGAAGAAAAACCACTTGCCACAGCCATATTACCCTACATTGCTGGAGTTTCAGGCAAAATTAGCCGAATATTAGGCTGTCACAACATAAGGATGGTACACAAACCCCACAGGAAGATTGGAACTATGATATCCAAACCCAAGAAACCCCTTGGACTAAGAACATCCGGTGTGTATGGTGTTCCTTGTGAGTGCATTCTGCAATTCCTACTAAGGAGAGACAGCACGAGCCTTTGATACGCATTTAAACGATCACCTACAGTGTATATGCCTATAGTACCCATCAAAATTGGTGGTGGTAGAACACTCACTGCATGAAAATCAATAAAGCCAATCAGGATGCAGCCGTCACCTGAGAAAGTGAAAAGCAGCTACAGGCGTCATATATACAGAGGACCATTTTGGCAAACTCGACAGCCTTGAAGATGGCCATAGGTAAGGTGGCCAAAATGGCAGTAGAAATTGACTCAACGACCTGGCTGAGCACCCTAGAAACTTTCCTACGTTGAAGATACTGTTTATGACAAATTTAAAAATTGAGTTTTAATTTCCATTCAATTAACATTTATGTAAGCATTTTACAACTTTTCTAATTTAACAATTAATTTGCAATGTATCCTGCAATTGATAAAAGTAACGTTTCTGTATATTTATCATGGGATTGCTCTCTCTAGTCAGAGGTGGAGAGAAAGATAGAAAGTTTTAATTATTGGAAACTGGAGCTATTATCTTGGCATGGTGGTCATTTAATATTCTATAAGGATTGGTAGTCATTCGTCATTTGGTTCTCGAGTCATAAGCAAATATATACACCCACACTCTACTTTATTGTTTATATGGGTTCCTTTTCATCTGCCAAGTGAATATTAGATATCAATATCAAAAGTTTGCATTCTTTATTATGGCAAGATTGAGACTAAAAAGTCTCTTCTTCCATCTAACCTCTTGTCAAGGATATTGATGAAAATGTCATTAATGTAGGTGTAAATGGAAATAGAGTGGAAAAGCTTTAGAAGGAGAGGATGTAAAAAAACTTAAGTTTTTATCTTAGGAGAAAAGATACACAATAGGAAAACCCCTACAAAAAGGGGATAAAACCTGTACAAACCTACTGATAGTACAATCTGAAAGATAGAATGGAAAGCAGTGTATCACAATGAAAATGACAAAAGCAAATAATATGACATGTGTTACATAAAATGAGACCAATAAATAGACATATTGCAATCATTCACCCATAAGAAGAAAAAAATAGAAATAATGAACAAATTAGCAATAGATCATATGAAATAAAATGAAATGAAAACAAACAAATTAACATTCTTGGCATAGGCCTGGATATGGATTACTTATCAACTTATTAGTATTTTATATAATTTCAATTTCTCGAACTGTGAGATTTCACTAATAATATAATGCTGTGACTATTACATAAGTAATGATGGAATGTGTTTCAGGGGCTACACTGGATGGCTTTGGGGGATCTATGCAGTTGCGACACCTTCCACAGGAGTGAGGAGAAGAGGGAGGGAACCAAAGAAAGAAGATAAGCCCATACCCATCTCTACACTGGATAGGTTCTGATATACTTGGCTGTTGAAAGCCTTCTTTTCTTGAAGAATATACTGCTATTCTTGCAACAAAGAGATGGGAAAGTATTGCACTAAAAGGTATTAATTTACTAGACAGTTAAATAAGCAGGCTTTTTAAAATTCAAATCTTGGGAACTGGAATTGGTTTTTAATTCTATAATGCCTTGATCTAAACATAGTGGAACCTGATAATTAAAGAATTGGAATTCAATACAGATTGCAACACATTAAAAGGAATATAATAAAGATACCTTTCAGAATATGTATCAGCAGTAATGAAAAGCAAAGGATGTCTATCCATAATTTAAGGTTAGAAATTCAGGATTTGATGTAATACAACTTTAACAACATATTACTGGAAAATAACTATAGCTTATTATAGGCATGGATTTTTTTATTGTCCATATCATTAATAATACTATTCATACAAAAGATCTTTAGTATCATTAAAAGATAGTATTATTATTATTATTAGGCATATTACCAGTTCTGACTTTACCACTTTAGTCTCTGTCTACCAACACTTCTTCCCCCTTCAAGGTTTATATTTCAACACCTCTTTGGGAATTCTCTCTGTTGTCATGCAACAAATATGTTTTTTCTAGCTTTTTTGTAATATGTTGCTATATCTCGTATTGATATTAATTTTAAGTACCGTGTAATTTCTTCATTAAGTTGTCTAGGCATATGCTTTACCAACATGAGGAATACGTGAGGGAAGGCCCAACAGGAAACAAAAACTTGCAGGATTTTTAGAGCACCTGAACTCCCAACATCCTTCCATCCAATTCACCATGGAGCTCAATAAGCAAGTCGAATTTAAAGCAACATATTAGTTACTACAGGTATGTATGTATATATATATATATATATATATATATATATATTTTTTTTTTTTTTTTTTGCTTGAGCTCCATGGTGAATTGGGTGGAAGGATGTTGGGAGTTTAGGTGCTCTAAAAATCCTGCAAGTTTTGTTTCCTATGGGGCCAGATTAGGAAGGTGTCATCGACGTATCTGACCCAGAGAAAGAGTGTAAGGATCGTTGACTCCAGTACTTGCTTCTTGAATTCTTCCATGTATAAGTTGGCTATGACAAGGGGGGCATCCCATTGATGCTCCCACAGTAGAAGCGTCCATCCCAAAGAATATAGGAAGTCCACAAGCAGAATTCTATTAAGAGAGGATAGTCTTTTGGCAGTCTGCATTCTGTTAATTTATTCACAATCTCTGAATCATCAATTGGAACACATGTGAATAAAGATTTCATGTCGAAACTTACTAAAATGTCAGTCCTTTTTAGTCTAACTGCCCTCATGATCTCGATGAAGTGTCTAGAGTTTTTAACATAAGAGGGTGTGTGACCCACGTGGGGCTGGAGTGCACGTCCAAGGAGTTGCATCAGGTTGTATGTTGGGCTGCCTATGGTGCTGACAGTCGGCCTTAGAGGGACATCTTCTTTATGAATTTTAGGTTGTCCGTAAATGCATGGGGGTCTGGATCCAGAGGGGATCAACCGATTCTCACCTAATACGAGAGTTGGTTGAAATAGCTAAACGACCACAAAATTTCAACAAAGAGGACTGTTACCCCCTGTCGTCCACAAGGAAATGACTACTACATCTGATGGCCAATCAGGAGTAAAAAGTGTATGGGAGTGAAAAAGTAAATGGGAGCAACATATGTATAGCGGATGAGATGAGGACAGCGTCACTTCCGACCTGAAGAAGCCAGCAGTACCTCCGGCAAAACGTCGTCTTATTAAAATACCACAGCTGCATTCCCAAGAACCACTATGGAATATACTATGTGCAGCAAAAGCATTCGCACCAGCTCTTAAAGTTATAGTAAAATTTACATGATAAGTATATCAGTTTTGAATTATTTTCCATTAATCAGTATTTTTTGACCATAAAATGTGACTTGAGTTATAGATTCAGCTGTTTCTACAGATGATCTGGGCTTATTTTGGCAATTAATCTCCTCCTTGGTGGTATCATGTGATCTTCAGTGGGCAACGTTGCTTGCTCCTAGTCTCTTCTTTGCCAGTGGTTGCTTGTGTTTACAGCCGCTTTAACCTTTATTTAGTTCATAACACTTTTAAAATGATGTGGACATGATTGGATTACTATACAATGAATCGCCTAGAAGCTAAAATTCGTGCTATTTTAGTCCCAATTAGAGATGGGAGTTTTCAACGAAAAGATTGATCTCCCAAATCGGATTGAATCGTTTGCTTTGAATCGATTCAAGCTCGAGATTGTATTTGAAAGATTGATCGAATCGGATGAGATTGGTTATGCTATCTCTTAATAGCTGTTTTGAATTGTTTACAACGACGTTTATTGGCTGGAATGGTCAAGTTACACTGGATTTTTAGCATCTGTGTCTATAAAATCTATCCTGTAGATATTACTTAAGTTGAATGTTACGTAAATAAAGTTTTCATTTAATGGATTTTAAGTTATTATCGTATTTTTTGTTAAAACAAAACTTTTGAACAATTTTTCTTAGTTATGCTTAATTTCAGAATTTGAGTATTGATAATAAGAAGATATTATAAAGTAGTTTTGTTAGGTACTTCTATTACAAAAGTGACAGTAAACGAAAATTCACACAGTTATAAGACGATATGAAGCTATAGAATCAGTCAAAGTATTGAAATTTGAAAAGATAATCACATTAATAAATATATATGATCTAAATGCAAATTTAAAAATATAATGATTGGATTAGTTCGTACATTATTATTTTAAGCTAGCATAAAAGTCGTAAACTTGCTGAAAATAGACCTCTATTGCATACGTCCGAATCGAATTACATAGATTGGTTCATGGATTGGTTGGATGCATCGAATCGGATCGAAAGATCGGTTCTAAAAGATCGATTCAAAATAATCTAGAATCAGGTTAAAAGAATCAATCTTGAAGTAGATCGGATTGAATTCGCCCATCTCTAGTCCCAATGAAAGTGCTTCGTAGCCATTCCTCATATTACTGAAATTATTATTGAAATTTTCAAAACTATAAGTTCCCTGCGCTAAGGCTTCTTCACTACAATAGATACATAAGAATAGAACTGTTCACTAGGGAAAGTTTCGTGATCCTATTGTAAAAAGGAAATGGTATATTCTTCCATAAATAACGCGCATGTTATCTTCAAAAAAGTTGAGCCATCAAAAAAGGTCTGGTGAACCTAATCAAAAGACGGAAAAGCTTAGTTACCTCATCTTCATCACGATTTATTTTTTAATGTCTTTCTTTAATTACTATGCACAACTTTTCTTTATTTGTGACAAATAAAGAAAATCTGTGGAGGGAGGATAACATAATAACATGGATATATTATTTAAGTTTATTGTTTCCTCAAAACATGACAATCATTATTTTAGCATCATAATAAATACCTACTTGTTACTTCAAGGAAAAAAAGCTTTAGGAGAAGGAAATATACCCCTATATGATTGACTCCACAAGCTTATTCGGCTCATTGAGTGCTCTGCTTTGATCAAGAAAAATTGCTGTACCTCAGCTAATTTCATAGTATGAAATTACTACCTCGCCTGAATATTCTTTAAGCTTCATTCTCTAAATTTTTGGATGAAGCGAACAATTAATTTTTCTGAGGTTGAGAAAGGTATGTAACCCATTAAACAACCTTCGTAAGTGATATGATTCCATTTAAAGTATTTCACGACCATCCAAGAACAAAAAAAGAACTTGCATTCGAATTACTTAGGATTTTCCAACCATATGTAGTGATTTCTTTCCAAAGTCTTATAAAGTAATCACCATGGTTTATATATTTACTTATCTGATTTTAACATCTCTCGTAAAAAATTGACGTAAACAGCAGAATCGGAATAATTCAGGATCCAGAACAGTGGAATTCATTTGGAATCTAACGAAGGATACGATAGGCAAAAATATCAATATTTAATACACTATTATAGTGTATTAAATGTATGTATTAGTGTATTACTAGAATACAATAATTATTCTATCTCGTCGGAGACTGTGAGATAAAATTTCCAAAAATTACTTCCATGCATTTCTTTCGAGATATGCTAAAATCAGATTATTAAATATATTACTAAGTAGACAATGGTCATAAAAATTTTAGTAAGTAATTGCTATTTATGATTAGGAATCTTAAATAATTCGAATACAAGTTCTATTTATATCCTTAGAATAGTCGTTAGCTACCTTAAGAGAAAAATATCGCTTACAAAGGTTATTTGATGGACAATCCCGATTGAGCATTCTATTTATTATTAATAAGTCAATTAGTAAGTAACAGAGAAAAAATTAGAAAATGAAATTGAAAATAAGATAATAGATATATCAGAGAGCAACGCATTACTCTTACATACACGGCTAGCATGGATATGCTTTGCGGGGTTGCCTATACTCGATTATCAATTTTCAATTAATTACTGCAGCGAAACTAAGGCCCATTCAGAAAAATGCTGTTACGCTTTTTCATTACTATACTTTCTGCACCACCACAAAAAGTTTCATCACTTGAGACAAACTGAGACTTGGACAAAACTGAGAGTCTCTCCTTGTAAGTACGAGATTGCTGAAAGACTCTTTCAATCAGAGCATCAACTATCCCCTTAGCCTTCTTCCTCTTCTGCTATTAAACACATTTAATTCCAGTGTATGGACAATCTTAATCCCTTGACACTCCTCCTCCTATCACATACATCAGTAGTTATGAATATATCTCATCTACCATTTTTCTTTTTTCTTTCTCTTTTTACAGGCATTCTTCAATGACTGAAATGTGATGGACTGGATGAAATACAATGACTACAATTTCCTATGTTATTTTCAACTTATGCTTGTACTTATTTAATGAATGCCTCTGGCTGATATTATATCAGTGTTATCTAATGTGATGAGGTGATCACTTGTTCCAAAATTGTATTAATTTCCTTTGTTATTTTATATTATTATTGTTATAATAACATTACTAAGTTTATACTGATTGTAGCTTACCCAACTTTAAACTTAACTTTATCTACAACTTATATTAAGTGATTTGTATCTCTGTAATTGAATTTCCCTTTTTGATTTCCTTAGTATTGTTTTACTAATTTTCTTATTGTGATTTTGTGGACTATTTGATCCTTGTGGCAAATTTCCCTCAGAAATTGTTTGGGTTTATCTCCTCTGTGTCACAAATCATTAGATTGACTCGTTTCTCTTAATTCTCTTTTAATCTTGTTAATTCCCAAATTTCCTTTACATTTGAGGAATTTTTGGCTCTATCCAAAAAGAGTCGTATGGGCAAAGAATGTTCATCAGCTTTGGGATGATCTTCTCATTATTCATGTGTTAGATTGTTTGATTCATAGCAAAATTAAACAATTTCAGCTGCTTCATGAAAGGCCCCTCAATTTCTTATCATCTATTCTCAATGCAATTAATGTGTTAAACCTCACTTATTCCAATGACGAGGTCATATCATTAATACTCAATGGTCTCAATCCTCTGACATGTAGTACATTTATTTTTCATTCTAAACCTCAAACTCTTAATGAGCTAAGGGGTCTGCTTTCAAAGAGTTGTTGAATGCCGCCGATTACCCTAGAACGGTTTTTTTATCAGCCTGCTGCAAGGTACAGAAAAAATCCAAAGTTGGTGTAGTAAGATGCATGGCTAGCATGGCCGCATTACTCTCATTAATTTTAATGTTTCCTCTCGATCATTTCTGTATCTATCTATAATCTTTTTGCTGATGTCTTGGTAGACACCGGCTCTTCCTTTCCACTGTTAGATATTAAATTTTTTGATAAACTTCACATTGATGCCATTGTTTCCAGAACTGCGCCGGTTAACGTTGCTGGTATCGGGGATTTTAGGGTGGAATTATGTGATAATGTGAAAATTAAAATTTTTTTCAATGTCTTGGTTTCATGAGTTTTTCGTGCCTGTGCCTACGTTGCTGGGAAGAGATTTCATGTTCAAAACTAAGATGACATTAGGACCTGAATATTTTGCCTTCAACTGTTGTCCTAACAATGTTTGGCGTACAGCAGCAATATCGATAATTACTTGACCATGGGGGCAAGATTGAACGTTAATCGTCCCACTGACATTTTCTGACGAAGCTGATCATCTTTTGCAGGTGAACATCCGTGGAGTTTCTTCTAAAAGGTCAGGCAAGAATAATATACCTCCAGTTAATGCTACTTTTCCATCAGGTATTGTTGAATTACTCAATAGATTTGGCGATGTTATTATTTCAAAATTTGGTCTCACTAGTCTTATACCTTATAATATTGAGCTCACTAATTCAACTCCTTTACACTCCCATTCCTTTGTCACCACCCAAGAGTCGTATTATGCAGGAGCATATTAAGTGTCTTCTCCAGCAGGGTGTGATTGAAACATCTACCTTTCAGTGGACATTTTTGGTTCCCAAGAAGGATAACAAATTTGGGCTAGTTGTTGATTACCGCAAATTGAATCAAAGAGTTAAAGTGGATCTGTACTTGACACCTTCTGTTGATAATGCCTTTCAATATTTATCCAATGCTAAGCTATTTCCTATTTTGGACTTAAATTCCACTTAAAATCAAATAACTTCATCTGATTTTGCTAAAAAATTATACTGCTTTTGTGACACCTTATGGATTGTATCGGTATACTAGATTGCCTTTTGGTTTTGTTTATTCCCCACTGGTTTTTAGATGGCTTATTGATATGGTACTTGGAGAATTAAAATTTAATTGCGTTTATCATTATATTAATGATCTTTGTATTTTCTCCAAGGACCTTGACTCACGTTTGCCACCTCTTGGCAGTGCTCACCAGGCTAAGAGATGCAGGGCTTACTGTTCATCCAGAGAAAATTAAACTCTGTCAGACTTCAATCCCATTCCTAGGGCATGTATCACATGATGGCATCCTTTGTGTTGATCCGGAAAGGATTCATCCGATCGTCAATTTTCTTGTTCCTCAGAATGTAAAGCATGTCTCCCAGTTTCTTGGCATGGGAGTTTTTTATTCTAAATTTATCCCTCGTTTTGCTGAAATTGCTTACCCTTTGAATCTGTTGAAGAAGAAGAACTGTTGATTTTTCTGGTCTTCTGCCCTATCTTTTTTTCAAGAGCTAAAGAATGCATTATCTTCTCCTCCTGTGTTGTGTATGCCCATTTTGATCAAGAATTTCATTCATTTGTGGATGCCAGTCAACTAGCTTTGGGAGCTGTTTTAAACCATAAAATTGAAGGTATATTCTGTCCAGTTGTTTATGCTAATAAGACACTAGACACTGAATCCCCATCAGCAAAAACTTACTACATATGAACTAGAGTGTATAGGGTGTACCTGGGCTGTTGAGAAATTTAAGGATTATCTACAAGTAAGGCCTTTCCACTTGTACACTGATAATGGTGCACTTACTTTGCTCTTCTTGAGCCTCAAACAATTGGAACAAATAGGGTGCATCAACTTTCAAATTTACAATCCTCTGCGTGAGAGAAAAATTAATCAACCGGCTTTGTTGGTTGGTTGTTGGTCTATTGCCTCATTCTAAGAAAGGGAATCGTTACATTTTTTTGTCATAGATGGCTTTTCTGAATTTACCTTCTTAGAGCCAGTGAAAGATGCCTCATCTTCCTGTGCTATTAATGTATTATTTTCTAATTTGTTTTTCAAATTTGGATATCCAAAGATTTTTAAGTCTGATAATGCCTCTGCTTTCAGATCTGATATTTTTAGAAACACCTGTTTCAAGTTCATAAGTCACCCTACTTACTCTCTCCAAACCTTGCTAAACGAGTTCATCAGAATCTCAAGTTTGCTTTGTCAGCATTTACTCATGAAAATCATAGTTCATGGGACCAATACTTGAGAGAATGATCATATTCTTTTAATATTGCCACTCATGAAACTACTAGAAGCACTCCCTCTAAGTTATCTTTAGGATGAGAAGTACCACATCTTTTAAATAACCTTTGGGATTTTCCCCCTTTGTTGTTTGGCTCTTCTGATGATGAGGGTAATTTAAGGCAACTGTGGGAAAAGGCAGTTTTTAACTTAAACAGGGCTTCAAACTTAAACATCAGCGTTATGCTTCTAATTACAATAAACAACATAGGGTACCCAATTTTAAGATTGGTGATCTTATTCTTTGTCAGAATCATCTAGTCTGTTCAAAGATTAAAGGGAGAAGAGAAAGCTGGACCCACTTTGGTGTGGTCCATTTGAAATTATAAAATTTTGACTCCAGTGACTACTATACTTAAAACTGGAGTAAACCAAGAGAAGATTTGTCACATTTCTAAAATTAAATCATACCACAAAAGATAATTATAAATTATGTTTATGTCATGGACTTTTCTTGATGACTCTACATTTTCTGGTACACACATACATTTATTTCTGCTTGTCTCTTGACTTAAGCTATAAGCTTAGCCATTGAGGAGAAACCTTAGCTGTAGACTATTTCGATGTGTGTTGTTATTTTTCTGTAGTAGGGGTGCAATCCCATTGCCCACTATCTTAGGATAGTGCGACCAGTACTTAGCTCATTCATTTTGTTAGTTAATATAAAAGAAATATATTACCTGTTTTGTTCCTATGTTGAAATGCCCAAAATTAAATAGTGTTGAGTAGTCTTTTCTCTAACGTCTTTGTGGTTTGCCCAATGGCATTGTCACGTTAGTTTATCCAGGTAAACTTTGTACTTAATCATTGGTGTTTTTTGGACATGATGTCAATTTTTTAAAAATATTTCACTGATGTTAGTTTCCTGGATGCTCTTTCACTGGAATCAATTCCCAGCTTAACTGGCCATTCGTGCCTATTGTATGCTCCTCTACACTCTTGTTTTTTCTGACTGTTACTAGGCTGACATACTTTTCTATGTTCTTAATCTATTATTCTGTTGAGATAGATTCGATTTGGAGAATAATTGAGAGACTCCTTAATTTATATTATGACTGGTTGATTCGAAATTAGGTATGTTGTTTTCCCAATTTTTTTGTTACTATAAAGTACTTGTCACTTTCTGATGTAATGATTTGTCTTGGGGGCCCTTAATTCATTTACTTCGAGTTATTTCCTGGTATTCTTGCTTATTGAATCTCCATTAAATGCCACTCATTTATTTGATATTGCATTGTTACTTAAATCTTGTTGTATTTCAACTTGCTACATCTAAAAACATACTGAATAGTAAATGACTATGAATTATGAATCCGCTATTTTTTGATAATTTTTTCTCTACATCTCATTGGGGCATGATGTTACTTTATGGTTATTTTCTGGTGTCTGAGCAAAATAATTTACAATTGTGAAACATTAACTATTCTTGAGTATTGCTATTATTATTATTATTATTATTATCATGTAGAAATTGTATTGATTTAAGTTGTAAGTTTTCCTTATTGTAACACCTGATGTTTTTTGTTTACTCTATGCTTCTGTGCAATTCCTGGGTCAAATTGTGGAGATATGGTGATATTACTGGTGAATTGTGGTACATTGTTAATGTGAGAGTGGTGATAGTTGAGGAAAGACAAATTGGTAGACCCATGATCAGTTTTATTTTTTGAAAAAGGAGGGGAGGATGTGGCAAATTTCCCTAAGTCGTCCATTTTATAAGTTGTCCTTTTGGAAGTCATATCAAGATATGAGTGTGTAAGTATTATACAGGCAAGTTGTGCAAGCTTGACCCTAGAGGTACATTACTTTTATATTCCCAAGTATATGAATTACCTGTTATTAGGGAACTAATTATGAATGCGGAAAAATCAGTAGCAATTACAAAGGTTGATTTGCCCAGGTCTTAAAATAAATGGAATTTCAGAACTGCCAGCTCGTGTCATGATATCATGGGATATATGACTTATCATTATTTGGCAAGAGACTGTGATTGTGGAGGAACCTCGGCTGGCACAGCGGCTTTGGTGGACTTTCACAGAGCCCAACCTTGTGTTACATGTGTGCTAGAATTTTGCAGATTGGCTTTTTTTCAGTGTTTTTTGGTGCATCTGGAAGGACCTTTTTTGATTTGATCCAAGTGTGGTGGTATAATTTGTTTAATTTTTTTTATGTTATTCAAAGGGTAATTGCATTAGAAGCTTGGTTGTACATTTATTCTTACTGTAATTTGTTCAATCTTTTGTCTTGGTTAATTACATGCTGTTTTTCAATAAACCAGTGTGTGTTTAGTTCAATCTGTGATTTTCATGCTGCTATTTTCTCAAAGAATTTCAATGCAGGGTGTTTAACGCTCATATTCAAGTACAATTTGCCGTAACACGAATACATCCAGACAGTATGCTGCACCCTCCTCCTCTGTGAGTGTTTCCCATAACATGGTTTTTCTTCTCTGTAACCCCTCAGTTGCAAAGATTTTTTGCCCCACCTTGATCTTTCTTTTTGGATTCCTTTACATTTGTACATATTAATAAATATTCTATTCTGAAATAAGAATCTCTCTTACATCTCTATCATGCTTGTCCTTTGCTCCTTATGACCTTACTTTCTAATTAACTTATACAAAAGAAGGAAAGCACAGCAACAAAATGAAATGACTTTATTCAAGCAAGCGGCTTGAGAGAAATGTATAATTTATTATGATGTTACTTTAAATTTATTAGCAACTTAAGTACTACTTCAAAATGAATGAAAGGTATTAGTTACAGGATTTTTTAAAAATTATTACTAATTAACTAATTATTGTTACTGAATAGAAATTTTAAAAATGAAAAGAATGTCAGAAACCCTGATCCCACTGCAGTTACTATAAAGTGTAATTGAAAATTAATACTATTGAAAACAATGAATTAAAATAATAAATCCTATTGTTTACTGTAATAAATTTCTGGCAAAGAAAATACTACTGCCAAACGTCGAGAAAGTTAATTACATCCTGTACATTCCTTAAAATTTTCAACTACTTTTCCAATGTCACATTTATACCCTTGATTCTTGCATCTGTGTTAAGATAGCCCTGGACAATGTCAGTCTATCATAATCCCACGTCTCTGAATACAGACTGGTTAGGCTGGCCTTGTTTGGTCTTAACTTAGTTTGTACTAACTGTCTTCTCTCTGAATATGGCTGATAATTTTTAAGAGTGTTGCTGTATTTCAATTTACTATGTTCACTAATACTTATTATGAAATGCTGACTTTTCCTCCTCTTGCATCATATCTGATAGTAATATTATTAATTTTTCATGGACAGAGCCCTTTTGCATCTAAAAATACAAGAATTAATTTGTCATGTATATAATTCCTGAAATGTATAGAAAGTCTCTAATAGAATCTTATGTTTAACAGCATATATGAATATCATACTAAATGAATGGAAATTTCAGGAAATAAAATTGTACAAAGTATTGAGGAAAGGAAGAAACAAAAGAAGAAAAAAGGAAATAAAATGTGCAATATAAAATACAAGGCATTAGCAATTTCAAGTTCAAAAATTACATTATCTTATAATCTTATAATTATCAAGTCAGAAATATGATTGCTGCATTTAAACACTATCAAAAAGAATGTAATAATTATTTATGAGAGTTCCTTTTGTGAAAAATTACTGCATTTTTTTATACTTAAGTCCATGAAGTTTGTATTGCACCAGCCGACAAGCCTATTCATACAATCTTGTATTTCAACATAATTTCGGAAGTTATTGATTGGGTGAAATATTTTTTTTGTTGTCAGCACATAACAAATATTTTAAGGTTTGTAAATATTCACCAATATCATTAATGAATAGAAGAAACAGAAGGGAACCTTCTGACACCCCGAGGCAATGCCTGGGGTGGCTGCAAGCATAAAAGAATTGGAGTCAACCAATTTAACGAAATATTTTCTATTTATTAGATAGCTCTTACTCAGGGTAACCAAATACGCCATAAGCTTCTAATTATGATAACAGTATTTGATGGTGGATATCGAAAGCTGGGCATTATTGACTTTGTTATGCTGATATAATTTAATTGGCTTGATATAATTTATGTAATAAGATGATGATAATGAGAATAGGTTTCTAGTTACTAAAATCACGTCTATCCACTCTCTTAAAAATAAGAATAACATTTGTGATCTTAAAAAGGTCTGGGAAGACAGTATGCTCCAGGGATTTGTTAAATAAAATGAATAAGGTGTATAAGAAAAAGCTCAACGACTTTCCGTCTATTTGCATTAGAGTCGAGTTCAGTAATTTCTTCAAGCGCCAGGAAGATTGGTTGTTAACAACCACAAAACTATACATATTCCGCATATCTTACGTCCTATTTCTGGCAATATCGAATCTAAAGGGAAATTACTTGACCAAAAGAAGAATCTTCATTTCATTTCTTTAGAAACTTGTCTCGATTTCGTAATACTGAAATTTATAATTCAATCCTTCAAAAGAAGAAAGGTATTTAATCAATCGAAATAAACTTCACGTGAATTTCCTTTGAGAGCGATTTCGAATCATCCAGAGTCGAAACAAGCACAATTTTTCTAGAAAGATATCAACATGTCTTGTGTCATTGGACCTCTAACAAATTTATAAATTTCAGCTTTCTATCTCCTCGGGAAATTAGCGAAGTAATTTTCATAAATACTTCCATAGTCGACACGGACTATCGACAGTCAGAGAGGGAAAAACGAGCAACAGAATATGAGCTAGTCACATCAAATATCATGATGGAATATGTATTATCATAAGTAAAAGAGGTGAAAACAATTAAGAAGAAATTAAAATTATCTTGCATAATATTCACCATTGTGTACATATTAATTATCTGATGTCAGTAACTCTCGCAAGTATCCAATAGATGGACCTTTAAAGTTAAAAAAAGGCGCGAAAAGCCATCCAAGCAGGTTTCATATTGCTTTCATGCGCAGTCGTTAATGAACTTCAGAGGAGGAAACATCTTAGCGGGAGCGTATGTGTACGCCGGCTAGTGATTCTCAGGTAATTGGGACTCTTGGATGAATTTGAAATAATTTACATAAATGGATACCACATTTCATACTGGTGAAGTTCTTTTATTGATATTTTGTGAATTAAGTATGATTTATAATATAAGTTGTTATGAATTATTTTATAGAAACGTCGTGTGGTACTTGGAGCGTATCGTCGTAATGAAGAGGATGGCAGTGCGTGTCGAAGTTTACAGAAGGTTTTATCTCCGTAAGCAGAGGCCCACGGTGAACTCACCATCAACGTGAGTCTATTTTTATTCAGTCATCCTTTGAGCTTCACGACATCAAATCTTTTAAGAGAATGTATCAAATCTGGATTTTCAGCTCGATTTTCGTTTGGTGAGAACGATAACTTTATTTCACCGAGAATTGTTCGAGTGGGTGGAAAATTCTTACCATAATTATACGTGGTATAACGTAATTTAGACACTCAAGGCCGTTTTGCCCTTTGCGAGTGAAAGGCATGATATTTTATGAAAATGCGTGATACTTTAAATCCCTTTACGGCGACAAGAAATGACATTAGAAAAAGTTTATCTTCACGTAAATTGCTTCTCATTAATGCCTTCCTGCTTTTTCGTAATTTTTCATTCCTTTCGTACGATTTTAATGTTCTGTCCACGTTTTCACGCAAGTTTTCAGATAAGAAGTCTTCATAAAATCCTGTGCGACCATAGCAGTCAATTTAATGATATTTTTAATGAAAGTGATTGCAATCATAAGGGAAACAAATCTCTTTAATAGATTATCATTTCAACCTCAAGTGGAATTCTTAATCCCTTTTGCAAAATATTTATTCGTAATATATTATTATGTGATTTGGAATTTTGTGGTGCGGTACGTTTTGGCGCGGCCGATTTGGCGCGAACACCTGTTTTGGCGCTGGCTGTGTTGGTGTGGGCTTAGGTACATACGTTATGTACATACGTTAGACTGAATGAAGTGAAATATATTTATTATAATATTCATAATGCTTTTATTAAAAGAGAGTAATATTTTTTGCTTCGAATGTAGCTGCAAATTCTACATACACGTTAGGAGATAGAAAATCTGACTGATTATGTATTATGGATACTCGTTTTAGGAGTTGCATGAAATTAAACAAGGCATCCCAAAAGATATAGGTTTTAAATCTTTCATACTGCATTTAATTTTATAATGCAATCTTAGCTAGTTGATATTTATGTACTGCTTGAATTGGAAGTGTCAGTTTTTCAAGCTTTGTTTAACGGAGAACTTACTATGAAATGTGATTTCTCAAAAAGTATTTTCAACTCAAAACAGTGCTTTAATAGTATTATAATAATTATTCTTGATTGAAATTAAATATTTCCGTGGAAGGATAAAAATCTATTATCGATTTTGTAAGACAGCTTCTTCAGAAATGGGTGGACATGGAGTGAACTTGGTCTCTTTATAAACTTCTCAATAGAAATATACAGGGTCTGACTTAAATTAACTAGTGATTATTTATTGTATACCAATTATAATTATTAGGGCACTTGGGAACAAATACATAGAGCAGTAACTGCAAAGTATATTACCAGAATGCAGTGGTTGCCTTGTTTAGGCACCTTGGAATTATTTTAGTAAAACTATTTACGAAGATAGTAATGATCTAATTTCTAAAGAGTAGTCAATTTTTAAAGATATATGGATCCTATTTATCTCAAATGACAATTTAGCAACTTCTATGATACGAATAGCTAAGGGCTACTTATTGTTAAAAAATAAATATAAAGTGAAGAATGTAAGAATTTCTCTCTTATTTTGTTTAACTCAATGAGTTTATGGTAGTTTTTATTTTATGTTGTAATATAGGTATTTGTTCATAAAACGTTTCTTGTGTATATGTATAATATATGGTCTTCAATATTAATGGTAGATACTATTTGGTGTGCCTTTCTTTGATATTTTTAAAGTTAGATGTTAAGTGCTAGTGCAAAGTTTTTACTTTGCGATGGTGGTCTAGGTTCTGATTGGATATTCATCTTCCTAAGGTAGAACCCATCGGTAACTTTTACTGATATCTGATCTTTGGTTTGGGAATGGAACATTCAGTGTTGCTCCCAGTTTCTTTCCTCAGATGTATGCAATTCTGGCAATAGAACATGGAGTTCACCCAATAGTGCATGCGATATTTTTCAAATAATTAGAGAATCTTATGTTTTAAAATGGTTCATCCCTATTGAGAATATAAACAAAAGTTGAAGCCAATTTCAATCATGAGTGATATTGGGCAAGCTATGCAAAAGTCAATGATGGAGGTGGTAACTGGTGATTCGACACTCTTATGCAAAATTTTTAACAGCAAAGTGATTAACATAATTGAAAAGTAGAATCCATGAGAAAGATTTTAATACCAGAAAAGACCTTGTTTCTTGAGTATAGACCCAAATTCATTGATTTAATAATAATAATAATCTGCACCCAATTTTCTTGAAAATATCACTCTTATTTTTCCTTTGATTATGACAATATTTAACTTTGATTTAATTGCACTATGCCATAAAGAAACAACTTCTGTATATGCTGAATCCCTTCCAAGTAAGTTCTTGTCAACATTTTTTTCTGTGAAAATGTATCAACAGTGCATGCCATTCTCCCGTAAGAAATACATGGGCCCATATGATTTACGTGGTGTTTTCATGATGTTGGACAGAGTATACATGCATACTTGAAGCCCAACTAGCACACATTAACATTGCTCTCTGACGTTTTATTCACTCTTCTGACTATTTTCTTGAAGTAAAGTTTCTAATGACTATCTCCTACTCGCCCAAATATATCATGGACATGGGGACAACAATTTAGGGTATATGTGAGGGTTTTCACAAAATATATTACTGAACACAGTAAACTTTTGCAATAATGAAATTGAGAGGACTGAAAAATTGTCAGTTCATTATTAAAATTTTGTTATTGCAAGACTCCATGTGTGTATGCAACACAATGTTGTAAGGTACTAGTATTCAAAGTTATTAGACTAGTTATAAAATGGGCATTTTTCTTTTATATGAAAAATGAGGTTCAAGGATCTATGATTAGGTTACAATCATCTCTTGGAATCATATGTATTCTGTATTGTATAAATTATAGCACATTTTTACAAATCTACTTAAAATTTCTTTCTAATGCAACAATTCCAGGAAAAGGGAAATTACAAAATAGCTAAATCATGTAAAAATAATTACATGCATGCACCAAACAGTAGTTGGTGCACAAAAGATAGGAAATTCAAATTTAGTTTCAAACAGTATGATGAACAAGTACACAAACCATTTACAGTGAGAAGGATTATCCCACATTTACAAATTCTAAAAGATTAATGAGTGTATTTATAAAAACAAGACAATCTTAAGTGAACAGTTCCTCATAAACCAACTGGAAGAAACCTTTATTTAAATAATAATTGTCATAAACCTAGAACACAGAGGTGTCATCACACTATTTTGGCACTACTTCTTATTAAAAGAGAGCACAAGATCAAGCTCATGGCTTGTTTTCATGAATTTGCAACAATTTTGAAGAACTATTATATATTTTTTCTTTGTGTATTTCTAAAAGAATTTAAGGTCACACTCTGAACATTGCATATTGTTTTTCCTTAATCATCTGGAAGATCTGTGAAACGTAACTGCAAATTTTGCAGTACACAAATCGATCCCAAAGTCCCTAGGACCATAGGCAGGTGGTGAGATTAAGGAAGGATGTTAGAGCAGATACCATAGCATTGACGGTAGTAACCGCTCCTTTAGCGAGTCCAGGAATGGGTCCTCTATACCTAATATCATGTAGTGTTCGGAATTATTATTACGCTTTTTGTCCTCTCGAGTATTTGAGGGTTTTAGGAAAAGCCGTAAACCCGGTCTTAAAACCTGATGAGGATACAGTCCTTGCCCAACACCTCCCCGCGGTAGAGGACGGTAAACGTATACAAGTGGCATACGGCGGAGATTGGGAAGGGGCCGAATGGGTACCGGCATACGTATCCAACCTCCACGTCTTCAAATGGAGGAAAAGGGCATTCTGTTGTCCTGGGGTTGCCAGATGGGTCCCGAAGTCGCTAGAGCCATAGGCAGGTGCAGAGATTTAGGAAGGGCGTTAGAGCAGATTCCTTAGCAGTGAGGAGGGTAGGAACCGCTTCTTTAGTGCTTCCAGTGTCTTAAGCTAGTCTTTTTGTTTCGTTTGTTTGTTTCTTTCCTCCTCTTCAGAGGGTGTTCCCGAGGTTCCTGTTCATCATGGGCACATACAATTCAGTGCCTTCACACACATCAGATCACGGCACCATACATGCGACACCTACCACACCACAAGAAACATCAATTCCTCAGTCATTGCTCACACCATTTTTCTCCTCACTGTTCACATTAATGTATTTCATGATGTATTTTTATTGTTAACTAGAGTGGGTGCATATCATGTTTTGTATGTATTTTGTATGCTTAGAACGATGCACTTAGTTGTATATTTTATTTTATATTATATATATGGAAATGCTTTTTGATTTGCTAGGTTTAAGTTATCATGATTCTAGTTCATAGTTTAAGTTGTGCATTTCTATTCCATGACTGGTTAACTTTTGTTTATTTTTTGTGGTGTGTAAGGGTACTATTCTTTATAATTCCCATGAATATTTTTTTCAGGCCTTATAATTTGAGTCTTTTTTCCACAGGTAAAGAAGCGCTGCTGTATACGTAGGATAGATCTAGCTGAGAACGTACGAGAAATATTTCAGCTGGTAGGTCGAATTGAGAGTTAATTAGTTAGCTCTTTTTTCTGGAGTATGCATGAGCCATCATGCTTGATGTAGGTGAATATTGTTTTATTCGGTATGTAATTTCTCGAGAAGTGGTGTTTTCTCTTGCGCATATTCTTAGGGTAAATCGTGTCTGTTAGTCCGTTATTTATACTAGGTTTCTATTGGGTTTATCCAGTGGTATTCATGAGTTGGCTGCCTGTAATGAGTGTGTGTGTGAGTGGTTGTGTTCATGATTTATTATTGCTTAGTCGTTAATATTGGTTTTGGTGTTTTTAGTTCATGCATGTGTGTAGTTATTCTTGTTGTAGATGATTTCTGGTGTTGGGATTTGCATGATATGTCTAATTCTTTACCATATATTTTTTGAATTCAGTGTTACACATAAACCAATGTGAGAATTAAGTCAGTGATGGCTTTTGCCTCTACTAGGAATCTCAATTTGTATTTTTGTCTATGCTTAAAATTTTGGGTACCCTAAGCAAAATGAATTGGGACTAGCATATGGGATTTTGTACATTTTTCTTGGGATATTTTTGCTTGTATGTCATAGGGCAGGAGGGATTAGATATAGTATTTTTCTGTATAAATTGTGATTTCTAGTGTTGTACAACACTTACTTTGTTATCTTTAGTTTCGTTATTCATATACCTGGTTTTAAACTTAGAGAATGTCAATGATTACCATGGAGAATCATTTGTCATTTTCTTCTCCATATAAATTCTTATGAATGTTATACAATGGCGTTGAGTTTGGGACCTTATCGCCCAGAGGAAAGTTACCTCTGCAACCACCACCTGGTATGTCAGAATTCGCCAGAATTAGTATTCAGCAATTGGTTGTAATTGTTTGTTGGCTTATTGGTAAAAATCCAGATCAAGCAAATGTGGCCTTATTTCAGACCATTACATTGGCCATGCTACAACTGGGTTTTAAGATGGTGCAATTTAAATTTGGTTGATTTAATGGAGTTTTTGTAGATTCATTTTCTTATGGCTTTCATGCCCTTGAAATATTCACATGATTGCTCCTCCATGGTTTTTACATCCATTCCTATTAATAGAAAATCTCTTAGGAAATGGAATGTAAAATCTCTTATATATGAAAACAATTGCTCTATATATGGTTTTTCAGTGAATCTCAAATTTGGGAATTATTATTCATCACTATTTTCCAATGGTAATACTCTTTAGTATTACTAAATGAAATTGAAAGTTTATGGAAAATTTTCCAAAGTAACTTAGTGTCATGCCACTAGACATGCCCAAATAGGCACAGAGAGACAGTGGTGAGACACCAATGGGTGCAGGCACCAAGAATACTCTGTGATGTACTACTACTAAACTAAAAGTCCTAGGCTTGTAATGCAAAGAATTCTATCTCTTAGATGGCCTTTGATGGTTCATTCCAGTGTTTCAATATGCTATAACTTCTATGCCAAATCTGAATACAATGTCTTAATGATTTGGTGTCTATTCTATTCTTAATTTGGCATATTGAATATGATTCAAGTCTGATAAATACTGCCTTACTAACATGGAAACCTTCCTGAAAGTATACTGCAATATTTCTATCCATTGCTGATTCAGTGTACATTAATCTTTCCGAGTGACTTTATTGGTTCACCTTACCCAATTTCAATCTGATATTAGATGTACACCTTCAATAATGTTTTCCAGATGCCTACGTTCGAGCGCCTCTGTGCCGTGTTATCAAAATGTTTTATCTGCTCAATCAGTCCTTTGGTCGTCTTCTTGGTTTCTTCACCTCTCTTGATGTGAAGTTGAGAACTTTTTGTATGTGTGTGTGGGTGTGTGAATGTGGATCATTTAAAGGAAAATGTGTGTGTGTGTTTTAAAGGGACATGTATGAGTGTGTATGTGAATGTGTATTTTTTATTGTCATTCTTAACTTGGTTTCGGTATGGTTGTCCTAATTGAGGGTCTCTGAATTCTTACAGAACTTTTAAGGTATTAAATATATTGTTATATTTCTGTCCAATTTATGATTGATGTGCATGAAAAGATTATGAACTGCCTTTGGGAGGTATTAGAGGGGTCTCCCTCTCAGGAAATAGCAAATGTCTGTCAGATTTGCCTTGTGGCATCCTCTCTTAACTAGATATATTACTAAAAGCAGAATTCCTTCTAATACATATTAAGGAGCAGGGTCCAATGTAAATAACAATATTCTTAAAAATCTATGGTGCTCTGCCCCTTGGAAAAAAAGGAAAAAAGAACGCCTAAAAAATGCAATAATATTTTAAAATTATAAAAATAAAAAAAAAAGAAAAAATATGATAAATAAAAAATAATACATTAAATGCAACAAAAAACAGTATAATAAAAAAGAAAAAATACTAAAAAAGGCACAACAGGTGACATCACCAATTTAGTATTTAAGACTAGAATTAGGTTAAACATAAGTTAAACAAAAAAAATGTTAAAAAGAAAAAATATGTAATAGTATGCAATTAGAAATTAGTACCCCTAAAAATGTTCCTGGCTTGGGGACAAGTACACTTTTCCTTGGTGCCACTCAGTGGTAAAAGGTGCAAGAAACTCATCAAATATATTGATATAATTATATCAATATAATCTTTCAAGTGAACTCATGAAGCTATATATTCAGCCTTATATCTTTCTGACCAATTACTACTTTGGTATTGTGGCAAATTTTCCAAAGTAGTCCATTTTTTATGATGCTCTTTTTCAAGTTGCTGCAAGATTTCTCAGCAAGAAGGCAAAACCATCAGGCTTATGCCAGAACCTGTACTACTTAGGTACTGTTTGGTGTGTGAATATCCTGCTATCCTGAACTAATTGTGCTAGCAGAACAAATGGAAGCAATTGTGAAATGACACTGGCTGAACTTCAAACTTCCTGTGTCATAGAGTGACACAGGATCATGTGATGAGAGAAGCCCAAACAGGCAGAGAGAGACAGTGGTGAGACACAATTTGGTGCAGGCACCGAGAATCTTCTCTGTGATCTAGGAAAACTACAAGTCCTAGGCATTGAATTCCATGCTTTATATACCATTGATGGATACTGTATTTAACCAAAGTGGTTTCCTTTCTGTTGTGCTATGCTGAGAACTGAGTAAAGAACTTTCATTTATTGATATTATATATATTCATCTGAATATGGTGCCTTAATATTTTGACTTCCAGTTCTATTTTTAATTTCATCAAATTTATATCAAAATGTTTCAAGTCAGTCTATGCCAATCTTTGTTCTGAATTCAATATGTTTTCTGATGTGCAAATCAGGAGTGTTATTTCCCTTGCAAAAGTGATACAATCCTGAGAGTATACTGTAGTTTGTTTTTTATGGGTACTTGATGGACATTAATCTAGTGGAGTCTTTCTTTCTGAGCGACTTTATTGTTTCTGAAGTGTGAAGTTGAGAACTTTTTGTATAGGTGTGTGGGTGTGTGAATGTGTATATTCTTTATCGTCATTGTTTATCTTGTTTTCGGTTTGGTTGTCCTAATTGAGGGTCTCTGAATTGTTACAGAACTTTTAAGGTATTAAATATGTTGTTATATTTCTGTATTGTCCAATTCATGATTGATGTGCATTAAAAGATTATGAACTGCCTTTGGGAGGTTTTAGAGGGGTTTCCCTCTCAGCATAGGGCAAATGCCAGGCAGATTGCCCATGTGGCCCCCCTCTTAAAATTAAATAAAGATATTAACAATAATTCATATGTTTTTATTTAAATTTCATTCCATACCTAGTACAGCTAAAGAAAAAGCTATGTTTTGTACCAAACATTCCCATTTTGCACATCATGCTTGATATTGTTAACAAGTATTGCTTTTGTCAGAGAATCATTCATTTTGTCAGAAAATTTTGTATTGAAATTGAGACAAACTTGAGAAAAATAAGTATCAAGATATATCTCTGTAAGTAGATTTTGTTTTGGATGATTTAGATACAACTTTTAAATTTTTTCATTCCTGAATGCAAATAATTATGCTGCTATTTTATGTTGCTACTATTTATCATATAATTAAATTAATTTAACTTAGGAGAGTTAAAGACATATATTACTTAGATATTTACTTCCTCATTTCACCTTCCAGTATATAAGAATAAAGTACGAGGATAGATTTTAGTAAATATTCTAAAAATAAAGCAGATACATAATATAAACTTAATACATTTATAGTGGTACCCAGATAGGAGGCTTTTCAGGGGACCAAGTAATTGACTATTTACAAATTTTGTGATTGAAATGTGAGATATTGTGCTACAGAGCAATTTATACCGAAGATATAGATTATTTATTTCCTTTACAAATTAAAACTTAAGGGGGAAGATGTTTCAGCTCTTACTATGAAATAAGTCCTAATAATGAAGTACCTGTTTATTATGCTTTATATTCCATATCAGAAGATTTATATGGAATCCTTGGGGACTCTAAACATTTTTGATCTATTGTTTGTATTATTCGTTACTTTTTTCTATTTTAATGAAAGGTTTTTCTTATATTTTTCAATAATTTTCATCTTTTTTTATCTAGCCAGCGATAGCTCTCGCAATTTTTTTCCGCACAACGCAGAATCTCATTTCCGTACGAAATTACCTCAATGCATTCATTTTGAGGGCGATAACGAGTGGTACATGGGATTGGCGAAGATATCATTACCATCAATCACCAGAATATATACCGACATAATCAAACCTCAATTCGTAGGTGATTCATTGGGCCGTTGCCTCCGTGTAATAAATTTTAATTTCAATCAATCGCTCACGGATCCACGGAGATCAAACTTATTAAGATATTACGACATGGACGGAGTTCCGCTTAATCCATAAGCCGAAATTTATTTAATATTTATTTTGCGAAATAAAGCTTATAATATAATAATAATCGAACTTCACTATGTATGTACATTAGGGCGTACCGAAAAACAAAACTTTTTAGTAGCGGGAACGTAATAGGTTGGAAAAGTTGCCTTTTAGGCTCAATAACAAATGAGCAAAAGATGGGCTCTAACAAAGTTCGTCTTGAGCCTGACCAAAGAGCTCGAAAATTCGAAATTTTAGTGAAAATTGCGTTTTTTTAGGTAAGTTAAATTTTCGACGGAGCATACATATATTTGATTAAATGGCTGTTTTAATTAGTTTTGATCGAGGAACAATTAAATTAAGCCATTAAAACCAAATATGACGAGATATCATACTTTTAAAATTTTTGGAAACACCATGGAAAGTGGCAGCACCTCGCTGGTTCAGCTGCAGTGAGCTACTCAGGACTCATCATGAGGTGGTGCCTGCTAATCGAGTCCCGCCCGCCTACACACCCATGGACGCATACCAGATAACTAGCTGATGTCTTTGAAGGCTGCTTTTGTTCCAGTTTTTGGTATTCGCGAGAGGATCTTCTCTCCTATGAACCCGTCTCTTGCACTTTGTTAGAGCCCATCTTTTGCTCATTTGTTATTGAGCCTAAAAGGCAACTTTTCCAACCTATTACGTTCCCGCTACTAAAAAGTTTTGTTTTTCGGTACGCCCTAATGTACATACAGCAAAACGGTTGTAACATAAATGATGGGATTGCTCGATGAATTCATGCACATGATGGCGCAATAAATGTGCGAGTCAATATTTGTGAATGAAGTGAATGCTTGAGTAATTAATTTAGGTCCAGTTGGCTGGAACCACCGGCGGCACTCAATATCGTGATCATGCCGGAATTCCATTTTCCGATCATTAAAAACAGTTTCCGGTAGATTTGCCCACAAAAGTTTCCAATCATTTCAATAAACTAGTCACGTTTTCCCCCTGGAACACACAAAGAGAGAGTTTGAGTTGAAAGCTGACATTTTGTAGAACTCCTAAAGTAGGAATACATTTAGTGGGGTTACCCAGTACCTTTAAAAGAAGAGTTCTTAAAGGTATTTATATATTTGGAAATCAAACTGCAGTTCTCCTTATTCACGCATATGTTTATATTTTGTTCTGTTTTTCCATAA
This sequence comes from Pachydiplax longipennis, assembly GCA_036926295.1. Taxonomy (NCBI): domain Eukaryota; kingdom Metazoa; phylum Arthropoda; class Insecta; order Odonata; family Libellulidae; genus Pachydiplax; species Pachydiplax longipennis. The sequence goes on from JAVFKF010000065.1 coordinate 691,203, forward strand.
AAGTATACAAAGTAGCAACTAGGTGTGTGATATCGAATTGTATTTGCCTTGAAATTTCAACCTCTTTAAGAATTTAGTACACTTATATATTTTTGATTATATTTCCTCAACATTGAGTGTCTGCCAATTTGTACTTTGTAAGGTTAATTTAAAAATTCATGTATGCTGCAGTAAGACGCCTTAATTTGAAAGGTGCATTATGATCTTTATTCTTACATTTGAGTAACCAGAGAAATACCAAAGGCTTAGTTACATAAAGTACGTACGTACACATACATGTACATTCCACACTTTCATCTACGCATTTAATGAAGGGATAGGGGGTCTTCTAATATTACAATAAATACTGAAGTTTTGTTATGGCATCATAAGGCAATAAAAACTATAAGACCCAAAGCAGAGGTCAAATGAGACAAGTGTTATAATAGAAGCAAAGGAAAAAGAGCATGAACCGAAATAAAATGAATGAAATGAAAAATGAACTCTTAGTTATCATTATTTAGTTATGATATTCATATCATAAGTGATAATTGGTATGAACGTTGTAAAAGATCTTCTTCTTTGTTCTTTCTGTCCTAGGACAGGTTTCAACGAAATTTATGTCTCCACAAAATTCGGTTTTGGGTATCTCTCTTCATCTCGACATATTTCCTTCCTTCTTTGATGTCTGTTAGCATCCCATACTTCCTCCGTCCTCTTCCTCTCTTCCCTTCTATTTTCCCTTCTATTATCACTTTCTGTATTCCGTTCCTCCTTAAAATATGTCCTATCCAATTTGCCTTCCTTTTCCTGCCTTCCTTTTCCTTTGTAAAAGATATCGGTGTTAAATTCCGAGATAAAATTTATTAATTTTTCAGGAAGGATAATTAAAAATGCGAGACTTAAGGAAATAACTCGCGATATTTTTATGAACGGGTTTTCACGTGAAACGGGACGATTTAGAGCCCTATTATGCTCCCGAAGATTTCCTTTGTCTTCCGAATATGTCGACTAAGAGAGTTTTTGCCGCTCTGAATTCGAAGGAAGAGGAGAGTTCTGGTGTTCTTCTACGTAGTTCTGCATGCCGTCACCAGACAACTGAAGACAACCGGCGGTTGCGAAAAAATTCACATCACCTGCTGATCATTTTGCTGTGATTCTGGTTCCTTCAAATTGTATTGGACAGTATTGTTCGAAGCTGAGATTTTAGGTATATTGGTGTAGAACTATTGATCTTTTGGCATCTTTAAGTTATTGGAATCAGTGAAAGCTGAAAAACAAAGAATTTAGTAATTGCATCGAAAAGATTGAAATATATCAGTGATACTAATGCTTAAGGTAGTCTGTAAATCGTCCCGATATGATTGCTTTGCTGATGGCCATAAATTGTTTAAAATTTGATAGTTAAATTTCTATAATATTATATATATAGGCTATGATTGATTTTCATTGTTTGTCTGCTACATTTTGTAAGCTATTACTTCAATTGATAAATTATTTGATAATTGATTTATGTTTAAATCGGCAGTGAAACATGAATGGGACCGAATTTTTTTCTGCTAGCCGCACGGTAATATTTGCCGTAACTTGCACTGCATTGGGTATCTCCTATCTTGCTTGGTGGTTGCAGAATAACATAAGACATGCCAGACGTAGGAAGAAGAGGAATTATAAAGGGGTGATTCCAACAGAGTGGGAACTCTTCGGTCATTTAACGGCCTTAAAGCTTTATCCTCTCAAATCAGGAAAAGGAATCTTTCTTGAAGAAGCGGAGCCAACTTCGCTGGGTCTTAAGTCAGGATCACTAAGGGATAGGTAAGAATCGGAAACGTCTGAAAAAATCAGATAAGTATTCCACATGCTTTATATAACTCTTATTTAACCCGCATTCTGTTCATTATATTTTTATATCTTTGATGTAATCAGTAATAGAGGATGGTGTTTCTTAAAGGTACTTAAACTTATAGTCAGAGCAGGAGCTGCAGGTTACCATTATTGTATTGTTTGCATTATAATTTCTTAGTGAAAAAAAGTTAATTAAGTTGGCAAGGAAACTTAATCAGATCATCCTCTAATGTATTCCCTCATGTATGTTAAGAAAATCTATCCCCTTTTACTAAGATCATTTGCCTCATTTCTGATTTCTCATGCCTGATTTCTGCCTCAACCTCTTTGTGGGGTGGCTTTTGATGGAGATAAGCAAATGTTATGTTCAGATTATATTAATTGCAAAGGAAACAAATGATGTTAATTGTTGTTAATAATAATGGGGTAATTGTTAGCATTACAAGTTGAAAACTTTATTTCAGTTTTCCTTATGTTAATCATGAGGGTGCACCAAATTCTGATTGTAAATACTTTTTAAAATACATAAACATCTTTCTCTTCATGAATTCATTACAAATATCTACAGATGTGACCATACATTTCTCTAAAGGTTTTTCATTGTCTTTGATGAGAGTGGAAACTTTATTACTGGGAGAAAATATCCTAAAATGGTTTTAATAAGTGTATCATCTGCAGAAAATGGATCTTATATGTTTGAAGCACCTGGACATGATCCCTTGATCATAGAATCTCCTGAGAAACTCAAAAAGCAAGATTATAAGGATCGTAAATTCAAAATCAGGTTTGTAACTCTTTATTTTGCATTTAGTTTGTTCAATCTTGTATAACTTGGCTTTGAATGATAAAAATTGCAGGCTTTGGAGTGACAGAGTAACTGGCTTGGATGCAGGAGATGAGGCAGCTAAATGGATCTCTCAGGTGTTACTTTCCTGTGATGTAGGTTTACGAATTGGATCTTATGTTACTGAAATTGCAGTGGAAAGGAAGGTTACTCCACTTGACAAAATTTACAAGAATCTCACTTGTGATGACACTGTGAGTAGTGCAAGGTTATCGATTTACTGGTTAAAGTGGAAGTGGTAGGGATGCAGAAAAAGATTGTTTGCCTATACCTTTAACATAAATGAACTCAGCTTTATAAATATTATTAGAATTAGATGTAGAACTATGAAAAGAATTGCTATTTTAGAAGTAATTTTCTCATAGAATTTCTTCATTTCCTTTTTACATTTGTTCACTAACCTAAGATATTATTTTCAGTGCTTAAATGCCTTGAGCATCAAATTTTTGTTTCCTTTTTTCTTATCTTACCCAGTTAACATTTTACTTCAGATCTTTTATGAAATTACATGGGTACCAAAAACAGACCCTAGTCTAATTTTAGTGAGAAAAAAAGGATATCATGCTGGACTTAGATGTGTCTATGGTATGCTCCTTTTTGTTTATCATTCATATCATATAAGAATATTTGGCACTTTCTACTAATTATAATTAATAGAAATTATTAATCTATTTGTGTTGATCAATCCTTAAAGATTGTTTCTCAGTATATGGCTCTATTTCTAAGAATATATAATATTACCTTAGATCTGCTAATACACTATAAGGGTAATATTTATAAAAGCAAGCAATTTTATTTTTACATCTCAAAGTATTGAAGTTTTTCACTGAAAAATCATAAAGTAATCACCTTCCTATTCAAATTTCTTTAGTGTTTCTTTTTTTTACCTCAGTTGATTTCTGTTTGAGATATCTTAATTCTTTAAAATATCTTGCTCTTTGATTACAGTTTAGTGTTACTTTACTAGATGAATATTAATCTTATTTTGATGTTATAATGTAATTTGGGCTCCCAGATAGCCATGTGGGCAACGCGTTTGACTTCAATGGAAGCGGTTCCAGGTTTGATTCCCAGAGGGAGCCCACGTGCGAAATGAACTCAGCTGCTGAAGAACTTTTCACAATACTACTACAACTTTCCTGTAATTTTTTTATCAAAGCTTAAACCTTAAAGCATTATTATTCATCATTTTCAGGGAGCATATTCAGATCTTGCTGCATTTCTGCTGCTCTCAGAGGATTCTGTTGCAGAATTGAATGAACGTTTACAAGATAAAGACAAAGTCTCATATGAAAACTTTCGTCCAAACTTGGTAATCAAAAGCGAAGATGGGAAAAAACCATTTCTTGAAGATGACTGGCAATGGTGTCGAATTGGTGATGAGAGTGGAGCTGTTTTCAGATGTGTTAAACCTTGCACTAGGTAATTTATTTATCAGATGCCTCTCAAATTATTTATAGATAATAATATATACAGTCAAACTCGTTAAAGAAGCTATAACAGGAGTCACCAACTTAAGATGATCCTGTCCCCAGGTGTACTATGACACACAACAGTCGATAAATTGTGTGTATGGATCACTCTTCTATTATACGAGTAAAAGTTGCTTGAATACTGCAAGCTAATTGGTGAAAATTGACCAAAATATCCGATATTTCTGCAATACATATATTTGACCCCTGTTCACAATCCAGATTTTATCTTTCCATGTTATTGCAAATGCATCTACCATTGCATCAAACTCACAGTCATTTGGTATAATTCCTGTACTTATAAGTATGTACTTCTATATATAAAGTACATGGGTGGTCTGAAAAGTTTCCAACCCCCAGATTTTTCAGAAATCTTCAAAAATTATATATATATATATACACACACACAGGTATTTGTGTATAGAATCAGGAAAATGGATTGTGTAAATGTAAAATGTCTGTTTGTAATTATATATATATATATATATATATCAGGTAACACATTTACTCCGATATCTATATTGAAAATTCTCAGATCATTTTCACATGTCAATATATATAGTATATATCATACATACAGTTATATAACTCACTTAGATGTGAATAAATCATTTATTTTAGTTTGCTTATTTCTATTTACAACAAATTCTTTTTTGAAATTTATCTGTACATCAATAAGGCTACTTAATGCTTTGCTGTTGTCTTTTAAAATGCAAAATTTTTTTAACAATTCAATTTGGTGGAAAGCAGCGACATACGATAGCACAGGCATCTCATCCACCATGGTCTCAGACTCACTGTTATCACTTTCACTATTACAGTCATCTCCTTCTTCAAGAGTATTTTTAACAATTTCTCCTATGCTAACCTCATGTTCCACGGTCAACAGATCAGAGTCAATGCTCACATATTCGGTACTTTCGCCTGCATTGTTTAACATAATTTCTAACTGCAAGCCATCTTCCACCTCTGGTGACAATGCAGCATTGCTGAACCCTGAGTTAACAAAACAATTGCACACCGTTGAACTTTTTATATTTTTGACCGCTCGATCAATCCAAAATATTGCGTCGAGAACAGTAATCAATTTCCCCGCACGAGTGTGGGAATGCCCCTAGTCAACTTTGGATAGCATGTTTTTTAAAACGAACTGTCTGTATAGGACTTTGAAATTTTTAATGATGCCTTGGTCCATTGGTTGTAATACTTATGTTGTGTTTGGAGGGAAAAAAATTAATTTGATATTTTTTAACTTTAAATCAGAATGGCAAGGAGCATTGTGAAGAAATAGCTAAATCTTTCTTTTTTCCTTTCCCATTTCTTTATCGAAATTTTGCAACCACTCTTTCATTATCTCTGTGCTCATCCAAGCCTTCTTATTTGATTTCCACGTAATGGGCAGTTTATGTTTACTCTCTCCTTTAAAGCATCTTGGATTTTCAGCTTTTCCTATCACCAGCGGTCTTAAAATATCACCTTCCATGTTTGCGTAAAGTAAGACCGTCAGCCTCTCCTTGGACGCCTTCCCTCCAGAGCATTTTTCTGTTTTAAGGGCCAGAGTTTTGTTAGGTAAGGCCCTAAAAAACAACCCCGTTTCATCTGCATTGTAGATGTCCCTGGGTTCGAAGTTTTCTAGTAGCACAGGTAACCTTTTAATCCACTCCGTAGCACCTTCTTTGCACACCTCTGCAGCCTCCCCGCACACAGCCTTAAACACGATATTATGTCTTATATGGAATTTTTCCAGCCACCCATTTGAGGCCTTAAAGTTCTCTACCCCCAGTGCCACTGCAACTTCCAGCGCTTTTTCCTGTAAAAGTGGTCCGGAGACTGGTAAATTATTTGCCCTCGTGAACTCGTGATTTCGTGAACCACTCGAAGAGAACAGCATCCAATTTGCTTCCAGACTGAATCACTTTTTTAGCGTTTTCATTGTGATTATCCATCCACAACTTCATGATGGTCTCCTTCTGCTTCAGAATATCAGCAATCTTATTGTTAGTCTTACTCACACCAAAATGAACCGCTGATTTACGGACACCACTCTGTTCTTTATCCGCATGTTCCAACACCTGCACTTTCTCCCTTAAGGAAAGGCTTTTACCCTTTGGCATCACGTAATTAAATCGATATGCTACGTAGCACTGAAAAAAGAATGAACTGTTAACGGACAACTGACAGCAATGTGGAGAGGTTTGAAATGTACTGAAAGTGCATGAATCTGTCGAAAGTGGTTTTTACATGCACCAGTAGAAGATGGCTTGTAATTGGCAGAGTATGATTTATTGGCAGTCGATTGTCCGAGAGCAGCGGTCACCCTACTCGCGTCTTACTGAGGCCTCCTTTGTGGCCGTGTCCCGCTATCCTGGAGGCCCCCATGAGGTGCTCCTTCGTTTGGGATTAGCATTACCAAGAACTCATTCCAGGGCATCGTTTTGTTTATTGCCTCTCTACGAGTTCTGCTATCTTTAGACATATGCCTACAAATCATAAGCAAACGCTTTCTCGAGGGTCCTACGCTAGGGTGGATCGAAAAAATTTTTTTCCAAAATTGGTATACGGCTAGTGCTTAAAGTTTGTGGTTGGTGGTCCTTATAAACCATAAGAAATTTCAGCTCTATCGGAATATGTCCGGATGCTGCAAATTTTAGTCAAAATTTTAAATTTTTGTGAAAAAATGTCAAAACTTTGCAATTTTTTCTGATGATTCTATCTATTCTATCCCTATATCTTATATATATATATATATATATATATATATATATATATATATATATATATATATATATATATATATATCTATTATATATAGCTAATATATATATATATATATATATATTATATATAGCTAATATAGATATATATATATATATATATATATATATATATATATATACAAGTAAAAGTTGCTTGCATACTGCAAGCTAATTGGTGAAAAATTTACAATAAGTTTCCCTTACGGGTATCATTTTCGAAGCTTATCCAGCAAAAATCTTAAAAATTGCCGCAATGCATTTCGAACGTGAGAATTTTTCATCCATCTGGCATCGAACTCACGGTCATATGTAACCTTTCTTCCACTGGTTCTATAGAAAACTACTTCAAACGGAAACGCTGTGATTTTGAATAGTCTCCTGCATTGAGAAAGGCCTCAAAACAATTTTTAAAAATTTGCGTAAATGACCGCCTGGCGTCGAACACAGGACCCATTTGTGAGAGAAAATGGCATACGAATAATAGATAAGCGCCACTCTGACGTGTTTCAAAGTTTCAATTCAATATCTTATCGGGAAGGACATAAAATAAGTTTCCGTTATTCCCATTTGAAATGCATGGTAGAATCGGAATGACACTCTTGCATCGAACCAAGGACCACAGGAGAAATATTGACCCTTATGAAAGAATGTTCTCAAACGCCTCTGTCACCATTCCGGGTTTTATCTTTCCAGCTTATCGGGAAGGATTTTAAAAAAATCATAAAAGATTTCACCAATGCATTTCTTACGGAAGCATTTCGAACCCACCTGGCGTCGAACACACGGTCATTTGCTAACATTTCTTCCTTTGATACTATGGAAGACCATCTCATCTGCAAACACCGAGATTTTGATTGCTCTATCGCATCGAGAACGGCCTCAAAAGAGATTGCAAAAATTCGCGCAAATGACCGCCTAGCGTTGAACTCAGGACCCTTCTGTGAGAGAAAATAGCGAATTAATATTAGGTAAGTGCTATTATGACTTATTCTAAAGTTTCGATTCAATATCTTATCGGGAACGTCCTAAAATAAGATTCCGTTTTCCCCGTTTGAAATGCATGGTGGAATCGGAATGACCCTCTTACATCGAACCAAGGACCACTAGACGAACTGTGAAATTCATGAAAGAATGTTTTTGAACGCCTCCGTCACCACACGGAGTTTGATCTTTCCAGGTTATCGGGAAAGCATTGAAAAAAAATGACAAAAATTGCAGCAATGCATTTCTTATGGAAGAATTTTGCATCCACCTGGCGTCGAACTCACTGTCATTTTGTAACATTTCTTCTATTCGTAATATAGAAGACTACCTCAACTTCAACCTCCGAAATTTTGGTTACTCTATCTTAACGATAAGTGCCTCAAAATAATGTTCAAAAATCTGCGCAATGCATTCTTATGGGAAAATTTCGATTTTTGGGAATTTCTGGCATCGAACTCATGATACCTAGCGTCGATGTCTGCATTATTCTTGCATCTAGAGTGGAGGGCCAGTACTTGGAAAAAATCTGAAGTCGATGGCGCTTGTGGAACATGGTCAGAATTCGTATCCCCTATATATATAGGTATATCCGGAGAGTTAGCTATATATAATAGATAGCTAACTCTCCGGATATACCTATATAGATATATATATAGATATAGGGGATACGAATTCTGACCATGTTCCACAAGCGCCGTCCACGTCAGATTTTTACGACGTACTGGCCCCACACTCTAGATGCCAGAATAATGCAGACATCGACGCTAGGTGTCATGGGTTCGATGCCAGAAGGTCCCAAAAATCGCAATTTTCCCATAAGAATGGATTTTTGAAAAATTTTTTGAGGCACTTATCGGTAAGATAGTGGAACCAAAATCTCAGAGGTTGAAGTTGAATTAGTCTTTTATATTACGAATGGAAGAAATGCTACAAAACGACCGTGAGTTCGACTCCAGGTGGGTGCGAAATTCTTCCATAAGAAATGCATTGCTGCAATTTTTGACAATTTTTTTGATTGCCTTCCCGATAAGCTGGAAAGATAAAACCCGGAATGGCGACAGAGGCGTTTGAAAACTTTCTTTCATGAATTTCATCGTTCGTCTAGTGGTCCTTGGTTCGATGCAAGACGGTCATTCCGATTCTACCATGCATTTCAAACCGGGAAAACGGAATCTTATTTTAGGACGTTCCCGATAAGATATTGAATCGAAACTTTGGAAGAAGTCAGAATGGCACATATCTAATATTATTTTGCTATTTTATCTCACGTAAGGGTCCTGAGTTCGACGCTAGGCAGTCTTTTGCGCGAATTTTTGCAATCTGTTTTGAGACCGTTCTCGATGTGATAGAGGAATCAAAATAACGGTGTTTGCAGATGAGATGGTCTTCCATAGTACCAAAGGAAGAAACGTTACCCAATGACCGTGTGTTCGACGCCAGGTGGGTTCGAAATGCTTCCGTAAGAAATGCATTGGTGAAATCTTGGACGATTTTTTTAAATGCCTTATCGATAAGCTAAAAAGATAAAACCCGGAATGGTGACAGAGGCGTTTGAGAACATTCTTTCATGACATCCGCTGTTTCTCTAGTGGTCCTTGGTTCGATGCAAGAGCGTCATTCCGATTCTACCATGCATTTCAAACGGGAATAACGGAATCTTAATTTAGGACCTTCCCGATAAGATACTGAATTGAAACTTTGAAACACGGTAGAGTGGCACTTATCTAAGATTCGTATGCCATTGTCTCTCACAAACGGGTCCTGTGTTCGACGCCAGGCGGTCATTTACGCAAATTTTCTAAAATTGTTTTGAGGCCTTTCTCTATGCAGGAGACTATTCAAAATCACAGCGTTTGCGTTTGAAGTACTTTTCTATTGAACCAGCGGAAGAAAGGTTACATTTGACCGTTAGTTCGATGCCAGATGGATGAAAATTTCGCATGTAAGAAATGCATTGCGGAAATTTTCCAGAATTTTGCTGGATAAGCTTCGTAGATGATACCCATAAGGGGAACTTATTATAAATTTTTACCAATTAGCTTGCAGTATGCAAGCAACTTTTACTCGTGTGTGTGTATATATATATATATATATATATATATATATATATATATATATATATATATATATATATATATATATATATAGGTTTATCCAGAGAGTTAGCTATATATAATAGATATACCAGTACTACTGGTACTTGTACCAGGGTGGTATGTCAGGGGTGTAGCCAGAAATTAACTAATTACTGGCATGATTAACTGTATTTATGTAAACATTTACAGTACAATTTTTGTTTTTTTGTATCATGGTGAATGAGTGATTTGTAAACCCTGCGGTTATTCTTTGCCAGGTTATGCCTTTTTATAAAGATTACTATGTATTATTTTGTAGGTGCATCTTTACTACTGTTGATCCAGAAACTGGAGTGAAGAATGAGCATATGGAACCTCTTAATACATTGAAATCGTAAGTACAACTATTCTTTGAAGATTCTATTCCCTTAATGCACATGAAGGAGAGCTAAAAGGAGAACAGTTTCATTCCAATTCAATTATATTCTGAATCAGTGTTATTCTTTAGCTTTATTTAGGGTAAATGTATTCTTGGTGTAAGAAAGATAGACATCCAAAGCAGGTAACATCAGGATAAAACTGTGACAAATTTCAAACTTAGTTTGAGTCAATTTCATGTGATTCTGTGATGTTCTTTTGTGTGTGTATGAATATATTTCTATGAAAATTTGCATTCAGAAATTTTCTTTAATTGAAGTAGAAGTATCTTGTATTCTATTCTTTAAGTTTTTTCATCCAGTGGGAACAGCAGAGAAATTTACTAGGATTGTATTTTGACTAGGACATTCCGGGTCAAAATATGAGGTATGAAAATGCCAGCTTAGTACTTTCATTACTCTAAATATGTAGAATTTTATTTTGTGATGCTTCTAGATTTCATTCATGAAACAAAATTCATGACCAGGTTAAAATTCACAAAAAGTTGCAGAATTCTATATAAGTTAGGTGGTTTTTGTTGGTACATAGTTAGAATAGGAGGGATTTATTTTTCCATTAAATAAAGACTTTCATATTGTTTTCATGGAATATACTTGCTACGACCGTATGCCTATACCGATCAGTTTTTACGCAACTGTTTATCTCCTTTCTACATAAAATATTTTGGAATCAATGTTCCTTCTTCAACTAAGCCTTTTCAGTAACAAGCAGTTCCTTGGGTTTCATATGATACTCCTTCCTGTTCTGTGTTCTCTGTTTTCTCAGCTGTTCATCAAAACTCACCATTCCATACTACAATCACCTCACAAACAGAGGTCCATATTAATGATTATTCTTTCTCAATTAGCTTATAAGGACCCTGTTACTTATTTTTTAATAATAATAGCCTATAGCACTGTCTTTAAATTGAATGTAAAGAAAGCACTGCTTTCCAAGTTCTGTTGTTGTGAATTTCTTAATTATAAACATGAAATCTATGAATTGGTAATTTCATTCTACTGGTCAATCTTATTTATGTTATCTTTTGTTAGCCCTCAGTGACTTAGAAAGTAGAATTTGAATTAGAAATCATTTAGTTATTTTATCTTAAGCTGTTTTGTATTTATTTATCTCCTTTTTTCTTTGAGTTTTGAGAATTATTTGTGGATGCTTTAATATTGTATGCTTGTATTGACTTATTCCATGCCATGTATTGTGGCATCAAGGAATTAATTAAATACTATAATATTTTGTTTTGATAAAATTTTCCTCAGGCTTACACACTACCTGTTGTTACATGGCATCATTCTTCCTGTTGGGTGCTTTTTAAAGAGCATTCCATTCAGTTAGCTCTGGTTCACACTGATCCTCTACATTATCACTTCAATCTGGGCCTTCCCTCAGCTCTTGCTTTTCTTTTAGGATAACTTTGTTCCCCTTTCAGCGTATATGACCAAACCACCTTAGTTGCAAATTGCTAATTTTATTAATTAACTAGTGAATTCCCTTGTCGAAAATTGTGGAAATTTAAATTACAAAAATTAAACTATTACTACATATATCTGATCCTTCTGAATACTCAAGAATAACTTTAATCACTCTTCAATTTAAAATATCCATCATGATGAAGCTGGCTGAAGCCATAAATGAATGCCTAAAAGTAGCTTGATAATATTTCATTGAGCCTTTAGTCTCACCTGACCCACCCCTCAGAATCTTTATACATTTGTACTTTACTAATATTTCTTTATTTAGCTACTAAAACAATATCATATTTCATTTACACTGTTAGCTTCTACATTATTTCCATGACAAAATTTTCCATGATTTTGAGAACAAAAACATTTACATGTGAATTTTTATTCACTAAGGCATTTATTTATTTCAAGGCACCTACAGCATAGAAAGTTATATTATTTGCAAATATTATCGCTGAATTTTTATTTCCAAAGTTTACTACTGCTTTTTTACCTTGAAAGGCTCTCCTTCATCATACTTTTCATATGGGCCTATATTTTCCATGTATTCTTATGAGATCAAAAATTGCCTCTGTTACCAGGGGGATGGGTTGTTTGTAGCTGCAAAATTACGCAGATTTTTCTTTATTTTGTCCAAATTCTCACCATTTCTAGTCATTTCTAGTTACGACCATAGAATCTCTATTCAATTTCATCTCTTTTGATACTTGTCTCAGTTGCCTGGACCATTAATTCTAATTTGATTCTGCAAAGGGAAGAAAATCTGTAATCAATCAATGAATTTTAGCTGCATATCTTGTGGGAGTGTTTTCTAGTAATCCAGAGTGAAATCCATGATACTTCAGATCAAATCAATTTGTCAGTCCATGCCGTAATTAATCTTCCTTGGACTTCTATGAGAGCATTGATTTCAAAACCCTATGATTCCATGATTCACACCACTCAGAACTGCGAGGATCCTCACTACACCATGCAAAGTATTTTCTAGGCTAGAGTACTCATCGGCGGTTTTCTGCACTTATCTCATATCTTCCCATAGCTCATTTTAAAGGAAGCCCTTTCCAGGCAAACACATCCTTTTCTGACCGCTGTTGCCATTTAAAGTTCATGCAGGAAGTTCAGTCAGTGATAGCTCTGGATTTCTGTGAGTGCTGCGTTCATTTTGGCCAGCACTGAACCATGCTTACTTTACTTCTTCCACCATCAAATTTAACAGCACATACAGTTATACCTATTTCACTGAGTTTCTCTGAGATAACAAATTTATGTGCTTTAGGAGAAAGATAATGCAAAGTTAATACAAAAGATCTCAAGTCCAGTTCATACAACATACCTGGTTTACTTTTCTGGGTTATTGTGTTTTCAGATGTCTAAGGTAGTAAACAACAAACATTGGAAGGAAGTGATATTTGTAACTTTTCTGCTCTGTTCTCTATAAGTAATTTTTCCACTATGGAATCAATAACTTCTTTGTCACTCAGAATTTTTTTCACCTGGTATTTTACTTTTTTATAGAAGTTTAATTTCTTTCTTGCACTACAAAAATATTTACTTTTTCACTTAATTGCTCAATTTGTTTCCTTCTTTGTGGTGTCAGTGATTCTGCCTTATCACTATATGAACAGTGTATTGCATCTTCCTCAACACTGAGTATACCTGAGAAGTTTACTGCTGCTTGAAATTCTAAAGTTTAAGTTCCACAGTTTGGTGGCTTATGTGAAGCCAATGGTTTTTTTTTGAGTGAGAAGGGTATGAAAGAATTATTGCAGGAACTGCACCCTCTCTCAACCTTCTCGTTTGACCAGTCAATCTTCTGAAAGAAAATGCTGAAAACACTCCTGAAGAAGATAGAGGTGGCCAGTTTTCTCTTTAAGTAATTCCCTTGGAGTTGAAAATCGGAAATAATTATAAGAATGAAAAAATTCTAATATTTCTTATCATTATATCCAAAATTTCTTAATTTAATTTGAAATTATATTACATGTACTGCTATAGTTGATTTCTACAAACATGATTTCATATCTTTAGATGTTAAAGAGAGCCAAATAATACATAATTAGGGAAATTTCAAATATACTTGAGAGTTTATTGAAACTTCCTCCTTTGCATGTTTCTTCCTTCAGGAATAGAAATAACTGGATCCAAATACCATACAGGTATTTATCATTGTGTCTCAATTTTGTTTCTGTGCAACAGAGTATCATGAAACATAAATTGCACAGAAACCAGCAAGAAAATGTGTTGTTAACTTTACAGCAACTAGTGGTAACTAACTAGTTTTAGTGAAGTAGGATGCAAGCGGCTTCACCAATGCAAATGCTTTGATATGACCATTGCCATTCTCTCTATATCTCTGGTTAATCTCAGCATCCGGATAGCCATCTTCCAATTTTTTTCCAGGTGCAGTTGTCCTCTTAAACAACTGTCAAGGATTCTTGAATAGACTTTTCCAGGTACACAAAGATGTGATATCCCTCTTTGGTCTCCCTTCTACAATGTGGGTAGGATGACAGCCAATCTCCTGCTATTCTCTTTTGTTTCCAAGCTTGGTTTATTTTCTGTGAAGCCATGCTTCACCTGCACTGCCCATGTTTAAATCATCTCTGGAGAAATTCCATCATGCCCTGCTGCTTTTTCATTTTCCAGCTTTCTGATAGGTTTCTTCATCTCAGTCAATGAAGTTTCATTGTCTCCTCTATCTTCTTGGTCTCTGTCTTTGTCATCTGGCCTTATTTGCTCGTCTTCCTGATTCTCCCCTTCCAGGAGTTCTTGGAAGTATTCATTATGTTATCATGATCAGTTATTCAGTTCCTGTCTCTGTTGTTTATGACCCTAATAGGGCATTTCTTTTCACTCCTGTAGGACCTTGTAAAAGAGTTTCAAATTATCTGTATAATTGCTGTCTATAAACTGTCCAAATTCTTCCCAGCTTCTTTTTCCTTTAACATGGTATTTTTCTTAATTATTCTTTGAGCTTTATGACTCTTAGTCATGTCTGTTCCTGGTATTTAGACATTTTTTTCCATAGAAGTTTATTTCTAAGGATTTCTTTTTTACTATGTCTGACCACCATATAGTATTTTCTTTTTCTTCATTCTTCCAACTTTTGTGCTTCCACAACTTTCTCTTCCTGCTTCCATAATTGATTTTTTAATCATTCCCAGCCCTTCAGTTTATGGAATTATATTTTCTTAAATGTCTATTTTGAGCCTTTAGCTCAGAATTTCTTTTAACTCTTTCCAGTGACTTTATCCATCAGGTAGTAATTCCTATCTATTTTTGGATCTCTTTTTACACTCATATTCCTAATAATTGAATGATTGTTGTTTTGCAATGGCATAGTCAATAATAGACCTTTTTTCTATTAGGTTCCTCTCTTGTCCACTTGTGTATTTCTTTGTGTGGGAATTTAGTGCCAGTAATCACAACATTATTAGCTATACATAGATTCAACCTCCTTTCACCATTATCATTTAAAACTGATCCTCCATGATTATCCAACGCATTTCTACATCTAATAAAGTTATTACCAACTCTGCCATTTAAGTATCTCCGTATAATTCTTCTTCTTCTTCTACTTCTTGAAGAGCATTATCAAATATATTTTGTAGATTCTTAAAAATCTTTGTTAGCAGTAGTTTCGTCATCATTAGGTCAATACCCAATTATTAAACTTAAATGTTTACCTTCATATCTTATGTCCATCATTCTCTGATGAATGAACTTCTATCCCATATTCTTAGCTTCTTAACCCTTGTGTACAAGACACGCATTTTGTGCTTTCATCAATAGTGACACTATAAATGTTACCCTTTCATGTTAAATTCAGAGAAAATTGAATCTGTTTGTTTCCTTAGGTCAGGCATTGATATTTTTTCTAACTCCTAACCTCAACAGTTCTTTTTCTGTAATTAACAATTTCTTTGAATAATTGTGGTAATTTTTAGTTTATAAATTAGAAAGTGTGTTAATTCAACTGTTTAAATATTTTTCTAAAGAGAAGCCTTCATTAGCACACTGAAGTACTGAAAGATTTCTCAGTGCTACTTCTGTTATAACTGTTGAATGCTAGCAAAATATTAGGCCATGATTAATAATAGCAATGTTGTGTTATCATTTGGTGTTGTTGATGAAAAGTCATCTCACATATATTTTATAATTTTATGGAGCAGAAAGTAATTTATAATGTCCCTTACAATATAGGTATCGAAAACTAAAAGATCCAGATGCAGTTCGTTTGGAAGGAGATTCTCCTGTAATGGGAATAAACCTTGGCCTTTACAAAGAAGGAAATCTGAAAGTTGGTCATCCAGTTTATGTAGGAATAGTCAATCACTCCTCCCCTCTAGCATAATCATAATAACTTACTTAATAGAGTGATATTCCAGTAACTGGAGTTAAAACAAGAAAAATTTCAGTGTATTTTTCAATGGTAGTCAGAACTGTGAGTATGATGAAGTAAAGCATTTATATTGTTGCTCAGTTGAATTTGTGATGGTCTTCTATTAATTCATATTCCATGTAATTATTTCCTAGATTAATTAGCAATGGAGTAAGATAGTATGTATTTATTTTAAAATTTCAGTAATTATGGGAAGTTGTAAGAGTCATGTGTCACAATTTTGTAATAAAGTCAAAAAGGAATTCTTTGCTTTAATAGAGATTTATTTGAAAGATGATGAATATAAGGAACGATACTCTTTATATTAAGTGATAGTTTAAATGATGTAAAACATCAAAAAGCATTTTGATATGGAATTTTAAAAACATTGAAGTGTTTGCTAAAACATGATTGGAAACATCTGAGTAATTTCAGCTGAATGGAATAGTTGTTGATGGTGTTAAAGTTTTGAATCTTTGTCCTCACCACTAAGAGTTGTTTAATTTTCCCACCATATTTTCTGATGTTTTTGAAATTTTTTGAACATTAAGATAGAAGATATCATTTTTTATGTAATGTATGAATCATGAATTCTGAAACTTAATGATGGTTATATCATAGAGTAGGATATACTTACAGTATAATTATATGTATATAAATTATTATATGGTTGACAAAATGGCCAACTGCTTACCAAAGTTAAAGTAAAATTTAAGGAAGCATATTATAGCATATGTATTGCAGTCTGGTGAATAATTTTTGTTTTCCAAAAATTGCTTTTTTGGCTGGAGTGTTAGGAATCATCTATCAAATATTGATAAAATAACTGAAGTGTTTGTTTACTTTTTCTTCAGTGTGTTCTGAATGGTATATTCACAAGAAAATGTGGCACCTGTTAGCTAAAATACTACTTGTTTATGAGAAGATAATTTTTTATTTATTTATTATTTCCAAAATATTTTCCAAGTCATTGTAAAATTGCATTCCTCTTGAAATAAATATATGTTACAGCTATGTTTACTTCTCAATATAACTGAACTGAATATTAATTGGGCTGTTAACTGCTGTTAAATGTTATTTACATTTACTGCATAAGTAGAAATTCACCTTAATTGGATAAGAGTTAAAAACAGATTTACTAAGTAATCCTTACAATCTTGAACTTCAACTTAGATTCACCTCAAGTTAATTGCTGGAAGAGGAAGATCACCGTATTTCACACTATCATTTATACACCTTAAACTTAAAGTGAGCTTGGTGACATTTCTTCCACTGGTACAATAGAAGACCATGTCATCTCCAACCTCGGGTGATTTTGAATCCCCTATCTTACAGAGAAGTGCCTCAAAATTTTTTCATATTTTCGCATAAAAGGCCGTTTGGCCTCGAACTGAAAACCCATTCGTGAGTGACAATAGGGAGGTAAACCATTTAAAAAATTTCTTTTAAATGAAATAATAGTATGAATAATGAACAGTGGCAGTGGAAAAAACATTGAAATCTCAAATTTAGGGACAGAAAAAGCACGTGAAAAGTCGGAATCAGGGAGGGTTGCTGAAACTCTCCGAAGAGTTCGGAAGATACCCTGACGTCATATATAGGGTTCCTTCCTCGGTGTACGTTGTAGAAGTAAGTATATCTTGGGTCATTCCACGGGAAATCGGGCAGAAATTGTCTCTATGTTGTTTTCTGTGGCATCTATCTTTTAAAATTGATGAAATTTTTTTACTAGCGCACTTCTTAGGTGAAACCTTGCCAAATTCTATCTAAGAAATTTTTTTTGCAAAGTTATTAATTTTTAAAATTTCGAAATTTTTGCAAAAGTCGGCGAACATGGATAATTTCGAATGGCTATAACTTTTTAACGAAACCTGTAATGGGAATTTCAATTTTAAGTATCACATATAGTTTATAAAACAAACCCCGCAAATATGTAGTGTGAAATAAATAAATTACGACCTTTTTGTGTTGATTTGGAAGATTTTTTAAAAATCCGGCTAAAGATGCAGGTAAAGGAGCGTCTTCAGTCTTATTCGTGAATATTTTTCAAGTATTGAGCTAAATAAGTTGTTCATCTGGCGATTTATCCTCAATTTTGGAAGATTTTTTCAAATATTGGGCTCAATGTGCCGTTTAAAGAGTGTTTTCGTCTTATTCTTTTTCTAAGGCTAAATAAGCCAACAAAGGAGCGAATACAGCATTATTTTGGAAGATTTCTCAATTATCGAGCTAAATTCGCCTATTTTTGGGCGATTTTCGACTTATTTTGGAAGATTTTTCAAATATAACGGGCTAATTGCACGTTTTTTCAAACTATTTCGGAATTATTTTGGAAAATTATTCAAATATCCAGCTAAATACGCCTTTTTTAACTGAGTGAAATAATATCATCTTAATATTTTTTAAATACGCCTATTTCGCGCGATTTTCGACTTACTTTGGAAAGGTTTTCAACTATTGGGCTAAGTATGGGTTTGTTTGAGAGACTTCAGACTTATTTTGGAATTTTTTTCATATACCGAGCTAAAGTCGCCTGTTTTTGGGTTATTTTGGAAAAATATATTACATAGCATATTTTGGATTAATAAGACATATCATACGAAAACCAAAAAAATATAAAAGATACAAGAATTATGAAGATACTATTTTATATAGTTGTACATAGGTATTGCAAAGATATACTAATGAATAATTCTAAACACATTATAAAGAAATTATAACATAAGTCCGTAGTTATTGCACTGAATTGTAATAACTGCACTAAAGTAACAGAAATAAGAAAAAATTAGATAATAACATATAGATATCATAGAAAATTTATAGAGAATGTATTAACCAGTCTTTAACCTTAGACTTTAAACTTCAAAAACTATCAATTACATGTAAAATTTTAGGCAATGAGTTAAAAATAAAAGGTACTGTTACTGACGATTGTTGTTTACCATGATTACTAAAATATGATAGGACAACATATGTTATTCTTGTTCTTGTATCCATTGTATTTAGTGAAATATCCAGGCTTTTGTATTTATCTGTTTAATAATTTTCTAAAATTATAATGTTTTTGTACAATAAGTTGAAAGGTTGTAGTCCCAGGTCTTGGGAGAAGTATTTCTTGGTTTCACAAATAGAATTACAAATAATAATAATTGTGGGTATTTTATTATTATTATTATTATTAAATATAATGCTGCAAGTTATATCATCACATCATAATACAACACAATCAGGTATCATAAATATACTAACATGGAAATAATGAATATACAATAGAAACAACATCAAAAGTATAATACAGAATGCTTGAACAGAAATCACTCACAAATATTATTACAAAAACTTAGCTGCGCTTAGACATAAGTCTAGTGTCAACATAAATAGAAATCTTTAAAGATACAAACTCAGCATTCCATCTCTGATTCTTCTGCACAACTTTTTATGGATTCCCGATCCATTTACACATTTACATGTTATTGTTTAAGGCAATTAAAAAAAAATATATCTGTTTTGTGGGAAGGGGCGAAAAATTTCCTTTGGTAAGCCATTCCAGTTAACTGCCGTTCTATGAATGAACGAATATTTACCAACATCTCTTCTGTGACCCTCTGTCCATATTTTATGATTATGGTCATTTTTTTCAATGAAACAAGGAGGCATTAATCTCTCCTGCAGAGAGATTGAATCTTTCTAGGGTAGCTCACCAATGTATGCTCGGTACATGCATTTAAGTCTATTTAACCCTATTCTCTCACTAAACGCTTCCTGATCAAGTTCTTTCAGTATATCTGTTACACTCTCTTCCTTTCTAAATCGTCGAGACATAAACCTCGCTGCTTTTCTCTGAACCTTCTCCAGTTTATGCATGTCTTTTTTAGGGAAAGGATTCTATACCGACAATGCGTATTCCAACACCGGCCTGACTAACATTTGATGTGCTAAGTTTTTTGTGTTAGTTGATGCTCCTTTTAAATTTCTCATTCATCTATTTGAGTTTACAAATAGAATTAAAAGGATTAAATATATACTTAAACATTTTATTTTGGATTTTAACCGGATTTATTTGAAGACTGGCAACTTCCCCCCCAAATAGTTATGCCATAGTGAAGAAGGGATTCGGCAAATGAGGTATAAAAAATCTTTTTTATCTTAATGTGTAAAATATCTTTTATAAATGACATCTGATAAGACACCTATTTAAGTTTATTAGAAACAAAATTGATGTGTGCATTAAACTTGAAATTGTCATCAACTATTAACCCTAAGTAAGAATGAGTACTGACCTGTTCAATGATTTCACAGTTGCATTTTTTATTTTTGAGCACTTCATTATTAACTGCATACAAATATTTGTGATCATGGACTTAAATATACACATTTTTCTTTGAGCAATTCTTTCAGTAATGTGCTTAACTTTAGTCTTGTTGCTATTAATTAACAATTTATGATCATGAACCTGTTTACATATTTCAATCAAATCACTTTGGAGCATAGGAAGTGCAGTATCATAGTATTTGTGTGTGGATATCAAGATTGCATCACCTGCATACATAAGAAGTGTACAATTTTTAATCACTGAAAAAATTCCATTTATATAAATCAAAAACAGGAGAGGACCTAAGACAGATCCTTGAGGTACTCCGCTGACTACATTTTTAAATTCACTCAAATCCCAATTGGGTTTAACTCTAGTTCTTCTATTTTATAAATTGCTTTGGAACCAGTTGTCGTGATTACCTCTAACCCCCAATCTATTGAGTTGCTCAAGCAATATATATATATAAATATATATATACACACAGTGGTACCTCGAGATACGAGTGCCCTAACATACGAGTTTTTTGAGATACGAGCCGTCGAGCGAGCGAAGTTTTGCTTTGAAATACGAGCAAAATTTGAGATACGAGGAACGGCCTGCTGCACACGACTCAACAGTTTACTGTGCCTCGTGCGTCTCGCATTATCCCTCGCACCCCCCCAGTATACTTGTTTACCTCGCTGTCGAAGCATCTTTGATAAGTTTTTCTAGGGCTTTGTGTTTTTTGTGCAATTAAATACTTTATCACATTTCTTTTTATAACCTTGGGTCCGAAGAAAGTGAGCGGAAAGGTCAATGCTCAAAAGAAGATGACGCCTATTGAATTAAATCGTGAAATCATAGAAAAATGAGCGAGATGTGCGAGTAGCTTACTTGGCGAGGTAGTACGGGCGTAGTACTTCAACGATATGTACTATGCTTAAACAGAAGGAGTCAATAAAGGGTATAACGCCAGCTAAGGGCATTACAATAATTTCTAAGCTCCGGTGCTCTCTCCATGAAAAGATGGACAAACTGCTGATTGTTTGAGTTACGGAGAAGCAGCTGAAAGGCGATATTTTAACACAGGGCATCATATGCGAGAAAGCTCGAGCAATTTACGGTGATTTGCTGAATCAGAGTTCATAGATTCAATCAATCAATTTTTCCTATTAAAAACACGTAACAAGAACAACTGGGGTGGCATTTTGGGGCCTGGAACGAATTAATGGCATTTCCATTAATTTCAATGGGGAAAATTGCTTTGGGACGAGGACGAGGTGAATGAAACTTTGATTCCGGTTAGTAGTGAGCGCGATCTCCGAGAGGCATCAACTAAGCGTTATAAGGAGGAGATAGCGAGGACAGATAGTTATTACTGATCGTTCTTCCCGCGAGCTATTAGAGAAACTAATAGGGTCGATTAGAATACTAAGATGGTGTCATTACACCCCCTGCCATACGCCACTGGCGGCTTGCAGGGTACTCATCTAAATCTAAAAATCTAAAATTCTATTTCATACCATGGTAGCCTAATTGCGTCTTCAAGCATTTCTGCCTTATTTAAATCGTTTAGATTACGGTACTGAATATATTTCTGTTTATTTTTCCTAATCTTGAGTGAGTATGAGACGAATAGAACGTCGTGATGTGAAATTCCGGGTGCTGGTATTTGACCGTGAATTTCGACCTTTTCCGGATTGGCAGTGGCAATGAGATCAATCCACGTGGACGAAGTGAGAGTATTATGAGTAGGTAACAGCGGAAGAATGGTTAAATTATGCGCATCGAAGGAATTGCGAATAAATTTAGAGTCATTGCTATCAGAATAACGAAGGCTTTGCCCTTACCCTTAAGGCCCCCTTACCCTTTTAACGACCTGAGAGTCGGAGAGAGTGGACGTGTTTACCTGAGCTCCCGAGAGGACCCCCAGTGTGACTGACAATCGGCCGTTGAGCCATCATTACCCGGTGTTTTGCAGCTTGGCGGTTGGGTTAGCAGTGCTGTGGATCCCAAGGAGTAGTCTTGAGTAGCAACAGGCTTACTGTCTTTCTTTATTTCTTATCTTTTTTTCAGTTCTCCCTTTCTTAGTTTGACTTTGTTTCTTGACTACTTTTTTACTTGTAATCGCCTAGGGTATCTGTGTATCCGTAAAGGAATTCTAGCTTTCTCGCATCACAATTTAGTTAATTGTTTGATAGTCATCCATTTGGAGTTTTTAATATCGAATTCGTTCATTGTTACTTGGCGTCACTCTATAGATCGTTTCTTTTTATACTTATATTTGCTCAGTTCTTAAGTAAGCTCTCAGGTCTCTCGTCACAGTCAGTAGTCCAATCCGAGGGTAGCTATCGTTATCTGTTTTCACGTTTAAACCAACTTAGTGGGCATATAGTTTATTTCAAGTTCAACTGTTCAGTTAGGAGTTTTTGAGCTTAGCATGGCTTCCCCGAGGACTCCCGTATCTTCGACCTTGAGTGCCGCTGAATGTGAGGCACTTGTGTCTCGCTTCACGGAACTTGAGAGAGTTGTTGCGGACCTCCGTTCCCAGCTCGAAGGGCTCGGGCTGGTTTCGGCTTGCGAAGGACCCTCCGTCAAGAGTCTCGAATCTTGTCGCGCCTCAGAGGTGCCTCGGGCTTGCTCGAGTACGAAAGTAGACAAGCCTATCGGCTCCTCTGCGGAGGACTCCGAGCGGGTCGTTGCCTGTCCGTCCCGGAGGGCTGCCGAGTGGAAGGTGGTCTCCGATCGTGGTGCACGTGGTGTTGTGCTGCGAAAGCAGTGCGCTGGTGATGCTTCGGCTGAACCGCTCGCTGTTAGCAATATATTTGAGGTGTTGTCGGTGGACGACTCCGCAGATCTTGCGCTAGCGCACTCGCCCGTTGCCATGGCGGAGGCTGGGCCGAAGGCAAGCCGTGGGGGGAGGGGAGTGTTAGTGATAGGGAGCTCCAACGTCCGGCGTATGATGGCTCCGTTGCAGCGAAGGGCACGCCGGGAGGGAGTTGTGTTCTCCAGGTGTATACCAGGAGGTACGGTGACGAGGGCGGCGGTCTGGGAGACGGGTTGCTCCTCGCTGCGTGTGGTGCCCATGTTGGCACCAACGATGCCTCGTGTCGTGGCTCCGAGGAGATTTTGGACTCCTTTAAGGACCTAGTCTCTGAGGTTGCTCGCGTCCGGGAGTCGTCTGGGGTCTGCATTGGGCTGTCCATATGCAGCATTGTTCCGCGGATTGACCGAGGTCGCACGGTTTGGAGTAGGGTGGTGGGTCTTAACCGTCGGCTGAGGGATTTCTGTCGGGGCAAGGGAGTTGACTTTGTCGACCTGGGCAACGTCCTTGACTCGTGTAGGGCACCCCTGAACGGCTCCGGAGTGCACTATACGTCTGAGTCTGCGGAGAAGGTAGCGGGTAGGGTTTTTAGGCATGTGGGTGTTTTTTTAGGGTAGACTACAATATTAAGAGCGAGAATAAAAGATTAGGGAGCATATTCAACAAGTTGAACACCCACAGTAATAGGCATGCAGTTACATGTGAACCAATTCAGGTAAAAAGAGTTAGTTTTAATGAAGAGGAAATGGCTTCGGATGAATTGAAGGTTAGAGCAACGAGAAACCCGACTTGTAAAAACGTGGAAAAAGAGTTAAAGGTAATAGTCGTGAATTGTAGAAGCATACGAAACAAGCAGCCAGAGTTCCTTAATCTCACGAAAATTACATGCGCGGACGTCATACTAGGAACTGAGAGTTGGTTAAGTGAGGATATCGCGTCGAACGAGATTTTCCCTCCCAACTATGTTGTATATCGAAAGGATAGACTCTGTAGAACAGGCGGTGGAGTGTTTATAGCGGTCAGAAATCATTTAATCAGTCAACGTGAAGAGTACGTAAGTTAAAACACAAGCGAAATGGTTTGGTGTTCAATTCTGAGACAAAACGGAAGTAAAGTTCATTTTTGCTCCTTATATCGTCCTCCCGACGGCGGTATTGATTGTATAGATGACCTATCCCTGTCATTAGAGATAATTTGTGAGAAAATGAAAGATCCTATCATTTTCATAGGTGGAGATTTTAACCTTCCGTATATTAATTGGCAGAATTTCACATGCTCAAGTACTTGCAGAGAAAAGAAAATTTCGCAAAAATTAATCGATACCTTCTCGTTTTATGCTTTAGATCAGGTGAATATGACGGTAACTCGAAAGAACCGGGCGGGTCAAGGTAACATTCTTGATTTACTAGCCACTTCCCACCCACAAATGATAAGTAGTCTCGATATAGTCGACGGTATTTCAGATCATGATGTCATAATGGCTCATATTAAAGTAGCAGCGGTTAAATCTCTTAAGCCGCGGAGGCAAGTATATGTAATTCGAAAAGCAAATTTTTCAGAATATAAAAGCTACATAAACGCGTGCAAGGACGATTTTTATCGCTTTATGGATCGTAATTCAGTAAATGATAGTTGGATAGAGTTTCTCCGTATAATAAAAGAAGGTTTAATTAAATACGTTCCGATTAAAAATGTGCGTGAACGTCAAGAGCCGCGTTGGACGAAACCTAAGTTACGAGCACTGCATAGGAAACAGAGAGTCATTCATTCGCGATTACGAAAACTCAAAGCTTCTGGAGATAATCTTGAGCGCGAACAGCATAATTATAGAGAAATACGTAAACTGGTTAAAGAAGAAGCACAGAAAGAATATCAGGAATACAGATCTAGAACCTTGTTAGAATCACTAGGGGGAGATCAGAAAGAGTTTTGGTCGTATGTCCGTGAGACTCGAGGAGGTCAGTCTTCTGTGCCTAACCTAATAAGCGAAGAGGGAGTCACCGTGATTGAACCAACATATAAAGCTAATTTGCTAAACCTGCGCTATCGGAAATGCTTCACAGCAGACAATGGCCAAGTTAATGACTTTCCTGTGCGCATTGATTCAGAGATGAGTCCCATAGAGATATCAGCTGATGGAATTGCTAAGTTATTGCGAGAGATTGAAAGGAAAAAGGCGTCAGTACCCGAAGGTATTCCTGCTGTTGTCATAAAAACTTTAGCCGACAATATTGCCCCCCTTCTTCAGGTATTCTATAAGAAATCACTGGATGAGGGTACTGTCTCAATGTCTTGGAAGAAAGCACACGTCACTCCGGTGCCTAAGAAAGGGCGTACTGTAAAACCAGACGACTATAGGCCCATATCACTAACTTCCATATTTTGCAAAATTATGGAGCATATTATAGCCAGCTCAATTATGCGCTTTCTAGCTGAAAATGGAGCAATCAGTCAGAACCAGCATGGATTCCGTAAGGGTAGGTCTTGCGATACCCAGTTAGCCCTCTTTATGAA
The DNA here is from genome assembly GCA_036926295.1 of Pachydiplax longipennis. NCBI lineage: Eukaryota > Metazoa > Arthropoda > Insecta > Odonata > Libellulidae > Pachydiplax > Pachydiplax longipennis. The sequence continues at coordinate 717,066 of JAVFKF010000065.1, forward strand.
TGACGTATCTAAGGCAGCAGATAAGGGAGTTGGATCAGACGCAATTTTTCTTGATTTTAAGAAAGCCTTCGACACGGTGTCCCATGAAAAGCTTATACAAAAGTTAAGTTCCTACGCGATTGACGGAAAGGTGGTCAGGTGGACAAATCATTTCTAGAAAACAGATCTCAGAGAGTTGCGTTAGACGGAATATTATCCAACGAAATTAGTATCACATCAGGTGTTCCGCAGGGAAGTGTCCTAGGGCCGATTTTATTCCTCATATACATTAACGACCTAGCGGATAAAGTAAAGAGCAAAGTTAGATTGTTCGCCGATGAGACCCTCATATACAGAGAGATTTCGTCAGAAAATGATAAACATATACTACAGAATGACTTGGACGTTATAGCAGGATGGTGTAAGGATTGGCAGCTTGATCTGAATCTTAAGAAATGCGTTGCTATGAGTTTCACGCGTTCTACAAACGTTATTCCCCCACTGTACAAAATTTCAGGACATCCCTTAGAGTTCGTGCGTCATAATAAATATCTAGGAGTCACGTTCAGTAGTAGTTTATCTTTTAAAGAACACATTCGAGATGTAATAGGTAAGGCGAAGAAAATACAGAGACTAAAAGGTAGAACGCTGAAGGGATGCTCAACAAGAGTAAAAGAAATAGCTTATTTTTCACTCATTCGACCTAATCTCGAATATTGCTGCGCGATTTGGGATCCACACGAGGTAGGTTTGGTCTCAGACTTAGAAATGGCCCAACGTAGAGCAGCTCGTTTCGTTACGGGAGATTTCAGGTTCGACAGTAGCGTTACGTCCATGATAGAATCCCTCGGTTGGAATTCACTTCAGGAGAGAAGAAACGATTACCGAAGGAAACTTATCGAAAAGTTCCTCGGTTCCGAATTTAGGGACGAGGTGAATGAAACTTTGATTCCGGTTAGTAGTGAGCGCGATCTCCGAGAGGCATCAACCAAGCGTTATAAGGAGGAAATAGCAAGGACAGATAGTTATTTCTGGTCGTTCTTCCCGCGAGCTATTAGAGAAGCTAATAGGGTCGATTAGAATACTAAGATGGTGTCATTACACCCCCTGCCATACGCCACTGGCGGCTTGCGGGGTACTCATCTAAATCTAAATCAGAATTTAGATTTGCGTTGAAATCGCCTGTGACTATTATATGATCGTAATTGTTACGCAGATTCGATAGTTCTTCATCGATATCCAACAAATGCCCAATATTTGGTGGTCGATAAATGACGCCTAGATGGATTTTTTTATGCTCAATAACTACTTCTAAAAATAGAAATTCAGGTCTCTTACAATAGGTAGGATTGCTGTTAGAGATGATTTTACAACGTAAATCGCTCCGAACAAAAATACCAACCCCGCCTCCTATTTTACCAACACGATCATTTCGGTATAAACAATAGCCGGTAATATTAACAGTTGAAGATTGAATCTTTGGATTGAGCCATGTTTCACTAACCGCGATCGCATGAACGCCAGATTCAGGAATAATGGTACGAAGTTCGTTAAGATGAGGAATAAGACTTTGAGAATTCAGGTAAAGAAGTTTTAAGGTATTCTGGTGGAGTGCAAAGGGACGAAAGCGAGGGCATTAGGATCGAGGTGAAAGGGAGAGAGAACAGAAGAGGTCTGGAACGCTTTGGGTGTGCTAGCTATAGTGGTTGAAGAGAATGGATTATTGCAAATTAATGAGTTCTTTGAATCCATTTAAGAAAAACAGGAGAGAAAGAATGGAAATGCACTTTTCGAATTATAGAAAGTCAAGAGGAGAGAACATTTCAATAACCAGGAGGAAAAATCACAAAAATATAGAATTAAAAGAGGAAAGAATACAAGCAATAATGAGATAAACCGTATCAGCACGTATTTTAGTTGGGAAATAGATCTTATGACTGATTGATTCTCTAGTTTTGTGAGTTTATGATTTAGCGAGTCTATATATAGTACTTAACTAAGTGTTGGAAAAAATAATAGCGGTGATCTATAGATTGTCACACTACACTGCACTATACACTGAAAAACACACGGGATGCCACTTTAACCTAACTTTCGATGTCGAAACACTACACTGCACTCAACCACTACGCACTAAATATACCAACTACGCACTAAAATATACACTATTTCACGGCACTATTGTAATGGGAAAATAATTAGCACTAATTATAGGGATTAAAGGGGATAAACTGCTACTACTGCTGCGTTGGGTACTGCCTCAAAATAAAATCAGCGTCTATTTCTGGCCTCGTCACTGGTTTTCCAGGTGGTACTGTCCTGGTCTTCTGGTCCTCACGTGCAGATTCCGGATTTCTCACAAGTCAAATTTCTCGTCGTAGTCCAATTTCTTCGCACTCGTCGTCCAGTATCTTAGTTTCGGCGTCTGCTCTTGAGTGTATGGCTGGGGGTGAGCTTAACCCTTATATCGTCAACATCTTTTAGGGTCGTGGCACGTGCCTTTATCCCGTCGGGACGCCGGAAGACAATTTTGCCATCCTGTGTCTACGCATTTCGCGGGCCCACCAAGTCCTTTGCAGCATTCAGCACTGCTTGCCTCGATCTCGTGAGGGATTCAGTAATAAGGATACCTTTACCCTTCAGGGACTTTTTACGCAACCATATTCTATTCCTGTCTTGATAAGACAGGAATTTCACGATGATTGGTCGTGGTTTGTCGGGTAAGTTGCGTGGTGGACCAACGCGATGCGCCCGGTCGATGCGATTAGCATCGATGGAGACGCTGATCTTGTCTCCAAAGACGGCAATTGCATTGGCAATGCAATTCTCCTTCTGTTCTTCCGGGATGCCGTGGACTCAGAGACAGTTCCTCCGGGAATACTGCTCCAAGTCATCAAGCCGTTCCTCGAAGGCCTCACAGCGTTCAACGAGGGAAGAGAATCTCTCGTTGAAAGACACCTCGAAAGAGGAAAATCTTTCCACGATCGAGGTGATGGCCTTATTCTTCGGTGATTCTATCTTGGCTTGCTGAAGTTCTTGCCTAAAAGACGAGAACTTCTTCTCCATCTCCGCTACGGCTTTCTTAAGAGCGGCGTTCTCCGCTTCGAGGTCGGCACGGACAACGGGAGGGGCCATCGCTGGTCTAGGGTTAATTAGTTTGGGCGAGTGAAAGGATAGAGGAGCGACCGCAAGGTATGTCAGTCACTCACGAGCGAAGACTGAGCGAAGGTGTAGTCCGTAAAAATGGTTAGATCTATATATGACTTATTTGAAAATTTTGTAATAAACTTGCTTTTATGCCCTTTTTTAGATAGAATTTCGGCTTACTTTGGAACATTTTAAAAATATCGAACTTATTCGCCTTTTCTCGAGCGATTTCGGAAATATTCTGGAAGATTTGTCAACTATCGGGCTATATTTGCATTTTTTTGAGTGATTTTTGAATTATTTTGGAAGAGTTTTATATATCAATGTAAAAACGACTTTTTTGAGCGATTTACGACTTCTTTTGGAAGATTTTTGAAATAGCGAAGTAAATTCTCTTATTTTTCGAGCCATTTCGCTTAATTTAAATTATTTATTAAATGTCGAGGTAAATACGCCCTTTTTTGAGCGATTGCGGTCGTACTTTGGAAGATTTTTCTAATTTCGAGCTACGCCTTAATTTCTTTCTGGTTAATAAAATAATTGTTTTTATTTTCGATTAAAGTAAAATCGTTCAAAAATTTGTGTGCCAATAAATGTGATAAAAAATTCAGTCATCTTTTTCCTCCCCTGGAACATGTACAGAGCTTCAGATTGACATTTATAAATGAGTGTTTCACCTTTCAGGAGGTACTTATACTCCATTCAGTGCCCTCTCCTTTACTTCCTGGTAACGTTTCCCATCGCATCTATTTTCTCTTTGTCTTCCCCGCTGTCTTTTCCCTAAGATTCTTCCTTCCGTTGGTTTTTTTACTCTTGATATTTGACCCACACATTTTCTCTGACAAAATTGATTACTTAAAACCCTTTTCTCCCAAACATCTGCTGCAACTCTGAGTTTGTTTGTCTAATTTTAATTTTTATATCTTATGCGATACCCACATCTCGAATCCTGCTAATCTTTTGATATCCTTCTTTCTCATGGTCCACATTTCACACCCATACAGCAATACACTCCACACCAAGGATTAATGATCATTGACCTACTTGTTTTAGTTCCTCTCCATCCACCCTTATTGTTAATTAACTTACCTTTCTTTCCCTTTGCAAACCTCATTATTTTAGTTTTATATTACATTGAATTTCATCCCAAACTCCTTTGTTTAATGCATTTACTAGGAAACCCCTTTAGGAATCGTATACAACATACAGCATATCTCACTGACTTTACTAATGCAACCTTCATCCCTTTATTTATTTCAACTCAGGTTTCTTTGACCATTTCTTCTGCCAAAATATTGAGCAGCAACATTGATAATCTCAGCATAGTTACTGTGATTTTCATTGGAAAAGGCTTTAGAAATTGAAGAAAAATTAAAATTATTACTTGTAATTTTATTGTTGATATTGAAAAATATTACAAGAAACTTTGTGCCCATCTTGAGGGCGTTGTTGACCTATTCATTATTTACAACATCGACTGAATCTGCTATTTACAATACTGAACAATCCTATAATAATATAGTATAATGCTTTTCTCATCTTCAGCAGTAACTTGACATTATTTATATCTATACAGTATTGATTTGATTCGAATGTCAATTAAACTTGATTCACCTAGATGAATCTCATTAAATTTGCTTTTCCGTACTAATAATTTACTGCTCCAGCTCTTATAAACAAGAAGATGTTCAACACTGATCCTTCCTCTTGATAAGCCTAAGGCGGACTCCTTTCTTGGGCACAAGGACCGTGTTGGGCACAACCACCATATCATTTTGGGAGCACACGGATTCGATTTTGTATTTCCTCAAAATCGAAGATATGGCAGTCTTCTCAGCGAGAACGGCAAATTTTTGGCCTGCAAATACACCATTAAAGGTTAAAAACACTCCCTCTTCCTTATAATTTACAAGGAAATATCCCAAAGAATGGTCTCATCAAGTAATCCTCGAGATCTTTATTCCCATAATTAACTCCATATATGTATATTTAAACGCATAATATTAAGCAACTCTTGCTCGTGTGTGAGTGTGTGTATAAAATACCATTCTGATAAACAACGCTTTAGTTTAAATTCCAATTTAGATGAAATGAACACTTATCAAAAATTTATAAAACCGGGCTGAAGTGAGACAGAAACCTTATTCAGCAATGCTTATGTTTCTGTCTCTCTCAAGAGATGCAAGTTTACTCCGGTTCACTGAAATGTTGTTATAGTTGCGTACGACGTCGAAATCTTTGCTCATGGAGTCTAAAATATTACTTGCGAAAACTGTTTCAATCATTGTAAGACCGAGAATAAATATCACATTCCGATGATAAAAATATTTACAAACGTGACTAAGTAAACAAAATTACTGCTTATAGCAACCCCGATGTCTACACATCCAGGAAAAAACACGATGATTCAAATATTAACATGACCAAGTGGCACATTTTTTATTAGTTTGACTATTTTTAGCGGGAACTAGGAAACTCTTTCTTCCAAATGGTCATTCATTTATATAGAATAAACTGTCACAATAACCATCAATGAGAGAATCTGCCTGATATGCATTTTGTTTTCAATGGATACACCTTCAGAGGGAAATGATGACTGATGAGGACGAGCTAAAGTAATGTGTATACACAGTGCACTTTTTTCTGCTAGTGTACTAGACAGAAAACAAAAAAGTGCACGATTTTTGTAAATATGAAGGTTCTCTCATGTCGTAAAACTAGAGTTAAGATTACAAATTATGAAATTTTAAACAGAATGGTCTTCTTCGAACAAATGTTTCGCGAAACTTGAATTGGAAAATCTTCTCTCTTTGAAATTTAGCTAAATGCTCTTTAAACCTTACGATGAATCTTCGCCTTGTTTTCCCGATATATTTGAGATTACACACAGTGGCTTGGTAAATACCAAAGTTGTTTAGTAGAGTGAATTTGTCTTTAGTTGAACCCAATGAATCATTTTTTTGAGATTAATATTGAAGTAGCACACTTTCTGTTTGAATGTACCCTGAAGCCTTTAGTTAGTAGCGGGATGCAAGGGAGTTTAATATATTTTATAGTGGAGGTATCAATGGAAGGTGATAAGTTTGAACAGTCGTGAACAGTACACTTTATTTTAGCTCTTCAGTCACCTTTTGCCTCTGAAGATGCATCCATTGCGCGACAGGCAGATTCACTCATTCATGGTTTTGGTTCTTCGTGAGAATTCATTCCTTTACTTTACTATCGGCGGTATACATTTATTATTCATTTATATATATTGGTGGAGTAAGAAGGGAGATAGTCCCCGGTCACCAAAAATGGATGTTTTTAAATATTATATAGAGGATGATTAGAAAACTCATTCATAAAAGAAAAGAAGATGGGATACAACTAATAATGAATTAGAGGCGATTCCTGGAATGTTGGTCCTCCAGGACTTCCCGTTTCTTCCAGTCGATAATTGTCCTTTTTTCAACAGCTATCGGAGTATATTATAACCTCTAATTCTTACTATAAATGTTAGTAAATATCAATTATGATAAAAATTTAAAGTGAGATAAAAATCCCTACAATTACAAATCACCGATTAATAAAACTTTATTGAAAATTATGCAGTACATTTAAATTAAGTACCTGAACTCAAACCAAAGATATTTGTCTGCACATCTTAATGGCTTATTTTTGCTAAATATCTACGTTCCTTTCCTATTCATTCTGCGTTTAACCCCTGACGATGATACATATAGAAAAGCTCATTCATTCGATACCCACCGAACGGAGATTTTTCTCATTTATTAACAGTCAATATTCTTTTCTTACAGAGTTAAGAAAGCCCAGGCTTATAGAGGAACTCATGATTGCTTTATAATAAACTTCTGATTGTCGGAAGAGTTTCGATAAAGGACGACTAAACCCTTCTTCTGCATTTAGATTATTCCTTTCCTCTCTCCACGAACCCTTTCAGACTGTCGCTTTCCTAGAACAATTATTCTGTAAAGTATTGTATAAATGATATTATACTTAAAATTTACACACATACACAAATATTTATATATGTGTTTATTTATTTCTCTATGTTAGTTCTTGCTGATTTGTTTTTATTTCATGCATATTTACTATAAATTTGTTGTTTTTTGTGGTTTTGGTATCCACGGTAAAATTGTATCAGCACTGTATTATTTAAATAACTTAATTAATGATGGGGGAATAAATCATATCGCAGGGACAGTAAAGGGAAGCATACCGGTATAAATAGGAGAGAGATTATGGTGGATTTTTGTGCTGTATGATTATCTGCATTAATACATTTTCATGATTAAAGATATTTTACTGGTTCTGCTAGATTTTCGGGTTCGGAGTCGTATTTCTGGAAATCGTTTTGTCGATTGAGCTGGTTAAGAGTTCGGCAATTGGTTAAACTCCAGACGAGTCCGATGAAATTCGAAAATTCAAAGAACCAGTAAACGAAGAAAGTAACGAACCGATGCAATTGCGAGGTCCCGCGCTGAACGGAATATACGCGTATGGATGTCTATGTTTGATCCTCTCCGGCAGAAAATTGTCCGGATTGAAGGCCTCAGGATCGGGAAACTGGTCTGGATTACGATGGAGCACGTATGGCAGGATGAGGACGTCTGCTCCCGCTGGCAATACGTGCTTTCCTGAAATACGATTCAAGTTAACAGACTAAAGAGTAGTGTCATCCTAAGATTCATTTAGTGAATCTTTTATTTGTTGCCCACTGAACAGTTTACGCTGAGTTATCATTAATCAATTATCGATAATTCTACGCCTGCGTTTCTTAACTCCTCAGGTGCTGACAACTTTATATCCCCTTGTTAAATTATCTAATATTTATTCACAATGGTGAAATTTAGGCTCCACGTCCTCTAAAAATAGGGAAATAACAGAAGATGATTGTTTTCAGTCAAAATGATATCAATTTTCTGCGTGTTTGATAATTTTTTGGATTTATTAGATATTTGAAGAGTCAGGTCTGTAAAAGATTTAGCATTAGTAGTTGATACGAAATTAGAGTTTATTGATCACATCAAGTAAGTCAAAAGAAAGGCGATTTCGTCATTTGGGATACCGTTTCACTTATGAGAAACTCTCCAGAATAATATTTTACTTTTATTGTAATGTCGTTCATATTATCATTCATTTCTAATATCGCCTCCTTCAATTCTTTTGTTAATCTAGATGAATCTCGTATCCACAGAATACAGCGTATGCAGTGAAATAATTTTCCGTAAGATCTCTTAAAGAAATCTGATCTTTCATTCATCTATAACATAATAAATATTCTCCCGAACCAGTTTCGCTATTTAAATATCATAAAAGGGCAATTAGACTTCCTCTATGTTCTTACATTTAGATTATCCCTACTATATACACTTCCAAAACTCCCTCCATTCCTATGTTTTCTGATGTCTGACTGAAAATTTTTAAGAGATTCCCAGCCGATATCCGAAGAACGATTTCTTATCGGTAACTTAACACCAAATCATCTCTCAGTTCTCCCGGATCTTCTAAATGACTCCCTAAACTATTCTTTACAAATACTCCTGATCTCAATCTGCTGAGATGTCTTTTCGATATACTTTATAATCGGACGGAAAAATCACACTAGACGCTACTTTTTCACTAAGGCAACTCTGATTTCGGATACAGTGACCCTTGTCGTACGGAACAGACCAATGGTTTCGTCATCGGTGAGTCTCCTGGCGATGACAGGCACTGATGGGTACAATCTCAATGCCTCTTTGATGCATTGCTCCAAGTAGCGCATGTCTCGAAGGTCCGCTGTCGTGGGATCTCTATCGGAATCACCGAATATCCCTTCCAGTTCTTCCATCACACGCTCCTACGATGAGAAACAAATTTACTACAAAAATGTACAAAATCAGTTAGTTCTTAAGAAGATACAATTTTTTCAATTTTCCTGATACATAAAAATAACATTTCAGTTCCAAAAGATTGGCGATACAAAATTCTCCAATAAATAATCAAACTGTAAGGAAAATTCTAAAATATAAATATATACGAGTAAAAGTTGCTTGCATACTGCAAGCTAAATGGGAATGCAAATGAACCTACGGAATGTTAGTACACTTATTTATACCCATCCCTTAAAAATAAAAACTGATTTTTTTACACACCTCTAAAAGAGCTACATGATGAATAATTATTTCATTTAATATATCTTTCAAAAGAATCTCTTCTGCTAACGTAGCATTATTGTCAATTCAACTCACTTTATTCATCACGGTGAGATTCGATGGTAATCCTTCGTATTTATCAAAAAAAGAACAAATTTATATTTAATCTTCGCATTTGATAATAGTTTAAAAAAAGGAAAATTCGTTTTTAATGACAAATACAGTCCTCACCTGGACTTTCTGATGGTTTCCCAGCAAGAACAAACAGTAGTTGATAGCCAATTGTGTCGTGTTTTGTCCCTGAAAATTAAGTTTTTTATTTTAACGACAATTGCTGTCTGTTTCAGTTTAATCTCCTTCGTATAAAAAGGTGTTCTTACCGCAAACATGAATGTATTTACTTCCTGCTGAATGTCTTGGTCTGTTAGCAGTCGCCCGTTTTCCGAATATTCAATCAGAAGGTCCATAAATATGGCCTTCTTTTTCTTACCTATGAAAACAGAAAACATTTCTATTGCTTAATTCGCACTATTTAGATATATTCAAGACTTAACTAGATAGGTCATCTACTGAAATGCGTTTTAAAAAGTGAGTTTCAATCGAATTCACTGAATTATTCCAATTTCGAATCTATTTGACTACATAGTCGATTAGATGCACAATGCATTCTCTGATTTTATGATTCCCAAACTGGAGTTCACATTTCCTTCGTCTCCTGCTTATCGTCGACATCCGCTGAAATAGAAATTCAGAATTATAACGAGGATATTTTTATTACTTATTATTTCGTAAGGTAAATGTGAGCCGTCATACCGTTGGGGAAAGATTTTTAAAGGATAAATATGGGATAATTTCAATGAAATTTGGAAGAAAAATACTATGGTTATTGCGCTTTAAGAATAAATAATAAGTTTTTCATTAAGTTAAAAAATCTTGTATTAATGGAGAGTTTTGTTTGCCAGGTACTCTTTCGTTACCCGCCATATTGGATTTTTATGTAGTACAAACTTTGCCCACCAGACACCGCAGAGATCAAGCAGTGGCATATCTTCACTATAATAAAAATTTACTTCATGAAAGCAACTTTAGCGCGCTCTTACTCGTAGAATGATATATGCTAGTAAAAGTCGTTTTCATAATTAGTAACAGAAACGTAGTAATGTGATAGAAGTTGAAGGTGTTTAACATGGTCTTAAAAGTGTAAAAGATGGTTATACAAGAAGTGAAAAATTGTGACTTGGCCGGGACTCGAACCCGGGTCTCCCACTTTCCGGGCAGGTATTCTATCCATTAAACTACCGAGTCACGCAGGATCACTTCTGTAAACGGGAGCTTATATGGGCAAGGTAGTGGTGCTCCACTTAGTGGCACCAACCACCACCAGAGGTCCTCGTCGAGGCATCCACCCAACAAGGCGATACCAATCTTTAGGTAAGCAAAGCCATCCCAAAAGGAATTCCCAAAATTTTCTATCCCAATAATATAAATACAATTCTGTGTTTTCTTCCAAAACAATGCCAAATTTAACATACAATTGTTTTATTATAATTTGGAATTAAAAATTTTTGAAGATCAATTTTTAAATGAAATCAATTCAATCAATTTTTTAGTGAAGTAGATCAATTTACTTTAATAAAAGGACTCGTTAAGAAGAACTTCATTTGGAGGACCCGTAGATGAATGGAGGTAAGCGTATGTGAAGCCCTAGCGGAAGCTCGAAAAATTGTGGAAAAAACGCCAAAGAAATCGAAAAAAGATGTTATTCGGCACGAAATATCTCTGTTAGTATCCTTACTATCGTAGAAATGAATAGCATTCCAAAATGCGCATTCTCTTCTCTTTGCAATGGTACAACTATTGTAACCAAGCAATGCATAGTGGACTCGCAATTATTGTTTCCCCAATCGGTATCACGCCTTACATTTGCCGAAATTTAAAAAACGAGCAAAACAGAAAACTTAATTTTCCATCGCATACTGTTTCTATTCTAGTTTTTCAGAAGACGATTCAGTTCGAAATATTTTTCAGGGAATATAAATCGATTCTCACGCATACAAATTTTCTTTAGAGAAAACTATGCAGAGATCTATAAAAAGATGTCAGTTAAGATGTGCAACACCTTGTGTTCACCAGATCATGATGCAAATCATTATTTTATTGATTGACATTTGCGGAATTATCTCGCATTTAAGAATGTTTCATATGCAACCAGATCTTTTCTTTTATGTTTTAGATTTATTTGAAAGTGTTAAAAAACTGGCATAGATATATCGATGGCGAGCTTTGTCTTTCTATCGGTAGTTTAGAAAATTAGATGTCTTTAAAAACGTCCCAAAATTAAATTCACTCATGAAACAGAAAGTTAGAAACAACTGAATTTTCGCTATTTACAGGAAACTTACAGTCACAGACGATACTATTAAAAAGAATAAGAAGCAATTTATCGGAAATACTAAAACTATGTATTTAAGTGGTAAATTGTAAATAATTCTTGGGATTCGTTGTATTTTTCTCATATATATAGTGAATACCTTCGATAGTCTCCTCTTTGACCGTTTGATTTTGGATCAGTCCCTTTCTCTCCTTAATAACCTGCAAAAGAAAAGCACGTCAGCTCAGCTATTTCACATTTAGCTCTCTCCAGGAAAATAATTCGTTACCTTATTGGTGAAGCTGTGCAGAATGTGTTTGTACTGTTCCTGTTCTTTTCCCTTGTTTGTGAACTTGAAAATCCAGTCCGAAAGAAGCCACGGCCGTATCATGCGGTAGATTCCGATTTCCTCCAACCTGAAAAAGCACCGATTCAGTCTAGAGCCTCAAATGCATAGGACACAATAATAACTTACTTGTGAATCGCAGACACGATTTGCAGCCGACCGGTGTTCTGAGCGTTGATTGGCGTCCCCATGGCTGTCTCTGAAAGAGCAAACTAACTTAAGTCCGGAAAAAGAGACATCGACAAATTTATTCATTTTCAAAATATTCCTTGCAGATAGACCACGAGCCATGTTAATTTTGCACTTTATTATTATCCATAGGCAACTCTTCCAAGTTACAAAGCTAAACACTTATAATAAAATGACAATAATATTATACACGAAATAGCAATCGTTTTCATCAGGAATATAAAATAAAGAGATCTTCATTTCAACACAGAGATTAGGAAGTGGATCGTTCCTGCACAAAACAACCATTTCTCTCGTATTTTTTATTCATTTGTTAATTTTTTTTACATAAATGATGATCGAAACATTAACAAAGTTCACTTTTCTGCAAATAAGAATTCTTACTCGCAACACAGTTATCGATAAAATATATTCCGATACTGTTCTCTCATACTTTAATTGATGTATTAGAATTAGCTGCTTCTCCGGATTTACATATATCTATTATATATAGCTAACTCTCCGGATATACCTATATATATATATATATATATATATATATATATATATATATATATATATATATATATATATATATATATATATATATATATATATATATACGAGTAAAAGTTGCTTGCATACTGCAAGCTAATTGGTGAAAATTTACAATGAGCTCCCCTTACGGGTGTCATCTTCGAAGCTTATCCAGCAAAATTCTTAAAAATTGCAGCAATGAATTTCTTACGTGAGAATTTTACATCCATCTGGCATCGAACTCACGGTCAAGGGTAACCTTTCTTCCACTGGTTCTATAGAAAACTACTTCAAACGCAAACGCTGTGATTTTGAATAGTCTCCTGCATAGAGAAAGGCCTCAAGACAATTTTTTTAAAAATTAGTGTAAATGACCGCCTGGCGTCGAACGCAGGACCCGTTCGTGCGAGATAATGGCATGGAAATGTTAGATAAGTGCCACTCTCACGTAAGAAATGCATAGCTGAAATCTATGACGATTTTTTTATTGCTTTCCCGATAAGCTGGATAGATGAAACCCGGAATGGTGACAGAGGCGTTTGAGAAAATTCTTTCATGAGGGTTGCCGTTTTTCCAGTGGTCATTGGTTCGATGCAAGAGCGTCATTCCTATTCCATCATGCATTTCAAACGGGAATAATGGAATCTTAGTTTAGAACCTTCCCGTTAAGATACTGAATTGAAACTTTGAAACACGTCAGAGTGGGACTTATCTAACATTCGTATGCCATTGCCTCTCACGATCGCGTCCTGTGTTCGACGCCAGGCGGTCATTCGCGCGAATTTTCGAAAATTGTTTTGTGTCCTTACTCAGAGCGATAGAACAGTGAAAATCACGGAGGTTGGAGATGCCGTGGTTATCTATTGTACTGACTGAAGAAATGCTACCAAATGACCGTGAGTTCGACGCCAAGTGGGTGCAAAATTCTCTGGTATAAAATGCATGGCGGTCAATTTTGATTCTATCCTCTACTCTACTCTCTCTAACTCTATCCCGCTTTTGACTTCGCTTATTCCCTCTAAAAGCGGCTTTTACTGTATTGAAATTATTCCATTTCGTTCTTATTTTATTCGCGGAAGTTGGGCACTAATCTTCGGCCGTAATCTTTTCTACTGCATATCCACCAACTCACAAGTCGGGTCTTTTTATGAAAATAATCATTTTCTCTAAGCGTCTAAAAAGTAATGATGTACATTGGAATGAAATGTCGACTTACCGCAGATGAAGTCGAGAGTGAGCTTCTGTGTGAATGGACAAATGTCGAATTCGTGTCCATCCTCTATTTCTCGCAGCCGCTCCATCATCTGATTGGTCCTCTTCACAAACACATCCACGAAGCTCTCCAGAATATTAAAATGAAATGTGGGTGTGATCAGTTTCCGGTGTTCGTGCCATCTCGCTCCTACAACACAGATATGTAAAAGTAAGAAGGGAACTTTATAACTAATCGCAGTTTAAAAATAAGGGAACGAGGGCAGGATCATATTCATTCGTTAAAAGGGAAGGGAATGCTTAAACTTCTCATATCAAAGCCGAAAGCTGTAAAACTTCTCAGAAATTAAGGTTAAAAACAGATGCATGTAGTCTTTTTTGTGACAATCTTAAATATGTAAAATGTTGTATTTATAGTTAATCCATAAGCTTTTAAGCATTGCCATTTAGTATTATAGCGTTTTGTAATAGGAATTATAGAATTATCTGTTACGTATATAACTATATAGATCATCCAAACGTTTTAGAGTAATACTATATGTAAATTTTTGTATGAAATTATGTATAGTGTAATATTTCTCCTAATGAATGGTTTTCGCTCCCGACTTCGGGAGAATGCAATTCTGAAATTAAATCGATATACTCGTCTGATCAAAAGGCCAATTTAAAACTGGTATTTAAATAGCGATCGGTCTCTCGTCCAAACTCGCATTAGCTTCTTCTTTCGGGTTGTCGATCTCAGTGAGGACTTCCTCTTTATATGCCCCTTTCACTTCTTTTTGGCTCTCCTTATTGGTGCTTGGTTGTCGTTTCCAATTGGACGTCTACTCTGTTGAAATTTTCCGGCCGTTTTGCTATCTCTGCCTCGCGTGGGAAATAATAAGCCTCTTTGGATAGCACCTTCGTTTTCTCGATAGAATGTTCGAGTTCGGACCAAACATGCTCCGCTATTGCCGAAGCCTTCCTCTCCTTGTTTCTTATGGCTCTTTGATGTTCTTTTCTGGAGCAATCGATGGAACGAGAGTGGTCTGAAAAGTTTCCGACCATTATACGCCCGAAACAAAAATACAGTCCAAACAGTTGGCTGCACAGGGGGAACCGGCTCCAAAAGAAGCAAAAACTGTTTTTTCAGCGATGGCGACTGTTCTTTGGGATAGTCATGGAGTTATTTTAATCGATTATCTTCAAAAAGGAAAAACCATTACAGGAGTATACTACGCCAGTATATATGGTATCTCATACACGCCTTGAGCGAGAGTTGGTGGTAGGTGGTCTTTTACTCCTGTGAGACATTCCTTGAATTTTCTCACAGTTTTAAATCGGGTTTCTACGTTCAATTTCCGTAGTACTCGAGTGATCCTTTCGGATGTGTCGGCGACGTACGGTCGTGTTGTTGGCCGTTTTCTATTCTCTTTTAATCTGTTTTGTGGTTTTCCTTTTAAGGACGTCCTCCTGTCTGTAGGTTCCCGCCCGATGAAACAGCGCCTCAATCACTGAGTATTTTTGCCGAGGATAGTGGTCGGAAGATGCATGAAGATATCTATCCGTGTGTGTGGGCTTGCAATAGACTGGGTGGCCCAGGGTTCCATCGGATTTCCTTTTAACCATCATATCAAGGAAGGGCATGCAGCCAATTTCTTCGAGTTCCATCGTGAACTGAATCTGTTTTCCGTGGATAATGAAGGTATCATCGACGTATCTAATCCAGAGCGACGGCGTGAATTTCGCCGACTCAAGTACTTTTTTCTCGAATTCCTCCCTGTGTAGATTCGCAATGAACGGTGATAGGGGGTATCCCATAGATGCTCCTTCTTTTTATTCATAGAAATGGCAATTCCACAGAAAATAGAAGTCTTTAGGCAGAATTCTATGAAAGGCGGAAAATCTTTTGGTAGTCCTCGTTCTGTCAGTCAGCGTCGTCACTGAGATCGACAACCACCCGAAAGAAGAAGCCTTCGGGAGACAGCGAAAGCCTTCACTCGCATTAGATCATTTGTATCCACCAGATGTGTAAACCAGCAGCTTACGGAATTTACTCAGAATTAATTCATACTGAAATATACTTTTTGGATGTGATTTTCCATTACCTTAAATAGCGAAATCCCTGAGTTTGTATCATTTCTGTGTTCTATTTCGTTTTTTTAATGAATTTTTTACAACCTCGAATAATTGTCTGATTACAAAGAGATGAAATCAACAAGGTTTCTAATTTGAGATGGCAAACATGTTTAGGTACGGCAGGTATCATGGTTATCGACATTTACTCATCAGAGGAAAACCCCACGAAAATTTGAACCTTTACCACTTCTATTTACAATCAAATATCCATTTGGGTAAATGCCGCACGAAGTAGCCGATTGCACCGGCTATATATTTATTCTTTTATAGGAAACAGTTTTTACATAAAAGTGTCTTCCCATTACGCTTTTTCGATTTATAATCTTTTTCCACAGCATCCTAATAATAATTGATAACTCAATATTATATGAATAAATTATCATAATGCATTATTAAAGAATAGGAATGATTCAGATAGAGAGTAGAGAAAGTTGTTAGCAGGGTTAAATATGATTGGATTTCAGACAGCACGAGAAACTGAGTGGGAAGTTGCGCATGGCGCAGTATTGAACACTTTTCACGTATTATAGGAATAGAGAATCGTTGGAGAGATGTTTTTGGTACTTCCCAAGAAGATGGATCTCCCTGTAGCCGTGATATGTTAACCGATTGGGATATAATTGTTGGGTTGATATCTCCCAGATCTATGGGGAACATTTTAAAGGACCTTTCCGATATAATCTGAACTTGATACTATGGATATAGTTAGATGATAAGTTATTTTTCAATGATATCTCCATATTGGTTCTGAATTCGACACCATATCGCTTGAAATTTCCCGATAGAAATACACAGAGGGATAATTCAGAACGACACGCTAGGATCGAAAAAAGCTGGCCAAAAATACGAAAGTGTTTTTTTTTTAGAAAAGACTTTGGAAATTCACATGGAAATTCTTGAATAAATTTTGCATTCAACTGTGCAAGTCATTTAAGTTGATTCCTGCACATTTAAATTATACAGGGGGTCAAAATTGACCAAATTTTGCGAAAAACGCTGATCTTCAATATCTTGCAAAATTTTCAACTTCAAGCCGGTACTGAACCCATATGAAGAAAACTATCGGATAAATTCCAATGTCATGTCATAAACCTGTCCTTTATCTTTCATCATGGTTGATTTTAATGGTCGCAGTTGAATATTTTCGTACGCTATATAACAAAATAGCTGACTCTTATTTTGAAACAAATTTTTGCCTAAAGCAAGGAAAATTGTAAAAATGGACATCGTGGGCATAGGCTTATGAGTTTTTCATGAAATATTCGTAGAGGAAGGATGGAAAAAATTATCAGGAAGAGGTTAAAGTTAGAATTCATGGAAAGGCATTAAGTAGGTGGACAAGAGAAAGGGAGAGGAGTAAGGAAAGATATATTCATTTGTGAGGATATAATTAGGATTTTGGTTATTTTGGATAGTTTCCATTTTCCAGTATCTGGAGTCGGCTCCCCTTCTTGGCCCCATGAAGAATCTGAGGCCTAAAATCAGAAGAACTATTGGATACTAACAAAGATTCGCGACATGAGATTGTCAACTGTCCTTTTTCAGAACATTTTAGGTGTTCTTTAGCTCTTAATTTAAAACAATTTCCACTTAATCATTGTAAATTCAGTTACAATCATTACATGAGAGTTGATATGCACCAGATTTTGTTAACGGGTCAACAAAATCCTTGCTACTGTATAGGAAATTCTTGAGGCAAAAATTATTTTAGAAAGCTGGACGGAAATTATTTGCAAAATAAAAATACCGAAACTTGAAGAAGTTTGAAATAAATTAAAAATACATTAAAATAAATAAATATAAATAAATTAAAAATACCGAAACTTTATACGTATATATTATTTTATACATTAAGAGCCCACATAAACTTATTTTATGCCAACTAGGAGGAGCAAAAATTTATTTGGTGGAGTTTTTAAATAAAGGTTTTTGATTTTTTTTATCTAGCAAACAGTTTATGGAAACAGAGAAAAACTCTTCACTTGTGCTAAATAGAAGATAATAATCAATTCTTTTTGTAGTTAGAGGAAGAAAAGGGTGAGTCTATGGAGAAGGGAGTGAAATGCAGCGAATTTTTGGGAATGATGGCAGTTAGATGAAAAAGGAATCAGGCGGGAGGTGTAGGTAGGTTTACGATAATGGAAAATTCTAAGATATTGCAGTTTAGGTTAGGTGAACTTAGGTTAGGTTAAATTTCCTGTTAATCTTGAGGATTTTCCTCGAGATTAAATAGGAAAATCCTCGAGATTAAAGTCTTACACTCGAACTTACAAACTTCAAACCTAAATACACAGTAAATACACGGAAAAACTCTATAATACTAGCAAATTTATTAAACAATCCTTCCCTACAAATATTTATGTGAATTCCTGACTTCACTTGATAATGATGTTTTTAACATGATTACTGTGATTTGTTGTGGTTATGCTAAGTAAATAACTTGGAAATAGTTTCAATTGAAAAGTGTTTTCTTTTCTCCGTCGTCATGTTAATGCCGTTCTGTTGACTTTATATATGATTCAGCATTTTTTTCTAAGCTCTTCAGAAAGGAGTGGAGTATTGTTGCAAATTTGCCATTCCTTAGCTTGCAGTATGTAAGCAGATGAATGGGGAAAACATTTACTCGTATACGTATGAATGTATTCAAGAGGTTAATAATTTAATCGGGTATGGGTTCTGCGTCTTACGATGATCAGCTTAAATATGGGCTAATGAGGAAAGGTTAAGACAATGTTATTGAATTAAGGGAGTCGTATACAAAAGACATTGTTTCTAATTTGTTAGAGGTAATCGAAGCAATCTTACCTTTACTGGTAATCAGCCCTTCGCCGAGTAAAGCTCTCAATCCTTTATAGATAAAGCCTTTCTCGGAATGACGATTTCCACGAAGCACCACCTTTATAATGGAATTATCCATTATAAGTATAACCAAAATAATTAAAAAAATCATTCACGTAAAAACATTCAAAATTATCTTCAGAAACACAATGAAAGTAAACTATTTTCAAAACATGTTACAAAGTAATAAATTCCATATTACAAAATATCTATACACATAAAAAAGTTACATACACACACATAAGTAAAAGTGGCTTGCATACTGCAAACTAACTGTTGCATAGCTTACAAAAATATCCATTTACATTTTGGATATGCTTACGATAACATCTTCCAGTAGTGTATAACAAACGGGATCATGCAACTGTTTTAGGTGTCAAACCCAGAACCATTTCGGAGGATGTCGTTGCATATCAAGTTTGTCATATTAGGAAAATAAATGCTAAAACTTGCCCGTTCAAATTCCATATTTTACTGTTAACAAAAGTTTTACATTCTTTTAATGTTTTATGTGGTTCCCTTTCCCAAAAGTTGACCACATCGAATTTATTTTGGAAGGCAGTAAAGTTATTCAAGCCAATTTATATAGGAAATACTCCACTATGTGCTAAACAGCTCCAACATAAACTACCTGCAGATGTCTACTTACTGTAGGCGAAACTAGTCGTCACAATAAAATCTAATTCTGCAGACATCACAAACTTTTATCCTTTAGGAAATGGTTTTATTCGAAAGCATAAGAAATGCATTTGTCAGAGAGTGAACAGTTTGTTCAGTGAGAGACTTAATTTGTTGGATGGTATAAAATGGGAGAAAGGAATGAAATGTCACCTGAACTGTCTCCGGCGTATGAAGAAGTATAAGTGGATGGAAGAGTATCAGAGTCTTATGCATGTTGTACTGCTTCGCCCACTCAATGGCTTTCTCAAAAAATTCTACAAAAAGAGAATCAAAACATTCAATTAATCGTTATCCAAAATTATTATCTACAGTTTAACCTTGTTATAATTAGACTACTGCTTAAACATTTTTTGCTTATAATTATAATATGTATATTATCCTTCCTATTATTATCCTTAGCCTACCTTATTATATACGTATATTATACTCATATATATATATATATATATCATCATCATCATCATCATCAGCCATTTTCAATCCGATGTCGGATGTAGGCCTCCCCAAGCGCTTTCCAATTCTCTCTATTCTGTGCTTCTCTTTGCCATGTCACACCTAAGTACTTAATGATGTCTCTGTTCCATCGGTCCTTTGGTCTTCTTCTTGGTCTCTTCACATCTCTTGGTGTCCAGTTCAGAACCGCTCTTGTCCAACGGTTGTCGTTTCTTCTCGCCACATGGCCTGCCCACATCCATTTCAGTGATCTTACTTTATCTATGATGTCTGTCACTCCGGTCTTCATCCTCACCCAGGTGTTGCGTTTCCTGTCTCTTCTTGTGATCCCAAGCATGCACCTTTCCATACTTCTTTGCGTTGTCTGAAGTCGCTGGGTTATTGCTGCGTTTAACACCCAGGTTTCACTTCCATATGTCAACACTGGTAGAATGCATTGGTTGAAGACCTTTCTCTTCAAGACCATTGGCATTTGTGACTTTAGAATGTGTGCATTTCTTCCGAAGGCACTCCAGCCGAGTTTAATTCTTCTGTTTACTTCGTTAATCCTGTTGTTCTCTCCTGTGGTTACTAGTTGTCCTAGGTATGTGTATTCTGAGCAGATATCCAGAGGCGTCCCTTCAAATTTGATTGTTTCTTGTGCTGCAAAAGAGTTATACATTACCTTTGTTTTTGTTAAATTTATCCTGAGTCCTATCTTCTGTCCTGCTGTGTTCAGTTCATGAAGTCTTGAAGCTAGATCTTCTCCGTTGGTTGCGAAGAGTACTATATCATCTGCAAAGCGCAGATGACTGATGTGTTCCCCATTAATCCGCAGACCTTTCTGCTCCCAGTCCAAGGTTTTAAAAACTTCCTCCAGAACAGCTGTGAAAAGAATTGGGGAAAGGCAATCTCCTTGTCTAACTCCCTTCTCAATCTTGAATTCTTCAGTAACTTCGTGTAGCATTACTGAGGCTGTGGCATTTTTATAAATGCTGCGTAGGAGTCGGATGTACTCTGCATCTACTCCTTGTTTTTCCAGAGCTTCTAGTGTAGAGGAGGTACTTACTGAGTCGAAGGCCTGAGCATAGTCCACAAAGCATAGTACTAGTGGCATCTCATATTCATTCATCCTGCTGATTATTTCTTGTAGTGTGTGGATGTGGTCCATAGTACTGAAGCCCTTCCGGAATCCTGCTTGTTCTCTAGGCTGGGCAGATGATAGAATAATCTTTATCCGTTCAGCTATTATCCTCATGAATGTTTTGTAAACAACAGGAAGGAGACTGATGGGGCGGTAATTCTTCAGCTCTTCCTTGCTTCCTTTCTTGTGCAAAAGGACTATTCTTGCATGATTCCAGTCCTGGGGGATTCTTCCTTGTTTCAGGCAAGTTGTGAATAACTGCGCTAAAACGTCTGCAACTTCTGTTCCACCAAGTTTTAAATATTCTGCTAACACTCCATCTATGCCTCCTGCTTTTCCGTTCTTCGTCTGCTTTATTGCTGCAGTTACTTCTCCTGGGAGAATAGAGAGGGGATCTCGTTGGTTTTGGCTTTCTTCTTGGTTTTCCTCTTCAGCATTTTCTTCCTTCTTGTATAGGTTGCCAAAGTATTCTGCTACCGTCCTTAGTATTGCTTGTCTGTTGCAAGTTCTTGTACCATCTTCCTTCTGTATGGCTAAAATCTGTTTTCTTCCAATTGCTAGGCGTTGTCTGGTCTTCTTCATACTTTTGCTGTTTTCTATAGCCTCTTGCACAATTCTCTGATTGAATTTTCTCACGTCTTCCTTAATTGCCATCCTGATAGCCTTACTAAGCTCGGCGTATTCGATGTTATCCTTTTGTGTATCTGAATTCTTCAGTTCCTTACGTCGTTTCATCATTTGTCGGGTGCTGTCACTTAGCTTTCTAACTTTAGCTCTTCTTGGTGTGCTTGCTACTTCTTCTGCTGCTTCCTTAACAGATTGCATGACTTTGGTTTCTATCTATTGGTTATCATGAGGAAAAGAGCTACCACCCTCCACTTTGCGACTTACAATTGCCGCAGCTTGAAGAGTGAAGACAGACTACTGGAACTACTGAATGAAGCAGAGAAGATAAATTGGGACGTCATCGGTCTCAGCGAAGTCAGAAGAAAATCAGAAGACTTGATTACACTCAAGGAAGGTAATTTATTTTATTACAGGGGTACTAAGGATGGAAGACTAGGAGGTGTCGGGTTCCTGATCAACAAGAGATGGAAAAACAATGTACAGAAGATAGAAAGTGTATCTGAGAGAATTTGCAAGCTCATACTCAAGATAAATGAGCGTTACTCTGTACAGATCATACAAGTCTACGCACCAACAGCAGCAAGCAGCGAAGAAGAAATTGAAAAATTTTACCAAGCTCTGGGCACTGAGCACGATAAGGAAGCCCACTATTACAAAATAATTATGGGCGATTTTAACGCTCGTGTAGGTCAACAGGAAGCCGATGACACCGTCGCAGGACAATACGGACTGGGCCAGAGAAACGAACGTGGTCACCGCCTGGTAGAGTTTGCTGAATGCACCAATATGTACATAACAAATACATATTACAAGAAGAACCCAAAAAGGAAGTGGACTTGGAGAGGACCCAACGGAGTAAAAAATGAAATAGATTACATATTGGTTAATAAACTCTACACAGTAACAGACTGTGAAGTCTTGAATAACTTTAGCACTGGAAGTGACCACAGGATCGTAAGATGCAGATTGAAGATTAATCTCCAAATGGAACGCAAGAAGTTGATTTCATGCAAGAAACATGAAATAAGCATAAAAAAACTAGAAGAAAACAAGAATAAATATCAGCTTGAGCTAAAAAATAGATTCTCGGCACTTCAAGAAGAAGAACTAGAAACCAAAGTAATACAAGCTGTTAAGGAAGCAGCAGAAGAAGTAGCAAGCACACCAAGAAGAGCTAAAGTTAGAAAGCTAAGTGACAGCACCCGACAAATGATGAAACGACGTAAGGAACTGAAGAATTCAGACACACAAAAGGATAACATCGAATACGTCGAGCTTAGTAAGGCTATCAGAAGGGCAATTAAGGAAGACGTGAGAAAATTCAATGAGAGAATTGTACAAGAGGCTATAGAAAACAGCAAAAGTATGAAGAAGACCAGACAACGCCTAGCAATTGGAAGGAAACAGATTCTAGCCATACAGAAGGAAGATGGTACAAGAACTTGCAACAGACAAGCAATACTAAGGACGGTAGCAGAATACTTTGGCAACCTATACAAGAAGGAAGAAAATGATGAAGAGGAAAACCAAGAAGAAAGCAAAAACCAACGAGATCCTCTCTCTATTCTCCCAGAAGAAGTAACTGCAGCAATAAAGCAGACGAAGAACGGAAAAGCAGGAGGCATAGATGGAGTGTTAGCAGAATATCTAAAACTTGGTGGAACAGAAGTTGCACACGTTTTAGCGCAGCTATTCACAACTTGCCTGAAACAAGGAAGAATCCCCCAGGACTGGAATCATGCAAGAATAGTCCTTTTGCACAAGAAAGGAAGCAAGGAAGAGCTGAAGAATTACCGCCCCATCAGTCTCCTTCCTGTTGTTTACAAAACATTCATGAGGATAATAGCTGAACGGATAAAGATTATTCTATCATCCGCCCAGCCTAGAGAACAAGCAGGATTCCGGAAGGGCTTCAGTACTATGGACCACATCCACACACTACAAGATATAATCAGCAGGACGAATGAATATGAGATGCCACTAGTACTATGCTTTGTGGACTATGCTCAGGCCTTCGACTCGGTAAGTACCTCCTCTACACTAGAAGCTCTGGAAAAACAAGGAGTAGATGCAGAGTACATCCGACTCCTACGCAGCATTTATAAAAATGCCACAGCCTCAGTAATGCTACACGAAGTTACTGAAGAATTCAAGATTGAGAAGGGAGTTAGACAAGGGGATTGCCTTTCCCCAATTCTTTTCACAGCTGTTCTGGAGGAAGTTTTTAAAACCTTGGACTGGGAGCAGAAAGGTCTGCGGATTAATGGGGAACACATCAGTCATCTGCGCTTTGCAGATGATATAGTACTCTTCGCAACCAACGGAAAAGATCTAGCTTCAAGACTTCATGAACTAAACACAGCAGGACAGAAGATAGGACTCAGGATAAATTTAACAAAAACAAAGGTAATGTATAACTCTTTTGCAGCACAAGAAACAATCAAATTTGAAGGGACGCCTCTGGATGTCTGCTCAGAATACACATACCTAGGACAACTAGTAACCACAGGAGAGAACAACAGGATTAACGAAGTAAACAGAAGAATTAAACTCGGCTGGAGTGCCTTCGGAAGAAATGCACACATTCTAAAGACACAAATGCCAATGGTCTTGAAGAGAAAGGTCTTCAACCAATGCATTCTACCAGTGTTGACATATGGAAGTGAAACCTGGGTGTTAAACGCAGCAATAACCCAGCAACTTCAGACAACGCAAAGAAGTATGGAAAGGTGTATGCTTGGGATCACAAGAAGAGACAGGAAACGCAACACCTGGGTGAGGATGAAGACCGGAGTGACAGACATCGTAGATAAAGTAAGGTCACTGAAATGGATGTGGGCAGGCCATGTGGCGAGAAGAAACGACAACCGTTGGACAAGAGCGGTTCTGAACTGGACACCCAGAGATGTGAAGAGACCAAGAAGAAGACCAAAGGACCGATGGAACAGAGACATCATTAAGTACTTGGGTGTGACATGGCAAAGAGAAGCTCAGAATAGAGAGAATTGGAAAGCGCTTGGGGAGGCCTACATCCGACATCGGATTGAAAATGGCTGATGATGATGATGATGATATATATATATATATATATATATATATATATATATATATATATATATATATATATATATATATATATATAATTATATATATATATATAATACAGTAGGCTAAGGAGGGTACACCAGTGAGAGCTTTATTCCTAGGCAAATAGAATCAAAAATCTCAAAAAAAAAGAACGTAGCAATGCAAGTAAACCATCTTTGATAATGCCTTCGACAGCGTCTCTATTTACTTTCAATAATTGTCGTAAACAAATTCTTAGTAAGCAGTATCGCGGTGCTACGAAGGTGAGTGTGTCCTAATGCAGCCACACGTCATTTTCTCTCACTATATATACCTTGATTCATTTATTGAGTCTACTCGACTGCAATTCCACATAGCGATATTCTGTATGAAGATTAGGTATATTTATCTATGAACAAATGTAAACATAAGATGTATATGAAGAAATAAATATAGCAAGTTGGAAAAGTACTCACTCTCTTTGGAAGCGAAGACTGCTGTGTGGCCGAAGATGGGATGGCCTTCTGGTCCAGGCAACTTCCTGGTCATCAAGAATACTCTCAGCCATGACTTGAGGATGGAGAAAACTGGAAGGGCCAGGAAGAATATGATGATGCCCAATAGAACCTGCAATGCAATGGTCGAGTATTGATTTGACCCTATCTACTCTATCCACCAGTTTTCAATTGATGCATTCTCTTGTTAAATATGTATTTGTAATATTTTGTGTAATCTATTCTGAAATTTGAAGTTATTTTTATTTGCAATTAATATATTTTCTATGCTTATGTAAGATGGGATTATCCAGTCTCAAATTCGCCCAGAAGAGGTTCGTTTAAATGTCAGTATTATTTGGCACACCGGTCCCATGAGGGAAAGATTGTGTTTATGATCCCTTGATAATGTACTTAAATTATTTGAAAATCTTATTGAGATGAGCCTTCATATATAATGAGTAACTCTACACAAGGTTTCTAATACATAATATATTATTTAGATCACTACTTTACGGAAACTATTCATCATTCATTATAATTTATAGATAACTGCTTATGATTAATATATTTTCTTCTTTCCGAAGGGAATCAATTGGGTTTTCCATTGGCATACATTCTTATATACTTCCCAAAAACATTCGAACTAATTTTGATCTTCATTTTAATATCGTCAGTTTATTAATTTTCTATATTGTTATATTGTTTTAT
Organism: Pachydiplax longipennis; assembly: GCA_036926295.1. Taxonomy (NCBI): domain Eukaryota; kingdom Metazoa; phylum Arthropoda; class Insecta; order Odonata; family Libellulidae; genus Pachydiplax; species Pachydiplax longipennis. The sequence goes on from JAVFKF010000065.1 coordinate 743,077, forward strand.
AAATTATAAATGTTTAAAATATTAATCTTACGAATCCAAATTTTAAGAAAAATATCGAATTAGCATAGATATATAAAATATCTTTACAACTTTTATGATACTTCTGGAGAAGATAAAAGATCCTTGTAGTTAAAATTAATCGAGTTTAGTTGGTTATTAACAGCATTTTTTTAAAGATGCTTGAAAATAGTTTAGAAAGTTATTTTTAACCTATCTTCCTTTGGTACTATAGAAGACCATCTCATTTGCAAAAACCGTGATTTTGATTGCTCTATCGCACCGAAAAGGGCCTAAAAACAATTACCCAAAAAACAGCGCAAAAGACAGCCTGGCGTCGAGCTCAGGCCTTTTCGTGAGAGAAAATAGCATATTAATATTATTTTTTTTAATAATTAATTAATAAGTGCCATTCTGACCTGTTCCAAAGTTTCGATTCAATATCTTATCGGGAAAGTCCTAAAATATGATTCCATTATCCCCGTTTGAAATGCATGGTAGAATAGAAATCACGTTCTTGCATCGAACCAAAAACTATTAGAGAAACGGTGAACCGCGTGAAAGAATTACGAATTCTAAGCATGTTCCACAAGTGCCGTCGGCGTAAAACTTTTACGACACACTGGCCCCACTCTGTAAATGCCAGAATAATTCAGTCTTCGACGCTAGCTATCATGGGTTCGATACCAGAAGGTCCCAAATATCGCAATTTTCCCATAAGAATGCATTGCGCGGATTTTTGAAAATTATTTTGAGGCACTTATCGGTAAGATAGATCAACCAAAATCTAGGAGGTTGACGTTGAGGTAGTCTTCTATAGTACCAATGGAAGAAATGTTACAAAATGACCGTGTGTTCGACGTCAGGTGAGTGCGAAATTCTTCCGTAGGAAATGCAATGCTGTAATTTTTGAAAATTTTCTTTAATGCCTTAACGATAAGCTGGAAAGATATAACCCGGAATGGTGACAGAGGCGTTTGAAAAAATTCTTTACTTGAAACAACCGGTTTCGGGCGATGGCGTTGAATGAATTCTCAGGAAAATGCGGACTTTTTTATTTGTTTTACATAGAATTTTACAAATGAGTTTAAAGGATCTGTTGTTTAGCATCAGTTTTATCTTTTGTTGACACTCCCCGTCGAAGAATTTTTAAAATCTGTAATTTCACGTCTACTTTTGTAATGAATGAAAACTTTGCCAAAGCATTATTCCGTGACACCACATTTCTTTAGAAAGTCCATACTCCTGAAAATTGGAGTGTCTTACTTTTACATCAGCTGAAATTCCTAAAAGAAATTCCTTTACGACCTCATCTAGACGCAAATTATTAGATAGACGAAGACAAATATGTTAAGGGCTTCCAACTACGGTTTGAAAAATACTGTAAAACACATATATTCAATCATTTCTGACCCTACTTCGTGGAATGACTATGCAAATGTTACGTTTCCTCCGAATGATTTCCTTTGTCGCATATGCAAACACTTATATACATTTGGAGATTTTGGGAGGAAGGGTGAGGAGAGGTCATGTAAGTTATTTCATTTTCTGTATTCTTGACCTGATGATGGCTTTGTACTGAAACCGCTAGTCTTTATAATATATAGTGTGGAAATTAAAAAGTGTTTTTGATTTATACAAAACGTAAAACACGTTTGAAAAGCCATCCTGATTAAAACGCTGTGTTCTTTTTCAAATGTAACATTTGATATCGCTTTAAGATTCTTTTTTACTCCCTTAAAGATGGATTTTTCCCCATGTATTCCAACCCACTATAGCCAACCGTTCGCCTCATTTCATAGACCAAATATATTTGAAAATATCTGTGTCGCCGTTCTCCCGCTTCTCCTTTTCTCTAAAACGGTTTCTTCCTCTAATAATTTTGAGAGAATAAAATAGAGCCTTCGGAGATAGGATGAGATCCTCAGGGCAGAAAAAGTAGAGACGTTTCCTCTCGGAATACGAAGTAAACAAATGAAACGGACCCGTCTATAACGCTTGAGACACGGTTATCTCCGTCTTCTACTTCAATACTGCTTATCTTTTAAATGCGAATCGAGTTTAAGGCGATGCACACACTAAATGACGAATCAACGAAGAATTTCATTTATCAGGAAACGGACGTGTTTCTCGGTCTCTGAAGGTCATCGAGTGGAATAAACGAAGGTTAAAAGGGAAGGAATTTTCTTCGATCTTAGAAATCCTTTTAACCAAGGTAAGTTAACTCCAAGCAACGAGAGGAAACTCGTACACATGTTGCAAATAGCACCTATATATATTTCAAGCCACTTCCTCGTTTAAGAGAGGAATCGTTTGATTGAATGTAAGCCAAATAAAAGAGTAAGTGAAAATGAAATAGATGAGATTACCAGCCGAGTGTTTACAATTAGAATCATTTCTACGGTTTGTGCGCTCACTGCTACTTCATGCAACGGTGAACGTATAAAAGAAGAGTCGAGGTCAAGCCAAGAGAATAAATTCCAAGAGGATGGAAATAAAGTTACTTTGTTGATTTTATGTTGTTGTTGTCCACCGCTATCACTAAGTGAAAAACAGGTTGTGCATTTAAACGATAAAAACGAAAAAACCTGCCATTTTAGTAGATTGTGTGTGCCTAGATTCGATATGACTCTCCAATCGGTTCATAGCCTCTCAATGCACATATCCATTCTCAGTCTATGAAAAGAGAGTGAAGCATGGGAAGAAGTGGATATTCCGACATTCAGAAGATAATGATTGCCAATCATTAGTTTGTTTTGATTTATGAACATGCTTTCATCTATTGTGTAGTTTCTCTTCGCGGATTTCTTTAATTTTAGGATTTATTTATTCGATTTATTTCGTGTTGCGCTGCCCTTGATTCTTTTGTGTCTGAATTGCATCTGTTCTCTTATTTGTCCAAGGTATACATATTACAATACTGTAATTGTGTACCTATTGGCCCTAAGTTGCAGGCTCTTTTTAGTTGCAAAAGCAAAGTAAAGGGAATCATTGTATGAACACGAGTCATGTCTCATAAAAACTTAATTCTACAAATATATTTTTTCTTCTTCTCGATTATAGATTTTGGCTCCAAATTAAGAGCTCTTTGATGACATTAGAAATAATAATTTCATATCAATAGTCACATTGAACGGAGCTGAGATGACAGTAGATAGATTCGAATCTATACTATACTATCTATTATATATTATTATATATATATTATTATATATAATTAGTTATTAAATTGTTAAATCGCAAGAAAAAGGATGCGGAGAACAAATTCTTGTACGAAATGTTAAGCGTAAATGGAAGCAGTTCCTTTTATAAATATATGAAGCGTAGGAAGAAAAGCGATTGCGGGGTAGATGTGATAGAAAATACCGATGGTAGGATAATAAATGACAGTACAGAAATAGCCAACGAATTTGGAAAGTACTTCTCAAGTACATATAAAGTAGCGGATCATTCATCTAAACATTTCGATTTAAGCAGTAATCCTTCTATATCACATTCTTTTACAATAGGTTACAATGATATCCTCAAGAGAGTGAGAAAGTTAAAAAACAATAAAAGTCAGGGACCGGACGGAATAAGAAATGAAATCATTAAACTGGGAGATCGGGAAATCGTCCCTTACCTTAGAAGAATTTTCCACGTATGCATTAATAATAACCAAATTCCCAAGGATTGGAAAACTGCCGTAGTAGTACCCATACTCAAGGGAGGGAATAAAAAATCAGTTAAGAATTATAGACCCATTAGTTTAACAAGTGTTGTTTGCAAAATGTTTGAAAGAATGATTTCGGATTACTTAAAAGATTTTTGGGAAACGAAAGGTTGGCTTAACGAATTCCAACACGGTTTTAGGAAGGGATACTCATGTGTGTCTCAGATGTTAAGTTTACATCAGGATCTAGTAGAAGCTCAGGATAAAGGAGAACAGGTCGATGCCATAGTGATAGATTTAGCCAAAGCGTTCGACGTTGTAGATCATGACCTTCTTATGAAAAAAATTAACGTTATGGGGCTGGACAGTAGAATAGTAAAATGGATAGAATCATTTATTAAAGGCAGACATCAAAAAGTAAAAATTGGCGAATCACAATCCACTGAAATAGAGGTAACGTCAGGAGTTCCGCAAGGAAGTGTGTTAGGACCGTTATTGTTTCTTATATTCATAAATGACATGCCAAATGCAGTTAAATCTAGAATCAGATTATTCGCCGATGATTGTATTATATATACAAAAATTATTAATGAAGTTGATAGCAAAGAACTGCAAAAGGATCTGAATTCCATGCTTAACTGGTTAAGAGCAAACAGGTTAGATATCAATTCGAGTAAATGTAGAGCCATTAGTTTTAACAAAAATAAAACAGAATATTCATATAGTATAGGTGATTATGAAATACCGAAGGAAAACGAGATTAAATATCTAGGGATAACTTTCAGTTGTAATCTAAAATGGAATGCGCATATAGAAAAGGTAGTAATGAAAGCTAATAAGGCGCTAAATTATATCATACGAACACTTAGAAAATCGAGCAAGAAAGTAAAAGACATAGCGTATAAATCGCTAGTTAGGCCGCTTTTAGAATATGGAGAGTGCTTGTGGGATCCGCATGAAACAGGGCTCAAGAAAATTCTTGAAAAAGTACAGAGAAGGGCAGCTAGGTTCGTCTTAGGAAGATATGACAGGAAAGAAAGTGTAACGAGGATGTTGAAAGAATTAGGATGGAATAGTTTAGAGTCACGAAGAACAGACAAAAGACTAGCGATCTTCTTTAAAATGTTTACAGGACATCCTTCATATAAGGAACTAAGGGATAGAGTGAGTAAATCAGAGTTCTTAGGCAGACGCGGTCATAACTATAAAGTTAACTATATGAAACAAAAAACTAATACAAGTAAATTTTGCTTCTTGAACCGAACAATTGAAAATTGGAATAGTTTACCTGCAGAGGCTCTAGAGCCTTTCCCAAAGTCATTGAGGGGATTTAAGAAAAATTTAATAAAGATTTGTGAGCCTGCCGAGGACGAAAAGTAAGATGAGTAGGGGATTGCCTGGTAGGGTGAAGTACGGCGGGGACTTCGTGCGCCCCGGGACCGCTTCGGTAGCCGTGAAGGCCTATCAGGAACCCTGAAAAACCTTACTTGAAAACTCATTTCTATATTTACTTTATGTTGGCTGTATGGGTGAGGGTATCAAGGTAGTTTTAATATATATGTGATGTAATGATGTGTATGTGATCTTAATATGTGTGTTCATAAATAACATTTGTCTTTTATTGTGTAAATAGTTCTTACTTGTACTGTGTAAATAGTTCACTGTTGTATTGTAAAAATGTTTTGTATATTATGACAATGTAAGATGCTGCCACCTGGCGAAAGTCAACTCGCAGCGTGAAATAATAATAATAATAATAATAATATATAGCTAACTCTCCGGATATACCTATATATATACAGGGGATACGAATTCTGACCATGTTCCACAAGCGCCGTCGACGTCAGATTTTTACGACATACTGGACCTACCCTGTAGATGCCAAAATAATTCAGACATCGGCGCTAGCTATCATGGATTCGATTCCTGAATGTCCCAAAAATAGCAATTTTCCCATAAGAATGCATTGCGCGGATTTTTGAAAATTATTTTGAGGCACTATTCGGTAAGATAGTGGAACCAAAATCTCGGAGGTTGAAGTTGAGGTAGTCTTCTATATTACGAATGGAAGAAATGTTACAAAAAGACCGTGAGTTCGACGTCAGGTGGATGCAAAATTCTTCCATAAGAAATGCATTGCTGCAATCTCTGACAATTTTTTTGAATGCCTTCCCGATAAGCTGTAAGGATAAAACCCGGAATGGTGTCAGAGGCATTTAAAAACATTCGTTCATGAGATTCACCGTTTTTCTAGTGGTCCTTGGTTCGATGCAAGAGTGACATTCCGATTCTACCATGCAATTGAAACGAGGAAACCGGCATCTTATTTTAGGACCTTCCCGATAAGATACTGAATTGAAACTTTGAAACACGTCAGAGAGGCACTTATCTAACATTCGTACGCCATTATCTCTTACGAACGGGCCCTGTGTTCGACGCAAAATTGTTTGAGTCCTTACACGGAGCGAAAGAACACTGAAAATCACGGAGGTTGGAGATGCCGTGGTTATAAATTTTACTTACTGAAGAAATGTTACCAGAACGTGAGTTCGACGCCCAGTGGGTGCAAAATTCTCCGGTATAACATGGCCTGAAAAGTCCCGAGCCTAACAAATAAAAGATCAATTTTTTACCTGAAAACCTTTCTTCAGTATAATCTCCATCTAGAGCTATGACCTTATTCCACCGGTCCTCGAGCAATTCGATGCCTTTCGAAAAAAACGATTTCTCAAGTCCTCCAAAATAGGCCTCTGTTTCGGACATGACTTCTTCATTTGACGTGAATTTCTTCCCCTGAAGAAATCTTTTCATGTTTGGGAATAGATAGTAGTCGCTGGGTGCCAGATCTGGTGAATACGGGGGATGTGAAACCAATTCGTACCGCAATTCACTCAATTTGACCGTCGCTTTCATTGACGAATGAGCTGGTGCGTTGTCGTGGTGATACAGCACTTTCTTCTTTTTCATGTGTGGCCGTTTTTTCTTGATCTCGATGTCCAAACGGTCCAGTTGAGCAACGTAGTAGTCGCCTGTGATTGTTTTTCCCTTTTCCAAGTATTCAATCATAATGATTCCACTTGCGTCCAATAAAACACTCGCCATAACCTTCCCAGCTGACTGTTGGGTCTTTGGACGCTTCGGACGACTGCTACCCGCTTCCAACCATTCTGCAGACTGCCGATTGGACTCAGGAGTGTAATAATGTATCCAAGATTCGTCCATCGTCACAAATCAGCGCCAAAGGTCCTTTTTGTTTTTTTGAAACAAGGCCAAACCACGCTCAGAATCCTCCACACGTCTTTGCTTCTGGTCCGGAGTCAGGAAACGCGGCACCCATCGCGCGATAAGCTTCTTCATCCCCAATAGTTCATGCAGAATATTTCCAACGCGTTCCATCGATATACCCACAGACTCTGCTATCTCACGCTACTTTGCTTTACGATCGTTCAAAACGATCAGATGGACTTTTTTATATTTTCTGAAGTGGTGGCCTCGGATGGGCGTCCGGGGCTTTCGGCGTCTTTGGTGAAAACAATCAGCTGCCATTCGGAAACTAATACATGAATTGTCATGAATTAAAAACAGTGCCATCTTAAGGTTGGTTCTCGAGTGAAATGTGCAGAAAAAGTTACTAATCGGCGAAATCTCTATGTTAGGCTCGGGACTTTTCAGGCCATGTAAACTGCATGGCGGTCAATTTTGACAATCATTTTTAATGCTTATCCGATAACAGGGAATGATGTAAAATGCAATGTACATACATAGAGGGAATTCATATACGCTGTTCGCCTTTCCTCGGACGATTCTTGGTTCGATGCCTGACCGTCAACTCTATTCTACCATGTATTTCAAAGGGGGATAACTGAATCTTATTTTAGGACCTTTCCGATAAGATATTGAATTTAATCTTTATAACAGGTCAGAATAGCACTTATCTAATATTAATATGCAATTGTGTTGCACGATCGGGTCCTAAGTTCGACGTCAAATGGTCTTTTGCGCGATGTTCTAACATTGTTTTGAGTCCTTTCTTGATACGATACTGCATTCAACTGATAGCTTGCAGTATGCAATTAACTTTTACTCGTATATAATAGATACATACTGCAAGCTATCAAATGAATGCAGTATCGCATCAAGAAAGGACACAAAACAATGTTCAAAACTTCGCGCAAATGACCGCCTGGCGTCGAACTAAGGACCCAATCGTACGAAAAAATTGCATATTAATGTTAATTAAGTGCCATTCTAAACTGTGCCAAAGTTTCAATTTAATTTCATGGTGGACAGCTTATATGAAACTTTAGAATAGACTCTATGTACATTCCATTTTATATAATTCCCGGCTATCGGATAAGCATTAAAAATAATTGTCAAAATTGACCGCCATGCATTTTATATCGGAGAATTTTGCCCACTTGGCGTCGAACTGACGGTCGTTTGGTAACATTTCTTCAGTTAGTACAATAGATAACCACGGCATCTCCAACCTCCGTGATTTTCACTGCTCTATCGCTCCGAGTATGGACTCAAAACAATTTTCGAAGATTCGTGCGAAAGACCGCCGGGCGTCGAACACAGGACCCGTTTGTGAGAGACAATGGCATACGAATGGTAGATAAGTGCCATTCTGACTAGTTTCAAAGTTTCGATTCAATATCTTATCGGGAAGGTCCCAAAATAAGATTCCGTTTTCCCCGTTTGTAATGCATGGTTGAATCGAAATGACGCTCTTGCACCGAACCAAGGACCACTAGAGAAACGATGAACCTCATGAAAGAAGGATTTCAAACGCCTCTGTTACCATTCCGGGTTTTATGCTTCCAGCTTATCGGGAAAGCATTTAAAAAAATCGTCCAAGATTTCACCAATGCATTTCTTACGGAAGTATTTCGATTTGAAAAAAATTTTTTAAATGCAGCAATGCATTTATTATGAAACCTCCGTGAATTTGGTTCCTCTATCTTACCGAATAGCGCCTCAAAATAATTTTCAGAAATCCGCGCAATGCATTCTTATGGGAAAATTGCGAATTTTGGGACATTCTGGTATCGAACCTATGTCACCTATCGTCGATGTCTGCATTATTCTGGCATCTACAGGGTGGGGCCAGTACGTCGAAAAAATCTGACGTCTACGGCGCTTGTGGAATATGGTCAGAATTCGTATCCCCTATAAATATATAGGTATATCCGGAGAGTTAGCTGTATATAATAGATATATGACATTCCGTATAAACAATGTAAATTTTCCCTCCTTTCAGCGGACACTCTATGTTAGGCCACTATATCCGCGACCCTTCTCTCTCTAAAGGATTTCCGTCTTCTTTTTAGAAACCTTTTTACTAAGAAGCTACTATGTCTTATTATAGTTCTCGGTGTTAGAAATCATAGAAATCAGCATTTTAGTCTATCATGGGTTGGATGAAGCCACGCCAGACACCATTAACGTCGTGACAAGAATTAATAAACCAAGAGTAAAATAGAAAAGATTTATGTATTTCCGTGACCGTCCAATGCACAGAGGGCAATAATAGATAATACTGTATCAATCAACTGTAATAGATGAGGGGTCTTCCGTCCCAAGGAATACGATCCCGGGTCTTTCGACCAAAGAGATCGCGAGGACCTCGTAAGCACACTATGCTTTAATCTTCTGTCGGTGTTTTTCAATCCCTCGAAAGGAAAGGGCCTGCTTGGGATGATACGTACTGCGGGTGGATTTGCTAAGAGTGGTTCCCTTTTTTAACAGGCAAATGGACGTAAAGATTACGATGTAACATCGGTGATATCTCGTGGAATCGACCTACACTACAATGTTATGTAGGAACTTCACTAAGAAAGAAAGTGAAGATGTTGATGACGATTAACCATCGTGTTCAATAGCCGAAGGTGTGAAAAATCTACGACGAATGTCTGCGATTAGCAGTTTGAGGAGAAAGAGGAAAAACTCTATTAATATAATTAATAAAGATTTATTTTTTTTAATTAATTAAAAACACTATTAATATTAATTAATTAAAGAGCAAAAACACTATTAGTCTATTGAACTTTGTACCGCTAAGAAAAAGTGTTTTAATTCTAAGAATCGACAATAAAAGACTACTTTGTTAATTTAAAACTTTAATAAGTTAAAAAAACTAATATAATAATTTATCCTAAGCGTGCTCGTTCAAATCCATCTATTCAATGGTGTCCTTCAGGCTGAAAAACTTAACCTCTATTCAACGGCCTTAAGCGGCCATTATTTTTTGTCCCCATTGGTGGCCGCTGAATAGAGGTTTCATGAGTAGGAAACGAAGTTTAAACCTGAGCATCGCATAGTAAGTTCTTTAGAGTTTTCAAAAGATTTATTTGCTCTCTATTTCAAGAAAATTGGAATGTCAGTCTCCTTTGATGTTTCTATTTGTTTTCTTCTATTCCTATCGATGAAGCTGTACAAATACTCAGTTCTCGGATCAAACGAAATGTTAGGTGAATTATTGCGATTAGTGAGAGAGAGAGCAGAACTACTTAGAATTCGACAACAAGTTTTATGTGCAAGAAGATGGTTTTACTATAAATTCTCCTCTCTCGCCACTGCTAACGGAGTTTTTCATGGACGATTTTAAAAAGAAATATTTTTTCTTTATGAAATACGCTGGTAAAGAATATTTTCATATGGAAACGCTATCTGGATGACATTTTCTTTGTGTTTAGAATAATGCCATGTTTAGTCATCTATTAGTGAAAGCATTAGAATTAATAGAAGAAGACCAGTTGACAATTTATCTACAAGCTCTTCATGAATCGTGCCATGAATTATGTTAGAAAGTAACATAAACATATATATATTAGCAGATATAAAATAAGAATGACGATTTTTTTGCATTCTCAGAAATCAATCATCACCGTAGTTGCGCAACCACTATTATATCCTCAAGTATTGGTTATCTCCCCTCTGTCACGGGTGCAAACCCTGCATAGAGACATCTTCAGGGTGAAAACGGAGATTGTGGCCAGAGTTTGAACCCGTGAATTATTCTTTCAAAGCATAGGTTGTTGATTAATCCGCAGATTCGATTACAAAATGAAAGATTTCACGCAAATGTGACGTTTCCGATCAAGGTTATACAATTTCCCTAGCAACGATCTTTCACAAGAAATTTTCCCGGATAATTAAATATTGCGCTGGCCGACTGGTATTGAAGCAGAGCTATTTATTCCCATTTTGACGATGGTTGGGTGATTATGTGGTTGGTTTTGTCGATTACTGATTTTTAGGGCCGGAATCAGACAAACACACAACCACTCCCTGATCAAAAATACTGATCCGCCGGGATATGAACCTGGTGCCTTGGGACTGGAACAAAAGTGCTAATCAACTAGGCCGGTAAAGAAATACACAGCATGTAAGCGATCATTTTGAAATTGTTGTAACTTTCATTTTCTTTTCATTACTCTAAAAGAGGAAACAGATTAAAGTTTGAGAAAGTGAATTTGCTTTGGTCGACGCTCATTATAATTATAAGATATTGAAAGAGAGCGAAGATGAAACAACGAGATAAACTGATTTTCACACATTTTCATCTTTTATTTTATGCACCGATTTATTATATATTTTGGTATATACTGTGTGAAGGTGGTTACTTCATTTTGGTGATGTCTTTTTACTACAAGAAATCACTTCTTAACAGAGTATTATAGTGCAAATCTAAATAGAAAGCAAATAGAAATCTAAATATAAATGAGCCACGAGAAGAAAACTATTAGCGATAATCTCCTACCATCGGATTCATTTTTGGGTTCACTTCTTGTGAATATTTTTCCGATCGTTTGTTTACTTTCGGAGTTCTTAGGAGGAATAATATTACTTCCATGATTACGCTGATATTCTTCTCTCTACGAAAACATTTTTTCAGAGTTTTTTGAAAAACGGAAACTTTGGCTTACGACGGAAGGTAGCTTAATTCTTATGAAATTATTGAAAATCATGATTCATTTGTAGTAATACTAGCCTCCTTCAAGCCTTTCGGTACATGAAAAACTCACACAATCACTGAAAATAGGAAACATCGGTTCTGTAAAAGAGAAAGCTTCCTGACAGGTATTTTGACACCAATTTATTGCCTCATAGAATTTACAAAACTCGCAACAGATTACATTCTTCATGTATAAATTGCTGCTATAAAAGGAAATCCACACAGCGCTCCCTTTTAAGGCACTCTCCCGCTTAATTACGCTCTCGATCCCTTACACTAAACATATGGACCTTTTGTTACCCGCTTATACGACAGTTTTTCCCGTCGTCAGATGCATTGAAACTCGCTGTAACCAAACCCTGCCTCATTCTATGGAACAAATAGTCTATCTGGTAGAATTGCCTTCTTATAAAGTAAATAATGTCCAAAACTAAGTAATAAGTGCTCTCTGCTTCCTTTTTTCCAACGTAAAATAAATTAAAAAATTTAATATCTCAGTTTTAACTCGTTTTCATTCAGTACCCTGATAAGCGTCTTAACCGGGTCATACTGTACTTTATCATCAGAATTGATTTTTTCCGATCATGATTGGGACATACGATTCATGCATTGTACCAGTAGGAGATATATCATTGATGATGGAATGAGTATTCGCATCTGGCGATTTCAAAGGAATTGCTCCCGATGGTTGCCGGCATTCGGCGTTGGGAGAATTCCTGGTTCTCTTATTCATTGACAGCCGAGTTCCCTTTTTTTGTATCAGTCCCTTTTAATCAATCTGATATTCAAAGTTTGATCAATTGAGAAAAGGGAAGATATTTCAAAATAATGTTAATTATAATTGTGTTTCGTATTAATTCAAGCTCCACGTAACATTTCCGGGAGTGTAAGAAGTAAATTATTTCAATGGATATATTTTTCTTTTCCTGCTGTTGTTTCGCTTGCTAGTATTTAACCATTTTGTCATTAAAATCGCTTGTTGTTATTATTCTATATTTACAGCCCAATCAGCAAATACTTTCTCATATGGTTGTTATTAGTTTATGGTGGTTTATGTATTATATAGTACCATTACTTCTACATTACGCAACGTGCACTTTATGCACCGTTTTCTCAGTAGCAATCTTTCACTGAGTGGAAATGAAATAGAACCCCAAAAAACATCCATCGCATTTAGCGAAGGACACTCTTTCATAAGAATCGTACCTTATGTTTGTATTAATTCTTAACAGAATCAGTTTCCAAGTATTTATCTGACTGTTCCATAATATTGAAGGACTAAAAATAGTGGATATAAAGGGTAAAACTTTGAAATAACTGATCGTCTTTTGAAGTGAAGTACTTGTGATAGAAAAGAAAGTTATTTCGAATCGTGTCATTTTATTATCCTCAAACCTCTTCACTTCATCGTCATTGAATATCTCCATCGAATCCTTCCATATAACTGAGGTATCTTTTTTTCGAATTTTTTAAACAAAGTAACATCAAAGCTAGAATACTTATAGCTATAATTGTCATTATTACAAATAGTAAGTGATGCAAATATGATGATTACAAACGGAAACTTTTAACTGAAGGGAATATACGATTCGCAAATTATGAATTTTAATTAATAATAATTTATCTAAGTTGATATTTGTAAATTCGCAAATATATATTAAAATGATCACCAACTGTCCCCTTTTTCTGATTTCCAGATGAAAGAGATTCCCAAACATCTTGGATATCTAAAAAGACTTCCAATATCTACCCATAGACTTATATTCTCAATGACATCATTCTCTAAACGATCTTTAAACAGAGTTTTTAACAGTTCCTTGACGGTCCTCGCATAATACGCTTACAAATTGCTCAAATACAGTAAAATATGGTTGAGAGGTTTTTCAGGGAACCGAACGAAAACCACGCCTTAGGCGGGGTTGCTGTTGTTTTATGGGGGTTATTGAAGAAGGGTCAGCGTAAAGAGAGCATCTTAGTTACTTCATCCCATCCATCAGCAAATTTCACCTGATTAACAATTTAGGAAGAATAACGATTTTTTTCGACAGCAGTGGGGACAGAGCATCTCTCAGACTATGCTAAACAGCTCATGCCCTCCTTTTCTGGTTTATTCGCTATATTATTAAACTTGAGAATACGACGAAAGGAAGCATCCCTAAGAGAATAATAAGTCCTGCTCTGAGAAAAAGAGATTAAGAAAGACTTTCTCAGAATCCGTATCAGTCGATTCGAAAATTCATTTTTCCGAGAACGATATGCAAAAGTAATCGATTCGGAAGGTAGAGTGCATGCACCCCCTGCCTCACGCCGAAATGCGGCTAAAATGGATGCATCGATTAATCACACTGAATTGATCGCTTGGAACAACTTAAAAGACAGGAAAGAAAAATTATTGAAAGCCTGAAAATGTGAAGTCGTTTAATATTGCATTAGCCAAGACAATAGCAGAGCAAACATGGAATGTTAATATGAAAGGAAAAAACATTGAATGTAACGAGAAAAACTACAAGCTACTGATAAAAAAGGAGGAATGAGGAACTAAAAATACGAGGGAAATGGAAGGAAAAGTTCAATAAAAATAATTTTATATATCACCGAAGAAAGTTAGTGTGTAGTCTGAAATGACGGATTTCTCCCAAATTCAGCAAATCTTCCTTGAATATCCCGCTATCACGGAATGTAAATTTCTTAGATAATACTTTTGCGGGATGGGGCAGCGCATTCTTCTTTACCGAAAGATGTCCCGAGTTTGAATACTTGTTTAGGTCCCTATGTTCGAAATGACTTCAGTTGTGGAAGTACTGAAAAAATAGACGCAACGGATGGGATGCGTGTCTTAAACTCAAAAGCGTGAATTAAAATAGACGCAGTTATCTATACTATGATGCGGTGAAAATCCAGTCAAAAATATAAATGATAAGTTCCATGTATTTACTAAAAAATGAAATTTCTCAAATTATTTCTTTTTAAATTCATCGATAGAGTTTATTTCGATCATTGCCGTCTTTTATCAAGTTACGTGTCTCACGACCAATGTTTATTTGAAAAACCGCCTTGCTCTAATGACATTGCTCATGAAAGATCATTTTGGCTTTTAATGTTAATTTTTTTCCTCGCCCTATCAAGGCGTTTAATCTAAGCGTCGATACTTTCGACTCAAAGAAGTTGGAGAGCTTTATAGCATAAACTTGTGATTTAAAAGTCTTTCAACATTTCACTTCATTCAAATAAATTAATTTAAAACGTAGCAGCTGTGTAGTTGCAAGAGATAATTTAAGGCCATTTTATCAATTCGATCTGAGGACTGGTATTATTTTATATAAGTCGCAAACCAGAATACGTTCTATTTTCTAGTAGTTCTACTTCTCTGAGAAGGTTGCCTTATCCTTTGAGGTTGTCTTCAAGTTTATTTCCACAGAGTTAACTCTGATCAGTATTCTTGGCAAAATCTCTCAAAATGAAAGTCGTCAAACGTCTATCATGAAATTCCGTTTAGAACTCGGTTATTGGCAACATTACTTTAGATGGCCTTCTTTCAGTCATCCACAACTGTGGAAAAACGCCTCATAAGAAAGCACTGTTTCTCTTAGATACCTTTGATATCTCAATGATGTGAATTTTCACTAGTAAGAAAATCCTCTTTTTCTTCGAAATATTTTCCTGGTGTGAATTTCACTGTGGCAATGAAGAGTCGTATACTGATTTGGATCAGCCATTGAAGAATTGCATTTTGGTTTTAGTTTTGTCCGTTTTAATGTGATCAAAAGATATTTAAATTGTATAGTAAACTGACGACACGTTTATAAATTTCTCAATTCCCATCAACGTAATATGTAAGAGGATAATGTCTATTTTCTCCGTTGCGCTCTCGATTAGTTTTTACTTAAAATTAATTAATTAAAAAATTAATTAAGTTTTACATCTCTTTGCTAAATCGTTACTATCTTCAATTATTTGGATATATTATTACGAACGTGGCGACCTTCCGGATAATGAAGCTTTTTCTGTTAACAATACATTTTTGAACTCTCCTTGCAAACTACTTAAGAATCTCACATCTTATATTTCTTTTGAACACTCAGATAATTTGTTTTGCAGGTAGATGATCAAATCCTTTCGTACACAAAGAAAGCAGGGATATCTCACATTTTCTCTCTCATTTCGTTGTTTTAACTGATTTTATCAACTACGAAAGATTTCCCTTTCTTAGTGACTTTTAAAAGAAAATTATCGCCTCAAACCCGAATTCAAATGCAATTCTCAATTGTGGCACTACATGAAATATTAAATAAAATATTAGATAAAATATCAATACAGCTATAATTATTAAATTAAAATCGGGAGAATAACTTATCAAATCCGACTGCTAGGAGTAATATCAGCCAATTACCGGTATCTGAATTTTCATGAACAATCATAAAGAACGAGTAATTATATAACTCTTAGCAATTGCGCATTTCTCATTCTTCTTCTTAAAGCATATTCTTTAACATATAAGGAGAATTTACTAGGAAATGCATTTAGTCCATATATTCAATCGCCGAAAAAGAGCAACGGTTTAACGAATTGCGCTCAAATATAAGAGGATGTAACTGCACAAGTATCTCAACTACAGGATTCAGATCGTGAATGTAATGCTGGAATAAAATAGAAAAAAAGTTCTTTCCCGGTGAATTTCATGTTTGTAATATATGTAGGAATGTCAATTGATTTAAGTCTAAGAAAAGAATAACTAAAACTTTAGGGAATAGAAATTTTCTGTGGCTTACGTAATTTTGATGTTTTTCTGGAGTTATGGAAAATTTTATTCCAGCAGGAAACGTTCTCGAGCCTCCAACTGGGTTCAATATGATCGACGTTTTGGGCACGTACGAAAAACATCAAAATTACCTAAGCCACAGAAAATTTATATTCCCTAAAGTTTTAGTTTTTCTTATATTATCCTTATTTATCCTTCTTTTCGAAGGATTTTTCCCTCATTTTGCGGTTAGTTAACAAATTTTATAAATTTAATATATATTGTTACACGCTTAAGAAACGCATCGACGACATGATTCAACCGTTAATTTTACAACAGCTATGTATTTTCTTATCGAAAATTTGATACTCGCGTTTACAATACGGATTTCCGTCCTAAGTCATCCACGGAATTCACTTTTCTACGAGAGATATGGGATCCAACGGCAGATCGTCACCAAAGAGGGGACCGAAGAGGAGTATCCGAATACACTCACCGGAAGTAGAAACATGGTGGAAATGATTGTCGGACACCCAAGCAGAGCGGAGCGGCGCGCGGAAAGCACTTGCGCGTTCCGTGTGCACATCTTATATAGGAGAAGCAAGGGGAGGTGACCCCGCGACGCCTTCAATAGTCAAAGCAGGAAATGGATTCCGGATATCCGGAAATCGAACCGATTGTGTCTAACTCATTTTTGTAAATTTAGCAATAAACTTTAAAATCCGTTTAAAAACCTAAGTAATATGCGGTTTTTCTCGGTACCTATCATTCAAATTAATACCTCGTGAGCCTGTCTTTGCGAGAGGACTCCAAAACCGTCAACGTTTGAGATAAGGCAATGAAAATAAAGACTTACCTCGGGGTGGTATCCTCTGCTGCCATGGAAGGTCCAACGACTGTACAGATAGACTGTCCAGCTCCCGCTACTGAAGATGGAGTCTCCGAAATACGTATCTGGCAAGTCCTAGATACCGTGGTTCCCCTGCATCGTTGGACCTTCCATGGCAGCAGAGGATACCACCCCGAGGTAAGTCTTTATTTTCATTGCCTTATCTCAAACTTTGACGGTTTTGGAGTCCTCTCGCAAATACAGTTTTACTAACAACCGTGTCTCTCCTTTTCCTTCCAGCCGCCGTATGACATATTCCAGGGGGTGTGAAAACACCGAATCTCCTATTAACTATCGAATTTATATACTCAATACTATCAGGAAAGAGAAATATCTATAAATTGTCGCTATAATCTCGCGAAATCTATTAGACGTCTTGAAAATTGCGATACGGAAATCACAATATCGAGTATTTCATCATGTGAATCACTGCTCTCTCTAAGCTATTCTCGATTCTTAAGAGATTCCCAGCCGAGGGTTTTGATCATCTCTGACTGTCTCCCCGATGGGCTCAAAGATCTTCGGATTCAATGTAGACTCAAACAACGGACGAAAAGTATGCCACACTCAATTAGCTATCCCCGTGAACATAGGTTCCTATCAGCTGACCTCACTATGTCTTGAATGTGCATTTTGAACGATAAATTACTACTGAAAACGACACCTAAATTCTCGAAGCGTATCGTTCCACGATGACTTCCCCAAGTACATTCCTACATCTATATTTTGAAAAAATACGGAAACCTTAAGTAGTGTTATAATTATTCGAGGTTTGGTAATGTTGGGACATAAAATTTCTTGAAAGAAAAGAGTTTAAATGAGTAACATGTCTAGAATATTTGGCGCCACTATTCTAGAGACAACTTCTGAGTTAGCAAAAAATAAACAGTGCTTTATGTATCTAAATACTCAACATACGTTTACTGAAAATAATCTAAGACTGACTGCGTGTCAAGGGATTTCAACGACCGCGCAGAAGACGCTCGTACACAATTATTTAAACGCTTAGAAACCTTCGATAATATAACGGATGCTAGAAATCCGAAGTATTTTATGCTCAAATAAATGCTATCTGAGAGATAAAAAATGAGAAGATGGCTTTTAACCGCAAAAGATAATTTATCAGTAAAAATTGGAAGAAAAAATTTCCTTTACATCATTCGATTAGAAAAGAATTTCAAAATAAAACAGACACACACACACGCGCACGCACGCACACACAAATCGCACAAAAGATCACCTAGCGTCGAACTCAGGACCCTTCCGTGTTAGAAAATAGCAAATTAATATTAGAGAAGTGCCATTCTCAAAAGTTCCAATGTTTCGATTCAATATCTTATCGGGAAGGTCCTAAAATAAGATTCCGATTTCCCCGTTTTAATAATTAAGACATCGACGCTAGCTATCATGGGTTCGATACCAGAAAGTCTCAAAAATTACAATTTTCCCATAAGAATGCATTGCGCGGATTTTTGAAAATTATTTTGAGGCACTTAACGTTAAGATAGAGGAACCAAAATCTCGGAGGTTGAAGCTGAGGTAGCCTTCTATTGTTCTCATGGGAGAAATGTTGCCAAATGACCGTGAGTTCGACTCCTGGTGGGTCCGAAATCTTCCATAAGAAATACATTGCTGCAATTTTTGAAAATTTTTTTCAATGCCTTCCCGATAAGCTGGAAAGATATAACCGGGAATGATGACAGACGCGTTTAAAAACATTCTTTCATGAATTTCACCGTCCGTCTAGTGGTCCTTCGTTCGATGCAAGAGGGTCATTCCGATTTCACCATGCATTTCAAACGGGGAAAACGGAATCTTATTTTAGGATCTTCCCGATAAGATATTGAATCGAAACATTGGAACTTGTGAGAATGGCACTTCTCTAATATTATTTTGCTATTTTAGCCCCTATATATATCTATATACCTATATATATACGAGTAAAAGTTGCTTGCATACTGCAAGCTATCCGTTGAATACAGTATCATACCAAGTACTGCCTCAGTTCAAATTTAAAACTTCGCGCCAAAGACCGCCTGGCGACGAACTAAGAACCCGATCGTGAGAGAAGACAGCAAAATAATATTAGATAAGTGCCATCCTTACTTGTTCCAAAGTTTCGATTCAATATCTTATCGGGAAGGTCCCACGCCTCTGTCACCATTCCGGGTTTTATCTTTCCAGCTTATCGGGAGGGCATTTAAAAAGATTTCCGCAATGCATTTCTTATGGAAGAATTTTGCATCCACCTGGCGTCGAACTCACTGTCATTTGGCTACATTTTTTCCATGAGAAGCATAGAAGACTACCTCAACTTCAACCTCCGAAATTTTGGTTACTCTATCTTAACGATAAGTGCCTCAAAATAATTTTCAAAAATCCGCGCAATGCATTCTTATGGGAAAATTGCGATTTTTGGGAATTTCTGGCATCGAACCTATGATAGTTAGCGTCGAAGTCTGCATTATTCTGGCATCTAGAGTGTAGGGCCAGTACGTCAAAAAAATCTGACTTCGACGGCGCTTGTGGAACATGGTCAGAATTCGTATCCCCTATAAATATATATATAGGTATATCCGGAGAGTTAGCTATCTATTATACGAGTAAAAGTTGCTTGCATACTGCAAGCTAATTGGTGAAAATTTACAATAACCTCCCCTTACGGGTGTCATCTTAGAAGCTTATCCAGCAAAATTCTTAAAAATTGCCGCAATGCATTTCGAACGTGAGAATTTTTCATCCATCTGGCATCGAACTCACGGCCATATGTAACCTTTCTTCCACTGGTTCTATAGAAAACTACTTCAAACGCAAAGGCTGTGATTTTGAATAGTCTCCTGCATTGAGAAAGGCCTCAAAACAATTTTTTAAAATGTGCGTAAATGACCGCCTGGCGTCGAACACAGGACCCATTTGTGAGAGACAATGGCATACGAATAATAGATAAGCGCCACTCTGACGTGATTCAAAGTTTCAATTCAGTATCTTATTGATAAGGTCATAAAATAAGATTCCGTATTCCCGTTTGAAATGCATGGTAGAATCGGAATGACGCTCTAGCATCGAACCAAGGACCACTGCAGAAACGGCGAATAACATGGAAGAATGTTCTCACACGCCTCGGTCACCATTCCGGGTTTTATCTTTCTAGCTTATCGGGAAGGATTTAAAAAAAATCATCCAAGATTTCACCAATGCATTTCTTACGGAAGCATTTCGAGCCCACCTGGCGTCGAACTCACGGTCATTTGCTAACATTTCTTCCTACGATACTATGGAAGACCATCTCATCTGCAAACACCGTAATTTTGATTGCTCTATCGCATCGAGAACGGTCTCAAAACAGATTGCAAATATTCGCAATAATGACCGCCTAGCGTCGAACTCAGGACCTTTCTGTGAGAGAAAATAGCGAATTAATATTAGGTAAGTGCCATTATGATTTATTCCAAAGTTTCGATTCAATATCTTATCGGGAAGGTCCTAAAATAAGATTCCGTTTTCCCCGTTTGAAATGCATGGTGGAATCGGAATGACCCTCTTGCATCGAACCAAGGACCACTAGACGAACAGTGAAATTCATGAAAGAAAGTTTTCAAACGCCTCTCTCACCATTCCGGGTTTTATCTTACCAGCTTATCGGGAAGACAATGAAAAAAATTTTCAAAAATTGCAGCAATGCATTTCTTACGGAAGAATTTCGGACCCACCTGGAGTCGAAGTCACGGTCATTTGGCAACGTTTCTACCATAAGAAGCATAGAAGACTACCTCAACTTCAACCTCCGATATTTTGGTTACTCTATCTTAACGATAAGTGCCTCAAAATAATTTTCAAAAATCCGCGCAATGCATTCTTATGGGAAAATTGCGATTTTTGGGAATTTCTGGCATCGAACCCATGATAGCTAGCGTCGAAGTCTGAATTATTCTGGCGTCTAGAGTGTAGGGCCAGTACGTCGAAAAAATCTGACGTCGATGGCGCTTGTGGAACATGGTCAGAATTCGTATCCCCTATATATATATATATCTATATATATAGGTATATCCGGAGAGTTAGCTATATATAATAGATATATATATATATATATATATATATATATATACTAGAGAAGCAGTGGACATCATGAAGGAATCTTCTCAAACGCCTCTGTCACCATTCCGGGTTTTATCTTTCCAGTTTATCGGGAATGCATTTTAAAAAATCGTCCCTGATATCAGCAATGCATTTCTTACGGAGGCATTTCGGACCCACCTGGCGTCGAACACACGGACATTTGGTAACATTTCTTCCTTTGGTACGATGGAAGACATCATCTGTTAACACCGAGATTTTGATTGCTCTATCGCATCGAGAACGGCCTCAAAACAGATTGGAAAAATTCGCGCGAAAGACCGCCTAGCGTCGAACTCAGGACTCTTCCGTGAGAGAAGATAGCAAAATTATATTAGATAAGTGCCATCCTTACTTGTTCCAAAGTTTCGATTCAATATCTTATCGGGAAGGTCCCAAAATGAGATTCCGCTTTCCCCATTTGAAATACATGGAGGAATCGGAATGACCCTCTTGCATCGAACCAAGGACCACTAGACGAACGATGATATTCATGGAAGAAAGTTTTCAAACGCTTCTGTCACCATTCAGGGTTTTATCTTTCCAGCTTATCGGGAAGGCATTTAAAAAAATCTTCAAAAATTTCAGCAATGCATTTCTTATGGAAGAATTTTGCATCCACCTGGCGTCGAACTCACGGTCATTTTATAACATTTCTTCCATTCGTAATATAGAAGACTACCTCAACTTCAACCTCCGAGATTTTGGTTCCTCTATCTTAACGATAAGTGCCTCAAAATAATTTTCAAAAATCCGCGCAATGCATTCTTATGGGAAAATTGTGATTTTTGGGAAATTCTGGTATCGAACCCATGATAGCTGGCGTCGATGTCTGCATTATTCTGGCGTCTAGAGTGTAGGGCCAGTATGTCGAAAAAATCTGACGTCGATGGCGCTTGTGGAACATGGTCAGAATTCGTATCCCCTATATCTATATATATATATATATATATATCTATATAGGTATATCCGGAGAGTTAGCTATATATATATATATATATATCCTGGAAAAACAAGGAGTAGATGCAGAGTACATCCGTCTCCTACGCAGCATTTATAAAAATGCTACAGCCTCAGTAATGCTACACGAAGTTACTGAAGAATTCAAGATTGAGAAGGGAGTTAGACAAGGAGATTGCCTTTCCCCAATTCTTTTCACAGCTGTTCTGGAGGAAGTGTTTAAAACCTTGGACTGGGAGCAGAAAGGTCTGCGGATTAATGGGGAACACATCAGTCATCTGCGCTTTGCAGATGATATAGTACTCTTCGCAACCAACGGAAAAGATATAGCTTCAAGACTTCATGAAATAAACACAGCAGGACAGAAGATAGGACTCAGGATAAATTTAACAAAAACAAAGGTAATGTATAACTCTTTTGCAGCACAAGAAACAATCAAATTTGGAGGGACGCCTCTGGAGGTCTGCTCAGAATACACATACCTAGGACAACTAGTAACCACAGGAGAGAACAACAGGATTAACGAAGTAAACAGAAGAATTAAACTCGGCATGAGTGCCTTCGGAAGAAATGCACACATTCTAAAGTCACAAATGCCAATGGTCTTGAAGAGAAAGGTCTTCAACCAATGCATTCTACCAGTGTTGACATATGGAAGTGAAACCTGGGTGTTAAACGCAGCAATAACCCAGCGACTTCAGACAACGCAAAGAAGTATGGAAAGGTGTATGCTTGGGATCACAAGAAGAGACAGGAAACGCAACACCTGGGTGAGGATGAAGACCGGAGTGACAGACATCGTAGATAAAGTAAGGTCACTGAAATGGATGTGGGCAGGCCATGTGGCGAGAAGAAACGACAACCGTTGGACAAGAGCGGTTCTGAACTGGACACCCAGAGATGTGAAGAGACCAAGAAGAAGACCAAAGGACCGATGGAACAGAGACATCATTAAGTACTTGGGTGTGACATGGCAAAGAGAAGCTCAGAATAGAGAGAATTGGAAAGCGCTTGGGGAGGCCTACATCCGACATCGGATTGAAAATGGCTGATGATGATGATGATGATGATGATGATGATGATGATGATGATGATGATGATGATGATGATGATGATAGGTATATCCGGAGAGTTAGCTATATATAATAGATATAGATATATATAGGGGGTACGAATTCTGACCATGTTCCATAAGCGCCGTCGACGTCAGATTTTTACGACGTACTGGCCCCACCCTGTAGATGCCAGAATAATGCAGACATCGACCCTAGGTGTCATGAGTTCGATCCTAGAATGTCCCAAAAATCGCAATTTTCCCATAAGAATGCATTGCGCGGATTTTTGAATATTTGTTTGAGGCACTTATCGGTAAGATAGCGAAACCAAAATCTCGGAGATTGAATTTGAGGTAGCATTCTATATTACGAATGGAAGAAATGTTGCCAAATGACCGTGAGTTCGACTCCAGGTGGGTCCGAAATTCTTCCATAAGAAATGCATTGCTGGAATTTTTGAAAATTTTTTAAAATGCCTTCCCGATAAGCTTGAAAGATAAAACCCGGAATGGTGACAGAGGCGTTTAAGAACATTCTTTCATGACGTTCACCATTTCTCTAGTGGTCCTTGGTTCGATGCAAGAGCGTCATTCCGATTCTACCATGCATTTCAAGCGGGAATAACGGAATCTTATTTTAGGACCTTCCCGATAAGATATTAGATCGAAACTTTGGATCAAGTCATAATGGCACTTATCTAATATTAATTCACTATTTTCTCTCACAGAAGGGTCCTGAGTTCGACGCTAGGCGGTCTTTCGCGCGAATTTTCGAAAATTGTTTTGAATCCTTCCTCCGAGTCATAGAACAGTGAAATTCACGGGGGATTTAGATGGTCTTCCATAGTACGAAAGGAAGAAATGCAACCAAATGACCGTGAGTTCGACGCCAAGTGGGTGCAAAATTCTCCAGTATAAAATGCATGGCGGTCAATTTTTACAATTATTTTGAATGCATATCCGATTACCGGGAAGGATATAAAATGGAATGTACATAGAGGCTATTGATATGTTTCAGATACGCTGTCCGTCATTACTCTGACGGTTCTTGGTTCGATGCCAGAGCGTCATTTCTATTCTACCGTGTATTTCAAAGGGGGATGGCGTATTCTTATTATAGGACCTTCTTTATAAGATATTGAATTGAAACTTTGGAACAGGTCAAAATGGCACTTATCTTACATTAATATGCAATTGTATCGCACGATCGGGTGCTTAGTTCGTCGCCAGGCGGGCATTTGCGCGAAGTTTTCAAATTGATTTGAGGCATTACTTGGTACGATACTGCATTCAACTGATAGCTTGCAGTATGCAAGCAACTTTTACTCGTATATATATAGAACCGAGATAAATATTGAAACATACATTCTGTATCCACATTACTTATTTTTTCTGTTTTTCTCTTCATAAACAGAGTATAAAAATACTAATGCTCTTCTGCAGTGAAAATGCATCCATTCACTAAATCAGTATATTCATCAATGATCAGTTGAAAACTTGCCGTCACTTCTGGCATAGAATGCGTAGGAATGTTATTAATTTGGGATGAGAAAGCTATGTGTGCTATTTTAAATATAATTCAAGGCTATATGTGTTGTTTCTAACTGTTATACCTCCATACATTGTGATGCATTGTCAAAGCACATAGCAAAGCCAACAAGCTTGATGGGAATGATAAACTAAGTTTGGCAAACATTTGTTTAAAGTGAACAATTCTTTCTCAGTGAAACTTCATGGCTCAGAAAGTCCACTTTGGGCCACAGCATCTGAAACCAGCAATAATCTCATATCCCTATCAATGAGTTTGGCAGAGTTATTTGACAATTTTTGTAAACATTTATATTATTTCAGGTCAGAATTTTTCATGAAATAACAGCATAGCTAGTATATTGTGACTATAATTTGCTTCAAGGTGAGGATGGCTCCTCTGAGGATCGATAGGAGACTGATTTCATTCTATAAATGAGATGCACTGCATATAATCATGATTCCTATGATTTCCTTATGGAAAGGATGGTGTCCTATACTGCTGGAAACACTGTAAGAAGAGGCATTTATGAGTAATTTATATTTATGAGTGAAAGTCATTAACATTTATATATTAAAATTGTTTATAATGAAATGTCTGTGTAATTTCTTTACAATATGTATAGTATACAAGCATAAAATATATTTAATATGTACATATATTGAGAATGCATATTCACTGATTACTTCTTAGAAATACTGCAATTTAAAATGCACCTTCATAGCTGGCATCTGTCACATCTCTTTGACCCCTCCCCCACTGTTTACTTTATGTCTCTTTGGACCTCACTATTCTTTACAAGATCCTTCTGTCCTAATCACCCATTTCCCCTGCTATTCATATCTTGCAGTATACGTGGAATTCATGAACCCTTTTTGCATACCAGCTTTTCCCTAGCCATTCCATTCTCCGTTAATCCTTCTCCCTATCGTCCCACATGTGATTTCAGGTATTTCCTACTGTCTTTCACAAGCAGCCATAAGTGAAGCCTTCAAATAGCCTTGGAACATCTGATAGCCAGATCTCTGGTGCGATTCGATTCATACAAAATTTGCAACATATTCCCAAAAAATAATTTCAACTTAGCATACTGCTGCAAAAATACACTTAGATTGTTATTTTTTAATGGTTAAGATAAAATGAACCCTCTAAGCAAACCCAGGATAGAATCGATTGCAAAGAATGTGAAATCAGTTATATAGGCCAGACTGTTAGAAATATTTCTACCAGATGCAATGAACACTGCAGAGCTTTCATTAAAAATGCTCCTCAGAGATCACATTTTGCAGAACATCTTATATTTGAGAATCACCATTCTAAATTTTCACCACATTCTTACTCTAAAACATACAAAATAGATTCACTTGAAAATTTTCAATCACCAGCACCATTCCTTTGCCAATGAATTTCTTTTCAACGAGAATCCCTCTACATTGGTTACTAGCCTTTTCAGTTAATTATTTCCTCCACCTCTGCTTAACAACCAATTTGATTAATACAATTATTCCCCATACTTTGTAACCTCCCATTCCCTTACCACCCTCTGATTTGTACTTAAGCTGTTATATGTAAGCCTCAGTGCCAGAAGATGGTGTAATGTCACACCGAAAATATAGTTGCCTGTATTTGTATAATTGTGGAAAGTTAAATTTCTAAGTCTCATTTGATTTTAATGTATTGCCACCAAATATCAGTTAATACTTTTAACTTTGTTAATTTGACCTTAATGAATTATTTGGGTGTTGTTGAGTCTTACTCAACTCATTGTGTATGTGCTACACAAAAATTCTGTGAGTTAGCAAAAATGGAGCCATTGAATAAACAAATGAAAGATCATTGATTGATTAGGAAGGATCATAAGTGTATGTACTCATTATAATTAAACAATTGCATCTATAAAAATACCATCAATATGTATACACAAGGAGGTTTAAGAGAGAGATAACTCTTAAAATAACATTTGTTAAGTATTTCCATCTATTTAATTATAAAATATTTATATTTATGATCACTGATGCATCATAAATATCTATCACTGATGCATCATAAATATCTATTTTATCATCTATTTATCATCATACATGTCTTTATTTTACCAGGTCTACACTGCAAATTTGTATGCCCCCTCTGATATGACTGTTGCTATTCATCATAACAGCTATTAATTTTTGGAATTCCCTTCCCATCACAATTAAGGAAGTATGCTTTGTTGACAAGTCTAAATATCTTGTTTATTTGTTCACAACCTAACCCTACCCCATTTAAACAATCCAACCTACCCAACTAAAAATATCAATTATTTGTTCAACCATCAGTTGTACATTAAGAAGTCTAATTTATATTTTTCCTCTGTATGTCTTTTAATGCTGCTTTGTTTTGTCTGCAATGTATGCATCTTATTTTGTTATATTGTAATGTTGCCCTTAGATGGCCTGCCACAGGGCATAAATAAGCAATCTTACTTTTACTTTGGGTGAAATTGAGACTCAGCACTTCCATTATACATTTAATTCTTACCTTACCTAATAGTTATCTCCTAAGCTCAAAGTATATTGATAGGTTTAAATTGAAAGCTGATGTTTACTTTTCCACATAATGTTTTTTTTGAGAACTACCGGTTTTGGTGTATAACCTGGTTATGGTATAATCAGGTTCGAACAGACAGTCTGTTCGAACCTGAAGATGGTTATACACCAAAACCAGTAGTTCTCAAATAAAACATTATGTGGAAAAGTAAACATCAGCTTTCAATTAGTTATTTCCACCACATCACGGCCGAGACTATTGAGTATATATTGATAGGATTAATTTTCCAGAGGTCCCATTAATAAGAACTACTAGCAGAGCACAGATGTGGGTATAGTAATATGGCCCCATATTCACTGAGTTATCTAAACAAGTTTACAGACTTTATTTTACAAAAGCTCACATTTTTTTGCTCAAACTCTAATCAGGGATTTTATTATGCAGTCATGTGTAATTTAGAATGATTCAATTGTGTCTGTAATATTTCCTTTAGCTTCAAAATTTCTTTCATCACATCAAATTTCTCTCGCTCCTTAGAAATATCCTCTCTAACTCTAAGCATTTTATGGATCTCAACCACCCGATATTGCGTGTCATACTGGAGGATGAAACTGGTAGAAAATTAAAGTCAGAGAGAAAGCAGCCTCTTGTTTTGACACATTTATGAACTCAAAAGTTTAATTAAGAAGTAGAACTCGAAAAAAAACTCCCTCTTATGTCTCTTAGGGGAATAATTTATTGCTTTTTCTATTAAAAGTGAACTCAGCTAACTAAATATAAACTTTTATAAATTTTTACACTTAGTTTGCTAGTATGGTGATTTAGGACATAAATTAAAACCATGAGCCAATATCTGAAATATGCATTTCATAAATACATTAAAAACGATTCAAACACATGCTTGAAAACTTTTAATTAAAAGCATTTAGATGGTACATAAATAACAGAGTAGTAATTTCTTTTGGCTACTCTGCTGCTATTGCCAATATCCGTTAAAATATTAGATGCATTCATCCTGGGTTATAAAAGTTTACTTAAGTAATATTTAAAACTTTTTTAAACATCAGTGTATTATTTTTACTTTTCGTGTCCCGATAAAGTTTCTTTATTTATAAACATCGATAAAGAAATGGATATTTCTCAAAGTGCTCTATTTAAAAAAAGACTACTACAATTTATACTCATGAGCAAAAATTTATTCTTCATTCCGGAGATTAAAAATGTTCGTTCTAAAACTGAAATCGAATGAGCCGCCTGAAGAGATCCATGGGAAGTGGCGAGCCAATGAGAATCGTTCATCTCCCCCACCGCCAGCGATCAACGAGGGACAAGTGTTTTGAGGTAGTCGGTCCGGAGGAGTCGGTCCGGAGAAGTGCGGTCGGAGGCGCGGCAATGGATCTGCTGTGCTGCGAGCCGCGCGCCGAATGCCGCGCCTACGAAGACCCAAATCTCATCAACGATCACAGAGTGTTTGAGAATCTGCTCAAGGCTGAGGAAGGCTATTCTCCTTCTCCCAGCAGTTATTTCGACTGCGTGCAGACGGAGCTCACCCCCGGCATGAGGAAGATAGTGGCCGAGTGGATGCTCGAGGTAACATGTTCCCTTAGTTAAATATGTCCTTCGCTCATCTCAATACTTGTCTAAGGAATGAGACGGTCCCGAAAAACGGCCTACTTTACCAAAGGATACGTTTTTATTGAACTCCTACGCTGCTTACCAATGACAAAGAAGGTCTGCGCGAATCTTATAGTGACGGAGTTCGGAAAAATTAACTTTCGTGGAATCGGTGCGCAGATTATGTGAAGTTTGCAGACCATTCAATGAAGAGTTCGAGGATTCTAAACTGTTACGATTTGAACTTCAAGAGAAAAGAAATGAAATAGAAAACCGGCTGGATGCAAATTTCACTCGTGGGAAGTTTCATCTCACAATTAATCTCATATTGTGTTACCGAATATTCAGTTCACGCTGAATGAAACCTTCTAACTTAAGGAACTTATCCAGTGGAATATTCTTTCATTCTAAAACATGGCTCCATTCTGCGAACATATAAGACTCACCCTTCTTACCTGCTTCGTTGTGAAGAATTTATTTGCGCTGTACTTAAGAAGGACCATTTCCTATGCCATTCGGTGGTACTTTCCAAAATGCAAATTATATCTACTGAGAAAATATTCCGCGAGCAAATTGAATCGTTACTGTTAAAGCTTCCATGCTCAATCAATCAATCCATCGAAGATAGGAGAATTTTAAATGACCGCGTTTGAGTGACGAAATATTTGATAACTGCGGCCATTGCGTACATTTATGGGAAATCTGCAGAAAATCTGTTGGGGGAAGCGAAGAAGAATCCTTTTGATATTGTGGGGAAAATTTGAAGTTTTCAACGGACGTCCGTTTAGCCAAAATGCTGCTCCAAAAAGGATTATTAACTCCGATTTGCCTTAGAAATTCTTAAAACTGATCCTGGATAAAGGAATTTTAACTTGTGGGGAATCGCAGAGCTCTGATGTCTCTCTGTTCAAACCTTCCCTAAAAACTGATGCGCTTCTTACATTTGCCAATATAAACTGTATGTTGAAAGCATTTTTTTCTCAGTCTGGTTGAAATTCTTTTTCCGTGGGTGGTAAGCAGGAATTCTTTTTAGGGTATACGAAAGAGGCCAATTGAGGCGGTCCTGAGTTGAGCTGATTCGTGAAAAGGGATGAATGGTTTGCGTAGTAAAAATAACCAATTGCTGCATTAAAAGTACACAACTAAAATTAACAGCCCAGGAAAGTTATGCGGTTTCTTAATTTTCTTGAATGAGTCATCAATTCTCTTTCATTTCAAACGAGAAATCCCAAGGAAGCATCGAATTTTTAAATCGTATTTTCGTCAGGATGCCGTCCTTCAAATTGATGATTACGGCAATAAAATATTTAACCTGGTCTAGCTTCGTGGAAGCATTTCCTTAAGTGTATCAAAATATCGGCTCGTTATCACAGCGCGAATCAGAAATAACTGGGCTAACAACTTATTATTTACTTTTAGCAAATGTAAGTGACATTATCTCGGTGGATTGAATTCTCCAGGTGGAAGGGCCTCGAAATTAAACCGCATTCGTCGTTTATCCTAAACCTCTTAAAGAGGTGCATTAAATCTGCTCTTCTTCAGAATAAGCGTCGCAAATAGTAATGATTAAATGTTTTGAATGAGTAAGTTGTTGGTGAAAGGAGGATGAGATGCTGTCATGGCGCTGTGGAATAAATGAATGAAAACAGCGCTGTCAGATATGGCAACGTTGGGAATGTAACGCCGATCCGATTAGAAACGCATCAATGGGATGTTAAAATTCATTCAGTGGAATGAATTATATGCGAACGTCGTGATTGCGCACGTAAAAATATTTTCTACAGAATTTATGTGAATGTTCCGGCGAGGAAATTGCTGCCATGGTTCCGTAAGTAAATAAACGTTTATATTTTGTTTTTCTTCTTGAAATACCGATAAATTTATTTGTAACTAGCGGTTATAAGTTATCTTAGATATGTTGAATTTTCTTGTCACAGTCAACCGTGATGAACATCCGTTACAAAACTAGGATTTAGTACACACGCATTTTCAACAAGTGCATGTAAAGTCGAGCCCAAGACAGTCATCGCCGTAATTAGTAAAATCGTTCTTTTCCAAATCTCGTGTTGCTGAAGATTGTATCAGCGAGACAGTACCCGTTCCTTTTTCCATTACTCCTTGAAATGTGAATGACATATATCTTTAAATATCTTTGTATACCCGTTTATCAAATTGGCCTTCCCTATCTAAAAGGCATCGAATAAACACGTGTCTTAAGTTGAGGGGATTTAACCTTCGGTTTTATAATAAACGGGAAATTCCAGCAGCTAAGAGAAATTGATGATGGAATTAGAATTCTCAAAACAGAAAGAAGATTCTATATGATGTAAATCAAGGATACATCGTTTCTGATCGTTTTTTCCGAGGCGTTTGAGCATTTAATAACAGATAGCCTTAGATATGGATATCAGTGTTTTCAAACCTCTGCCACACGCCGATAGGCGGCTTGCAGGGACTGTACGTAGAAGTTCGCATTGACGAGGTATGAATCTAAGGGAAACTGTATTTCATAAGTGAGTGTATAATGTACAATTCGATATGGCTGGGATCATAATGGTTCAGTTTGAGATGATGCATTTGTTTTTATTGCTTAGTTGTACTACAATGCAACGCAATCAAACACACTATGCGAGTGACAGCTACAAAAGGTACTCAATAAAATAAAACCCTGGGCTAAGACGCAGGTGAAAACCGTGTTATAAGCATTATAACCGTGATATTACAACTTTTTATTTCTCTTTTGTTGGTAAACAAAATAAAAAGGTTTATCGGATCTTTATTTTTTAAATAGGTGCTCTACACCTTAAAAACGGACACTAATCTTTCGTAGTTTATTTTATTTATCACACCTCATACATACAGATAATCCACGACGAACTATTGTTATATAATACTGGCTGCTTTCTCGTCCTCCTTTTGGTCAGCTTTAAAACAGTCAGATATGGAGAGTGTCTTCCTTTGTTAATTCGTTCTTCACTCTACAATAAAGCAATTTTAAGAATGAGAAAATTACGGAAAAATAACGAATAGTAGCGCAATCTTTCAAACACCACGAGGTTGCGGAATGTTTTTGATCACGAAGGTTGAAATCGGTGTAAAAGGAGCGTATTAAACGGGATATTTAAAGGATTTTATGGGTTGATTCGCAACATATTGAGAAAAAGGATGGTTCTCCAAGTTCATGGTCGCCTCATGCGGAAAGGTACCAGATTTTGGAATTCTCAAATTTTCACTACCTGGGCTGCTTTTCCTTCTCTTAGAAAGGTTCGCCTTAAGTCAGCTCTCTTCCATTTGTATTTTTATGTAAACGATTGTAGAGCAATCTTATTATTCTCAACTTTTCGTGTTTCCCTAAATCTCTTTTCAAAGCTAAAGTACTCTCCACAGTAGATGTTTAATGCAACTTTTTCAGGTGACCAATCATACTAATTCATTTTCTTAAAACTTTCTCTACCGGAATAAAAAAATAAGATACCTTTTTATGATGTATTTAATCGAAATTATATTCAACTGACATGTGATTTCATATTAATCACCGAGAAATCATCAGGTTGATTTCAAGGATGATACTGGGTTTTTTATGTATGCTGCCTTATATATTGGTATTCAAAATTCATCCGCACATTAAAGAATTATAGAATTTAAAATTCTTTTGTGTGACACTTCTCCAATAAAACTCGATATCTACGTCTGAAATTGGAAGATATAAGAGTTTTCTTTTGTTTCTTCCATCCAACTTCAAGCCTGCTGCTTTTTCTGAAATTTTGCTTGTTGACTTTCATAGTAATCTTCCAATACAAAAATTCTCAAAATAAGCCGAGGACCACTTTTCAAATAATTCCTTTTTACGTACACGTTGAGATATGCAGATTTCATGCACCTCCGAGAACTGGTTAGAAAAGTTAGATTGTGAAGTGCATACAGTTTTTTTATTAGGAAGAATGTCTATTATTATATAACAGATCATTATCCTGTGGCATACAATTTACATATAATAAACAGGCTGTGGTAAATTAAGGAAGAATAATTACACTATTCGTAAGAAAAGGAGGATATTCATTGGGTGGCAACAGAATCACCTTCTCCTTACCATATGCTGAAGCGGTGACGTCGCACAGTGGGCTATTCTCCGTATCAAGATTCCAGTCGGTATGGAGGGCTTACGGGGGAAAACTCAATGTAATTTGCCGTAAGCGAAGAAGTTAGCCTCGCGCCAAGTCGCCTTTACGCGCAGCTACGGATTCGGACGGGTATAATTAAGATTCGTAGTTTACAATGACCGATTCAGGTAATTGTAAACTACGAATCTTAATGATGAAATTTGATCGAAAATAACTCTATCAACACAACAGTGAAAATTTTATGCATTTATAGCAGAATCAACAAAGTTAAAAGCGAAAATGCACAGAAGTGTATTCAGTTAATTGCCTAGTTTTCACCCGTGAACATTTTTGAAACTGCCATTACTCTTTTACAATCCAACATAAAATGCTGATTTTTTTCTTCCATTGCTCATTGTATCATCTGAATGCGTAAAAGTTACATGAGGTTATTTTAGAGCGACCAAATCTTAGTAAAAAATTATTTAGTTGGAACGTAACGCAAGAAAATGGTTTTTTGCGTCTTTGAAACTTTGCATGGCCGTTTTTAAATAAATTATGCATTCATCTGTGCTAGTCATTTACGTTCATTAAATTATTAAATGCATGTCTTCATTTAAAATAATAGCAGCATAGCATAATATTAATGAAATAACAGGCGGATACGTCGTCTTAGAATTTCATTATTTAAATACAACAGATTTTCTTTAATCACCTTCCACAAAATCCGTTTTTTTGTACCTATTTCTCACCTAAAATAGGTGTGGAGTACACTTTTTGCTTGTTAACTATACAAAATACATTCCGCAAGCGTGTTGATTCGTATTTTCCATCCCAAAACCGAGAGCGTCATGGAAAGCGACGCTCCGCCGCGCGGCTGAGGGCAGCGGTTCCGAAAAGTTTATTTATTTATCGGCGTCGCTAACGGTCGCAAAAGTTTACTTTAGATTCCACTTCTGAAAAAAGCACAGAATAGTATGGTATAAGTTATCCCGTGTCCATCCATGTCTATCTTTACTATTTTCCTCGCTTTAGGTAAAATTTGCTCTAAAATAAGAGTCAGTTATTTTGTGATGTAACGTATGCTAATATTCAACTATAACCATTAAAATCCACCTGTATGAAAGATAAAATACAGGTTTATAACATGGCATTAAAGTTTATCTAATAGTGTTTTTCATATGGGTTCAGCACCGGCTTAAATTTGAAGAATTTTGCAAAAAATCGAACTCTGGCGTTTTCGCGAAGATTGGTCAACTTTGACCCCCTGCGTAATTTAAATGCGCAGGAATGAACGTAAATGACTCGAGTGCATAATTTATTTAAAAATAGCCATGCAACGTTTCAAAGCCCTAACTCAAAAAAACCACTTTCGTATTTTTGGCCAGCTTTTTTCGATTCTAGCCTAATTGGCGTCGCCTCAATTAATTTTACATGATTGTTAGACACTAAGAGAGAGATTTCGTTCTGAAAATTTTCGTTAAAATTGTTTCAATGGTTGAAAACTCATCGTATTCTATGTCTGAGTTCATCAAACATCAACAGCGGTAAAATGGTCCATGCGCTAATACTGGGACAAAACCGTAAGCTTATTTTCGGAGTCATTTCGTTAAACTAATATAAGTGATTTAATTACAGGTTTGCGAAGAGCAGAAATGCCAAGCAGAGGTGTTTCCCCTGGCCATGATTTATGTGGACAGATTCTTGGGAGTATTCCCCGTCCGGAAGAACCAGCTTCAACTCCTGGGGACGACCTGTTTACTGTTAGCCTCGAAATTGAGGGAAGCAAAGCCTCTCTCGGCTGAAATGCTGGTCTATTACACGGATCACAGCATCACGTTCAACGACCTCAGGGTAAGCCTATAATAGTGAAAGGAGAGCCAGGTTACAAAATGTAATCCGTGCAAATTCCGAATTTCTTAGAATCATTACGAAATTGAGCGCTTTTGTCGATTTTTGCTTGTGAAATTCAATGCCATATCAAGGATTGACTACTTCTATCGGTGGGGAATATTGGGAAACACGGCCTATATTGATGGTTTTCGGTGTTTCTTGCTTTATGATCCTAAATTTCCAACATTCATGCTTAATCTCGCTCTTCTAAGTCTCAACGTTAATAACTTATTTTACGAACGCCATCCAACCCTCCAATCATAATTTCGTTATCAACGTCCAATCGCATTAAATTCAGTGATAATGCTAATATAATGGCAATTAATTAATAGCGCATAATTAATGCTAATGAAACAGAGCATTACAAACAATATACTGCCTTGATAAGTGTGCCGCAAATACGTTGCAATGTGAAACTTGGATTCTTTCCGAATTGTTTGCGATTCATTTCAGCACCAAAAGTTTGCGCAAATGTAAAAAATTTCACCAAAAGAATTCCGGCAAATTTCAACATTATTATGCCATTATGTAGTTCGTGAGCCGTTGTCGTAGTAGAGCTGCCATTCGAATTTTCGGCTTTCTGCTCCAATGTAAAGGACACTTTTCTTATAATCTTGCGAGAAATAGCACGTTATTATAATTATCATTTCAAAATTTCATATTCGAAGTTCAAACTGAAAATCTTATTCAAAAGCAAACCAAAAAAAAAAAATCATTGGCGTGCCACAAAACTAATTTGCAACCCCAGTGTTCAGTTTGTCGGACAATCGATGCCAATTTGAAATGGGGCGATGATCATTTCCGCCCCAAAAATCGGAATTCTCCCGTCAGAATGCATTGCGCGGATATTTAAATTTAAGGTGCTTCTCGGTAGGAAAGAGACTTCACGGAGGTTGCAGATGACGTGGTCTTCTATAGTATCCGTAGAAGAAATGTCACCAAATGAGGCTAGGTTCGGCGCCAGGTGGGTGCAAAATTCTCCCCTTAAAAATGGAGAAATTTCAAGAATTTTTTTCTGTGAACAGAGGTCATGTTTCAGATCAGCGTTTCTCAAATTATCCCTGTTGTCCCCTTTAAGATTTATCTCGGCGATTCTCAACAATTTTTTTAATCCGATGACCCGGCATGTGAACAGAGGTCAATCTTATATGTAGTTCATCGTTTCCCTAATGATCCTTGGGTCGACTCCAGATTGTTATTTACTCTTTACAATACATTTCAAAAGGAGATTACGGAATCTTATTTTAGGACCTTCGCGATATGTTATCGACTTGTAACTTTGAATATGGTCAGAGTTTTACCAATGTAAAATGAATATGCTATTGTCGTTTACGATGGCGTTCTGGGTTATACACCAGACGGTTTTATTTTTTACATGGTAAGTAATGGCGGAGATTTCAAAGATTTTTATGAAACATTCTCCGAGTATATTGAAATCCAAAATCCAAGTGGTGAATAGCAATTAAAAATATGTTTTTCAAGTGCAGTTAATCGTTATCCTAATGGTCCTTGGTTCCTTGTTCTTGGGATATATCGTTTGAGGACCTTCTCGAAAAGATATCGACTTGAAATTCAGCATAGAGTTGGCGACATCTACGGTGATACTCCTGAGTTCGCTACCAGGATAGTTACACAGAAGTGTAAGTGAACTTACGAAACCGGTAGCGTACTAAATTCATTGTGGAAAAGTACTAAGTCTTTGCTTTCATTATCAACTGATACGGAAGTAACTGAGAATATCTTTTAATAAAACATTTTGGCTGTTGCATATCGCTTTTATACCGTGTGCTCCGAGTTTTTTTTATCACCACATATACGAAATGCTCGGTTAAAACGATTTTCTCAGTCGCTTAGTAATACTTTTTTCTATCGCGTTATCTAATAGAAAAAGAGGTTTTATTGATGAGCAAAGGAATGAACGTGAGCATTTTCTTGCTAGGTGACGAAACTAATCTGCCTAGAAAATTTCTTTGCGGTATAGCGTACGTAATAAGATCTCCTTCCCGAACGAATTACAAACAGAGGACAGTTTAGTACATAAATCGCTATCTCCTTAGTAGGAATGCTTAAGTAATCTTTTACATTCAATAGTTAGATTAGAATCTTGGTGAAGAAAGACATCTTTTTCGAAAAGATTTACTCTGAATGAATCGCTTATAAAAAAAAAGAATTGCCCTACCTTTTCTATTAGGTAGTCTTTCCTAATGTTCAACATGCTTTTTATTAAACAAATGAAAAGTAGATTGATTGGGAAATTCCAATTTCAATAGTACGAGTAATTGCGAAATATTCCTGTGATTTATACCATAATTATACGTCTACTTTATCGCCTTATTTCTCGTTATCGCCTCGGCAAATTCTCCTAACTTTACTTTTCAAGGCAACAAGTTTAATGCATAAAAATATTTTCGGGATAACTTAAAATATTTCACTTGTATCTAATATTGTTAGATAATTAAAGCGCCAAAAATTCTTCCCAAACCGAGAAAGTAAATCGCTAATGACTTTATCATATAATATTCCAACAAGTTGTTTTGTGATTAATTCCCTTATTCCATCTTCCGATTCCACGTAAATGATTGCCTGTAGGAATGCCTATTTCATATTTAAGCAAGTTTTCTTTGTTCGTATTTTCGAATTGTTTAGTCGGTAGCGATGTTCTTAAATTGAATATCATTCGGTTTATAATACAAAATATGCGCATAGTGCTAAGTTTAGATGACAAAATAAGACATTCTTACCATCTCATAAAACGGTTGTATAAGATCCAGTTACGTCATATTTGACTCCACAAGTGGGAGATGACGAATTGAGAAAGGCCGAATCGCAACCAAGCGCCCCATGGATCGAATATTTAGAGATTCAATCTCAGTTTCGTTTGCCGCATTTTAGTCGATTAATGATAATGAACCCAAAATCTAGAGACAATTTTGCTCGTATTGTATTTTATCGGATACAAGGAAGATATTTCTTACTACTTCTTTTCTTCGTCGTCACCTTCCATTGATGTGTTAATCAAAACACGAATTCATTTTTAGTATTTTACGGCTATTATTTTACACTACTTTTTAAGTGATGTTTCGGCGACTTTGTAGCTAGATTCAATGTATTTAGCGAAATGTTACCAATCGAAATGGGACTTTTCTGAGGTTCTTTATTTTCGCTCCAGTTATTGTCCGCTTAATTTGCTTAAGAATACGAAAAAATCCGTGTGAATGCCCCCGATAAAGTGCACGATCGCAGTGATTCACGAAATTCTTTCGACTGAAAGACGGCCATCTCTAAGGTAGGCCGCGCCTCTGGCGGGAATAATGGGAGTGAGTGTGGTGGGGGTCGGCGCCAGAAGAGCTGCATTCCAACGGCCGTGTGGGTGGAGGGAAGGTACCGTGGGAAGGAATGCTCGGCCAAACAGGTTGCTGCGCCCATACCTGAAGCCCTCTCCTCCGATATATCCATTCAATTTTTCGTTTCCCCGCGCTAATGAACCTTCTTCGAGAAGATGGCCGCCAATGACAATACTTCGGATTTATAATAAGACGCTAGCCGATGGAAAGCGAAGTCGCTTGTTTCTGAAGCTGCTAGCCAGGGTATTTTTATTACCCCTGGCTATCTGCCGATGACACCACTGACATTCCACTGACGATGATACCCTCATATACAGAAAGATTTCGTCAGAAAATGATATACATATACTACAGAATGACTTGGACGTTATATCAGGATATTGTAAGGATTGGCAGCTTGATCTGAATCTTAAGAAATGCGTTGCAATGAGTTTCACGCGTTCTACAAACGTTATTCCCTCACCGTACAAAATTTCAGGACTTCCCTTAGAGCTCGTGCGTCATAATAAATATATAGGAGTCACGTTTAGTAGTAGTTTATCTTTTAAAGAACACGTTCGAGATATAATAGGTAAGGCGAACAAAATACAGAGACTAACAGGTTAGAGCGCTGAAGGGATGCTCATCAAGAGTAAAAGAAACAGCTTATTTTTCCCTTATTCGACCTAATCTCGAACATTGCTGCGCTATTTGGGATTCACACGAAGTAGGGAGCAGCTCGTTTCGTTACAGGAGATTTCAGGTTCGACAGTAGCGTTACGTCCATGATAGAATCCATCGGTTGGAATCGTTTCAGGAAAGAAGACATAATACCGAAGGAAACTTTTAGGAAAGTTCCTCGGATCTGAGCTAAGGGACGAGGTGAATGAAACTTTGATTCCAGTAAATAATGAACGCGATCTCCGAGAGGCATCAGCAAAGCGTTATAAGGAGGAAATCGCAAGGACACATATTATTATTAGAGAAGCTAATAGGGTCGATTAGTAAACGATGATGGTGTCATTACACCCCCTGCCGTACGCCACTGCTGACTTGCGGGGTCTATGAATATCGTACAATTCGTAATACTTAATCATGCTC
Source organism: Pachydiplax longipennis (assembly GCA_036926295.1). Classification (NCBI taxonomy): domain Eukaryota; kingdom Metazoa; phylum Arthropoda; class Insecta; order Odonata; family Libellulidae; genus Pachydiplax; species Pachydiplax longipennis. Next base: position 782,525 of record JAVFKF010000065.1, read on the forward strand.
CTCATATTTTTAGAGGATTGCGAAGCTGGGAGAAAGAATCTTGTGGATGCAATTAACAACGAGAGATGTTCATTCCAAGTATTAACTAGAGGATGTGAAACAGCAATCATATGAGTGGTAATGCCCGTTTAAGTTGTTTTTGACGAATTCGTCATTGCTGATGAATGGAAATACCTATAGAAAATGACCGTTTCTCATCGAGACTGATACTTTATAAATGTATGTCGACGATTACTTCTACTTGAACACATAATATTGTTCTTCTATTCGAGAATAATTTGTGAATGTTTCACCCAAATAACGCCGCTGCATCTTATCATCTCTGAGGTGAATGACAGGACAGAAGTAAATGATAGTTCTAGTTAAAAATCAATTGTAATGCGTCTTCTTACTTGTGTAATTTCTTAAGAATGGCGGGAAATTTTTAAAGATTGGGAACAAGATTGTGTTCTCAGAGTTATTTTATGCTTCATTAATACTTAAACGATTTAAATATATCTATATCACTAAATAATATCGCCGAATGACCTTAAACTCACCAAGATTCCGCAGTAATAATTTTGAAGTAATTTAAGCTTATTGAAAAAATGTACATTGCCGAAACAAACTAATAAATTTTCACTTTTTGAAACATAAGCGACAACTCTTTGGCAATATTCGGAACTTTTTAGAAACATCTGATAAATTTGCGTATTTTGGAAATAACCTATTTCACAACACAAATTCATGGTAGTGACTTCGATGTAATGTACGATGTATGTAATACATAAACGAAAGCAAGTTATTGTATTTACTCGAGCATAAAAGTGCATTCATTCATTCGCTCGAAGAAGAGGAAATACTTGGTATCGCGTTTGTTCGATTAAACATAGCAATGAAAGAGCGCGTTCAAAGCAGGACGTGAGATTTACCATATATTTACCGAATGTACTTTTTACTTATGCTCATTTGGTCCATCGCTATGTCCTCCTTTTATCTTAAACATGCGCTTTATTTTCTCTTCGAATCTGCAACAGTATCTCTTTAAACCATTTAGAGTATGTCATTACGTAATGATTACATTCATATTAGTTTCAATACAAATCGAACCCACACATATTAGGTGTGTCGGAGAGATCGATATGACTTCGTATAGGACAATTTGCCTGATATCGAATTGAAAATAATCTCCAAATTAAGTGAATTCATCGCGACAAAAGGTTTTGTTCTAGATGGAAGAATGCGTGAGAGGGTACTCTGAAAAGATGGAACTGTTCGAAAGATATATGCCGAGTATATTATATTTATAATAACTTAATTTATTATCTCGGTCGTACATTCGGCAGTTTATCAGAGAAAAACCTTGCGTGGGAGTCTCTTGGTTTGCGAATACAAGCTTTTCCTTTTAAGGGAATTTCCGTACTCAGTAGCATATTAGGCCAAACAAAGGAGATCTTTCTTTCCATCGTTATTACTTACACAAATCAGGTGCGCTCATATGAGACGTAACTATTTTATTTTAAATATGTTTCACTGATCTTAGTTTAAGGCTTTAGAAATGTATTCAATATTAAGAGTAACGTACATATTTGCAGTTCATAATTAACGCTATCTCATAAAAATTAAGGACATAGATGATTGGAAATTGAACTCGATAATATACGAGTACAATATAATTCATAATGATAAATTATCACTGATTCACAAGTTATCATCGACATCTTTAATCTTTCAACATCGACGTTTAATTGCGGAACCAAATTTAAGGGAATGTTTAATTTATAATTTAATTGAAGAAACAAGTTTAGGCTTTTCTTGGTCAACAATTGCATTTAAAACAGCAACTGTAACTTAATAGTGAATGACAGGCTTCGTATTGAATTCAGACAGCTAACAAAGACGAAACGTAGATATTAAAAGAGGCTCGATTAAATGGAAATATTCACGCCTAAACATTAACTTATACGTTTCGTTAATATGAGAATATTTTCTAAATATTTGTTTTCAAAAGGAGGGAATAAGTCGTTTATTTTTTACAGTAAAATTACACTTTAGAAATGTCGATACAAATTATTGAGATCGTCGATTGTGAATATGCGTTTCAATGAATGATTCATTAACTTACATCGGGTACGATAAATTGAAAGAAAACAAATACGAGTAAAACAACGAGAGAAGGGAGGTGAAATAAGTTAAAATGAAAGTAGGCTTTTGCTCGCAAATGAAGGTAATGTTGAAGGTCTCCTATGTGAGGGTCAGTGGCAGGAAGAGGCGCCGGGATTTATGGCCTTCCTTCCGAGAATTCGGGAAACAGGTCTTGAGGATTAGTTTTCCAAAGGGGAGCGTGGGTGGGCCTCTTCACCAATCGAATCGAATTGCGTTTCTGGAATGTTACTTTTTATTCCGAACGGATTTCGGAATACGAAATGTAAGTATATCTTAATCCAAAGTAATTTTCCAGACAATAAGACGATTGGATTCGTTATTACCACGAGTCTTCGCCGACTTCCGCACTCCTTATCTAAACGAAGTCATTAAATAATACGTTTTATCCAAAAAATAAGCAAAATTCTTGAAGAATCGCGTGGAAATCATTTGAGCATCGCTTCGGACATGTTCGAGGATATTTATTTTATTCCTATTCTCTTTCTTTATTCTATTTATCTAATCTTGCATTAACATTAAATTAGTTCCGCTGTAATGAAAGAAATGGATGGAAAATTTAATTTATGGAAGAAGTTTCGTTCATCTACTTTATTATGAGTGACATTTTCAACGCGGAAATAAAACCCCCGCTCTCCTTTGCTGAGCGACGCAAAAAGACTAAATTCGAATGTAAAGTGTATTTATAATTTCAAAAACATTAATAAACGATGGGCTCCTCCCATCTTTCCATCAATTTAGAGGTTTTTACTTCCGAAATTTTTCTTCTAAGAGCATTTCTTCCCTTTTCTTTCTTAACTTCTTGCATCAACTCGAAGTTCTCATTTTATCTCTTCGGAGTCTCGGCATTCTGTATCACCTGTTGACTGGAAGATGAGGCCCTCATAGAGTCTCTAAGGAGGATTTCATTGGAGACTTTCTACACGTTATACGCTGTTTGCGTGAGATGCACTCATCGTGCACGAATCTCTTCATTTTCAGTTGATGTAAACCAATGGCATGGCCACCAAAATAAAATCCACTTTTTCGACTTACATTTCAACGATCACAGGTATGAGAATGATTGCGAACAGACAATATAATGAGTACAAAAAGCCGATCTTATCTTAAAAAATAATTGCCTCAAGAACGCAATGGTGAGTCAATGTTAAAAAGAATGAATGTTACAACACTTCTTTCGCGAAATTCAACTTCTCTTAGGTATTTCATTTTACAGTCGGTAATAGTTTCAGAAATGAAATTTCATCCGTTTCTCGTGGCAACTTCGCTTAGATTTTAACATTCCTTCGGTTAATTACCAAATAAATTAATTTCTTCATCGTTCCATCGATTCCTAAGACATTGCCACGAACATTAAGTGGATTTACATAATTCTAATGTTTTTGAATTTCACGTCTATATCATTCTATATCCTTTATTTTCAGAGTTGATTTACAATCAATTTCACACTCCATAGGGAAGTCTTTGCCATGTCACACCTAAGTACTTAATGATGTCTCTGTTCCATCGGTCCTTTGGTCTCCTTCTTGGTCTCTTCACATCTCTTGGTGTCCAGTTCAGAACCGCTCTTGTCCAACGGTTGTCGTTTCTTCTCGCCACATGGCCTGCCCAAATCCATTTCAGTGATTTTACTTTATCTATGATGTCTGTCACTCCTGTCTTCATCCTCACCCAGGTGTTGCGTTTCCTGTCTCTTCTTGTGATCCCAAGCACACATCTTTGCCTACTTCTTTGCGTTGTCTGAAGTCTTTGTGTTATTTAAGGCCCAGGCTTTACTTCCATACTTCCACTGGTAGAACGCATTGGTTGAAGATCTTCCTCTTCAAGACCATTGGCATTTGTGACTTCAGAATATGTGCATTTCTTCCGAAGGCACTCCAACCGAGTTTAATTCTTCTGTTCAATTCATTAATCATGTTGTTCTCTCCTATTGTTGCTAGTTGTCCTACTATGTATATTCTGAGCAGACCTCCAGAGGCGTCCCTTCAAATTTGACTGGTTCCTGTGCTGCAAGAGTTATACATAACATTAGTTTTCGTCAACTTTATCTTGAGTCCTATCTTCTGTCCTGCGGTGTTCAGTTCAGTGTGCAAATTCTGTTCCACCAGGTATTCTACTAACACTCTATCTATGCCTCCTGCTTTTCCGTTCTTCGTCTGCTTATTGCTGCAATTACTTCTTCTGGGAGAATAGAGAGGGGATCTCATGAGTTTCGGCTTGCTTCTTGGTTTTCCTCTTCAGCATTTTCTTCCTTCTTGTATAGGTTGCTGAAGTAATCTGCTACCGTCCTCAGTATTGCTTGTCTGTTCCAATTTCTCGTGCCATCTTCCCTCTGTATGGCTACAATCTATTTCTTTCCAATTGCTAGGCTTTGTCTGGTCTTCTTCATACTTTTGTTGCTGTCCATAGCCTCTTGCACAATTCTTTCATTGAAATTCCTCACGTCTTTCTTAATAGCTCTTCTGATAGCCTTGCAAAGCTCGACGTATTCGATGGTATCCCTTTGTGTATCTGAGTTCTTCAGTTCCTTACATCGTTTCATCATTTGTCGGGTGTTGCCACTAAGCTTTCTATTCTTTGCTCTTCTTGGTGAGCTTACCAGTTCTTCTGCTGCTTCCTTAACAGCTTGCATGACTTTGGTTTCCAGTTCTTCTTCTTGAAGTGCTGGAATCTAGTTTTTAGCTCCTGCTCCATTACCTGTTTCCCTCTTCACAGTCTGTTACTATGTAGAGTTTATTAACCAATATGTAATCTATTTCATTTTTCAGCTAACTCTACCAAGCAGTGACCACATTCTTTTCTCAGTACCTATCGTCCTGTGACAGTGTCCTCCACGAGCATTAAAATCGCCCATAATTATTTTATAACAGTGGGCTTCCTTATCATGCTCAGTGCCCAGAGTCTGGTAAAATGTTTCAATTTCTTCTTCGCTGCTTGCTGATGTTTGTGCATAGACTTGTATGATCTGAACAGAGTTACGCTCATTTATCTTAAGTATGAGCTTGCTAATTCTATCAGATGTACTTTCTATCTTCTGCGCATTGTTTATCATCTCTTGTTGATCAGGAACCCAGCACCTCCAAGTCTTCCATCCTTTGTAATTCAATTAAATTCCTCATAATAATGAGGAATTCCCAAGAAGGCTAAATGATGTAATCCGGCATTTGAACAGCAGTAATAGTTACGTTTTACAAATGCAGTTTATCGTTTCCCTGTTGGTCCTCGGTTCGATTCAAAATGACCATTAATATTCTACGATACGTTAAAGTGGGAATTTTGTTTGAGGATCTTCCCGATATGATATCGACCCGAAACTTTGGATATGATTTAAGATTCCCTCGCCAATTAGAATCATACCGTCTAAGTTAACGAAACTCTTCTGGGTTCTTCTCTCAGCGGTCTTAATCCTCCCATATTAAAATGCACGGTGGAGATTGCAAATGCTTTTATGAAGTACATCTTGATGTGATAGAAGTCCATGTTTCGGCATGTTAACAGCAATCCTGAATATATTTTGTGAACACAGCTTAATCTCACCCAAATATTCATTGGTTCGACTCCAGAACTTCAATTACATTCTACCAAAGAATTAACTGTGGAATACTGAATTACGTTTGAGGATGTTTCCAGATTGATATGGACTTGAAATTTGGTGCATGGGTAAAGGCCGAAACTTAATACGCATAAAAGTATTCCCAATTTGTTCCCAGTTCGACACCAGGTCGATTACCACATCCAAAAAAATTGTGTCGCCCTCAGCTAGATCGTCTATTGAATGATGGCGGAATTATTGTTGGGAATCATAAAATCAGTGAAAGTTAGCAAAGGAAAATCACGAGCAAGGTTCCATTCTGCCGAATAATTTTAAAAATGAAATTACCCGCTGAAATCAGACCACTGCGAATCGCTTTCTCTGGCACACTTTTTCAAAATTTTTATTTAGCTTTGTGATCTAACTTCATCTAATTCCATTTCATTTTTAAAATTTTCTTGGCCAAAATCGATCACTTACGGATCAAGGTTAATTATTGATTTATTTACCTCTTGTATTAATTTGATTAATTTAAGGTTTAGAAAATTACAGAATTGCACTTATATCCATTCTTAAAATAGGACTTAATATGGCTATTTTCTCATATGATTTCAAGGAAAACGTTTTTACTCCTATTTAGTCAAATTTATATGTTGCGAACAGTAAAAAGTACCTTAAATAAAAATACACGATCTAAATTTTTTACTTCATAATATTCGTTTTTTGTTTACTTTTATTCTTTTTATGTAAACATATTTCTTTTAGTATCATCAAAGTAAAGCGTACATGTATTTTTCCTTGCTCTTCGATATCTAAAACTGCTTTTTCTCTCAAATTTTGTTATTTTTTCAATCCGTAGGTTTTGCAGGTTTTTTTCACACCCCTTCATGTGGAGTTTCCCTACCGTGGGCTAATTTTTCCTAAGCACCATCTTAGGTTTTTTAACCCTCAAATCAGTTTTGTTTTTCATGCTTTCTTTCAAGGACGAAAGGGTTGGATGTATGAAGAGACTATTTAGTTTCAATCTCGCCCCAGTAATAACTTATTATTATTATGTTATCATGCTTATTATTATATTATCCTTATTTTCATCATATATGCGTTTGATCACATCTATATTCATAAATTTATGATTTCAAATATGCTGATGTTGTAAATACTCTAAGAATGGTTCATATTTCCACCGGATCTCGCTCGGTGAAGGAATGCTACGATTGTTTTCAGATAAGAACGTGTATTAAATGCGTGTATATTCGTTGCAGCGCTGGGAACTGCTGGTGCTGCTGAAACTCAAGTGGGATGTGTCAGCGGTCACCCCGCAGGACTTCCTGAGGCACATCCTGCGCCGACTGCCCCACCAAAGCGTCTTCGACATAACCATGGTTAGCAGACACGCACAGACCTTCATCGCCTTGTGCGCCAGGGGTGAGTGAAGCGGTGTTGCCACATCTCCCTTTGCTACGTAACATATGGCACGTCGTGGGAGGTTCGCATACTTCCACAGCACGACTCCATCTATTCGATAACATTCCATTAACAAATCAAGTACATTTGAAAGTTAGAGAAGAACGTTGAACGATTGAATTAGAATTTTGATTGGAAATTAATTTAAACTTGTTAACTGATTATCTTCGATACGGTACGGAATGGAGGAAGCTACTCCGCTGTCATGGCAAAGAGGTGAAAATTTTTAATGAAATTATATTTCCGTGATGTTGAAAAATAGAAAATATTGCAAGCTTGCACTTTCGGCAAGCTTGTAGCGGAATAAACTAAAAGTAGAAATAGCGTTAATTATCCGAGGTAAATTACAATTTCATTATATGTATCGTTAATTATTTATTGCACATTTTTTGGTTGTATCAAAATCATTAAGATTTGGCTTATTAAGTGCCGAAGTCTGAAAAGTGATTAGAAAAAGTTTTGAATTGGAGGCAGATGATATATGTTAAGGATAAACTGAAGAGGGTGTCGGGAAGATTGACAATTATAAAGCAAAATGCCTTGGTGACTGTGAATATATACCACTGGTCCGTCATTCCTTAGATCCACGAAATATTTCCACAATAACCTCCTGATTATTTGCGTTTTGCTATTTTTTCCGCAAATCTGCGACTTTAATAAACGCAAAAGAATTAGGAAACTTTCTCCAACTCAGTTAAGTCATTCTTTTGAACACTGAGATTGATTCTACTGATAAAAGTTTCTTAAAAACACGTCACTTGGTTACGAAACGATTTTGTACCAATATTCTTATTATTTGCGTCAATTATTGACATCACAAAAGAATATTTACGAATATAGCGTAAGTTCGTGTCAGATCAAGGCCGCCACAATGAATTATAAGAATTAGAATTCGTTTTTGTTCATAATATTCGTAAAAATAAATGTCATATGAAATTGAATCCCTCAGTATATATAAATTCTAAAAATGACCAACGATTTTCTTAATATTTTGTCGTTAGTGCCTAGTAATCTATATTAGCAATTAAAGGTTCGATTAAAGAAGGATCTAACATCCCGATGAGGATGTATCGAGCAGATTTTCGAAAGTAATTTTAGGGCTTTTTCCGGAAAAAATAGAACTTAAATTCGCGATGAAAACGCCATGCTAACTATCGAAGAAATGTCCCAAAATGAGTTTGACCGATGCGAACTTCTCCCATTTCAAATACATTGCAGCGATATTAAATATTTTTCATGTAATTCCTGAAACATAGAAATCCATATCCTAGCAAGTGAACAGAAGTCATGAATGCATTTCATAAATGCAGTTCACCTTATAATCATGGTCAGAGCAAAGTTGTATTCTTCCAACTTGCTAAGAGAATACGGAACCATGTTTGAGGACCTTCGTGATATAAAATCGACTTTTTGTTTTACGTATTCTACTAACACTCTATCTATGCCTCCTCCTTTTCCGTTCTTCGTCTGCTTTATTGCTGCAATAACTTCATCTGGGAGAATAGCGAGGGAATCTCGTTGGTTTTGGCTTGCTTCTTGGTTTTCCTCTTCAGAATTTTCTTCCTTCTTGTATAGGTTGCAGAAGTAATCTGCTACCGTCCTCAGTATTGCTTGTCTGTTCCAATTTCTCGTGCCATCTTCCCTCTAGTTCTTTAATGGGTTTTCTCGAAACTTCTAAATTCAGTGTTATCAACCAACACGGTTTTTGTAAGACACGATCCTGCGAGTCACAGTTATTACTTCACGATATCTTGAAATCTGCCGAAAGTAAACCAGTCGATGCGATATTTTCGGAAAGCGTCCCCACGTTCCTCTTGGATAAATTGTTATATAAATTAAAACTTACGGGTATCAAATAAGAAGTAATAAGCAGGATATCCTCTCCGATAGAGAACAACGAGTAGTATTGGATTTTATTAGTTCCGACCTAGTCAAGGTGACCTCAGGCGTCCCACAAGGAAGCGTAATCGGGCCATTATTATTCTTAGTATACATTAACTACCTTAATAAACACAACTACAGTAAAGTTAGAATATTTGCCAACGACACGGTTATTTAGAGGGAAATAAAAAGTAATGACGATAGATTAAACCTGTCGAATGGTTTAGATAAAATTGTTCAATGGTGCTACGACTGACAATTAGAGCTCAAAGTAGACAAAGTTCGGTAGTTAATTTTTTGGAAAGAAAATCCTTTGTCAATGATAATTCATATATACATATTCTTTGAGGGAAATCATTATCAACAGTCGATTCGGTAAAATATCTCGGAATAACCCTCACGAATAACTTAACTTGGGGCACCCACATCCGTTATATATATGGAGGAGCTCTTAAGCATTCGCGAGATAGAAAAGGTACAACGAAAGACAATACGTTTTGTAAAAATTGCTGTGATAAATCAGTAAGTGTTATCATATACATCAGGAGGCAGGATGGGAATCTTTAGTCGAAAGAAGGTTCAATCAGACACTTAATTTACTTAATAAATTCAGACAGAGTTCAAAGAAGATGTATCATACGTCCTCTTTGTTATATAAGGCGGTCTGATACCGCGAGAAAGATCAGAGAAATACAGGGTGAGCCATTTGTCAGTTTCTTTTTAAATTTGCTCGTACGGCAACACCAAACGGTCTGTAGACCCAAATTTTTGACAGCTCATCAGTCACACCTTTTGTGGCTCGAAATTAACATGTTTACTCATGAAGAACGTTTCAAAACATTGAAAACTTATTTTCAAAGTCAGTGTTGCATGGTCGAAACCGTGCGAATTTTGAAAAGGAATTTCGGCCGTGATAAAGCACCCACGGGACCCACGCTATACGCAAATTGGTGAAGAGAGTTCTTGTGACTAGCAGATCTAGCGGATCTAGTGGTTGAGCTAGTGGATCATAGAAGTGGTCCCTGAGCTCAGACCCAAGAATATTGAGACTGTAGCCCGTAGTGTGAGACAGAATCCATGGACTTCAACTCGACACCGATCGCAGCAACTGAACATTAGTCGCACCAGCCTGAGGAGAATACTGCACAAAGACCTCGGATTATTCGCCTACAAGGTCCAGATTACTCGGGAGTTGAAAGCAAATGGGCTCCAGCTCAATAATGACGTCGATTTCACTCGAAAAATCATCTTTTCAGACGCTTACCCATCTCAGGAGCTAGTAAACAAGGGGGTTTCGGAACAGCCACACGCAAGAGGCCAATTCATCCTCCAAGAGTTACAGTTTGGTGTGCTTTTGAAGTGGTGGCATAATCAGTCAATTTTCCTTCGAAAATGATGCTGGAAACACCTTTACTGTCAACGACGACCGCTACAGATCTATGTTGACAAACTTTTTATGACTTTAAACAACGCTAAGAACGTGTACAACCTTTGATTTCAACAAGACATACAAGCCGACTTAGTTTTCCTACGCACCAAATTTGATAGCTCAACAGAGATAACATACTCAGCCGTTATGTCAATTGGCCTACTGCGATTTGAGGCTGTTAGATCTTTTTGTGCCGTTAAGGATCGATGTTATACTGATAATCCAGAGACAATTACAGCTTTAAAACATAATATTGCGACTGTTTTTGGTGAGATAGGCGAAGAATCATCCAAAATGGGCTTAAGAATTGTAGTGACAGGAAGACCTACCGTAAGGCAAGCTGATGGAGCCACTTCAACAGAATTGCTTCTGATTTTTCAGTCGGAGACTACAATCTTTCAAACAAAGAAAGATTAAATTTATATTTATGTACGCTCTTATTACCCTCTTTTTTAAAAATAAACTTTTAAATGGCCCACCCTGTAGATACCACTCTATTCAAGAATTCAATTTTTCCTACGCGATACACGAAAATAATCGGCTAGGAAAGTAGAGCCATGGTGCTTGCACCCCCTACCATACACCAAGTTCGGAATTTTCCCATGAAAATGCACTGCGCGGATTTTTGAAAATCATTTTGAGGCACCTCTCAATGGAGAGTTCAAAATCATGGAGATTACACATGACGTGGTCTACTATAGTTTCAGTGGAAGAAAAGTCACCAAATTAGCGTGGGTTAGATGCCAGGTGAGTGCGAAATTCTCCCCTTTAAAATGCATTGCGGTGATTTTAAATATATATTTAATACCCGTTAGCATGCAAAGGTCAAACCCGGAATGTGATCAGAGATTATAAATACATTTCATATACCCAGTTCACCGTTCTTCAAATGATCCTGGGTTCGATGCCAGTACCAGTGCGGCCTTTAAATTCTACTGTACATTTCAAAAGGGGATTACGGAATCTTAGTTTTTATATATCGGTATCATTCCTGAGGAATCAAAAAAGAAGTGAATTTTCTCTTTTCACGAAGAAACAGCTCTTTCGGGCGACATAATGAGAATTGATCCATCAAGTAGAAGTGAGATAGCAATTTGAGGAATGATAAGTTTAATGAGATTAAACTCTCGCTAAAAGTAGGAAAAATCGCCAAATGCAGTTTGAAATACCCAAAGTATTACCATTGAGAGTAGTAAAATAATTCAAGAAAGATAATCATCAGAAAATGCGACATTAGTTCAAATTCAACAAAATTTAGTAGAAATCCAGAGATTTCTCCTGAAATTTGCGAAACAGTAAGAGGGTACAAAAGTCGACAAGTTACATTTCAGCTTATTAGGATGGAATTATTGCTTGTAAAAGAACAAAGATGAATTTCAAGAGACTTTCTTCCGTAGTAGGAAACATCTATCTAAGGAGACTCCGTGAGAGCTCATTAATTGCGAGCTTATTTCCCCATAGCAACAAGTAATGTCCCTTTCAAGACGATCTAAAATCATCAAATTTCAATTAATACTAAGCGGTTGTTTGTTTAAAAGTATTCAGGAATCGAGTTCGATTAAAATATCTCCGGCTGAACTCTTTCATTTCTCTTTGAAGTGTCAACAGTTTATTGCATCTCAAGTTAAGCTGCTTCCAAGTGACATATCGGAAGAAATTCTACAAAACCTTGGAGGTCTGGCGAATGGGGAAGAGAGGGGAGGGAAAGACAGGATGTTTGAGCGACTTCATTCAAGGTTCTCCTGCACTACAATACTCCCTTTCTCCGTGTCCGCCATCTTAACATGGAACATTATCGCTTTTCTTTAATATCTTGCCGTTATCAAGTTTCGCTCTCCATTTTATTTACTCGGATGTCATAGCAACAGCTGGTTAACCAACATCGAGCACGATAAACTCGAGGAAATTCCTTCCGGTTTCCTTAAATCAATTTTTCCTCGATTTTAGAATAATTAAGTGTTCTTGAGCTAGGAAGTATAATTAAATATGATCTTTTGCACGTGACGTCAGTTACATTTGATTCTTATAATGCCATTCAGTAGGGCCCGTAAAGCATGGAAAGTAAGTTTACCTCATCTCCTGATTAGAAATTAAAAATTGATCGTCCATGAACTGTAAAATGGAAAGATGAATTATTGAGGATTTTCATTTTCATGTTATAATAAATTTTGTCTCCCGTTTGTTAGATGTCCGAATCGTATTCATAATTAGTCCTTAATCAGCTGAAAACTCTTCTTGCAGTGATGAACGGTTACAGGGATGTCAATATTTCCGGTTAGAATTTTCCATATAATCAGTTATTATTCGCCAAGAAAAGTTTTTCAGCGAGTTATTGAACGTAGACTGAAGTTGTTAGCGAAGTCAATCGAAATTGCTCTACAGGAGGTGCTTCATTTCGCTGCTCAATGAATGGAAATCAAAAGCCATTTAAGATAAATTCACTGGGAAGTTTAGGCGCAACAGATATTCTAATTTATTTCAAATTTTCAGTGACTTGCTCACGGGGACTTATTTAGGAAAGAGATTAATTTAGAATAAGTCTACACAACATGGTTAATGTCTCTATCTATCCTAGATTGGATGGCTGGATTATATTCATTATTCATAATTATTTACGAATATACCGCTTATGATTCAATATTTTGTTTATTTCAGCAGCAGTGAAGCAACTGAGTTTCCTCAGTATCTTACTTTATTGTGTTTATGAAAAAAAAATTAAAATTTCTTAATTCGTAGTGGGGTTCTGATGCGTTGAGGGCATCTGCTCCACCTATCCCTTCCGTATCAGAAAGCAAATTGAGTACAAATTAAATTATGAGAATTTTGAGATGGTTCGGCTACAGATAATAGTAATTAATCAATCAGATTAGTAAATCGCCTTATGGTACTGTATTTCTCACAGAAATCGATTGACGTGCGAATAACCTAGGATGCCCCCTGGACATCGGAGAATTCTTCTTCTTCCTCTTATTGCATTCCTTCATTCTTTTATCTTGTTTATTCTCTTCCAGCTCTGTCAAAGACTTTTTTGACCCCATGAGTCATTTTTGGGCCCTAAACGCATATTTGGAGTCTCCTGACATCATTTACTTATTGTTCTTCCAAATTCCGCTTCACAAAAGGTTTAAATGGATCAGATATTCTCTAATATTACTTCTTCATTTATACTTCAATTTTTCTGCGAAGAGCGATATCAAAATTCTTTCATTTTTTCGTTTTTAGTTTTTCAAAATCATAGAATTATGTTTAGAACATACCAGAATACATTTTTTCGCTTCCTTAATTTGTTCACAATTAATTGAAATTACGTTCGCTTTTTAATATATCCCTTTTCTTTTATTAGTTGAAGTTCTGAATTCTTTCTAAAACTTCATTTTCATTCGCTCATTTGATATCAAAGTGAATTTTATAGAATCACTTGAATATGAATCTATGTTGTGTCATTTGGAAATAACTTCCCTCTCTTTGTTTTAATAAAAATTAAATCCATGCTAAGTGCCAAGTGCTATGTACAAGTTGCCATATGCTAAAGCGAAAGAAAGATTGTTCACAAATAAGAAAGATAACTGCTGACAGCCATTTCCAAGGTGGTATTGTAAGATATGCATGGGTAGCATTCAAGTCAGTTGTCAATTTCCTTGGAAATTATGAATGTGATGTGCATTTAGGCTCAGATACTGCTGGATTGCAACATGAAATCCATCTCATAGACTTACATCTTCTTCCCTGAAACCTACTATAGGTTCAGACAGTGACGAACGATTTCATCAAAACATCTGAGTCATGCTATCGATGAAGTGTAGCCATGTTGGCTTGGTATTTACTAGTCGTTTCAGCGCGATATTACAATACTCACTACAAACCCAAGTCGAAAACCAAGAAAATAAAACCAAACAATCCTTAAATTAAGGAGTTATATTGTTTATATATCTGTCTAATTGCATACAATAGGTAAGTGCTCTAGTGAAGCTTTGGTTACTGAGTTGTTTTCCTCGATGTGATGCTAAACATAGATATAACATTAATGTCAAATATCTCGAGAACGGTGGGCGATAGAGGCAAATGGTTTGCAAATTAGGAATCAGCATGAATCAATTGTCTAAGTACAAATTTTGGAAACCTAGATACGCACCAAACGTTTATTTTTGTTTATCAGTGTAATTGCAACTCTTAAATTAGACACATTTCCTTAGCTGTCATAATCGAGCCCTATGCTCGTGATCTGTATTCGATGCTCAATCTTCTTGCTTTCGTTTTATCGAATTTGTGTTCGCTCTGAAACCAGAATTTTCACAACTTTCAAGATTGTTAAATGCACTCCGAGTGGGCTAATGGGCTACTTACCTAAATGTCCCCAGTTCGACCCTAGACAAGAAAAAGTGTTCTCATAAGAAATACACTACACTACACGTAATCTACGCTTTTATCCGTTGCAAACATTATTTCTTTTGCAAAATTAAATTATGAATAATAGTCGTATGAAATCGAGACTATACTAGTACCAAAAGAAAGAAAAATGAATAAAGATTCTTATTTTGGTCATATAACGTTATAGTCATATATCGTTATCGAGTCGAAATGGCGAGAATTCGGTTGAAGTTAAAGAAAATTTTGAGAAATTTTGAGGCTATAAACAGCCAGTCCCCTTGAAGACCGATGCTATTGTTGAAATTGAACATATGCATTTTCCCGTAAGAATACACGAGGAATTTAGGTCTTTATGAAAGTAATGGTTAGAATGAATGATAGGATACATAACTGGGAGCCAATATCTTTTTGCAGTGCCGATTCTAAAGACCATTTATAGAAATTATCTTAATCAGATCGACTTTGCCAACGTTATTTAAATATAATGAAAGTGAGCTCGTCGAGATAATTTGAATCTATACATGCATACTGCGTGCCGCCTTTGGCGTGTGGCAAGGGACGCAGGAACTATGACTAATTCTTTTATTGGCTAATACCGCATATCATTTCAAGTAAATAATAACGTAATTCAGCATCTCATATTCTACACTGGCTATCTTTTGTTTTCGTGACAGTCAAAGAAGTCGCAAGTAATGTTGTATTCATCAAATTTTGATCCATAATGGGAATCGATTGGAAGTTCAACTATTCCATATTGTCATGTTTAAAATGGCTATATCTGTTCGCCTAAAACCCTAGAACCAGAAGTTACAAAACTTGCATCCTATTAAAAGTCTCGCTTCTTATAATGAATATAGTTCTCTGGTTCGAATGAGTCTAAGCGTAAGATAAAGTAATATACGCATGTTAAGTTCGCAAGCGTTCCTAAAAATAGTGTAAATTTAAGCTTACTCTTAAAAATTCTCGTTTACTGTTAAAAGGTACAAAGAAAGGCTATACTTTTTGTACAAAATAGTTGCGATAAATCGGTGAGCGCTACTCGGATGCTTCAGAGTAAAGAATGGGAATGTTTAGAAGATCAAAGCTAGCTTACTTAATGCGTAAAAGATGCGCTCTCCTTCTGATGCAAGAACCAAGCGATTCAAGAATTCATTTTTCCTAGAAAGTAATCCATGAAGAAAGTAGAATCACACGGACCACACTCTGAAAGACGGCTCAAAGGGTAGATGTAGAAGTGTATTACATTCACTTACTTTAGAATACTTTGAGATGTGTATAGAGAGAAGTAGATTAGCTACGTCATGGAAGCGATAAATTTTTGGGTGAACGACCTGTGCGGTGTTCGGTGTCGGCTAATTGCCATCAAAAGCAAGTGACGGATCGTCTGGTCGGTGACGAAACGAGAGGCCCTCTTTGGGTGGACAGCCGGTCCTTTTCAGTTGCAATTCGACACGAATGAAAACAATACATTGTTTCTTCAACCGAAAAAATCAAATTGTCATATTTTCTATTTTCATTTCGTTAGATACAATTTGATAATTTTTACCGATATCTTATAATACGATTAAAAGTCATAAATATTGTTTAACGGCTCCGGTGAAAAGATTATCCCGGAAAATAATTGTGTTATTAATTAGATTGCTGTCGACGGCACTTCATTTAAACACTGGAAAATAAATCATTCGAACGCAATTAATCTGTAGAAATACAATCTGAGATCACAGAGTTGGTTGTACATACTTCCGTGACGTCCAAGAAAGTTGTGCCAAATTGCTCTCTATGGTGACGCGACTAAGCTATGAAGTCTCTGATTTTTTTTCTATCCATTCTATGAAGTTGAGTGGAAGCAAGATCGAGATGACTGAACGACTTAAATTGACGAATATAAAACTGAGGAGCAGTTGTCCTAAGGATATATTCTTAACTGAAAGTTTTGTGGCGTGGATGTGAAATATCATTTATTATCTTGAAATTCATTTCTGTCAGTAGCCGATGACAAAACGCGAGTTTCCATGTACGAGTTGCTTAGTTAATTCATTGCTAAGTACTTATGTTTTATCCAAACAACGTTCTGATTCATTTATCCAATAAAATGCGTTATTTGTGAAGCTAGAGTGATATGTTTTCCGAACTGGGATCAATTAATTCCTAATCCACCTCTAGGTGCCCATAACCTCTGCAAATTTTTTGAGGTCGACATTGCTTTCAACAGGTGAAGTGGTCATAGCTCCTCTTCCGAAAGAGATTATAATCAAAGTTTTAGTGGAATTCGAGAAGATGCCGAGCTCAACAAATGAATTCTGTCTTCTGCATTACTTATCAATATTGCCATAAAGGAGTTCTGTGAATTTTCTTCCTATTTATGGGAATAATTATGATTTCCTTCGGTCTTATATAAATGAAGAGAGCGAAAAGAAAAGTTAACAATGTTTATGAGATACAGAATAATATATTTCACTGAGCCACATATAAAGTAGAAAAGGACGTTGAAATTCTAGTATTTTGTACTATGTAAACAATTTTCGACTTGATAGTGATGAAGTTCCGCTTGATGAGGCCAGAAAAAGGCCGAAACATCTTTGAAAATCTCAAGCAAGGTCGTCTCCGAAAATATCTGAGGGAGGGGATGGGCACCCGGCTTCCAGCTCCACCTATCCGTGATTCATCTAAGCTGTAGAACCGCGGATTTTTAATTCCTTCCCTTACATGGATATCATTGGTTACTTGTATTTGAGATACCTACGTCCTTTCGTCAAGGCTTGCGAGGAATCTAGAAATTCTTTCAATATAACTAATTTCACGAAGCCAATAGTCTCAATGAGGGATGTAAATAGCTATAGTAAATAGTAATGTGACTCTTAGAAATTTTCTTGAATCGTTGAATCGGCGGTTGTGTGGTTTTTTAATTGCATTCTGCGTCAAAGAGCTAAATATAACAGTTTTAAATATGCAAGTGCCGCAAATAAAGCGAAAAGCCTAAATAAGCTGGTTATTTTTACTTCAATTTTCCTTGAAAACTTGAATGCTGTTCTGAACGTTTAAATTCAATTTATTTTCAAAAATCCTTTATCAGGAGAGAATCACCATTATTATATATTATTCCATACATATTATTCTATAAGAAGACAAACTTTTTTGATTTTTGCAAGAGAAAAGGACGTAACCGAAATCACTAAAATTTTTATTAGCATAATACTTATTTTGGTATACATGAGAATATTCTTCGTAATTTGAAGTTTTGCCCTTATGCATCGCATCCAAAAGTTTAGCTGTATGAAATATCAGAGTTAACTCTAAAATGTAAAGATTTAATATTTATGTTTTTATGCTATCAATAGTTTATTGATGTGAAATAATTTTTAAAACATCAATGTATCACTTTTTATACAATCACAATAATTTCATTGCAAAAATTATCACATATGTTACATATGTAACAGAAGGGTGGTTCTGAACTGAAAAAGTGGTTTATATACTTTAATTATTTGTCACTGTATTTATTCATAATCCCGAAGAGAATCATTGACATAAATTGCAACAATTTTCATCTTTCAATTTGCTGCTTCTATTTTGTCTGCATTCTAAGTTGAATTGATAGTTACAATTTCAGATATTAGTAATAAGGAAATAAATTCTGATTATCCTGACAGACTCTTTCTTTTGCAGAGTACAAATTCTCAACATACCCTCCAAGCATGATTGCAGCTGCTAGCATAGCCGCTGCTCTACATGGCTTAGACTGGTCTGCTAAGACAGGCTGCTCCCTTTCACAGCTATTGGAAGTTCTTCACTGCATCACGGCTATAGAACCAGTAAGTATTTCTTCCATCAAATTTCAAATTTTTTGAAATTTTATGTGGTATATTCAAAATTTTTAAATTGGAAGATGAAGTGTGTTCACTATTCCTCTCTATTGTTTTGAAAAAAGATTCTTTGCAAGTGTGATTGCATTGTAATTACAATGCAACCATTACTAATTTCGAGATTATAATCTTAAACTGTTTCTAGATCAACAGGAAGTTTGTCACTAAAACCTTAACATTTCTATCTCATCTCCTCCTAGTATTTCGTATTTCATCAATATATTAAATTGAATATTTAATTGATATCATGTGCAAAAGCTTGACCTTGAATTTTAAATGCTTAGATAGTGTAACCCTATTCAAATCACTACACTTTGGTATCAGTTACAAAAACTCAACTCAGGAAAAGTTCTGAATGCTTTTTTGTATTCAAATTGAAAGCAGTTTATCTTTAATAAAACTATTCAATCCCAAGGACTACCTGCGAGTATGCTTGGACCAGATTGAGGAAATGGTGTCTGCAGCAATCAATGGTCAAAGAGGAGGTTCTCAGGAGGCTCATGGCTCATCGGGAGAGTCACAGTCACCTGATGCCAGAAACAGTCCTACAGGCAAGGCATGTGAACATGAAAAGGCAGGAACTCCCACAGATGTCAGAGACGTTCACTTTTGAACTAAGCAATAAGTCATGGGAATAGAAGTCCTTGCTGGTGGATGAACACATCAAGAGAAAGAAAGCTGTAACTTCTAAAAGACAATGGAAAGTTATTTAGTGGTGTTGATGTGTTAGCAAATGTGACTACCTCGCCACTGCAACACTCTGAATGTCACAGAGCATTGCAAGAGGAAAGCACTGAAAAGTGCATTTGTGAGAGACATTGAGAGAGATGGTGGAGATCCATTGAGCCAAGAAGACATTAGTTGGCCAATAAGTGTACATTGATCTAAAAGGGGAACTTCTGCCTTGAGATATTTCCTTGGCTCAGGATATAAATTTTCCAGGATTTAATTAGAAGTACAACAAGAGTGGAAAATTTTGTCAAGGAACATTTGGGCAGAAAAGAGGTCATTTAGGGGAAGGCTAAAATATACGCTTGAAATGTGCACTTCTATTTTTAAAAAAATCTTAGTCAAATACAGTCACTATTTGTATATAAATCTTTATTTTGGTGCATTCTTTCAGTCCTTTTGTGGATTTGGTTCCTACAACCACAGAAGCCAATATTTGTGTTCATATTTTTTACTTAAGTCTCATAATTGATGAATCCTTTGTAAATGAAGGCTTCTGTGAAAAATGTTTTCCTATGTGTATCCAACAGCAGTAGCAGGGATTGCATTGCTTACCTATTTATCTGCAGGTATATGGTTGAGCTCAGCATTTAATTACTGGGGAGTAGTTCCATCAATTTTCATGATAATCATCCAATTATTATATTGAAGATCATCCTATGATGACTTCTACTCAGGTCATTCAAAACTGAGAATAAATTATTTCTCATCCAAACTCTACACTTGTAGTCATGTATTTTGACAATAGAAGCTGGTAGCTTTCTGTTGTGAACCACTGCGATATTTTAATTTGAAAGCCAGGTGCACAATTAAGTGCATTTTGTATTCCAGGAAATTGGTGTTAGATAGTTAAATGAATAGATATTTGTACTTAATGGGGGGAGTACATTGGCAAGTGACTACAGCAACAGATCACCCTTAAAGTGTATGGTATTGGGGAAATTTTTCTTTATAGCATCTGATGCTCCAAATGTACAATGTTAAGGTTAAACTTTGTCAATTCATCAAAAATCCAAAGGTGTGACTATACAAGGCCAAAAATTCTAAGCTTCCAATAAACTTGAATCTATAAGAAATGTTGACTGTTTACAATTCAAAATAACAAAGGAATCTTTGAGGTTTAAGGATTAAGATAACTTAATAAGCTTTCATTGTGAAACTGTGGATTTTATGCCCATTTATTTAAACTCTGACCAATAGAACAAGGATATCTAATTTAGTTATACAACAAGAATATAATTTTGTCCATCAGCGTGCATTTGTAAATGATTTGGGTATGCTTATCCGTGCAATTGTTAACTTTCCAAATTTGTATCATAAATCCAGAATTGAGTGCTATATTCATTTTAAATGACCATTAAAAATCAATAAAACATCACATTTCTTTAGAGGAAAGTATTCATGTTACACAATATGCAATTGTGTTAATAATAAGACATATTCAGGTTTTTAAGTATGGTTGGTTTATCTTTTACATGTATCAAATTCCTTCATTTTGTATTGAATTTAGGGTGGGTAATCAGCTATTGGTCAAAATAGCTTCTCTTTGCTAATGCAATATTTGTATGGATCACAACACATTTACCTCATTCTAAACTCCACTGTGTGGAGTGACAAATATCTCCCATTGCCATTTTAGAATTTATTTTATTGAGTGTGAGACCAAGGGTAAAATTTTACACAAGTGAACTGTAAGATATATTGTGTGTAAAAGAATAATAAACTTCAAACTTTAGACACTCTTTTATTTAGCCTCATTCAATTTGCTGAGCCCATATCTTGATTAATCAAATATTTGTCTTTGGTACAGAGAAAATTACTTTCATTTACTTTTGCCTCAGCCTTGGCTATGGTATTATGACTGAATGATGCATTCTATTATTTTATTACACTTTAAGGGGCTTTTTTAAACTGTAGCTTTATTGTTTGGTTAGAAAGTCAAGAGTAAATATCTCACTTGCCATTTTAAATTAGTTGAACCTTGGCTTGCCTTAAACACAAAATGGTCTCCTACAAGAAACATTGCATGATAACTATTTTGCAATGATAATACCTTCAAGTCAAATCTATTTTATTTCCTTTAAAGATCATCAATGATATAAAGTACAGTAAAATCCTTACCATGTTAAGATGCATTATGGGGGACCAAGTGAAAACTGTCTTAGCGGATTAATGTTACAACAGGATTGTATAATGCTGGTTGCAATATGATCATGTTTGCCAGAGTACACTGTTCGAAAATAAGCCTTAAAGCAGAATGCTGCATTACAGAAGTGACTTTGCATCACTTTTGTTGGATACTTAGTCCTTCTGGAGAAAAGTTATGGTTTGGTTATTATTCTATTAAATAGTTGATGTATGGTTTCTGAGGACTTCAATATATATTGTGAAACATCAGTAAGGCTATACTACTATATATAAGGCAGGAATATCTGTATAAGATATTCCTGCTTCCTGTGTTCATGGGACAGCCAAGCCAAAGATCTTCATTGGACAAAAACTGATTGACCAACCACATCGAGAAGTTCCAGCTGAAAATTTACCCTCTCTAAAATCTTTTTACCTCATGAAAAATTTCTGTTTCCACCTTTTTAAATCACACTGGATCTTATAAACCAATGAGGTATTTTTACTTCCTATTGAATGTTACCATCCTGCATTGTTGTTTATGGTCAATTATGATAAATATGTACATAGTAATGTGAGAATAGGGTATTTAAAGAGAGAAAAGGAAGAGAGGGGAAGGGTTTTGGCGTGATTGGTTGCAGGTGAGTATTTTGGCAGGAAGGGAAAGTTGCAGGGAAGGTTTGGGGAAGATGTGGATGTTTGTTATCGTAGTTTGCTCTTCTTACTTGTTCAGAATGGTGTTTCACGAAGTACAGCTATGTCAGATTAACTTTAGTTTAAGGTCTCATTTCCCTTATAGGGTAAACTTAATACTTTCTTGAATGCTGTGCCGAAAATACAAAATTTTTTCCTCGCCAATTTAATTCACATATTTGATCGAATCTTATCAGTTTGATAAATTGTATTAAAATGCATCGAAAGTTGATGATCTCATCTAGTTATAAAATAAGTTCTTCTATTTTCATGCTACAAAAGGAAAATTGGATGGTTTAAGGTTTGCTAGTACAGGGACAGACAATCTTATGTATGGTCAGGGACATATCAGTTGTACAGTCTGTGGGTTTGCATAAGATTAAGGATAACAAGAAATAAGGTCCAACTTCATACATGGCAACCTTGTAAAACTCTTCCTACACACCCTTCCCCTTTGAGTCCACATGCCCTTTTGTTTCTTGCTTTTCAGTCTTTCGGTAATCACAAAATAGTCTCCTTATTTTGTGAAATAGTTATTGTATAACCTTGAAATAGTGAAATAGTTATTGTATAACCTTGAAATAGTTATAATCTCCAGTCCTCAGCACAATTTTTTTTGGGTAAGGTGCAATACCAAGCTTCTGAAAATGGTGGAAAAATGTTTTGAATATCCTTGAAAATAATACCCTTATTTGTGACTATATTATATTCAGGGATATTCTTCCATATTCATGAATTTTATGAGCATACAATGCACCCATATCGCAACTTTCATGAACTCAGAGTAACACAGTTCTTGATTTTCCTCTCCAGGAAGAGAATTTGTCTTTTCTTTCTCAAAAACAAGATAAAACAATGCAAGGGGCTGATGGCAATGAGCTGTTGGATTCACATGGTCAGCAGCTGACAATCAGTAAGCTCATAAAGATGCAAAACCTTACTGAGGAATAAAACGTTTCAGACCTGGCTCAACTAGATAATCATGGAGATTGAAATGTTTACAGCAGTTCTCAGCTCAATAGAAAAAGGTTTTTTTAATAAAAATGAGGATTGACGGAAACGGATTGCCATAAAGCAAGGAGTATGCTGGATGTTATGGAGCCCTCAACAACGAAATAATTTACATGATTTATTTTAGATGATTCATTCGTTTCGTTAATTTTTAAAATTTAATATGGTTGAAGAACTACATTTTAATAATTATTTTCTTCTAAACTGGTGTTTTTGTTAGTCTTTGATCCAAATTATACGAAATTTAACGTATTTATATGCAAACTATAACCCAAGCGACAAGAATTTGACATTATGATTTTCGTCGCTCTCACCTACTGCGGTATATTTCGCCCGAGAATGCCGCCAATTTTTTTTAAAAGCGTCTTTTTAAAGAGCCTCATCCGACGGCATGTCATGTTGTGGATATATAAATCGGGCATCGAAGGTATGGCAAAGCAAAAACGAAAGAGGTTCATTAAGAAAGAAAGGGAACTAAAATTCGGGAATATGTGCGATTTTCTTTTCTCTTTGATTCACCACCAGCCTTTCCGTTATTGATGGGACTAAACTGGCCGTTTACCGCTAGTGGAGCCGTAACCATAGCCTAGGAGGGGCGAAAGGTCAGGGTGAGGAGGAAGAGTATTACAAGGTTGCCACATTTGTAGGCGACCCTTATTTTTGGTTATCCTTAATCTTATGCAAACCCGCTCATTGTAAATTTTTTTGTCAATGACTATATATGCATACAAGGATGCGCTACCATATAGGCCCTCTGGCGACCCGGTATTCAAGCAGGCGCCTCTTTCACATAGATCTCCGTAAAATATACAATTTTAAAGACATGTTTATTTACCCGAGAGAAAATTTTGGTATTCTTTAGAAATCATTAAGTAAATATTATTAATAAGGTTATTTTAATTATTATTCCTCAAAATATTATCACTGTAGCATTAAAATTTGAGATAATATATTATTTTGTTGTAAGCAAATGCAATGTAACAATCTGGTATGCGTCCACGGATGGGTAGGCGGGCGGGACTCGATTAGCAGGCACCACTTATACAGAATCACATACCTTGTGAGTTATCAGAGGAATGTGCAACTATATTTACGAAGGGCATCCAAAAAGTAAGTTCCCCTAAGCTACAGAAAATAAAATCTCTATTCTTAAATCATAAAAACAATTAATTTTCTCTCTCTTTCTCGAATTCTCGACGTAATCTCCTTTTTGTATGTACTTTTGATGTATTGGTAACATTTTTAAAAGTTAAGGTCACGCTATTCCCCCGCCAGATTTCACTCCCAACAATATACTTCATTTTTGAATTCATGATCGCCAGCCTGCAGGATGTTTTTTCTCTGGAATAGGTATCAATCAGTGGGGGAAGGTCAAGTGATTACACTGATGACCAAAGACATCCCAACTATGGTTTTCCAGCAGTTGCACAGTTCCATGAGCAGTATGTGGCCGCGCGTTGTCGTGGCTGATAGCAAGATTTAGATTTAGATTTAGATTTAGATTTAGATTTGTACCCCGCAAGCCGCCTGTGGCGTATGGCAGGGGGTGTAATGACACCATCTTAGTATTCTAATCGACCCTATTAGCTTCTCTAATAGCTCGCGGGAAGAACGACCAGAAATAACTATCTGTCCTTGCTATTTCCTCCTTATAACGCTTGGTTGATGCCTCTCGGAGATCGCGCTCACTACTAACCGGAATCAAAGTTTCATTCACCTCGTCCCTAAATTCGGAACCGAGGAACTTTTCGAAAAGTTTCCTTCGGTAGACGTTTCTTCTCTCCTGAAGTGAATTCCAACCGAGGGATTCTATCATGGACGTAACGCTACTGTCGAACCTGAAATCTCCTGTAACGAAACGAGCTGCTCTACGTTGGGCCATTTCTAAGTCTGAGACCAAACCTACCTCGTGTGGATCCCAAATCGCGCAGCAATATTCGAGATTAGGTCGAATGAGTGAAAAATAAGCTATTTCTTTTACTCTTGATGAGCATCTCTTCAGCGTTCTACCTGTTAGTCTCTGTATTTTGTTCGCCTTACCTATTACATCTCGAATGTGTTCTTTAAAAGATAAACTACTACTGAACGTGACTCTTAGATATTTATTATGACGCACGAACTCTAAGGGATGTCCTGAAATTTTGTACAGTGGGGGAATAACGTTTGTAGAACGCGTGAAACTCATAGCAACGCATTTCTTAAGATTCAGATCAAGCTGCCAATCCTTACACCATCCTGCTATAACGTCCAAGTCATTCTGTAGTATATGTATATCATTTTCTGACGAAATCTCTCTATATATGAGGGTATCATCGGCGAACAATCTAACTTTGCTCTTTACTTTATCCGCTAGGTCGTTAATGTATATGAGGAATAAAATCGGCCCTAGGACACTTCCCTGCGGAACACCTGATGTGATACTAATTTCGTTGGATAATATTCCGTCTAACGCAACTCTCTGAGATCTGTTTTCTAGAAATGATTTTGTCCACCTGACCACCTTTCCGTCAATCGCGTAGGAACTTAACTTTTGTATAAGCTTTACATGGGACACCGTGTCGAAGGCTTTCTTAAAATCTAGAAAAATTGCGTCTGATCTAACTCCCTTATCTGCTGCCTTAGATACGTCATTCATAAAGAGGGCTAACTGGGTATCGCAAGACCTACCCTTACGGAATCCATGCTGGCTCTGACTGATTGCTCCATTTTCAGCTAGAAAGCGCATAATTGAGCTGGCTATAATATGTTCCATAATTTTGCAAAATATAGAAGTTAGTGATATGGGCCTATAGTCGTCTGGTTTTACAGTACGCCCTTTCTTAGGCACCGGAGTGATGTGTGCTTTCTTCCAAGACATTGGGACAGTACCCTCATCCAGTGATTTCTTATAGAATACCTGAAGAAGGGGGGCAATATTGTCGGCTAAAGTTTTTATGACAACAGCAGGAATACCTTCGGGTCCTGGCGCCTTTTTCCTTTCAATCTCTCGCAATAACTTAGCAATTCCATCAGTTGATATCTCTATGGGACTCATCTCTGAATCAATGCGCACAGGAAAGTCATTAACTTGGCCATTGTCTGCTGTAAAGCATTTCCTGTAGTGCTGGTTTAGCAAATTAGCTTTTTCTGTTGGTTCATTCACGGTGACTCCCTCTTCGCTTATTAGGTTAGGCACAGAAGACTGACCTCCTCGAGTCTCACGGACATACGACCAAAACTCTTTCTGATCTCCCCCTAGTGATTCTAACAAGGTTCTAGATCTGTATTCCTGATATTCTTTCTGTGCTTCTTCTTTAACCAGTTTACGTATTTCTCTATAATTATGCTGTTCGCGCTCAAAATTATCACCAGAAGCTTTGAGTTTTCGTAATCGCGAATGAATGACTCTCTGTTTCCTATGCAACGCTCGTAACTTAGGTTTCGTCCAACGCGGCTCTTGACGTTCACGCACGTTTTTAATCGGAACGTATTTAATTAAACCTTCTTTTATTATACGGAGAAACTCTATCCAACTATCATTTACTGAATTACGATCCATAAAGCGATAAAAATCGTCCTTGCACGCGTTTATGTAGCTTTTATATTCTGAAAAATTTGCTTTTCGAATTACATATACTTGCCTCCGCGGCTTAAGAGATTTAACCGCTGCTACTTTAATATGAGCCATTATGACATCATGATCTGAAATACCGTCGACTATATCGAGACTAGTTATCATTTGTGGGTGGGAAGTGGCTAGTAAATCAAGAATGTTACCTTGACCCGCCCGGTTCTTTCGAGTTACCGTCATATTCACCTGATCTAAAGCATAAAACGAGAAGGTATCGATTAATTTTTGCGAAATTTTCTTTTCTCTGCAAGTACTTGAGTATGTGAAATTCTGCCAATTAATATACGGAAGGTTAAAATCTCCACCTATGAAAATGATAGGATCTTTCCTTTTCTTACAAATTATCTCTAATGACAGGGATAGGTCATCTATACAATCAATACCGCCGTCGGGAGGACGATATAAAGAGCAAAAATGAACTTTACTTCCGTTTTGTCTCAGAATAGAACACCAAACCATTTCGCTTGTGTTTTTACTTACGTACTCTTCACGTTGACTGATTAAATGATTTCTGACCGCTATAAACACTCCACCGCCTGTTCTACAGAGTCTATCCTTTCGATATACAACATAGTTGGGAGGGAAAATCTCGCTCGTCGCGATATCCTCACTTAACCAACTCTCAGTTCCTAGTATGACGTCCGCGCATGTAATTTTCGTGAGATTAAGGAACTCTGGCTGCTTGTTTCGTATGCTTCTACAATTCACGACTATTACCTTTAACTCTTTTTCCACGTTTTTACAAGTCGGGTTTCTCGTTGCTCTAACCTTCAATTCATCCGAAGCCATTTCCTCTTCATTAAAACTAACTCTTTTTACCTGAATTGGTTCACATGTAACTGCATGCCTATTACTGTGGGTGTTCAACTCGTTGAATATGCTCCCTAATTTTTTATTCTCGCTCTTAATATTGTAGTCTAGCCTAAAAAATCACCCACATGCCTAAAAACCCTACCCGCTACCTTCTCCGCTGACTCGGTCGTATAATGCTCACTGAGAGTCGGAGAGAGTGGACGTGTTTACCTGAGCTCCCGAGAGGACCCCCGGTGTGACTGACAATCGGCAGTTGAGCCATCATTACTCGGTGTTTTGCAGCTTTGCGGTTTGGTTTGCAGTGCTGTAGATCCCAAGGAGTAGTCTTGAGTAGTCTTGAGAAAGACAGGCTTACTGTCTTTCTTTATTTCTTATATTTTTTTTCAGTTCTCCCTTTCTTAGTTTGACTTTGTTACTTTGTTACTACTACTTTGTTACTACTTTGTTACTTGGCGTCACTCTAAAGATCGTTTCTTTTTATACTTATATTTGCTACTACTTATATTTGTTACTACTACTTTGTTACTACTACTTTGTTACTACTTTGTTACTTGGCGTCACTCTTAAGATCGTTTCTTTTTATACATATATTTGCTCAGTTCTTAAGTAAGCTCTTGAGTAGTCTTGAGAAAGACAGGCTTACTGTCTTTCTTTATTTCTTATCTTTTTTTCAGTTCTCTTAGTTTGACTTTGTTACTTTGTTTCTCTTAGTTTGACTTTGTTACTTTGTCTTTCTTAGTTTGACTTTGTTACTACTACTTTGTTACTTGGCGTCACTCTAAAGATCGTTCTCTCGTCACAGTCAGTAGTCCAATCTGAGGATAGCTATCGTCATCTGTTTTCACGTTTTAACCAACTTAGTGGGCACATAGTTTATTTCAAAGTTTATCAACTGTTCAGTTAGGAGTTTTTGAGCTTAGCATGGCTTCCCCGAGGACTCCCGTATCTTCGACCTTGAGTGCCGCTGAATGTGGGGCACTTGTGTCTCGCTTCACGGAACTTGAGAGAGTTGTTGCGGACCTCCGTTCCCAGCTCGAAGGGCTCGGGCTAGTTTCGGCTTGCGAAGGACCCTCCGTCAAGAGTCTCGAATCTTGTCGCGCCTCAGAGGTGCCTCGGGCTTGCTCGAGTACGAAAGTAGACAAGCCTATCGGCTCCTCTGCGGAGGACTCCGAGCGGGTCGTTGCCTGTCCGTCCCGGAGGGCTGCCGAGTGGAAGGTGGTCTCCGATCGTGGTGCACGTGGTGTTGTGCTGCGAAAGCAGTGTGCTGGTAATGCTTCGGCTGAACCGCTCGCTGTTAGCAATAGATTTGAGGTGTTGTCGGTGGACGACTCCGCAGATCTTGCGCTAGCGCACTCGCCCGTTGCCATGGCGGAGGCTGGGCCGAAGGCAAGCCGTGGGGGGAGGGGAGTGTTAGTGATAGGGAGCTCCAACGTCCGGCGTATGATGGCTCCGTTGCAGCGAAGGGCACGCCGGGAGGGAGTTGTGGAGCGGGTGTTCTCCAGGTGTATACCAGGAGGTACGGTGCCCCAGGTGACGAAGGAGTTGAGGGCGGCGGTCGGGGAGACGGGTTGCTCCTCGCTGCGTGTGGTGGCCCATGTTGGCACCAACGATGCCTCGTGTCGTGGCTCCGAGGAGATTTTGGACTCCTTTAAGGACCTAATCTCTGAGGTTGCTCGCGTCCGGGAGTCGTCTGGGGTCTGCATTGGGCTGTCCATATGCAGCATTGTTCCGCGGATTGACCGAGGTCGCACGGTTTGGAGTAGGGTGGTGGGTCTAAACCGTCGGCTGAGGGATTTCTGTCGGGGCAAGGGAGTTGACTTTGTCGACCTGGGCAACGTCCTTGATTCGTGTAGGGCACCCCTGAACGGCTCCGGAGTGCATTATACGACCGAGTCAGCGGAGAAGGTAGCGGGTAGGGTTTTTAGGCATGTGGGTGATTTTTTAGGCTAGACTACAATATTAAGAGCGAGAATAAAAAATTAGGGAGCATATTCAACGAGTTGAGCACCCACAGTAATAGGCATGCAGTTACATGTGAACCAATTCAGGTAAAAAGAGTTAGTTTTAATGATGAGGAAATGGCTTCGGATGAATTGAAGGTTAGAGCAACGAGAAACCCGACTTGTAAAAACGTGGAAAATGAGTTAAAGGTAATAGTCGTGAATTGTAGAAGCATACGAAACAAGCAGCCAGAGTTCCTTAATCTCACGAAAATTACATGCGCGGACGTCATACTAGGAACTGAGAGTTGGTTAAGTGAGGATATCGCGACGAGCGAGATTTTCCCTCCCAACTATGTTGTATATCGAAAGGATAGACTCTGTAGAACAGGCGGTGGAGTGTTTATAGCGGTCAGAAATCATTTAATCAGTCAACGTGAAGAGTACGTAAGTAAAAACACAAGCGAAATGGTTTGGTGTTCTATTCTGAGACAAAACGGAAGTAAAGTTCATTTTTGCTCTTTATATCGTCCTCCCGACGGCGGTATTGATTGTATAGATGACCTATCCCTGTCATTAGAGGTAATTTGTAAGAAAAGGAAAGATCCTATCATTTTCATAGGTGGAGATTTTAACCTTCCGTATATTAATTGGCAGAATTTCACATACTCAAGTACTTGCAGAGAAAAGAAAATTTCGCAAAAATTAATCGATACCTTCTCGTTTTATGCTTTAGATCAGGTGAATATGACGGTAACTCGAAAGAACCGGGCGGGTCAAGGTAACATTCTTGATTTACTAGCCACTTCCCACCCACAAATGATAACTAGTCTCGATATAGTCGACGGTATTTCAGATCATGATGTCATATTGGCTCATATTAAAGTAGCAGCGGTTAAATCTCTTAAGCCGCGGAGGCAAGTATATGTAATACGAAAAGCAAATTTTTCAGAATATAAAAGCTACATAAACGCGTGCAAGGACGATTTTTATCGCTTTATGGATCGTAATTCAGTAAATGATAGTTGGATAGAGTTTCTCCGTATAATAAAAGAAGGTTTAATTAAATACGTTCCGATTAAAAACGTGCGTGAACGTCAAGAGCCGCGTTGGACGAAACCTAAGTTACGAGCGTTGCATAGGAAACAGAGAGTCATTCATTCGCGATTACGAAAACTCAAAGCTTCTGGAGATAATTTTGAGCGCGAACAGCATAATTATAGAGAAATACGTAAACTGGTTAAAGAAGAAGCACAGAAAGAATATCAGGAATACAGATCTAGAACCTTGTTAGAATCACTAGGGGGAGATCAGAAAGAGTTTTGGTCGTATGTCCGTGAGACTCGAGGAGGTCAGTCTTCTGTGCCTAACCTAATAAGCGAAGAGGGAGTCACCGTGAATGAACCAACAGAAAAAGCTAATTTGCTAAACCTGCACTACAGGAAATGCTTTACAGCAGACAATGGCCAAGTTAATGACTTTCCTGTGCGCATTGATTCAGAGATGAGTCCCATAGAGATATCAGCTGATGGAATTGCTAAGTTATTGCGAGAGATTGAAAGGAAAAAGGCGCCAGGACCCGAAGGTATTCCTGCTGTTGTCATAAAAACTTTAGCCGACAATATTGCCCCCCTTCTTCAGGTATTCTATAAGAAATCACTGGATGAGGGTACTGTCCCAATGTCTTGGAAGAGAGCACACATCACTCCGGTGCCTAAGAAAGGGCGTACTGTAAAACCAGACGACTATAGGCCCATATCACTAACTTCTATATTTTGCAAAATTATGGAACATATTATAGCCAGCTCAATTATGCGCTTTCTAGCGGAAAATGGAGCAATCAGTCAGAGCCAGCATGGATTCCGTAAGGGTAGGTCTTGCGATACCCAGTTAGCCCTCTTTATGAATGACGTATCTAAGGCAGCAGATAAGGGAGTTAGATCAGACGCAATTTTTCTAGATTTTAAGAAAGCCTTCGACACGGTGTCCCATGTAAAGCTTATACAAAAGTTAAGTTCCTACGCGATTGACGGAAAGGTGGTCAGGTGGACAAAATCATTTCTAGAAAACAGATCTCAGAGAGTTGCGTTAGACGGAATATTATCCAACGAAATTAGTATCACATCAGGTGTTCCGCAGGGAAGTGTCCTAGGGCCGATTTTATTCCTCATATACATTAACGACCTAGCGGATAAAGTAAAGAGCAAAGTTAGATTGTTCGCCGATGATACCCTCATATACAGAGAGATTTCGTCAGAAAATGATATACATATACTACAGAATGACTTGGACGTTATAGCAGGATGGTGTAAGGATTGGCAGCTTGATCTGAATCTTAAGAAATGCGTTGCTATGAGTTTCACGCGTTCTACAAACGTTATTCCCGCACTGTACAAAATTTCAGGACATCCCTTAGAGTTCGTGCGTCATAATAAATATCTAGGAGTCACGTTCAGTAGTAGTTTATCTTTTAAAGAACACATTCGAGATGTAATAGGTAAGGCGAACAAAATACAGAGACTAACAGGTAGAACGCTGAAGGGATGCTCATCAAGAGTAAAAGAAATAGCTTATTTTTCACTCATTCGACCTAATCTCGAATATTGCTGCGCGATTTGGGATCCACACGAGGTAGGTTTGGTCTCAGACTTAGAAATGGCCCAACGTAGAGCAGCTCGTTTCGTTACAGGAGATTTCAGGTTCGACAGTAGCGTTACGTCCATGATAGAATCCCTCGGTTGGAATTCACTTCAGGAGAGAAGAAACGATTACCGAAGGAAACTTTTCGCAAAGTTCCTCGGTTCCGAATTTAGGGACGAGGTGAATGAAACTTTGATTCCGGTTAGTAGTGAGCGCGATCTCCGAGAGGCATCAACCAAGCGTTATAAGGAGGAAATAGCAAGGACAGATAGTTATTTCTGGTCGTTCTTCCCGCGAGCTATTAGAGAAGCTAATAGGGTCGATTAGAATACTAAGATGGTGTCATTACACCCCCTGCCATACGCCACTGGCGGCTTGCGGGGTACAAATCTAAATCTAAATCTAAATCTAAAATGCACTCCGGAGCCGTTCAGGGGTGCCCTACACGAATCAAGGACGTTGCCCAGGTCGACAAAGTCAACTCCCTTGCCCCGACAGAAATCCCTCAGCCGACGGTTTAGACCCACCACCCTACTCCAAACCGTGCGACCTCGGTCAATCCGCGGAACAATGCTGCATATGGACAGCCCAATGCAGACCCCAGACGACTCCCGGACGCGAGCAACCTCAGAGATTAGGTCCTTAAAGGAGTCCAAAATCTCCTCGGAGCCACGACACGAGGCATCGTTGGTGCCAACATGGGCCACCACACGCAGCGAGGAGCAACCCGTCTCCCCGACCGCCGCCCTCAACTCCTTCGTCACCTGGGGCACCGTACCTCCTGGTATACACCTGGAGAACACCCGCTCCACAACTCCCTCCCGGCGTGCCCTTCGCTGCAACGGAGCCATCATACGCCGGACGTTGGAGCTCCCTATCACTAACACTCCCCACGGCTTGCCTTCGGCCCAGCCTCCGCCATGGCAACGGGCGAGTGCGCTAGCGCAAGATCTGCGGAGTCGTCCACCGACAACACCTCAAATATATTGCTAACAGCGAGCGGTTCAGCCGAAGCATCACCAGCGCACTGCTTTCGCAGCACAACACCACGTGCACCACGATCGGAGACCACCTTCCACTCGGCAGCCCTCCGGGACGGACAGGCAACGACCCGCTCGGAGTCCTCCGCAGAGGAGCCGATAGGCTTGTCTACTTTCGTACTCGAGCAAGCCCGAGGCACCTCTGAGGCGCGACAAGATTCGAGACTCTTGACGGAGGGTCCTTCGCAAGCCGAAACTAGCCCGAGCCCTTCGAGCTGGGAACGGAGGTCCGCAACAACTCTCTCAAGTTCCGTGAAGCGAGACACAAGTGCCCCACATTCAGCGGCACTCAAGGTCGAAGATACGGGAGTCCTCGGGGAAGCCATGCTAAGCTCAAAAACTCCTAACTGAACAGTTGAACTTGAAATAAACTATATGCCCACTAAGTTGGTTTAAACGTGAAAACAGATAACGATAGCTATCCTCGGATTGGACTACTGACTGTGACGAGAGAACGATCTTTAGAGTGACGCCAAGTAACAAAGTAGTAGTAACAAAGTAACAAAGTCAAACTAAGAAATACAAAGTAACAAAGTCAAACTAAGAGAAACAAAGTAACAAAGTCAAACTAAGAGAACCGAAAAAAAGATAAGAAATAAAGAAAGACAGTAAGCCTGTCTTTCTCAAGACTACTCAAGAGCTTACTTAAGAACTGAGCAAATATAAGTATAAAAAGAAACGATCTTTAGAGTGACGCCAAGTAACAAAGTAGTAGTAACAAATATAAGTAGTAGCAAATATAAGTATAAAAAGAAACGATCTTTAGAGTGACGCCAAGTAACAAAGTAGTAACAAAGTAGTAGTAACAAAGTCAAACTAAGAAAGGGAGAACTGAAAAAAAGATAAGAAATAAAGAAAGACAGCAAGGGCGGCACCCATCTTGCACAAACTTCTCTGACCTGCAAGGATAATTCTCTGCAGTGATGATAGACTTATTTCGAACTTTGGAGGAAGGTTGTCGAGAAATTCGTCAGAAAGTGAAGCGTTTATCAAGTGCCATGGTCTCACAAATGCGTCGTTTAAATCAACTTGACGATTCGTCATTTGCCTGCCGCTAAGGTCTTCGTCACTAGCAGTTTGTATACCTCTTTTGAGCAATGTACGCCAGCGACGAACCTCTTCAATTCATATTTCATCCTCATCGTTGACGATTGAGGATATCTGTCTATAAATTACCTCTACTGATCGTTTTTTTCCGTCATAAAACGAACAACAATCCGGATTTCGAAGCTGGCGGGAACGCGCTATGGTGTCTCCATGAAAACCATTGTCGTACTAACATCCAGTGATTCGAGTGATCTTGAGCGTTACTCAGCAGTATTGCAACATCTGTATCAACACTCCATACAAATGGTTCTCTCCTACCTCAATCCTACGCGGAGAAAAAAATAGGGAAACATACTTTTTGGACGCCCATCGTAAGTAAACATTTACATAATTATTTTCATTTTTCAATGCTTCGATGAATGAGCATTCCGTAAACGCTGCAGTTATTGTTTGTCCTGTTATGTGATTTTTATAAAGATTACGAAGAGAGAAGGAAACAGTTTGTCCGTTTGAAAAATCGTTCTTAATAGAAGAAAAACGAAAATAAAATTGTTTTACTACACGGTTGCAATCCAAGACTTTTGGAAAATGATATTATTTCACAGAATTCCCAAGATCAGGGTCTCGGAGACCTGGTTTTGATATTAATCCCGCGACAAAGAATAGCTATTTTCTCTACAATTATTCAGCGTAGCACCCGTAATTTATGCCCCCTCCCCCCGGAAATCACATGTAAGTCAGGAATATGATGGATATGTAAAACATTCTGATACAAAACATTTACAAATTACCATAAAACCTGAACTTCAATAAAGAAAATTTACCATAATTAAATCCACTGCGAATTTGCGGGTGGGAATTCTTTACGTGTGTATGCTATGTAAGTTAACAAGCGGCATTAAAACCGTTCCATATCGTGATAAAATACTTCAAAGTCGTTTCTTCCTCAAGAAAACCCATGTTTCCTCTTAGAAGGGGAATATTAATCGCAGTTTAACGATGGACATAATTTGACGTGAAGTAGTTTCTATTTTAAGGAAATTGATACCTTTCACCCGCTTACTGTAATGCAAATGAATTATAAATCGCAATTTGTGTTTAATATATTGAATCGTTTCGAAAGAAAGCATGTATTTACTTAAATTGGGGCGGATAAATAAATCAATGGTATTCGGGCTTTTGTTCCGCAATATACTGTTCTTTGTTTTAGACTCATAGTCGCTATATCCTCTTTTGAGATACATTGAACGATAGTTAATCAACTGGGCACAGCATCATCAGATAGCATCTATCTATTTATCTACTGCAATATTTTTCTCAGATATCTAAAAAAAATAAAATTTATTATGCGTTACGAACTGTGAGGTTTACGAATTTAGTATTGTTTTGAAACGATTGGAGAAATTCCATCTTATAATAAACTAGAAAAGATTATACATGGTGAATATTGTCAGAAGGCGGAAGTAATTCATTATGTTTTTAACTAGAGAAGATTCCAGTTTTACAATGGGATGAAACTAGAGACTACAGAAAAGACTATGTAATATCGTTCAGACCAAATCAGGAACAACATCCAAAAAATGAAGCTTGGTCTTCGCAAAACCATGCCTTTCAAGATAAACGAAACGTCGAGAGGTTTGATACCCATCACGCACCCATTTAAATGTGCATCACCTCACCACCCGCCACTTAAACTATTTTCATTCGCGAGTAATCTTGTACTTATCAACTTCAAGTAGGTTCGTAGTTATCGTCATCTCACTTTTATTCTCTGATGCGGGTAAAGGATAATTGTTTTGAGACCTAACAATGATTAAAATTCAGAAAAATTTATTTCATTCTAGCCAATAGTAATACGAGTAAATAACAGCGTGAGTGATGGTCATGGCGTTGTAAAAACTGTTTTAAACGTTGTTAAATGTTAAATGATGAATAATTGTATTATTGCCAAAGGATGATTGACATGATTTATATATAACAAAATTATTGCATTTTATACAGGAGTAACTACAACAATCTGAGCCAATGTCAAAATGGTCTTAAACATTGTCAAATGTTTATGTACCCACGTGAAAATTCTACTGTGACATTTTTACCGCCCACAGGATTCCAGTGTGACATATTTACCGAGGCATTTTTACCATGTTATTTTTACTTGTGACATTTTTACCACGCACCGATTTTCCCGTGTAAGATGCGCTGATCTGAGCATGGGAATGTGTTGCCAAATTATTTTTACTATTATTAATAGAGTTACTACTACTTCCTCCATTTAAAGAATCATCAATTCTTCCTGCCACTCGCCGAGAGGGTATCAATGCAAATGATTAAATTAACGACCTCAGTAACGATGGAGAACCTCATATATCATAGACCAAATACATATAGGTAAAATAAGATGAAATATTGAACGACATCCAAGGCTTAATTTACATGGTAAATAGAAATTTTTATTTCCTCGATGAAGCTTGTCAGCTATAAAAATATGAAACACATGCTATCGCCAGCTTTTGGAAGGAATACGCAAAGTATCTCACTAATTCCTATTTAGTTTCTCATCATTAGTTTCTCAATTTTTCTGTTAACAATCAGTGGGAAGATGGAACATGCGGAATAGAATTTTACTGTTAATAAAGTTATAATGCAACTTGCAAAAGATCCCCTCGTAATATACAATGCGGTTTCTCGGCGCTTTAAGTGGGTTAGACATATATAAATATCTAAAGCCTTTCTTTTAAAAATATTACCGTTTCTTTTTGGTCTCCGAGATAAAATGAGATAAGATGATAAGATCATGCTTGTTTCTGTATTATCGGATTAATCTTTGGATACGGATGACGCCTGTTCTCTCTGTTACGAGAATCACGAGTTGGATTTCTCAGTTGTTGCATTTTACTCAGGTTTCGTGCCTATTGCACTGAAATGCATCATGTTCTTAGTTTTGGCTTTAATCATCCTTGTCGCAGCGTTAGTGATGTGCATAACCAATGAAAAACCTCGCCCTATTTTGTCAATCTACCGGCAGCCAGATAAGTGGTACTGTGTTAAACTTGGGATAAGCTACATATTCTTAAAACTAAGAAAGGTTAGTTTCTTGATTAAAGCTAGGGAAGATTCAGTGAATTATCTTTCAGGGTAAAACTCTGTTGAACCTTTACATTGAAGCCACAAAGCTTTATATCAGATATATTTATTCTTCTTTCCTTTATTTCAAATTTTTATGATACCAGTTTCATTTAGATGTGAAACTCTCAATGCACACTCTGTGATGGGCAATACTAATAAAATTTTGTCTTTTTAAAGAAAATTATGTGATAATTATATCTGTTTTATGCTGATAATTCTAATTGTTTAGCTATTATTATGTATTGGAATGTTAATTAATTCCATTATTTAAATGTCAGTCTAAAAGCATTAAGCCATGATGTGATGAATGGTAACATCTTAAAGGATATTGTGAGGATGTTTGCAATGAAACCTGTAGTCTGTTACTTTCTGATAGAGTTGAGTTGAAAGGTAAGTTTTGTTTATCAGAAAAACCCTTTGGGCATACCAAACTGAGGTGAATGTTGATAGAGAGCATTATATTACTGATAGAGAGATGATATTACTTGTTCTGTTTCCTGGAGAACGAGGAAAAACATAGGAATATGTATATCTATCTGCTATCACTGTCCAGCAAAATTTTATAAAGATGATCACATCTATTAATTTTCCATTACATTGGTAAATAAATTTCAAATTAATACTTGCTTTTGTTAATATTGGTTGCAAAGTTTTAGGAATACTAAATTTTCACATTGAAAATGTTGAAATGAGGGTGAATAATAATAATGCTGTCTTTTTATTACTTGGGCGAATTTTAGCCTTTGAAGGCCAATTCCTATGATTAACCCTGTTTTCTATTTTATTATTTTTTGCATTTTTTCTTAATGAGCACAAAAATCACAGACAACCGTTCCCTAACCAGAAAAATCTGATTAAGCTGGGATCGTTAGTTTGGAGTGTTAATGACATGTTAACCACTCCACCATAATTGAATGATCTTTCATCTCTATACATTCCTTAATAATTCTTAAGCTATGGTTGAGGTTGAGATCCATCCTCCTCTTCACATCTAAAGATCAAAGCAATTCCTGCTTTCCATTTTTTATTTAAGTAGTGATTTATTCAACCTGTAAAAATCCACATAGGTTTATTTATGTAAAACTGATGTAAAATTGAAAATTTACAAATATTACAAAAAAGTTGTTATTACAAAATATAAGAGAGAAAACATTGTGGTCCTTCTGAGCCAGTCAGAGGCTCATCAGGAGGTTTCAAGTGTAGTCCATGATAGACTGAAGCCAGATCTTAATTGTAACGTACTATGCTCAAAATTTTTTTAATACCATAAACCATTATGAAATATACCAACTTATAAATAATTAACAAATAAGATGCTAAGCTATAGGTTACAATAATTGCACAATCCTTTACTTACAGTGAAATAATTGTTAATCTATGCAAAACAATAAATGTCTTCACACAAAGAAAAATCACTATATAGAGTCCACAAAACTTTTATTAAACGACCTAGGTTATGTTACAGTGTAACATCATCACGTGATGATGTTACACCGTAATAAAACCTAGGTCGTTTAATAAACGTTTTGTGGACTCTACATAGTGAGTTTTCTTTGTGTGTGATCATGAAGGAGTTCCATCAGGTATCACCAAAATCTGTCAAGTACATAAAATGTCTAGTTATAAACCCCCTGTATAAGCAACAAAATATATTCTCAATCATATCATATGAACATAGATAATGTAAAAAGTCATAATTCCAAGAAGTTTAAACTGTTTTACTTTTAATAACCAGTTCTTTATTTGCTTTCTTAATGTGAAGAAGCTATTAACTTAACTGCATTGGTAATTTATTAGGAGAGTGGGTACCATAGCTGGTACCATTTCTCTTTATTCTCACATTGTTAAATGTATGTAAACATTCATAATTACTTAGCTTCACAGGGAGCCTTGAAACAGGTTTATATCTAGTAAATGATTTTTTCCATTGAAATAATGGAAGGTAGGTAAGGGGAACGAAATTCAGAAGAAAATTAAAAAGTACAAATAAATCCATATATCGTATACATAAAATAATTTGGAAGAACAAAAAAGAATGAATGAATCCATTTTGTTGCTACCAAATCATAGATGAAGATTAATGCTTTGTTAACCTTTTCATAAAACTAAAAGGATGAACACATTATCCAGTTTTTTTGCAAGATCACATTTAAAGTCTGCTTTAAATTATAATATTTTCCCTTCAATACAAGCAGATTTCTTCTTTTAATTTAATCATACCAAAAATAGTAATAACAAAATACGAGTTTAGTTTCAAATATTTATAATATATAATGCAGTTAAAATGTATAATATATAATATCATATTTATTGAGGGAGAGAGGCTATTAAAATGTCAATGCATGAAAAAAATAATTGAACCTATTCTTTTCTTATAGGAAATCATTAAAAAAAAATCTACAAACAGTGGGGTAAAATCCAAGGATAAGAAATCAAAGTACCGAAGTACAATTGGAAACCCAGAAGATTCTCATAAGTTAACTTTTTATATCAAGGTAATCTTTATAAAATAAAAACTTACTGATGTCACTTTGTATGCATCAGAAGCAAGGAAGCTTTAGGGGCTTCAAAACCTCTATAATAATAGATTTATAGGGAGAGGGTGGAGAGAATCAGGCTGCTTGTTATCCTCAAATGTATTTATTTCTGGAAAAGAACTTCAAAAGATTTGTACTTTTACCACAGTTTTATTTTAAAAAACACACAAGACCAGTTTTGAACGATTTCTCATTCATCTTCTGGTGAAGAAACTCTATATTCAAACCCTTAAATATTAGCTAGTTGAGGGGGAGAAGAAGGGAAGGGGGAAAAGGGGAGAAAGGAGGAAGAGGGAGTTAGAGTCTAAGAAGGGACAGAGAAGAGAAAGGGACCTGTAATGGAAAGTAAGGACAGAGTTAAACACCGGGGAGTGAGAATGGAAAGGATGCTTGTTCACTAAGGAATATTTCGAAGAAATAGTATGTCTGCGAATTTCTAATTGCTCTAGGATATTGAATATAAATAACAAAATATAAAACTGTGGTAAAATTAGAAATATTTTTAAGTTCTTTTTCATTATGGATTTTCACAATACCTCGCCTGATTCTGTGAAAAGGTTTTTATTTCCTTTCGAACGCTGGGATAAAACTGACTTTTTTTATCGCGTTCTGCCGCTGTTATACGATATATATGTGGCGACCTTCTTGAAACCTTTTCGGATGCATTCGGCTCTTGACGGATGCAGTCCGACGCGAATTCTGCAAATGTACGTGCTGACGGTTCCACACTACTCCCACGCTGACGCTGTGAGACCAAAGGTCCTCTAAGGCCGTGGCTCCACGGGCAGCGAATTGCCGCGCCTAGGCGCGTGTGTTTCGCTGCCGAAAATCTGCTGCTCGAGGATGGCTCCACGGGACAGTAAATTACTGTCCCTAGGAGCAGCAGATTGCCGGCGGTCGCTGTATAGCACTGTTAAAAAGTAGACCCTAAGGCCCCTTTCACACACAACGGTTTTTGCCGTACGGTCGGTTAGTAAAAAATTATTTAATTAGAACGTAACTTTAAAAATTTCGTCGTGCAGTGTAATTTACACGTCGCCTAAAACGTTTTGAAAAATCAAAATTTGATTGATCATCACCAAGATGTGGTTACTCGAAAATTAATCTCATGTGACTTTTATGCATCCAGATGATACAATGAGCAAAAGAAAAATTAGCCTTTTGTGTTGGATTTTAAGAATGTAATGGCAGTTTCAAAAA
Source organism: Pachydiplax longipennis (assembly GCA_036926295.1). Classification (NCBI taxonomy): domain Eukaryota; kingdom Metazoa; phylum Arthropoda; class Insecta; order Odonata; family Libellulidae; genus Pachydiplax; species Pachydiplax longipennis. The sequence continues at coordinate 823,717 of JAVFKF010000065.1, forward strand.
TGTTGGACGGTGAAACACTTAGCAATAGCAGGAACAACAAAGTTTAAAGCGAAAATTGAATGAACTCAATTCAAATGATCGGTCGAACATTTACGAAGCTAGTGAAGTAGTAATCTGGCTGAAAAATCAGCATTATAAGTTGGATTGTAAGAAAATAATGGCAGTGGATGACACGGCTGCTACACGGCGATGGACGGCAAAATGCCGTACGGTCGCTAGTGTGAAAGGCTCCATATACTTCTTCAGTAATTGCGCCGTGATACGGTTGATAAGCTGTGGGGATTACCGACCGTACGGCAAAAACCGTTGTGTGTGAAAGGGGCCTAATCCATACTGCGCGGCATGACCTTGAAGCCGCCGTACAAACGTGTTAGGTAGAAAGACGAGAAGACACACCGAATGAAACAAAGGTACCGGATGTTCGTGACCTCTACGTTAGGTAGCAGGCAGCGGTTCTGCGGTAACATTGTATTCGGCCCCTCAGCCCTAGGGTACTCTTTACCCTCGCGGAGCAATCCCTGACGTCACAAATATATACCTCCGCGTGACGTAACATTACTCATCGCTAACACGGCCATTCTGACAATCGGCTCGTCCTCGAGCCGCCTTTATAATGCTTAATTCTCAGTCAGAGTACTGCCCGGAAACCACGATGGTACAATGAAATTAACCATTGCATAATCCGTCGAAAATTCAAGACTGAAAGTCTACTAAACATCTCCTGGAAATAGAATACAGTCTTTATTAATCACAATAATACAAAGAGCACTTTACATTGGTTATTCAACCATCAACGTGACAATTCCTGCCATACTCATCTCAGCAGTACTACAGTATCTCCGCATTACAAACAGACCGCAGGAAGCCAAGTTCAGGGACCCAGGTTTGTTCCGCCACCAAGGCCGGACTCAGGGACCCTTCAGGGTTTAACTTGCTACCAAAACCAATACTCATATAGCCAAGTTCAGGGACCCGGGTTTGTTCCGCCACACAGGCCGGACTCAGGGACCCTTCAGGGTTTAACTTGCTATCAAAACCAACACTCATGTAGCCAAGTTCAGGGACCCGGGTTTGTTCCGCCACCAAGGCCGGACTCAGGGCCCTTCAGGGTTTAACTTGCTACCAAAACCGGTACTCATATAGCCAAGTTCAGGGACCCGGGTTTGTTCCGCCACCAAGGCCGGACTCAGGGACCCTTCAGGGTTTAACTTGCTACCAAAACCAACACTCATGTAGCCAAGTTCAGGGACCCGGGTTTGTTCCGCCACCAAGGCCGGACTCAGGGACCCTTCAGGGTTTAACTTGCTACCAAAACCGGTACTCATATAGCCAAGTTCAGGGACCCGGGTTTGTTCCGCCACCAAGGCCGGACTCAGGGACCCTTCAGGGTTTAACTTGCTACCAAAACCGGTACTCATATAGCCAAGTTCAGGGACCCGGGTTTGTTCCGCCACCAAGGCCGGACTCAGGGACCCTTCAGGGTTTAACTTGCTACCAAAACCAACACTCATGTAGCCAAGTTCAGGAACCCGGGTTTGTTCCGCCACCAAGGCCGGACTCAGGGACCCTTCAGGGTTTAACTTGCTATCAAAACCAACACTCATGTAGCCAAGTTCAGGGACCCGGGTTTGTTCCGCCACCACGGCCGGACTCAGGGACCCTTCAGGGTTTAACGGGCTACCATAACAAAACAGTGGAATCTAGGCATCCGTCAAATAGCGGTATCTAAGATTGGTTCCCGAATCCGCAATTATGCGGCTTGGATTCTCAAAGATGACGATGAAATCCATCATTTATCTCACCGTTTCAGTGCTTGTCAAATCTAACAAGGGATAAAGCATATCGAATTTCGTAGAACAATCCGCAAGAATGAACATATGCTTAAAGCTTCCCTTAGTTGATGCTAGTGGCTCCATACGATGAACATGAACCGTGACGAAGGGTACGAAAGCCTTCTCAATTGAATTTCTTTGGGTCCATCGCGATCTTTGTATAATTTACATGTTTGACAAAGGGAAACATATTCACTCACAAAATTACGTGATCGAATAAATCAGAAATATCTTGAAATTACGTCAAATACTTTGACTGCCCTTTTATGGCAGAATTCTTCATAAAAAAAAGTCTCAGCAAACCTATACGACTATCCCTCGGAACATACCATAGTAGCATTTCCTCGTCGTTTATGTTTTCAACGTGATAAAGCAAGTTTTTCTTTTACACAGTATTGCTTCGGGTCTAAGTTCCCTTTCCTTACGGCATCAGTAAGGGCAGAAGTCTCCTTATCTACTGACCGCTCAATTTCTGGCAACGTTTGCTCTCCAATGTGGTTTACACGTCTAATGGGAGGCGGGTTACGGCTTAAGAATCCCATTAAATTACAGATTTTAGGTTTTGCAGACCTGTTTATATTGAAGACGAAGGGATAAACATGTCATCCCATTAAACTAAGCCGACAGTGCCCTCGAGAGGTCCCAAAGCGGCATTTATGGCTCGCTGGGACACTGGCAGGGGCATTTGCCAGCCCAAAAGGCATTCTTAGATATTTGTAATAGCCATCGGTAGTTATAAAGCCAATTTTCTCTACAGATTCCGCTTCGATGGGAATTTGATGGAAGCCAGACCCCATGTCTAAAGGTGAATACAATTTCTGGCAAGTAAATCGATTCGGTTATAGATTATTGGTAGCGGACATTTCTTTTACAGTATCTCGATTGAACGCCCTGAAATCTATGCTCATTGACAGCTCCATTCTTCTTCTTCTTGCTTAGGAGAATGGGGCTGGCAAAAGGAGAACAGCTTTCTCGTATAATTCCATTGACCAACAGACCCTTCACTATTTCTCGCATCTTTTCCCTTCTTGACAGAGCAAGACTTAGGATTGAAGGATATAATGTGGTTCTCCACCAAACAAACACAGACTACCCATAGAGACAGGATTTGCAAAACTGCCCCATTTAACAAATATTCTCCGAGAGTTGATATCAACTGTTGACGAACCGCTCCCTCAAGATGGTTAATTAAGCTTTTCGTCCATTTAAAGCTCTCGAGTTCCAAACTCATCCGTAATGAAAGCCAAATCTGAGTTAATAAAAATGTTTCGGCCAACAATAGCATCGCAATTCAAATAAGAGACCTGAACTTCTAAATAATCCCATTCAACTGTAATTACTTCAAACTCTGTAACCAACGTCGTTTTCCAAGACGTAGTCAAAGTGACCGACTCAATTCCATTAAACACATAATAAACGAGGACTGCGGCATCAAGCCAACCTTATCTGCTATGCCCTCCGAGATTAAAGAGCAGTTCCGAATCTGACAAACATCTTACGGGTTTCCCTCGTATGACCGCTGTGGAAAACCCCAAAGACGTACAGAAATTACATTCTTCTAATGAAAAGAGATTAACATTTATCACTGACGTATATCAGTCGACTAGGTCCTCATCCAACATTCGACTGGACTGTGGCCTGGCTTAAAGCAAATATAACACACAGCCCGACTAGTTTCATTAGATCACGCGGACTCATTAATTGATAGTCCCTTTTAACGCGGAGAGGTGAATTTGAGGTGATTGACGGTCAAATATCTCCTTTCATCCCCTTCTTAATCGGAGAAAGTGAATTTCGCCATGGAATGACCTGACCGATTGCAGCGGAAGCAGCGTTTCCGGTTGCTATCGTCATTCATTAAATATCTTTCACTTTGCAGGACCAATATACATATGCTATGCTACTCTTACCGCAATTTCTCCCTCAGTCCAACCGAATTCCGTTACCGGTTTACCAATCTCTGCAGTCCACTTCAAATTCAACAACCTCTGGACCGTACTTTGGGATGGAGAGGCTCGGATGGTCCAGCACGAGGATTCGCCGCCATTTGATCCCTCACGTCAAAAAACAGCCCAGACAGGCTCTTCATTAATTCTTCTATATTCAACTTATGTTATCCAAAGCGCAGTTAGGATCCCACTTCTGATGTTAGGTAGAAAGACGAGAAGACACACCGAATGAAACAAAGGTACCGGATGTTCGTGACCTCTACGTTAGGTAGCAGTCAGCGGTTCTGCGGTAACATTGTATTCGGCCCCTCGGCCCTAGGGTACTCTTTACCCTCGCGGAGCAATCCCTGACGTCACAAATATATACCTCCGCGTGACGTAACATTACTCATCGCTAATAAACGCGTCCTATCGACAGCAAAATGCGGCGTGTGGAGCCACCCTCATTTAATCCTATGGTTCTTACTTTCGGTCAGTAATTCGCTGCCTCTAGCGACAGCAAAACGCTGCCCGTGGAGCCACGGCCAAAGCGTTGCCATGGAAGTAGTTCGGACCTGACAGCCCGAGCAAGTGACTAAGGTTGGTGTGTCGCCGTCTAAGGGTTAATGCAGTAGGGTGGATCGAAAAAACTTTTTTATTTAAATCGGTATGCGGCTAGTGCTTAAAGTTTGTGGTTGGTGGTCCTCATAAGCCATAAGAAATTTCAGCTCGATCGGAATATGTCCTGAGGCTGCGAAATTTAGTCAAAGTTTGAAAATTTTGTGAAAAAATGTCAAAAATATGCAATTTTTTCTGACGGTTTTTCGATGTTTCCGAAGTGACTTAATGGCAAAATATTACATATATAGCTTGTATCTTACTTAATGATTAACAATTTACTGAGTTTGAATCAGGAAAAATGGTTTCTTACTAAGAAATTACTAAAAATTGCATATTTTTGACATTTTTTCACAACATTTTCAAACTTTGACTAAATTTCGCAGCCTCAGGACATAATCCTATCGCCTTGAAATTTCCTATGGTTTATAAGGACCACCAACCACAAACTATAAGCACTAGCCGCATACCGATTTCGAAAAAAAAGTTTTTTCGATCCACCCTATTATGCAGGTTTTAAACGGTCAATCGTCACCTTTACATTTTTTTTTAATTTGCACAGAAAAATATTTCTCCCCACTTTTCTTGACTGGGAAGGGACCGACGAATGGCAATTCGTCCTGAAAGGCAATTCTCGAAGCATTTTGATGAATAAAACCTTCGGTGTCGTCTGAAGGTACTTGGAAATGCATACGAAGTGTATGATCTGAGGGTAGGATGGAGTTGAATGATGGCAGCAGCGAAGTCACTTGTGGCCTTTCCTGGTGTCTTCAGGGATTCTCCATACAGTGCTGCTGTTGTTGCAATATCATCACATCAAACTGCACGGATGCCTAAAATAACAACCTCCGTAGAGCCTCAGTCCATCGCCCGCCCTCGTGGCATATGAGTGCAGACTTCAGATGACGTCCTACTATGCCATTCGATGCTGGGTGATAGGCACAAGTCCTAGATGGGTGCAAACCCATAGCTCGGTAACATAGTTCAATGAAGAGGGATGAAATAAACTGAGGTCCTCTGTCGGTAGTGATCCGAAGCGAGATATCCAACCGCTCATGAAGGCAGGAATGCGGCTGAGAGGTCTGTCAATGGCATTGCTTCTGGACATTTCGGTCCACTTCAGTGAGGACCATCGGAGGATGGCAGTGGACCCACCAAATCCTGATGCCGGAAGCATTCTGTTGGAGGATCGAAGGATCCTGGTAGTGAAGTTACATGACGTGTCACTTTAGATCGTTGGTAGGCTTGACAGGTGCGGGCCCAATTCCTGTAATCCTTTTTCAGAATTCTTCAGGATTGGAGGAAGTTATAAGTATATTATCTATATTCGCGAAGCAAAATGGTAGACCTCGAAGTACATTATCCAAAAACCACTGAAAAGTTTGTGTAGCATTACGGAATAAATGGAAATTCGTACAGGCCAAATGGCGTTCACTTGAAATCTGCAACGGGGATATGGTTGTAATCCTGAACTAAGTCCAATTTTGAAAATATGGTACAGCGAGAGCATGTGCGAAATCCTGTATGTTGGGAACAAGGTAGCGGTCCAGAATCGTACGAGAATTGAGTACCCGGTAATCTCTAAATGGCTGCCAAGCGGATCCCTTATCAGGGACCACATGAAGTGGTGAAGCCCACGGGCTGTCCGCGCACTGCCGTCACGCACCATGCCATCAAAACCGTTCTTACAGCCAGGAGTTTGTTCCGTGGTAGCCGACGAGGGCGATGGTGAACCGGAGGCAATTCACCATGCGAAATCTTGGGTGGTTCTCCAGCTGGATGTAACAATCCTTACGAGGATGGCGGTGAATTTCGTTTGGTGTTTTTCCAGTGAGGGAGCACGTACTAATTGGATGTTAGCATTTGCCGTCCATCCCACTGCCATGAGGATTGTAAGGCCGTCGCAAAGCCATTGATTACGTAAGACAAGGAGGACTTCTGAGGACAAGGAGGAGAACTTCCTGAGGACGTCTACGCCGGGACAGTGACATCCGCCCCCTCCAACGAAAATCTCTTCTTAGACCAAAGTCTAAATGGAGATGGACGTATGTACGGATGGTTAATCCATTTGCAGCAACTAGTTCGCACATTTTTTGGTGTAGATTTCCGAGAACCAGTCGTCGGGAATATGCACAAATGTCCGAGTCTGTGTCGACTAGGAAGGCAAAAGAGGGCGGCTTGACGATGGTCGCCGCTACGATAAAGTTGGCTGAGCGACCAACGAAGGCGAGTGCCTCCGTTGAGACGGCAGTGATTCCTCGTGTGAGAAAGCGAGCGCCGTCATGAGTTGCGTTTGTTTGCGCAGACGCTACTCAAAGCTTCCTATGGTATCTCTTGGGAGCTATGGTCCTCCAGTGGTTTCGTAATCACTGTCGGCCACTGAATCCATTTGGGTGTCCCCGGGCTGAGTTGCTAAAATGGCTTGTATTGTTCTTGGCAAGCTAGAGGTTGTCTTGGACCTGTGAGCGCCCTCATAAGTAACTGCCGAGTTCCTCCTGGGAATTCAAGTGCTTCGCTCGGTGGATGCTGACTGTCGCGAGATGAGTGCCTCTTTGAGTGCAGTGGTGGCAATGCAGGCATAACTTCAGCAGCATAGCGATTTCCTAAGTTTCCCACTCTGTGGTTGAACTTCGCCATCTCCGATGTGATGCATGGTGTGTCGAACTGACCTTCGAGTTGTATAAGCCAGATTGTCAGTCTAGAAGGGCGATGTGGTTGACCTTTGCCATGTTGGTGGCATTTGATGCGATAGATTCCACACCGGCCGTGTTATCTGTGGAACACCGCATCTGCTCTCCAACTGTCCTCATCCTACTCATCTGCTTCAGTAGCTGAAGGTGCTTATCCTTGAAAGGGTGTCCAAACTGAGGTTTCATCGCATTCATTCTCGACAGAGAATTAAAAATTCATCGATATCCAAATGTTGCCAATTACCTTCGAATATGGGGAATTCCTTCGGTCCGTGGAAAGTCCCTCTGATCATGTCGAGATGCCAGGAGGTAGCTTGTTATCCTCAAACATGTTTATTTCTTTATGAACGCTGGGATACAACTGCCTTTTTACTGCGTTCTGTTACTGCTGTATATATGTGGCGACAGGTGACCATCTCAAAACTTCCTCAGATATATTCAACTCTTGACGTGAATTCCACTTGACCAAAAGTACATGCTGACAGCATTTGACCTGTCTCCATACATTCATCAACAAAATAGAAAAGGATTATCCTCCTAAATAAAGTTGGTCTTCTAAATGAACGTAATGAATAAAGAGGAATCTATTTCTAACTTACAGCCTCTGCCTTTTTCAAAATATAATACCTTATTATCAGCCAAAAATTCCCAGCAATCTCAGGTATCCCATTCCTGTAGACCTTGCCATAAAAGCCCTCTTAATTGGATCGAGACCAGGCATATTGGTAGGTCTATGGGAACATTGCCAAGAGGATGCAAGGGAGGGGAAGTAAGTCCTGAATTTCAAAGTCTCTTGATTTATTTTATTATTTTATTTTATCAAAAACAATACCATTTGATTTTATTGAGGAGAGCTGTACTTTGCTACCAATTAGAGCTAGTAATATTAGATATAAAATTACCTATCTTCTTGAAATCTGTCCTTTTTCTTACTGATGTGTCCAGAATTAAAAATGATGCTCTTTTGAAATTCACTTCACCTTTACTGAATTCAACTTCACTTACCTTTAGTTAGATTAAAATAATAGATATCATCAGGTCCATTGTGTAAATCTGTTTCTTATTATATTAAAAAATAAGCAGAAACTAGCCAACCCCTAGATTGTTGGTCAAAATTATTTAAATATTGAGTTAATCAATTCACAAAAGAAAATACAAACATTCAGAAATAAAAACAAATATTTCAGAAATTTAAAGCAGAAAAAATATAACAGAAAATTTTACTACAGAAGCAGCTGAAGGTTTCAAAAATCGATGTAAATTCAAAAGTCGAAAAGAAACAGTGTTACCAAAATATTAAGCTTTCCTAAGTTTTATGACACTATTTATTTAACTCCAGAAGTCTCAAAATTTGATTTTAAAAAATACAATCCTTATATCTGTTTTAGGTAAAAGCAAGTTTATTCATTACTTATAAAGTTTGAGATAAAGCGAGGAAAATTATAAAAATCCTCAATTCTAATGCAAAATGTGATACTTAGGGCCTTTATTGCTTAAAATACTTTCACAGCACTAATACTTTGAATGCAAGAGTTCATTCTGTGTGATGGATCTGAGAGTGAATAGGAAAAGACTAGTTGAAGGCATGATCTATGTTCATACATATCTATGTTCAAAGACACATTGTTTTGAATAGCAGATTAAAGAAGTACTGAGGCTTTATATTTGTGAAGGAACATTGGCCAGCAATGTGGTGGTATATGGAGTTTAGCATGAAATGTGCACTGATTTGTATTGTGAAAGCTTAAATAAACAATTACTTGGGGTGAAGGAACTGATATATTTATTTTACATTGATTCATATGGCAAAAAGAGTTTCTGTTTATCAACATTTTGGATTATGCCTTCAAGGACAAATTAAATTCATGGGCCACTGTGTACGTATATGTGTATAGTGTTGCTTTAATTTTGTCAAACTTATAATATTTAATTCTAGTTTACAGTTCACTTTTTTGATCTACATATTTTGAGAAAATGATCATTTTTCCATTTCCTTATATAATTCCAAAACTGTTCTTTGCTTAAACAATGCCATAGAATGACACTTTAGTCATTTTGATTGCAATAATAATTCTTTGAAATGAGATTTTATTTTTCTACAGAGTGCTGATACTTTATATTTCAATGCTTTTCATTCAAATGGATATCACTTAATAACTGGAATTGCTACGAGATCTTTTGGAATAGCTAGCGGATTTCTGTTACTTAAAGTGAGTTCTCTTCCTTAAATTTGTCTGTCGTGGTGTATTAATTTCTATTTGAATTCATATAGTCTACATTAAAGAATATAAATTGAAATCTAAATTTAATTTATCACATGGATGAGACGATATATTCATTCATTCATTCATCTTTTCATTTCATTTTTGTTGATACACTGCTTAACATAGCTAGTGATGATTAATATATGACTGGTTTTTCATATAAATTATCATTATAATAAAGAAATACACATGCACAAAGGAAATTTTTAGGTTCCTGGAATAGGTTTTCTAGAAAATGTAAAACTTCCAGACACAATGATGTTTCAAAATGAAACTGAGAGAAGATGGATCAATCAGACTTGGAGTGAAGGCCTAAACATTTTTCATACAAACCAGTTGAAAAAATGGAAAATAAAATTCTTTGGAAAGATGAAGTAAGTTGATTTCTATCAAATTTTAGTTGCTTTGGATCCCATATTCTCCCATTTGGAAAAAAACTCATTTCCATTCTCATCTTTGTGGCTGTGGTTTTTGGAATGTCTGTTTTATAATCACTTACTGAGTATTATCTACTGATATAGGATCTTTAAAGCAAATTATTCTATAATCTATATCTCAGATTTTCTGTAGTATCTGATTAATCTATGTAAAAGGGCAGGGGTATAATTTTATTGCAGCTTCCAAGAACTTGTTATCACTGAATTGATTAATAAAGTTTAGTCTAAAATTCAATCTCCTTTTTGATTTCCATAATCTTCTTCCAGTACTGCTCACTTTATCATAATATATTTTTATTCTACACTTTCATCTCTTTTCAGATGTCACTACTTTCATTTCTTGTCTTTCCTGGATAACCTTCCCATCCAAGTTTCTAAAGATTGCAACATTCTTTATTATAAATCCCTGTATGACTTTCAATATCTTGAACCCACTAGTGTGGGTCTGAACCATCAAGGATAAAGATACTAAATATCTTTATCCTTATAAATGAGGTTTCTCTGATGATATCTATCTTCACTATAAACTCTCCTTATTCAAGGTTATACAAGAAGTGAAAAATTGCGACTTGGCCGGGACTCGAACCCGGGTCTCCTTGCCCATATAAGCTCCCGTTTACAAAAGTGAATCTGTGCGGCTCGGTAGTATAATGGATAGAATACCTGCCCGGCAAGTGGGAGACCCAGGTTTGAGTCCCGGCCAAGTTGCAATTTTTCACTTCTTGTATAACCTTGGGTTAGTCGCACAACTTCATGTGCTAAGTAAAAAATTACATTTCCATTGTTGTCTCTCCTTATTCATTTATAACTTGAAACTTCTCACTCTTCTAATTTTGATTTCTTGAAGCACATTCTTTCTGAGGCATAAAACATTTCTGGTTTAATCTAATACATATTTGCTATGCTATAGAAGCTGATTTTGAATTTATATGAAATATTCTTTACCTTGTGATGCATAACTTTAGTTAGTTGATATTTCTCTTGCTTTGGTTTCTTTCATTTTCATGTATAAAAATGTTTCATAATTTATTATATTGAGAAATTTAATTGATGCATCAAATATATTTTTTGCAGGGATAAGGATGACTCTAAAAAGATTTATGATGTTGCTATGAATGCTTCATGGTCATCAAATGTTGAGCATTTTGATTTGGACTGGGACTATGATCCAGTGTTGATGGCTAAATCATTTGCAAGGGAACCATGGAACAAAGATTTCTTTCAAACTGCTAAAATGTTAGTAAGTTTATGATATATATTTTTGATATATCCCATATTATGGCAATTTTCATATTTTGCAGAATGCAGCAAGTCCATCATGAGCAGTATGGTACAGTTAAAGGAACCATTCTCATCAATGGTGAAGTTCATAAAATCAAACTTTGCTCTCAAAGGATTCATATATTTGGTAATATAATCGTAATTTTATTAATTAATTGATTGTTTGGTTGAGATTTTATTGGTTCAAATTAAGGTCTTATTGTCAATGTAAGGTCTTTGGCATTTTAAATATAACTGAAGAGATAATTATTTCATAAAAATATCAATCCATGAATATGAAAATGGATATATCACTACTGGTTTCAATGTAAACTTATCATGGTCAGGTTTCAATCTCACAAGTAAAGCCTTGAAAAGATGGTAGAGGGGAAGAAAATCATAGAGGGGGTGAAGATTCAGCAGAAATAATATTGCTGAGTTAATATAAATGATTTTAATCATACGCATATGTTGGAGGATATTTTGGTTTCGAAGTGCATATATGCTCTAAAGTACCAGGCATGGATATTTTTATTTCCTGTTGTTATTACAGTATCTGATTGGGCAGCTTTTTGGGTACAAGTGATATTCCTTGGCATATTCAAACACACTGGTGTTTTACATTTCCAATATGACCTAAAATATAGCTAAGTTATTATTGCAGTTGTCTTTAACATCAGCTTCTCTTTGGAATCTGTGAGAATTTGGTTTGTAAGATTCATCCTTCTTGAAAGACCATTTCATGATATATTCAGTTAATCCCAGATTACCTCCTTCCAATGCAATAATTTTTTCATCAATTAACTTTGAATTTCTATTTCTGTTTGTATTTTTCAGTCAATTAGCTTAAATGCTGTCATTATCTTACTTATTATAATGGAGAGTGAGAAAATTTATCCTTGGGAGAAGAGAAATTTTGGGTATTATGGGAAGCCATTTATATTTTAGGCAATACCGAAGCAAAAATTTTATTCTTATGTTCAAAATATGAGTCCACATTTTTTGAGGCAGAATTTGTAGAATATCTTCATGGTAAATTTGGATATATGGCATAATTTAACTCATGGGTGATCAATTATGGAAGATTTTGTTACTTTAAGGTTGAATAAAATTTGAAGTATTCAAATAAAACTTGAAGTATTTTAACAAGAAAGAAAAGGAAAATTCTTTATATATGTGAGACTAGTTTCTAACATGGCCACCCTTTTATGTCCAAACAAACAGAGCAGAATCCTTTTGAATTTGAAAAATTCCTTCCATTCAAAGTTTATATTCAATCATTATCCAGTCATAACTGAATTTGTATCTCCTGCTTTTATCTCTAATGGTCCAAATTTAATCCATTTAAGTCAAACTCATATGATTCTCCTCAACTGTTTTGTTGTGTGTGTGATACTACAAAATCAAGATTTCACAATTTTTTATGGAAGTATATTTATGAAATAAATATTTTAAGGCATAATTTTCGATGTCAATAATTTAATATCCCCTTGCCTACAGAGTTCCCAAAACTGCCATATTTATTAATTTTAATACTTTTAGTTATAGTTAAAGAAGATAATCAGGTAAGATATGTAAGTCAGTAAAGAGAAAATGTTAAATTGAAATGAGCATTTTTAATATACCAATAAAATGACATGAAAATTTCTTTCTTTCCTTAAAGCAATATGAATGACTCTGTAAATTCACAATTAAATGATATAAGACTCTACAAATGTTATAATAATAGCGAGTTAGACTTGGAAGTTTGTTAAATTAGAAATAAAAAGTCTCATTGAAAAAAGTATGAAGTTAGTAGAATGCGTTACATGTGCATCCTGTTACAACTCATTTATGAAATATTGATGAAAATTATTTAAAGGGACAAAACAGCTCTGGAGGAAAATTCATCGATATGTGATGCATGCAATGATGCTACAAGATGGAACTAGAATAACAATTGCCATCACTAGTATTCCTGTAACATTTTCCAGGTGAGAGTAATACTTTCTTTTTCATGAAATTGATTCCAAAGATAAATTATTTATTTTGTTTTTCAGCATATACTATGGCTACCTGTATAAGCCAAATGGGGAGATGATGAGCATAGATGATTGTTCTCTGTCTCTGCATCAAGTTGGAGAAGGAGGATGCCCTCCTGCAGACTATAGCTTCACCATCAAAGCTGGTAAACAAATACAGGGCTTACTTGATTGTATTTAACATTAGAGCACAAATAAATACTGAATATCTGAAATACTGAATAGCATCAGAAATACTATATTTCAAAACTCTGCATGTTTTTGAAACTCATAAAGATCTTCAAAATTCTCATCGAAATTCAGATTTAAAACTTTAAAAATCATCATAAACAGTCCTATGTACATTTTCCATAAATACCACTTATTTATATACGAATACGAGTAAAAGTTGCTTGCATACTGCAAGTTATCAGTTGAATGCAGTACCGTACCAAGAAAGGCCTCAAAACAATCTGTTCCAAAGTTTTGATTCAATATCTTATCAGGAAGGTCCTAAAATAAGATTCCGTATTCCCCGTTTGAAATGCACGGTAGAATAGAAATGACGCTCAGGCATGGAACCAAGAACCGTAAGAGAAACGGCGGACAGCGTATATGAATATCATTCCCGGTTATCGGAGAAGCATCAAAAATAATTGTCACACTTTACAACAATGCATTTCATACCGAAGAATTTTGCTCCCACTTGGTGTCGAACTCACGGTCATTTGGTAACATTTCTTCAGTTAGTGCAATAGATAATCACGGCATTTGCAACCACCGTGATCACTGATCTATCGCTCCGAAGTAAGGACTGAAAACAATTTTCGAAAATTCGCGCGAAAGACCGCCTGGCGTCGAACACAGGACCCGTCCGTGAGAGAAAATGGCATACAAATGTAAGATAAGTGCCACTCTGACGTGTTTCAAAGTTTTAATTGAATGGCACTTATCTAACACTCATATGCCATTTTCTCTCACGAAAGGGTCCTGAGTTCGACGCTAGGCGGCCTGTTGCGCGATTTTTTGCAAACTGTTTTGAGACCGTTCTCGGTGCGATACAGCAATCAAAATCATGGTGTTTGCAGATGAGATGGTCTTCCATAGTACCAAAGGAAGAAATGTTACCAAATGACCGTGTGTTCGACGCCAAGTGGGTTCGAAATGCTTCCATAAGAAATGCATTGCTGAAATCTTTGACGATTTTTTTAAGTACCTTCCCGATAAGCTGGAATGATAAAACCCGGAATGGTGACAAAGGCGTTTCAGAATATTCTTTCATAAAGTTCACCGTTTCTCCATTGGTCCTTGGTTCTATGCAAGTGTGTCATTCCGATTCTAACATGCATTTCAAATGGGAAAAACCGAATCTTAATTTAGGACCTTCCCGATAAGACATTGAATCGAAACTTTGAAACACGTCAGAGTGACACACGGGGAAAACGGAATCTTATTTTGGGGCTTTCCCGTTAAGATATTGAATCGAAACTTAATAAGAAGTCAGAATGGCACCTATCTAATATTAATTTGCTATTTTCTCTCACGGAAGGGTCCTGAGTACGACGCTAGGCGGTCTTTTGCGCGAATTTTTGCAATCTGTTTTGAGGCCGTTCTCTGTGCGATAGAGCAATCAAAATCATGGTATTTGCAGATGAGATGGTCTTCCATAGTACCAAAGGAAGAAATGTTACCAAATGACCGTGTGTTCGACGCCAGGAGGGTGCAAAATTCTCCGGTATAAAATGCATGGCGGTCAATTTTGACAATTATTTTTAATGCTTATCCGAGGGCCGGGAATGATATAAAATGGAATATATATAGAGGCAATTGATATGTTTCATATACCCAGCTCGCCGTTCCTCTGACGGTTCTTGGTTCGATGCCTGAGCGTCATTTATACTCTACCATGTATTTCAAAGAGGGATAGCGTTATCATATTCTAGGACCTTCCCGATAAGATATTGAATTGAAACTTTGGAACAGGTTATAATGGCACTTATCTAATATTCATATGCAATTGTTTCGCAGGATTAGGTCCTTAGTTCGACGCCAGGCGGTCTTTTGCGCGAAGTTTAGAACATTGTTTTGAGGCCTTTCTTGATACGATACTGCATTCAACTGATAGCTTGCTTTATGGAAGCAACTTTTACTCGTATATATATATATATATATATATATATATATATATATATATATATATAGCTTACTCTCCGGATATACCTATATATATATATATATATATATATACGAGTAAAAGTTGCTTGCATACTGCAAGCTAATTGGTAAAAATTTCCAATAAGTTCCCCTTACGGGTATCATCTTCGAAGCTTATCCAGCAAAATTCTTAAAAATTGCCGCAATACATTTCTAACGTGAGAAATGTTCATCCATCTGGCATCGAACTCACGGTCATATGCAACCTTTCTTCCGCTGGTTCTATAGAAAAGTACTTCAAACGCAAACGCTGTGATTTTGAATAGTTTCCTGCATAGAGAAAGGCCTCAAAACAATTTTTAAAAAATTAGCGTAAATGACCGCCTGGCGTCGAACACAGGACCCGTTCGTGAGAGACAATGGCATACGAATGTTAGAGAAGTGCCACTCTGACGTGTTTCAAAGTTTCAATTCAGTATCTTATCGGGAAAGTCCTAAAATAAGATTCCTTTATTCCCGCTTGAAATGCATGGTAGAATCGGAATGACACTCTTGCATCGAACCAAGGACCACAGGAAAAAAGTCGACCCTCATGAAAGAATGTTCTCAAATGCCTCTGTCACCGTTCCGGGTTTTATCTTTCCAGCTTACGGGGAAGGCATTTAAAAAAATCGTCCAAGATTTCAGCAATGCATTTCTTACGGAAGGATTTCGAACCCACCTGGCGTCGAATACACGGTCATTTGGTAACATTTCTTCCTTTGGTACTATGGAAGACCATCTCATCTGCAAACAACGTGATTTTGATTGCTCAGTCGCATCGTGAACGGCCTCAAACAATTCGCAAAAATTCGCGCAAAAGACCGCCTAGCGTCGTACTCAGGACCCTTCCGTGAGAGAAAATAGCAAATTAATATTAGATAGGTGCCATTCTGACTTCTTATTAAGTTTCGATTCAATATCTTATCGGGAAGGTCCCAAAATAAGATTATTACATTATTTTCATTATACCACAGAATAGATCGGAGGAAATATATACCATTTCTTTGTAAACGGTTTCGGACTGGATACCGAGTTGGTTTAACTATCCCGTTTGTTATACACTATGGTGAACGGAGGGATAATATTGCAAGGATATTCAAAAACTTTCGGGTATTCTTTAGAACAAATCACTGGTATGATGTTTCAGTATGCAAGCAACTATAACATCTCACAAAACTTTCCTTTTCTGTATTTAAAAATAAATTTACTTCCCAACATTGAGACCAAAGGATACACCTCCAAAATTTTTACTTTTACATTTATACCTATAAAACACTGATAGCGAATATCTCACTACATCTTACAGTTTGAATTGAATCAGTTGGATAGTAGAACATTGGATATAGATAGCTCCTCTTTGCGATATCTTCATTTTATTATCACAAAATTCAAAAGGAGAGACTAAGAGGAATCATTTAAAGAAAAGTAGAGGAGAGAGGATTGTTACTCTGTTAATGTAAACATTATTTGATCAATTGAATAAAACATACCTTATAAAGCAGGTTGCAGTGCATCCAGGAATGAGAGAATATGTATCTGAAGACATATTTTTTGTGTGAACTAGAACTGGAATTAGCAGGGTAATATGCAAGATAGTCAATATTAAACAATATCATTTTAGATAAGCTTTATTGTACTTTTATGATTAATGTACTAGTATTCGATGCAAATGTATGGTTCTGTGTTGAGCCAATGAGTTTATATTCTATTCTAAAGCAGGCAATTCAGGACTAAGATACTACCATTATGGTTATTTTATATCCTTTGTTATTTCAGGAGAAAATGCATACCAAATAGAAGTTGAAGTGTTGGAATCAACAGAGTTTTATATTGGTTGGCAGTGGGAAATAAAAGCTGTGGAATGCCTTGCTAAGTATAATGTAGATGGAGCATTTGGTTGTGGCACAGTGAAGTGGTATTATCGGCATACTGGTGGAAGGCCAAAGCACCTCTCTCTTTCAGATCCTCTTTGGGCCATGAGAATGAAAGCTTCAAGTTGACAAAAATAACAAGTGTGTGAATACAAAGGTTGTTCATCTACCTGCCTTTAGTTTATCTTCATCTCAAACACTCCTGTTTACTTTGACTATTTTAGATGGACATTTACAATTACCATTATCATTATTTTAATTATGGACATTATAATTAATGATGTAGTTTCATTTTTCATAATAAGCTGTCAGGACAAGATTAGTTGCTGAAACAAGACAAGTAGCAGTTTTGGATATTAAATCATCTTCTTTAAATTCCTTTTATGTTAAAGTTCCATTTAATACAATAAATAGCAAGTTCAAAAAGTAGGTTTTATGAAACAAAATAATTGTAATGATGCCTATGTTATCTATCTTTTAGGTGAACTTAAAATCGCAAAAAGTTTACCATGGAAGTCTTTTCATCATAGATAGTATGCTACTCGTATTTGTAGATCTTTTAGTGATTAATGCTATTACAGAATAAATTTTAAAATAACTGGAAAATAAAGATAATTCTGTTTGTATGGTGGGCTTTGAATGATGAATAATGAACTAAAATGAATGGCTGAAATTCAAAGAAAAAATCAGTTACAGGTATTTCTGATAAATTTCACAAATATTGATAAAGATGAATGTGTGGTATGATCTGGTGGTCCAGAATTGTTCAAAGCTTGATTTGTCTTTAAGATACCCAAACTGTTGATATTTCCTTTGCTTCCATTTTAACTATTGTGTAGAAATTTTCAGTGAGTTGTTGTACTTACACTAGATATAATACAAAATTACTTGTAATGGATGTATCCCACAGTATTAATAATAATTGAAATTTTTCTGTCGATGTTTTGATTTCTGTTTACTGTAATAAACAAGGAATGGGTTAAGGTGACTTAGCATGAGATGGCGTGCATGCAGGATAAATCCCAAGGAAGAACACAAGTGAAAAAAGTCAGACAGGAATCGAGCCCAGGTGTCCCAATTGCCGGTTGGATGCTTTGACTATTAAGCTATCTCGCCAGAACATTTTCTCATGCTATTCGGGAGACTTTGTGGACAAAGGACGTTGCAAGTTTGTGTCTGCATGGTGGCATCATTCACTGGCTTCCTTGTACTTCTCTATTGTGATATTTCTTGTTCCAAGAAATAACTTATCTGCCTAGATAGTTGAAAGATAGGGGGTTTAAGTGAAGAAATAGATCATTGCCTACAGGGCTGTGGAGTCGGTGCACAAGCCTCCGACTCCGATTCCGACTCCTCAGTTTTTGTACTATCTTACTCCTTATAAGCGGAGTCATGGTGATAAATTACAGAATAGTATGATACATTAACAAATGAATTTATTAAAGAAGGATAATTCTTTAATAAAAATGTTTACAAAATCAAGAATAAATAGACCACAAAATATATGTTTGAGAAAATTACCTGAACAAAATAAGGCTGTCAAAAGAAAATATACAATAAACTGTTACATACTTAATATTTTTAATAAATTTATAAAGAATTGGTCTTCAGAAAAAGAATAGCCTCTATCAGATCCTTCTTCATGGATGCCCTCAAATCTGATCTAATTATTTGTAGAGCAGAAAACAACCTCTCAACACTAACTTGGGTTGGTGGTAAAGCAGTAACCACTGTGGCAACATCTCTCACAATTTCAGGATGTAAGGGAATGACTTCTTTTACTGTTAGTTTTGATGAACAATCAAAATTTTCCACTTCTTTTAATGTAAGTGAGAAATTTATCTGAAATTTATTCATATTGTTTTCTTTGGGTTTGGAGGAATCCTTTTCTATGCGGCGAAATTTTGCACGTACCAAGTGATTCAAATATTTTTCAAAATCAAGTTCATCCTCAGTTGACGAGGGGGAAGATTGGCAGCATCACCAACTTCTTTTTCCTCCTCACATTCCTGTATTCCATTCATCCTGACAGCTACCTCAAACAGAGCATTTTAGTCAGCTGCTTATCATCCAACAGAATTCGGTGCATAGGGTCTACATAAACAGCTGCCAAAAAATCTTATATCTAATATTAATGTCTCTCGTTGCTTCATTGAAGCAGCAATACCATCTGCAACTAACTCTCCTCTTTTGGTTAAACAAAATATTAAGCTCCTCTACTTCACATTAATAGTATTATACTTATAAATATGAATATGAGTTTCCACGAAAATAGTTGTTAGCAACGTAGTTTGGTACATAGTTTCTCTTTCCGCCCAGGCATGGCACTAGTAGCGTGGATCAGCCTAATAAGTATTAAGTTTATAATAAAACAATAAAATAAAAGTTTTTATTCTCAAGCAACAGGAGTCGGTAAATTTCTGCCGACTCCGACTCCACCCAAAATTGATTCAAACTCCGACTCCACAGCCCTGCTTTTAAGTATCCTTTCCATTGGATAAATCTAAAACCTAATATGTATCCCGGGAGTCATCTCTCAGCATGTGGTAGGAGTATAATGTACCACAATTTGCTCTCCATTCGGTTACCTTCATGTATCTTAGCAATGTTTCTAGCATATAATTACATAATTCTACGTTTCATTTATTGCATTGACTATCTACTATTTTCGTAAGGGCAGAGTAAGTCACCATGGGAGGGGTACTTATCAACGTTTACTTCCCTTTTACAATACAGTAACAGTTCAGGGCCCATATTCTGTAATGCCAAACCAATCGGTACGGTAGCCATCTAGTAGGTAGTGACATCAAATCGACTGAGGGGAGGCGATTCTGTAAGCAAGCTGTAAGGTTAGCAGATGAAATACTTTTGCAATCAGTCCCAAAAATTGCAATTTTCCCCTTAAGAATGCATTGCGCGGATTTTTGAAAATTATTTTGAGGCACTTCTCGGTAAGATAGATGAACCAAAATTACAAAGATTGGAGATTCCGTGGTTTTCTATAGCATCAGTGGAAGAAATGTTATCAGATAACTGTGAGTTTTACGCCATGTGGGTACGAAATTCTCCCGTATAAAATGCATTTCTACAATTTTTAAGATTTTTTTCAATGTTTTCCCGATAAGCTGGAAAAATGAAAACCGACAAGAGAACAGAGTTGTTTGAACAGAGACATTCTTTCACGCAGTTCACTGTTTCTCTAAGTATCCTTGATTCGATGCCATAGCGTCATTTCGATTATACCACCCATTTCAAACTGGGACAACGGAATCTTATTTTAGGACCTTCCCGATAAGATATTGAATTGAAACTTTGCGACAGGGCAGAATGGCACTTATCTAAGATTAGTATGCAATTGTCTATCACGAACGGGTCCTGAGTTCGACACCAGCCACCAGTTTGGGTGAATTTTTGAAAATTTTTTGAGGCCTTCCTCGAAGCGATAGAGTAGTCAAAATCACGGAGCCCACCTGGCGTCGAACTCTCGGTCTTTTCATAACATTTCTT
Source organism: Pachydiplax longipennis (assembly GCA_036926295.1). Classification (NCBI taxonomy): domain Eukaryota; kingdom Metazoa; phylum Arthropoda; class Insecta; order Odonata; family Libellulidae; genus Pachydiplax; species Pachydiplax longipennis. The sequence goes on from JAVFKF010000065.1 coordinate 844,320, forward strand.
CCATTGGTATGTATGTACTATAGAAGACTAAATCATTTACTCCGTAATTTTGACTATTCGATCGCCACGAGAATAGTCTCAAAACAATTTTAAATAATTCACGCAAAAGATCATATGACGTCGAACTCAGGATCCGTTCAATTCAATTTATGTTAGATAAGTGCCAGTCTGACTACACTACACCAAATTTGTCCGATTTCTACGCCAGGTGGTCTTTTGCTTGAATTTTGGGAAACTGTTTTGTGGCCTTTCTCGGTGCGATAGAGATTTCAAAGTAACGGAGTTTTGAAGATGGCTTAGTTTTCTATAGTATGGACATACCTACGGAAGTAATGTCACCAAATGAGCGTGTGTTCGATGCCAGGTGTATGCAAGATTCTTTGTTTTATAATGAATTGCAGTGATTTTTAAGAATTGTTTGGATTGATTTCGCTATCACCTTGAAAGATTAATTCCGGAATGAACAAAGGTCACGTATACGTTTCAAATATACGGTTCATTCTTTCTCCAATAATCAGTGGTTCGATTCCAGAGGGCCATTTATTCTTTATAATACTTTTCTAAAGGAGAAAACGGAGTCTTATTTGAGGAAATTCCCGATATGATTTGTTTAGAAATGGTCAGTGTTGACCATACCAAATAGTTATATGGAACCTTATTTCATGACAAGGTCCTGAGTTCGGCTCCAGAAGGTCCTAATTCTCTCATGAGAAATATACGGCGGGAAATCCATTTATGAGGCGAGAATATAAGTAGAAGTCTGGGATGTAAAAGCAATTTGGGAATTGGGGGTGGCAAGGGTTTTGAGTATTTCCAACTGTTCCTTGGAGTTCATGGAACGTCCTTTCTTTTCAAAATGGAGGTACTCCATCTCCCAATTGCAATGGTGTCCCGAAGTAAGCAGGTGGCTGGCCATTTGTGAAGCCTCAGGATGATTGTTTCTAAAGGCCCCCTGGTGTTTCATCCTCCTCTTTCGGAAAGCCCTTCCACATTGGCCTACGTAGGAACCCCTGTAGTCCTCACACTTCAAGCGGTATATGCCGCTTCGGGCTCAATCCTGTCCTTCCTATTTCTTAGGATACCTCCGAGTTTCATGGAAGGCGATTTTAACACGGTCTCTCGGGAAGTGCCTCGCTATCTGGGTGCTGGTTTTACCCAGGAATGAAAGGGAGTATTTTATTATGTGGTATTTTTGCCGATGTGTAATTGAACCGATGACAGCCTGTTTATTCACACTTATTCGGAGAAAGTGGTAAACCGGAGTTTCCGGTACCCAATGTCCTAATCGAGATAATGAATGTCTTGAATGTAAAACATGTATATAGCTATGTAATCAGCTACATGAGCGGGACTTTCTGAGAAGAATATCGTACATTAATTCTTTAAAATTGAAATTTACTATATAAATAGTTCCAGAGAACGGTTCAAATGAACGTTGTATTATGCTTTAACGTATCGAACCGAGGTTCAATATTGCTGAAAACATTCATTCTAAGGTGAAGAATTTTCATAACATGCTTGTTTTTAAGTTTTACAACTTTTGGTTCTCTGGTTTTAGGAGAAAATTAACAATCACTCAAAATAGCAATATGGATGACAATTTTGTAACTTTAGCGTAAGGCGCTTCTGGGATGATGATGCCGCATGAAATATACTGTACTGAACAATAAAATATGACAGACCATAGTTACGGATATATTGTGATTCTCACCAGATTCCCAAAACCTTTGACATAGAAGATTTCCTTCGTTACCAAGAGGATAACTTTGTAGTGAATTAATCTTCAATTGCATGCCAACATATCACTACAGGGCCTCGATTTTGTAACTTTGGCATAGCGCAAGGAAATGCTCTCCCAGAATTGCGACAAAGATGCTTCGGAGCGGATGAAATGAAAATTGCGTTGGAAGTGCGATTTTGTTTCTCGGATCGCCAGCGTAAGAACTTGGTCGAAACAGTGTTGCTTGATTTACCTCTCTAATTTGCTCATATTTGTGCTTGCGCATTGATGACGATTGGTAGTCTTCAAGGCACATCATTCGTGGCTATTACAAATAAATGACAGAACAGAGTAAATAACGTTAGATCACAGCGTAAATGTTTACGGAAAATGTATTTGAAGGAACAAGTGATGCTATCATAAGTAGCGAAAGATTCAATTTCAATTGCATTGAAATTGTATATGTGAATATACTATTTGTTCTGACCAAAGAACAGTAATATTTGAGCTCTACAACCATCGTTGATTTACACATAAAGACTGGAATGATATTAGCTTTCTAAGACAAAGAATATTTATTGTTGACTAGCTAAAAAACCCATTGATTCTCAACGGGGAAATAAAAATTTCGACGTACCACATTAATCGTGTCTTGGATATCGTCATGACTCATATTTAAATTATAAAGATTGATATCCTCTCTCGATGAATTCCTCTCTGTATGATAGAGTAGCATTCATTGGATATACCATCTTATTTCACCCATATCATTTGGTCTGTGATAGATTTAGATTTAGATGAGTACCCCGCAAGCCGCCAGTGGCGTATGGCAGGGGGTGTAATGACACCATCTTAGTATTCTAATCGACCCTATTAGCTTCTCTAATAGCTCGCGGGAAGAACGACCAGAAATAACTATCTGTCCTTGCTATTTCCTCCTTATAACGCTTGGTTGATGCCTCTCGGAGATCGCGCTCACTACTAACCGGAATCAAAGTTTCCCCCTGCCATACGCCTTACGGCGGTTAGCGGGGTATTAATGTAAATGTAAATGTAAAGTTTCATTCACTTCGTCCCTAAATTCGGAACCGAGGAACTTTTCGAAAAGTTTCCTTCGGTAATCGTTTCTTCTCTCCTGAAGTGAATTCCAACCGAGGGATTCTATCATGGACGTAACGCTACTGTCGAACCTGAAATCTCCTGTAACGAAACGAGCTGCTCTACGTTGGGCCATTTCTAAGTCTGAGACCAAACCTACCTCGTGTGGATCCCAAATCGCGCAGCAATATTCGAGATTAGGTCGAATGAGTGAAAAATAAGCTATTTCTTTTACTCTTGATGAGCATCCCTTCAGCGTTCTACCTGTTAGTCTCTGTATTTTGTTCGCCTTACCTATTACATCTCGAATGTGTTCTTTAAAAGATAAACTACTACTGAACGTGACTCCTAGATATTTATTATGACGCACGAACTCTAAGGGATGTCCTGAAATTTTGTACAGTGGGGGAATAACGTTTGTAGAACGCGTGAAACTCATAGCAACGCATTTCTTAAGATTCAGATCAAGCTGCCAATCCTTACACCATCCTGCTATAACGTCCAAGTCATTCTGTAGTATATGTATATCATTTTCTGACGAAATCTCTCTATATATGAGGGTATCATCGGCGAACAATCTAACTTTGCTCTTTACTTTATCCGCTAGGTCGTTAATGTATATGAGGAATAAAATCGGCCCTAGGACACTTCCCTGCGGAACACCTGATGTGATACTAATTTCGTTGGATAATATTCCGTCTAACGCAACTCTCTGAGATCTGTTTTCTAGAAATGATTTTGTCCACCTGACCACCTTTCCGTCAATCGCGTAGGAACTTAACTTTTGTATAAGCTTTACATGGGACACTGTGTCGAAGGCTTTCTTAAAATCTAGAAAAATTGCGTCTGATCTAACTCCCTTATCTGCTGCCTTAGATACGTCATTCATAAAGAGGGCTAACTGGGTATCGCAAGACCTACCCTTACGGAATCCATGCTGGCTCTGACTGATTGCTCCATTTTCAGCTAGAAAGCGCATAATTGAGCTGGCTATAATATGTTCCATAATTTTGCAAAATATAGAAGTTAGTGATATGGGCCTATAGTCGTCTGGTTTTACAGTACGCCCTTTCTTAGGCACCGGAGTGATGTGTGCTTTCTTCCAAGACATTGGGACAGTACCCTCATCCAGTGATTTCTTATAGAATACCTGAAGAAGGGGGGCAATATTGTCGGCTAAAGTTTTTATGACAACAGCAGGAATACCTTCGGGTCCTGGCGCCTTTTTCCTTTCAATCTCTCGCAATAACTTAGCAATTCCATCAGTTGATATCTCTATGGGACTCATCTCTGAATCAATGCGCACAGGAAAGTCATTAACTTGGCCATTGTCTGCTGTAAAGCATTTCCTGTAGTGCTGGTTTAGCAAATTAGCTTTTTCTGTTGGTTCATTCACGGTGACTCCCTCTTCGCTTATTAGGTTAGGCACAGAAGACTGACCTCCTCGAGTCTCACGGACATACGACCAAAACTCTTTCTGATCTCCCCCTAGTGATTCTAACAAGGTTCTAGATCTGTATTCCTGATATTCTTTCTGTGCTTCTTCTTTAACCAGTTTACGTATTTCTCTATAATTATGCTGTTCGCGCTCAAAATTATCACCAGAAGCTTTGAGTTTTCGTAATCGCGAATGAATGACTCTCTGTTTCCTATGCAACGCTCGTAACTTAGGTTTCGTCCAACGCGGCTCTTGACGTTCACGCACGTTTTTAATCGGAACGTATTTAATTAAACCTTCTTTTATTATACGGAGAAACTCTATCCAACTATCATTTACTGAATTACGATCCATAAAGCGATAAAAATCGTCCTTGCACGCGTTTATGTAGCTTTTATATTCTGAAAAATTTGCTTTTCGAATTACATATACTTGCCTCCGCGGCTTAAGAGATTTAACCGCTGCTACTTTAATATGAGCCATTATGACATCATGATCTGAAATACCGTCGACTATATCGAGACTAGTTATCATTTGTGGGTGGGAAGTGGCTAGTAAATCAAGAATGTTACCTTGACCCGCCCGGTTCTTTCGAGTTACCGTCATATTCACCTGATCTAAAGCATAAAACGAGAAGGTATCGATTAATTTTTGCGAAATTTTCTTTTCTCTGCAAATACTTGAGCATGTGAAATTCTGCCAATTAATATACGGAAGGTTAAAATCTCCACCTATGAAAATGATAGGATCTTTCATTTTCTTACAAATTATCTCTAATGACAGGGATAGGTCATCTATACAACCAATACCGCCGTCGGGAGGACAATATAAAGAGCAAAAATGAACTTTACTTCCGTTTTGTCTCAGAATAGAACACCAAACCATTTCGCTTGTGTTTTTACTTACGTACTCTTCACGTTGACTGATTAAATGATTTCTGACCGCTATAAACACTCCACCGCCTGTTCTACAGAGTCTATCCTTTCGATATACAACATAGTTGGGAGGGAAAATCTCGCTCGACGCGATATCCTCACTTAACCAACTCTCAGTTCCTAGTATGACGTCCGCGCATGTAATTTTCGTGAGATTAAGGAACTCTGGCTGCTTGTTTCGTATGCTTCTACAATTCACGACTATTACCTTTAACTCTTTTTCCACGTTTTTACAAGTCGGGTTTCTAGTTGCTCTAACCTTCAATTCATCCGAAGCCATTTCCTCTTCATTAAAACTAACTCTTTTTACCTGAATTGGTTCACATGTAACTGCATGCCTATTACTGTGGGTGTTCAACTCGTTGAATATGCTCCCTAATTTTTTATTCTAGCTCTTAAAATTGTAGTCTAGCCTAAAAAATCACCCACATGCCTAAAAACCCTACCCGCTACCTTCTCCGCTGACTCGGTCGTATAATGCACTCCGGAGCCGTTCAGGGGTGCCCTACCGTGCGACCTCGGTCAATCCGCGGAACAATGCTGCATATGGACAGCCCAATGCAGACCCCAGACGACTCCCGGACGCGAGCAACCTCAGAGACTAGGTCCTTAAAGGAGTCCAAAATCTCCTCGGAGCCACGACACGAGGCATCGTTGGTGCCAACATGGGCCATCACACGCAGCGAGGAGCAACCCGTCTCCCCGACCGCCGCCCTCAACTCCTTCGTCACCTGGGGCACCGTACCTCCTGGTATACACCTGGAGAACACCCGCTCCACAACTCCCTCCCGGCGTGCCCTTCGCTGCAACGGAGCCATCATACGCCGGACGTTGGAGCTCCCTATCACTAACACTCCCCTCCCCCCACGGCTTGCCTTCGGCCCAGCCTCCGCCATGGCAACGGGCGAGTGCGCTAGCGCAAGATCTGCGGAGTCGTCCACCGACAACACCTCAAATCTATTGCTAACAGCGAGCGGTTCAGCCGAAGCATTACCAGCACACTGCTTTCGCAGCACAACACCACGTGCACCACGATCGGAGACCACCTTCCACTCGGCAGCCCTCCGGGACGGACAGGCAACGACCCGCTCGGAGTCCTCCGCAGAGGAGCCGATAGGCTTCTTAGGAGGTAAAGCTTCTCAATCGTTACTCTGGACCTCAATTTGATGATTTTTTAAATAGTTAGAAACAGAAACACCTTCTATCAGTTATTTTATGAAGTTGATAAATTAATGCGTAGATATCTGAAAATATTCTACTGGAGGAAAGAAAAGACACTTGTACCCGTACCACATAAACGTTTTAATAAGCGACTGTGGTTTCGACGCGTCGCGTCATCCTTAGGCAAAATATTACAAAATTGTCAAAATATATACGAGTATACAACTAAGAAGGGTTAGGGGGGGAGGGAGGAGAAGGCTTTAACTACGGAGGAAAGAATTGGAGAGGGAAATGGAGAAAGGTGATCGTTAAGGATGGTAAAGTAGGGATGGCCACATATTTTTAGGATCTCTAATTGTTCCAAGGAATTCATTTTCCTTCCTTTTTCTTCGATGTGGAGATATTCCATTTCCCAACCACATTGATGGCCTGCTTCGCGGAGGTGGCGTGCTACCTCCGCGAAACCTCGGGCCGATTGTTACGGAAGGCCTGATGTTCTTTCCTCCTCTTGAGGAAACACCTTCCACATTGGCCGTATTAGTGGCCTTCACAACCACCACACTTCAGACGGTATATGCCGCTCCTCTCCGCGTGGTCCAACCGATCCTTGCCGTTCCAAAAGGCGTTCCCGGACGGCTTCCAAGCAATCCTCAAACGGTTCTCCGGGAGGTACTTGGCTATCCTGCTGCTGGGTTTCCCCAAGAATGGAATGGAACACCACTGTGGGGGGCTGGGAAGAATGTCCTTCGGCTTCTGAAAGATGCGGTCCAGGCATTCTTTCTCTTCTTTTCCATGAGGTGGTCTATGAGATCCGGAGGGTAGCCGTTGGCTGCAGCGATTTGTTTTATGTAAGCACTTCCTTGTTGAAATTAGGAGGAAAGGGGTATAAGGAAAAGTCTATGGATAAGGGAATAGAATAGGGAAAGTTTTTGGGAGGGAGGGTGGCGAGAATCCGATGGTATAGGAAGGTCCGTATATGTATTCTTCCGGTAGATCCCGACCACATGCTTATTTTCAACGATCTGTATGTTGAGATCGAGGAAATTGAGGATGCGATTCTCAGGGTTTTCTAATGTGAAAGTGATGGCCGGATGAAGGTTATTTATGTGGTCGAGGAAGAGGACAAGCTGCCTGGCCGAACCTTTCCAAGCACAAATTATGTCATCTACATAACGGAACCAATAAACAATGGACTTAGTTAAAGGATGACCTGATGAAAAAATGTTTTGTTCCATATTAGCTAGAAAAATATCTGCCATAAGGGGAGAAAGTGGGGAACCCATTGCAAGACCTTTATTTTGCTTATAGAATTTACCATTAAAAAGAAAATAATTTTGTGACAGGCAAAGGATTAGAAGTTTGCAAATTTCTTGACTTAAAGCGGGATCCATATTAACATTTTCTAAAAATTTTTTGATTAACAGGAGGGACTAAAAAGGTGGCACACTAGGAAATAAATTTTTGATATCGAAAGAGGCAAGCTTCGTATTAGGTGGCAGACTAATATTACGAATTTTTTTGGTCAGTTCATACGAACTTTTTACACTGAATTTGCTGGAGATGCCAGTAAGGTCTTTGATCATTCTATTTAAATAGGAGGATAGCTTGTGGGAAGGAGATTTGAAAATTTGCTATAGAAATAGAGCCTGAAGACTATTAAAATGAACTCCATTTGCTTTTATTACGTTAGATTACGCTTTGACCCGCCTCTTATCGAAACGGGGAATATCGAAACCAATATCACAAACGAAAAAAATTTATTCATTCTAAGGGAATGGATTTTCATAATATGCATGCTTTAAGGTTTTACTTATTCTTGTTCTCGAGTTTGAGGTGGAAATAAACCCACACCTACACACAAATCACAATAGCTTGAGAATAGCAGAAGCACATTCTCAATGTTAAGTAAACGTAGATAATTACCATAAAATCTCGAATTACTCCACCCTTGAGAAAATAGTAGATAGCTAAGTAACAAAAAAGATCGCAGATACGTATTTACTCGATATATAGTACTACTTCGATATGTGACATAAACTACTTAAAGGGGTGAAGTATGGTACCCCTGCCACATGCCGAAAGACGACTCGCAGGATACAAATTATTTTGTAGATTTACCCAACGCTTAGTATTTAAATTATGTCTAAATAGCATAAACAAAGTAGAGCTGATTAAAAGAAACTACTGAATGTCCGTTCCCTGCAATTCTGCGCAAATTGTTCGTAACTGGAAGTGCTAAAATTACAGATTATGATTGCCTCCTGCTAAAATATCCTATCATTCATTCTAATCATTACTTTCATATAGACCTAAAACCGTGTATTCTTCGGTAAAAATTCATAAGGTCGGCTTCAACAATCGCATTGGTCGCCAAGAGGACTCGTTGTTTATAGCCGCAAAATTTCATAAATTTTCCGTTTATTTTAACCGAATTCTCACCGTTTCGACTCGATAACGATATTTGATGACCAAAATAAGATTCTTTTTTCCAGTCTCTTCTAGTCTCGATTTTGTACGGCTATTATTTCTAATTTAATTTTGTAAAAGAAATGTGGCCTGCAACAGATAAAAGTGAGCTTTATGTGCATTCCTCATGAGAATGGTATATTTCATGTCTGGGTTCGAACTGGGGACCTTTCTCAGTTTCTTTTATTGTATAAACCACCCCTGTGTTAGAGCTAAGAAAACCAAAAATTTTTCAAATCGGTAGAGCTGCTTTTGAGTTTTAGCGAGACAAACGAACAGCAATTGATATATATGTATATATATCATCAGCCATTCTCAATCAAATGTCGGGTGTAGGCACTCCCAAGCACTTTCCAATTCTTTCAATTTTGAGGTTCCATTTGAAATGTCACCCCCAAGTACTTAATGATGTCTCTGCTCCATCGGTCCTTTGGTCTTCTTCTACATCTTTCCATACTTCTTTGTGTTGTCTGAAGTCGCTGGATTATCCCCAGGTTTCATTTCCATAGGTCAACACTGGAAGAATGTATTGGTTGAAGACCTTTCTCTTCAAGACCATTGGCATTCTTGACTTCATAATATGTGCATTTCTTCGGAAGGCACTCCACTTCTTCTATTCACTTTGTTAATCCTGTTGTTCTCTCCTGTTATTACTAGTTGTCCTAAGTATTCTGAGCAGACCTCCTGAGGTTTTCCTTCAAATTTGATTGGTACTTGTACTACGAAAGAGTTCCTTCGTATTACCTTCGTCTTCATAACTTTTATTCTAAATCCTATCTTCTGTCCTGTGTTCAGTTCTTGAAGTCACGAAGCTAGATATTTTCCGCTGGTTGCGAAGAGTACTATATCATCTGCAAAGCGCAGATGACTGATGTACTCCCCATTTACCCGCAGATCTTTCTGCTTCCAGTCCAAGGTTTTAAAAACTTCCTCCAGAAAAGCTTTGAAAAGAATTTGGGAAAGGTAGTGGCCATGTCTAACTCCCTTCTCAATTTTGAATTCTTCAGTAACTTCGTGTAGCAATAGTGAGTCGGTAGCATTTTTGTAAATGCTTCATAGGAGAGGGATGCACTCTGCATCTACTCCTTGTTTTTCCAGGGCCTCTAGTGTAGAGGAGGTACTTACAGAGTCGAAGGCCTGAGAATAGTCCACAAAGCATAATATGTACTAGTGGCATCTCATATTCATTCGTTTTGCTGATTATTTCTTGTAGTGTGTGAATGTGGTCCATAGTGCTGAAGCCCTTCCGGAATCCTGCTTGCTCTCTTGGCTGGGCAGACGATAGAGTAATCTTTAACCGTTCAGCTATTATCCTCATGAATGTCTTGTGAATAACAGAAAGAAGACTGATGGGGCGGTAATTCTTCAGCTCTTCCTTGCTTCCTTTCTTGTGCAAAGGGACTATCCATGCATGATTCCAGTCCTTGGGGATTCTTCCTTGTTTCAGGCAATTAGTGAATAACTGCGCTAAAACGTGTGCAACTTCTGTTCCACCAAGTTTTAAATATTCCGCTAACACTCCATCTATGCCTCCTGCTTTTCCGTTCTTCGTCTGCTTATTGCTGCAATTACTTCTTCTGGGAGAATAGAGAGGGGATCTCATGAGTTTCGGCTTGCTTCTTGGTTTTCCTCTTCAGCATTTTCTTCCTTCTTGTATAGGTTGCTGAAGTAATCTGCTACCGTCCTCAGTATTGCTTGTCTGTTCCAATTTCTTGTACCATCTTCCTTCTGTATGGCTACAATCTATTTCTTTCCAATTGCTAGGCTTTGTCTGGTCTTCATCATACTTTTGTTGCTGTCCATAGCCTCTTGCACAATTCTTTCATTGAAATTCCTCACGTCTTTCTTAATTGCACTTCTGATAGCCTTGCAAAGCTCGACGTATTCGATGGTATCCCTTTGTGTATCTGAGTTCTTCAGTTCCTTACATCGTTTCATCATTTGTCGGGTGTTGCCACTAAGCTTTCTATTCTTTGCTCTTCTTGGTGAGCTTACCAGTTCTTCTGCTGCTTCCTTAACAGCTTGCATGACTTTGGTTTCCAGTTCTTCTTTTTGAAGTGCTGAGAATCTATTTTTTAGCTCAAGCTGATATTTTTCCTTTTTTCTTCTAGTTTTATGATGCTTATTTCATGTTTCTTGCATGAAATCAACTTCTTGCATTCCATTTGGAGATTAATCTTCATTCTGCATCTTACGATACTGTGGTCACTTCCAGTGCAAAAGTTGTTCAAGACTTCACAGTCTGTTACTGTATAGAGTTTATCAACCAATTTATAATCTATTTCATTTTTTACTCCATTGAGTCCTTTCAAAGTCCTCTTCCTTTTAGGGTTCTTCTTGAAATAAGTATTTATTATGTTCATATTGGTACAATCAGCAAACTCTAACAAGCGGTGACCTTGTTCGTTTCTCTGGCCCAGTCCGTATTGTCCTGCGACGGTGTCATCGGCTTCCTGTTGACCTACACGAGGGTTAAAATCGCCCATAATTATTTTATAATAGTGGGCTTCCTTATCATGCTCAGTGTCCAGAGTCTGGTAAAATTTTTCAATTTCTTCTTTGCTGCTTGCTGCTGTCGGTGTGTAGACTTGTATGATCTGAACAGAGTAACGCTCATTTATCTTGAGTATGAGCTTGCAAATTCTGTCAGATATACTTTCTATCTTCTGTACATTGTTTTTCCATCTCTTGTTAATCAGGAACCCAAAACCTCCCAGTCTTCCATCCTTAGTACCTCTGTAATAAAATAAATTACCTTCCTTGAGTGTAATCAAGTCTTCTGATTTAAATTAATAGCTGTGCTGAGTCCGATGACGTCCCAATTTATCTTCTCTGCTTGATTCAGTAGCTCCAGTAGTCGGTCTTTACTCTTCAAGCTGCGGCAGTTGTGAGTTGAGAAGTGTAAGGTGGTAGTTCTTCTACTCATGATGGACCTTTGTAATGCCACCACCTCCCGGACATCCGAATGGGTGGTGCTTTTACGTACGGATAAATTTCCATTACAGAAGCTCATCATGAAAATTCTATTTGCGTTCGGGGGATGAAGGACAGTAATTCGCCGGGCTTCCTATTACCTCAGTTTCACAATTTGGCAGGAGATATTGTTGAAGCTCCCTTTCATACACCTTGTCATGGAGGAGGGGATTGCGTAGAGAACTAAACTAGCATAATTCCTAATACGAGGTTGCTCTGAAAAGTTTCCGACCCCAGATTTTTCAGAAATCTTCAGAAATTCTTCAGAAAACATGTCGAGAAATGGCGAAATGTCGGGAACTTTTCAGACCACCCATGTAGATTCACTCAGGTCAGAAAGGTCAATAAGTAGGGGCCAGACGAAAGGTAATCAACGCAGCGTCTGTACCCCAGTGAGACGGTCTATATGAGTGATGGTGTCACGTTAAAAACACTGTTGACCACCTCGACTATCTATCCCATGATTATGATGTGCCACGATAATTATATTGTCATTGGCAAAAACGGGACTTAGCCCTCTAGGGAGAGTGTCGTGCCCGGCAGAGATGGTACTAAGGTCACCCCGGTCGTCATTCCACGAAATCCTTACCTAACGACACAAGAAAAGAAGATGACTAAGGAAACAATGGTAGGTACCTGGAGCGTCTGAACCATGCTTAGAAAAGGGAAGTTAGAAAATGTAAAGTTAGAAATGAAGATGTCCAACATTAAAATTCTGGGGCTATTCGAAGTACGCTGGAAAGGTGGGGGAAATTTTTGGAGCGATGATGTGGGAGTCATAATCAGTGGGGTAAATGATAGCAAATGAGGGGTTGCTAGGAAATAGAAACGAAGGAGGACGAAAACTGATATATTTTTGCAGGAGGAAAAACCTCTGCATCACCAAAACCCTGCTTCAACACCATGATAGACGGAATTACACATAGAAAATTCCAGGGGACACGGATATGTACCAAATTGATTATATTTTGGTAAGAAAGTGGCTTGGAAATAGTGTTAAAAACTTACCATGTAAGTTTTTAACACTATTTCCTGGTGCTGATGTAGACTCGGATTACAAATTATTAATCATGAAACCGAGCTAAAAATTTAAAAGGTGCTTTCGAAGTAAAATTTTTAAGTCGTACTGGCCCCATCCTGTTGTCACCAGAATTTATCAGATTTTTAGTTTAACTATTATGGGTTCGATACCAGAGGGTCCCAAAAATCCGAATTTTAATTGTAATTCTATCAATGATAGCAAAAAACCTTTGATTTAAAAAAAAGATAGGAAAAAATATTGTGACTAAGAAAGATAATGTCCTTATTTATATTTTTGTAACAGAAATGGATTGAAACTTTTTATTTGAGTCAAAAATTATAACTGTAATATTTTTTTAGAATTTACCTCGATAGGATAGATTGATGAGCTGCTGAGAAATAATAGTTCAAATGGAGCGCTCAGTCTCACAGCATGGATGAAATGAGAAAACAGTATTATATAGTACTAAGAGACAAAGGTTCTCCAAGCGCCGAACGCGGCGACCGTCTAAGGGCGATTCTCATTCAGCATTGGACCCCCTGTGATCATGAAAGCTTCGCTTTCGAAATGCGCATTAGGGATTCTGAATAACTGATGACCGCTAAACGATTATCCGTTTCCCGGGAATCGCCCTTAGACGGTCGCCGCGTTCGGCGCTTGGAGAACTTTTGTCTCTTAGATCATTGACCGCCGAGTCCCTTTTTCTCTCTTCTAGTATTGTACAGTTTAAGGATAAATGGATAGAACATACGGGAGAGGCTTGGAAGAAAGAGAATAATAAGGTCGGAAATGAAGGAAAAATAAGACAGCGGAATGTTGATTATAAAATGCACGATGAATCCTGTTACAGTATGGAGTAACTCGTTTTTCGTTGGAATCCTAGTTCAGTTTTTATGCAAATCCACGTCTATAATTCATTAGTGAAGAAATGATGATAACTCTCACCTCTTAAATATTACTTGAGGCGTCATCAAGGGTACATTGGAAACAATATTGCCTGGATGATGAAACCTGGACGAAGCGGTAATCTTTCACGTTCTGGAGTCGTGCAATCGATAGTGAAGGGGTCACGATTTCCCCTGCTAATTAAGAGGTGAATTTACTGTCCGCAGTTTTCACAGCTCTGGTGCTGCTGATGATTTCGGTACGAAGTTACATCATCACTCTTACATATTTGTACGTTGACTAGTGAATGCCCCCGTCAAAAATGACGAAAATAAATTTCATTTACAGAAAAAGGTACCACTATTATCGCATACATCTGTTCCTTCTGAATAATAAGCATTCTTAACTGACAGAGTAGTTTTATGCGTTGTAAATGAATGATGGCCCGTATTCTTTTCTTGTAATATGTTCCATTTTTTCCCCCGTAAAGTTAAATTATAACTTCCGCACAAAATATCGATGTGGAGAGTGTTTGTTTATTTAGCAACCATATAAAATTTTATTTATATTGTTACCTTCATTTTGACGAAAATTATCAATGTTTTTGAGAACGAAGGCAGTCATTATTTGAACTTTTATCCACAACGTGCAATTTTAAACCATTTACAGTATAGAATTTTATATTATTTGTAAAAATATGTTGCTGAATCTAGCTTTCCAAAGGTTACTAATACATTCTTCACCATGAAATGTCTGCTCTCTTTCCTCATACATTTTATATGAGCCTATCTTACCTTGTGTTCTTATAGTATGGTGCGGTGTTGAGTTCAGCAATAGACTTCGTCGCCAGAGACAGGAGTTTTTTATATCCGCAAATTTACACACATTTTTCGTCATTTTTCTGTAAGTTCTCTCAAAATAGACTTGAAAACGATATTTTGTGATCAATTTTAATTCAATTTCATTCCTTTTGTTTCTTACCTCGATTTCGTAGGGCCATTATTTCTGATATAATTTTTCCAAAGAAAAAAGTCTGCTATCGATCAAAATTAACTACATATCCATTTCTTAAGGGGATTTTTTTGCCATCCAGAGTTAAACCAAGGATACTTTGGACAGAAAAATATCAATGTAATACTCCATTTGACATTTATCGACTCCAAAATATTTATAATCCTATCACGTCGGGAAGTGTATCAAAACTATGTTCCTATTTTCTCCCAAGTATTTCTTATGGAAGTTACTGACATCGGATAGAAAAATAAATACACATCGATGATTGTTACATAAGATATACATATAATAATGTAAAACTGGCAGAGGATTAAAGTAAGATACCTTACTCAAGAAGTACGTTCTTCATTTACAGAAGCGATCTCAACATTCATCCGGATTTCGGATTTTCATGAAATATCCGATCCCACTCATTGTCAGTCACTCCCGCTTTTGATGGACCTTCAACAGAAGCCAATCTAGTTATTGACGGAACAATCTTCGACACTCTGCAGAAATCAGTTTCTGTAATATAAACGAAGATTCCCTACAAGGACAGTTTCGCTGAATTTCACAGCATCGGTTCCCTCACAGGAGCATGTTCGGTTAGTATAGATGATCATCCATTCAATGTAATTGCAGTGCTGTGATTTTCGCTATTCTTTTAGAGCTCAAATAGGTTGGCTCTGGGTGCTTAGAATTCCAATTCGTTGCATATTAAGAACGCAATGTATTTGTTCAAGGCCGTATAGTTAAATATCCGAAGGTATTATATAGCAAATATGCTCCGTAAACAAAATGTTTATGGCCAAAAGTTATCGTAAAAAAATAGTTTTTCACAAAGTTGGCAGTTGGGATAGCTACTTTAAGAAAGTAAGCAATATATAATAAATTTATAAATATATCACTTAATAAATACAGAATGTAGCTAAAATAAAGAGTAGAGGAAATAGATAACTCTGCAGCAAAAACACTATTATATAAAATGCAAATCTTCCAAAATGCATTGTATCTCCGCTTTCATTATTTCAAATCATGCCTTTTATTGCGAATATATATATATATATATATATATATATATATATATATATATATATATATATATATATATATATATACATATATATACATATATATATATATATACATACATACATATATATACATATATATATATATTCCAACTCAGCATCGACTTCAAATCAACTACTTAAACGCCGCGATATTTACGACGGGACGATGCGCTATCGACCCGCAGTACAAAGCGCCACACTGTCGCTCCCGAAGTGTGGGAAAAAGATCGTTTAATAAGTTAGAGAATATTCCTCTTTCAGGAGAAAACAAAGGATTCTTAGTTTCAGCATCACCCAGCATTGAGATGCTGTTCATTATTTTATACGCTTGATTATTTTGGTTTTTCATACCAGTAACATAAAGGAACTTTAACATTATATTACCTTAAACTCAATATTTTGGTCATTTCTTCTTTCCTTTGTGATGCAATGCGTAAAAAAGAGAAAATGCATTCATCTCATCGATAAATAAGTTTATACAAAGAAATCATCCTGTATATGCAGTAGACTTTAAAGTAGACATACGGTAAGGACTTTGAAAATGTTTACCTTTTTGTATAGAAGAAGGATCACTAGTATGAAATGGTGGTCTTAAAGGAAGACACGATGTGTTCAGTGGAATTCTGAAGAAAGAGAAATTAATCAGAGCGACTCTGAGATACGTATGCAAAAGTGTGGGTGCTTACTACAGATGATATCATTTCGTTTCTAATTATTGCTCGCTATAAGCTTCCGTAAGACCAATAAAGTATTGAAATAAAAAATATATTTTGTAAGAGAAATCTCTTGAAAGTGTTTCCATTCAGAGGCCACTGCTAGGCATTTATTTTCCGAGGATATGTCATGATTTCAGAGCATTCTTTAAATAATGCCACTCTTACTTGTTAAAAAATGCTCACGTATATTAAAAATGACATTAACGAAACAAATTTAAACGTGATTTACTTAGCCTAGTTTACTAAATTTAAAATTCAAAACAGGGAGAAATTAAGCAGGAAAACTTTCACGAGAAAACTGCATCCTGTTTTAATAACTTATAGGAAGTTAGAAGAAATAGTGAACAACTTTGCAAAGTTTATTTGGTTACTCTTGAACGCGTTTCGCAATTTACTTTTCCTGTCATAGAATACAATTAACTTACTCGCAAATTTGTGGAATTGACTTTATCCTAGTTTGATGTTTCTTATCTTAATACATCAAGACCATTTAAGACGGTCCCTTTCACACCGCAGTAAGACGCTCTTCTACCCGCTTATAACGCAGATTTTTTCCCAGATGCTCCGCAATCCGCTTTAGCTAATAGTTTCGAAAGACCAAATTATTTTTACTTTATCTGTGTCGCCATCCTCTCTCTCTAAAAGGGTTTCTTGAGAGTCTCTTTATTCGAATGAATAATTTTGTGGGAGTGTAACGAGGATATCGCATATCAGATCCCAGCCGATACGAACTCTGAGATAAAGTGAGATATTCTCTATCAATTTTTTCTTAGGACAAAAAGTAGATTAAAATTTTCCTCTTCGGTGTTTCCTTTCATCACCATCTTAAGAAGAAAACGTATCGAAAAAAAAAACAAAAAAAGAGGGGCTGTTGAGAGACCTTGTTTCTCTTTTACCGCTAAAAATTGCTATTATTCTCTAATTGTCTATATAGTACAAACTACTTCATTGTAGAGAAGAATTACCAAAATTAAGTAACTAAAACGCTCTCTTTGTGCGAAAAATAGACCATTCTTCAAAAATATGATGTAACACAACCAGCATCATACATACCGCTTAAGAGGCGGTTTTTGCTTTGAAAAGCGTATAAACCTTTTCTTTTAGTGTTTGAATATTTACTCCGCATTCCCATTTGGATACTAAGCAGCTTATTACTGCTTCTTCCTTCTTCTTCTTTTACTTTTACATGAAGAATTCTTCCTTCTATCTAAGGATCTAATATCCGGATGTTGCTTACGTGAAATAGGTTCGCTTATTCAATGGTCAATATTTGCTGAGGGCAAAGAGCAGGTAAATCATTTGAACGAAGATGTCCAGGTTATTCAATGAAGAGATTAATGTGCTATAAAATCGGAGAACGTGTTATTCATTTGCGTTATCGAGAGCAATTAAATATCAAATTGAATTTGTTGCAACTCTGATGGCTGATTCCAACAAAAGTGCAGATTCAGAACAGACTCTAAGAGTGTGTGCGCGCGCGCGTAGATGTACAAATTATAATATCGTGACAACACTAATATTTAGACATTTGCATAGGTAGTTAGAGCAGTAATTAAATCCGTTCAGCGATGTATCCATATGTTTAATAAAATGTGACAGTATCTCTTCAGTTGTTGCTTTTTCATCGACTGCGAGGTGCGCGTGGGGAGGGCGCTAATCTGTATGTGAGGGGACATTCAGTCGGTAGTCGCCATGGGGTGAGGCCGCCATGGAGAACGCCACCTTCAACTTGACTCTGGAGGAGTATTTGTACGAAGTAAGGGGTCCCAAACACCTGCCCATCACTACCGTGCTCTGCATCACCGTCGTCTACGCGCTAATCTTCGTCGCAGGAGTTATCGGAAATGTTTGCGTTTGTGTGGTCATAGTGAAGAACCAGAATATGCACACGGCAACCAACTATTACCTCTTTAGCCTGGCCATCTCTGACATCACCATCTTACTCTTCGGTAAGTTTCTTTCTATTAAAAATATCCCTAAGAATTGAAGGCGATTTCCATCAGATATACGGAATTCTTCCAGCGATATTTAAACGATAGTTCTTCTATGCAGTTAAAGCGAAATTCGTAAATTTCTGGGTTTTTATGCTGAAGTTATCTTAATCGTTGATTCCTAATCTTCTGTAAACGAGTTCAATGCTTTCTAAAGTGAAATAGCTTCTGACCAAACTCAATTTTATGAGCCATACTAAAGGATTAAACTTTACGGAAGGTATCAATTCTTAAATTTTTAATCTTTTAATGAAAAAGCTTTCTTCTGTACGTAAACATTTGCCACCTCAACGTCTTTTGCTATGATCGTGATCAGAACAAAGTTGACTACGAAAACAATAGACATATGTGAAGAAATATTTAATTTACAGCGATATTCCCCCCGCCATGCGCCACTGGCGGTTTGCAGGGTCTAAATGTACATGATATTGACGCGATGATAAATACTGACAGTTAAAGTGATTGACTAAGCACCCAAGGATATTTTAACAGGGAAATTTTTTTATCATTTTCATAGATGAAGTTCGTAATCGATGTTACCAAAAGTATTTAAAGCTGAAAAATCCGAATGCATATAACGAGGAGATTCAGTCGGATTTATGGCGTGATTTATTTTCACTCGTTTTCTGAAAGGTAATATCCACTCACATAAGTAACCAAAGTACTAAAAAGTTGAGGCTTTCGACTCGCCGATGACTTTATTTCATTATATATATATATTTTAGAAGGCATATAGTAATTTTCAGGAAAAGGAAAGGATATATATATATATATATATCTTTATCCACAATGTCCTTTTTCCGATGTACATAGGTTAAATTATTCTTACGAGAGTCAACTTCTACAACAGACTTGAGTAAAAATTTCCATATCGATTGCGTTACGGATGTTGTCATGACTAATTTTTAAATTTTAAAGATTAATTATCGATTAATTCCTCTATTTACTACGATAGAGAATATCTCCCCTTGAATATTTTATCTTTTTTCATCTATATATGTTTGGTCGAACAGGTTCTCAATCGTTACTACGGTCCTCAATTTAATGATTCCTTAATAGAAGATAGAAACAAAAAGGTTCTCCAACTAGTATTTTATGAAACTGATAAATTAAAACATCCGAGGATAAGTTTTTGAAATGAATATATCTTAAAAATACAATAAATAAACAACAAAACTTAATGATTCAAAATCATGGAGACCAGAGATGAGGCGGTCTTCTTTAGTGGAAATGTTACAAAATGAGCGTGGGTTCGACGCCAGGTGGGTCTTCCCTTTAAAATGCATTGCGGTGATTTTTAAGAAATATTGGGATGCTATCCTGATATCTCGGAAAGGTAAAACACAGAATGTGAACAGAGAATATTCATAAATTTCATATACGCAGTTTGCCGATTCTCAAATTATCCTTGTTTTGATTCCAGAGCGCAATTTATATTTTACCATACATTTCAAATGTGGATAACGGAATTTTATTTAAGGACCTTTCCAGTATTATATTGAACTTAAACTTTCGTAACAGTCACAGTTGCACTTATCTAATATGAATGTGCAGTAATTTTCATAAACGGAAACTGGGTTCGACACCAGGTGGTCTTTATTCTGAACTGGAAGCCATTAAGAGATACGTTGAAAGAGAATTAAAGTTAATTAAGATTACCTTCAACAGAATTAAAGTTGATGGAGGATTTCAATGAAAAATCAACAAAAAATAAAAACCAAAAACAATTTGCGTTAGAAGCCGTGTGTGATACATACTCAATATCCCAAACAGCAAGAGAACAACATTAACCCAGGAATTTTGAAATGACAGATTACCAAAAAAATTTAATGCGTTTGTTATCATCTAACATCATCAATTTATTTAGCAAAACTAAAAAGACCAAAACTAAGCTTTCGATATTTATGTTGCACGAAAGAAAAATTTTGTTTCTCTTTTCGTAGTTAATTATTAAATTTAAGTTTTCTAACGCTTAATTACGTTTGTGACCTTATCTATCTAGAATAACTATGATAAACATTAATTTAGAGCAATAAATAAGATGAGAAACACGGGGTGAACTTTATAGATTCGACCGAGGGCACTTTCACGACGCGCGCTCACTATTAGGGCTGGATCTCGAAAACTACTGCGCAGATATAATTAATATTTTACGAATTTACATTTAAAGTCTCTTAAAGCAAGATATTTAAGTGTAAATCTTATTGATATAATAATAGAGACGGTTCAAAAATGTCCTTGCTTTCGAAGTGAAATTTTTAAGTCGTATTGGCACAATTCTGTAGTCACCAGAATAATTCAGACATGGACGCTGAACATCATCAGTTCGATACTAGACGATCCCAAATATCGCAATTTTCCCATAAGAATGCATTACGCGGATTTTTGGAAATTATTTTTAGGCACTTCTCGGTGGGATAGAGGATTCAAAATCTCGGAGGCTGGAGATTCTATGGTTTTCTATTGTACCAGTCAAGAAATGTTACCAAATGACCGATAGTTCGACGCCAGGTGGGCGCTAATGTCTCCCATATAAAATGCGTTGCGGCAATTTTTAAGTTTTTTGAATGCCTTTCCGATAAGCTGGAAAGATAAAACCCGGAATAATAACAGAGGCGTTTGAAAACATTCTATCATCAGGTTTACCGTTTCTCTAGTGGTCCTTGGTTCGATGCAAGAGCGTAATTCCGATTTCACCATGCATTTCAAACGGGGAAAACGGAATCTTATTTTAGGACCTTCCCGTTAAGATATTGAATCGAAACTTTGAAACACGCTAAGTGGCACTTATCTTACATTAATATGCAACTCTCTATCACAAATGGGTCCTGAGTTCGACGCCTGGCGGTCTTTTTAGCGAAGTTTTAAAAATTGTTTTGATAGCTTTTTCGGAGTGATAGAACAGTCAAAATCACAGAGTTTTCAAATGAGGTGGTCTTCTATAGTGCCAGTAGTTGATATGTTACTACATGACCGTGAGTTCGACGCCAGGTGAATGCGAAATTCTCGTGTAAAATACATTGAAGTAAATTTTAACAAATATGTATATATTTATGGATCTATGTACATTCCGTGTTATATCATTCCCGGTCATCGGGAAAGCGTTCAAAAAAAATGTCAAATACTACCGTATTGTATTTTATACACCAATCCACTTGGTGTCGAATTCACGCTCATTTGGTGATACTTCTTCCAGCGGTGATGTAGAAGACTACGTCGTGGGCGACCTCCGTGACTTCGAATTCTTTATCTTACAGGAAAAACTCTCCAAAAACTTTCAAAACTTCGTGAAAAACACTCATTGAGCACCGGTAGGTAAGTGACAATTGTACATTAATCTTAGGTAAGTGCCACTCTAAGTAGTTGCAAAGTAATGGCTCACCGCTATACCGGGAAGGTCCTTAAATTCCGTTAATCCCATTTGAAATGTATGGTAGAATCGAAAGACGGTTACAGGGTGGGGCTTGTATGTCGTGAAAGTTCTTTGTCAATGGCTCATGTGGAACATAGTCAGAGTTAAGATCAGAATGGAAATTTAGGTTTCGATATTTATAAAATGAGAAAGTGACGATTTCAAGAATATTGGGAATAGATTATTATTTTTTCTTTGAACCGATTTATTTCGATTTATCTTTCAAGAAGCACGTAGTTAAGTAGTCGCTAGCTAAGTATGTCCTAGAGTAGAGTACCGCCAGAAAATCTGCAAACTTGTTAAGTTTATATGGAATATATTTCTGGTGAAAGTTTTATGCCATATATTTAAATAATTTGTATATAACAATACATTATCGCAAAAAAAAATATTTCAGTCAGAACCAAGCTACTGAACGATACGAGAGGTGTTCAAATAAAAAGGTACGAAACAGCACTTTTGGTATAATTGAAACCTTATTAAAAATTAATAACCAGAGCAAAACTGTTTAGCGAGCCGAAAAATTCTCTGCTCCAAGAATTCCTGTGGCTGTCCTTCATCAATTGATTGTCCAATTGACTGGGGAATCTTACGGCTTACTAAACAGTTGTGCTCTGGTGATTAATTTTTATCAAGGTTTCAATTATACCAAAAGTGCTGTTTCGTACCTTTTTATTTGAACATCCTTAAAATATTAAGGCATATTGTACATATTTAAAATTATTTCATATATTAATCCAAAGGCCGAGAGAAGATTAACCACAGTGCCATAGTACCTTTGTTATATATTCACTTAAAAAAGAAAACGAATAACACGATCAACATAACATAAAAATTAAGAACTAAACAATATCAACTTAACTTCGTGTTAAGGAATATTGTTGAGCATCGCAAATTATCAGTTTCTTTTCATATATCCTACTGCACTATATATATGTGATGTGAAGGGAGGAGAGACGTTCACGATATGCAGTTCTATTTCAATTCCTTTCTTACTATGCTTATCGGTGATTATTCAATTGCATATTTTTGTCGATAATTTCTAAGAGAATCAAACTCTGTATGCATGTAATCATAAACATATTATTTTTTATTTTGTCATTCCTTCCCTTGTCCCTTCCCTCGGTAGGTTTGTGACATTCTTCAACTACCTTTAATTTTTTAAGAATCACTTTTATAAATTCATTATTTTTACGATGGTCGTTCCTTACAATCTTCATATAAATTTTCTAAATCTCACGAACCGTTGTGAGTCATATTTTGGCGTTTGCGCCACTATCAAATATGATTTAGATTGAAGAGAAGTCTGTATTCTTAATTTCGCCAACAATGAAGACGACATTTATTAATATCGAAAATTGCTGCTTGTTGGATCGATGGCGTTGAAGTGATCAATGGAATTTCTTGCAATTGGATGATAATACTAATCCCATCGGTATCAATTGGGTCGGAAGGATTATCCCAGTCGAAGATAAACCGCTGTCACATCTTATAATGATATATTAGACATTTTTCCACTCATAAAGTAAACTTAAGCTCTCTTGTGAAACTGCCAAACGTAATTTTTCCTCCGTCTGACAAATATCACATATGTTAAAGATACAACATCCGAGGTGCACTGCGACACGCCAAGCGTTATTCCATCGATCAAAATTTGCTTATCGCCGCCCTCCCCTAAATCCTTTCTTCGGCTATGGGGTCCATTTCTCGGGATGAGAAGTTGCCAAATCAAGAGTGCTCGTATCGATTAGTGAGAGGACGTACAATTTACTAGAATTATGATTTATTACACTTAGATGAATGGATTCGGGTATCGTGGCCTTTGACATAACACATAACGAGAACAGTTTTAATCTTCGTTTATTGATTTACTTTTGCCGGATTTCCTTCTTATTTTACATTCGCCTTCAATTATTTTCCGATTTTCCAAGTGGCATTTTTATTCTCAAAGTTTTTCCTCATTATTCTCTTACTTTGGCTTTAATTCCTAAATTATTGAAGAGTCAATTCATCAGCTCCTACAATATCGGGAAAAAGAATTTCACTGTATTTTCGAATTCCTTACGCAGATGCCAATTTAGCTTAACAACTTGTTCGTTAGATTTATCGCCTTTCTGTATGGGATCCCTTCTGTTTCTATGGCATATCCCACTTTTCTAGTTTTTTGTGACGTAGATCCTTCTCTGCCAATTCGTAAATATGTAGGCAAATGTCACGACTGTTTTTAAGAGTGGGTTAAAAGATGATCCAGGAAACTATAGACCCATCTCATTAACTTCGCTATCAGGAAAAGTTATGGAAAATATCGTTGTCAGCTCGCTCATGAGATTTTTAGATAATAACCGTTTCCTCAGCAAGAACCAGCACGGTTTCAGAAAGTCTCGATCGTGCGAAACACAACTTGCGCTATTCGTTCACGACATCTTAAAGTCTGCCGAGAGTAGAAAGCAAGTAGACGCAATTTTCCTCGATTTTAAGAAGGCTTTCGACAGGGTCCCCCACTATAAGTTAGTTTACAAATTAAAATTAGCGGGAATTAATAAAGAAGTAATTGACTGGGTTAAGGACTTTCTTTACGAACGGGAACAACAAGTAGTACTTCATGGCGTTATTTCGAACAGAGTCAAAATTACCTCAGGCGTACCTCAAGGGAAGCGTAATTGGTCCTCTTCTATATCTGATATATATTAATGACTTGAGTGAAGAGTAGATAGCAATGTTAGGATATTCGCGGATGACTCGGTCATATATAGAGAAATATCTAACGATGACGATCGTATTTCTCCATCTAATGATTTAATAACAATTCAAAAGTGGTGCGAAAAATGGGAACTAGATCTCAATGTGAGTAAATGCTCCGTAGTTAATTTCTTCGAAAAGAAAGAATTGCGTCATAATTACCCATACTTAATAAATGGATTAGTCATAAATGCAGCAGAATCAGTTGAGTATCTTGGGGTAACTCTTACCAATAATTTAAATTGGAGCACTCACATTCGTAAAATCTGCGGTAAAGCTAGTAAAAAGCTCGGCTTCATAAAGTGTATTGTCGGTAGATGCGATGAGAAAGTTAGAGAGCGATGTTATTTCTCCTTGGTCAGGCCCCATCTCGAATACGCGGCAAGTATATGGGACCCAGCGGATGAAACGGGTACCCGCGAACTTGAGAAAATTCAACGCAAAGCGATACGTTTCGTTAAAAAATGCTACGAGAAAAAGGTAAGCGTCACGAAGATGCTCTCAGATGCAGGTTGGGCGTCATTGAAAGAAAGGCGGTTAGAAGCTAGACTCCTTAATAAATTTAGAGAATGCACGTTTTCCCATGACGTAGTTGATATTATGCGACCCCCCTGTTACTTCGGCCGATCCGACAATGAGAGCAAAATAAGATAAATAGACGCTAGAACAAGTCGATTTAAGAACTCATTCTTTCCGCGAACAATACGCGATAGTAATAGGCTAAAAAAGTAGCTTAATCGATTGGTGTTTACACCCCCTGCCACACGCCGAAAGGCGGCTTGCAGGGTATTCATGTAGATGTAAATATCTGAATACTTTACGAATAAAAATACTGTTAGGTCTAATAGACATAATTCAATATTATCAAAGAGACGTGTCAAAGGGGGTGGCGAAGTCTAGTCTTTCAATAAAATTTGGCACAAATTCATCGTAGTGTATATCCGCTATAATGTGTTTCCTCTGTATTAGAATGGTCTCCTTACATATAGTACGTTTACATTTCAGTCGAAGTTTTCATCCTATCGATCTGTTAAGATAACACCTCGGAAGTATCTTCTTTTGAAAGAGAAAGTAGAGACTACCATCAAGACAGCAAATCTTCTGTGAGGGATCTTGTAGAGAACTCTAAGGTTGAAAAACCTTAAATCGCAGAAATATTAAAAAATAAAAACAAACTTATGAGATTTGATAGTGAACTGTCAGAACCCCGTTTTTCAGGTCGGTCAAGGTGCTGTTATTGATAGACCAGTTTTTGAGAGGCTTAGATGAATATGGTCTCGAAAACCTCGGGCCCTATGAAAAAACCTTAGAAATCGCCTAGGATGTCTGTGCAATTAAAACATCCAACGGATGGTTCAGAACACGTCATTGAATAATATAGTATTCAAAGCTATTTGTGGTGAATCGGCATCGGTGAGTGAAGATTACAGTTACTGAATGGGGATCAAAAATTGGAGGAAGGATATGTTCCTGAAAACGCGTTTAACGCTGATGAAACAGGGTTGTTTCATCGTGCCCTTCCAGAAAAAAACCTTATCCATTAACGGAAAAAATTGTGCTGCAGGAAAAGTTGCCAAAGAACGTTTGACGGTTCTTCTTTGCACCAATATGAATGGAGAAAAATGGCAGCCTCTAGTCATTGGAAAAGCTGCCAAGCCAAGGTGCTTCAAAGGAGTTAATATGGATGCTCTTCCAATCTCATGGAAATTTAATTCAAAATCGTGGATGACAACTGATATCAAACTCTTAACCTGCTCTCTGAGGTGTTCTCAACGCCCTTTGATCCATCGGCCAACCAGAAGCCGGCGATTTCGCAGAGCAATGGAGTAGAGCGAAGGCTGTCTTAACCTTATTTTCATTTATTTGTGTTTCTTGTTTCGGCTATTTCTTTCAGTGGTTAATTTCTCACAGATAGCACTTTATTTTTAGATTCATTAATACTCTTCTTTGATTTAGGAGCGAATTCCCTCATTTACTTTCCATTCTTAATGCGCCCTACCTATACTTAAATCGCGTTTGCTCTCTCATTTTTAATTAAACTTTCTCGCATTTATCTGTCTTAGAGCACTTAGGACACCACCAAATACATTTTTCCTCTTTTTGTTTTAAAGCCTTCGAAAGTGCTTTTCTCCTTTTTTGCATGCGCAAGGAAACCCTTGCGTCTCAGGTACCAGCAGAGCCCATACGTGGAGCCCATAAGAGCCCTCGTACACAACGGTTTCGAAGGAAAATAATTCCTCGTGGGCTCAGCTTAGTTAACAGGAGAAGTGCCTTTCAAACTAGCGATTGCACGTCCATTTACTGCAAAGGACGGTTCCGAATTCGCAGTGGCGCCTTATGGACGCTACACAGCCTAGTTTCCTGGTTTCTTTTGACCTTTTCACCACATCCTTCGCCTATATAAAGTATTTTTCTATTATTCACTGTTGCAAGTAACCAGTAATCTCTCTCATCATTCCATTTTATCGCCACAATGTTCTTTGTTTGACTAGTTCCTAACTTTTCTGGTAATCCAATGAGTATTTTTACTCCAAATTTGTTATTTCGATGGTATGTACATATTGCCTGAATACCAAACGCCTTTTTACTAAAAACGATGATTTATCAAATATGAAATAATTGCAAGTTTTAAATCAATCTCTGAATCTTCCTGACTCTTATTCCTCCTTTTATTTCGAGAAACTTTCATGAGTAAAATCTTTAGAAGGAAACACAGGAGAAAAATCATCCAAGAACTCAGAAAAATAGAGCGA
This sequence comes from Pachydiplax longipennis, assembly GCA_036926295.1. Taxonomy (NCBI): domain Eukaryota; kingdom Metazoa; phylum Arthropoda; class Insecta; order Odonata; family Libellulidae; genus Pachydiplax; species Pachydiplax longipennis. Next base: position 871,694 of record JAVFKF010000065.1, read on the forward strand.
AATCGATATGATCAGGTTTTACTATGTGGAAGGCTTTAGCATGATAGTAAGAAATTATTTAATTTTTTTATACAGTTTGTTACTGGGTTAAAATATCACAGAAACTGTATGGAAATTCAGACAGTGTGTTCTTTTGTAACAGAAAATAGAATTCGAATGAAAAGAAAGAAAAGAGAAAATATCGTGAATATCAGGGATTGAATCATTCCCGAGGAAAACTCTCCTATCGCCGATACGCTGGTGACCGTCGGTCAATTCCTTGAAAGGATCACTCGATTACCCAAAGTCTCTATCCTCAGCTGGTAAATGCTTCATGAAAAGAAAGTTTAGAGTGAGGGGTATCCCAGCAGGTATTGGAGAGTTTGTCGTGGGAAGTAAGAGGGAAGTCCCGGGCCTTATAGGGCGAAGAGAGTACAATGAAGAATGGGACATCAGTTTTACTTTGTTTTGGTGTATCCCAGAAGCCTGGTAATCAGCGAGTCGACCGACGGTCACCAACACATCCATGATTGGAGAGTTTTTCGAACCACCTATTCATTAACAACAGAGTTCGATTTTATTTCTTTCAAGAAAAAGACTCAGTTTTTGGTGAGCGAGCCTACAATTATTTGATTATAGCCTCGAGCTTATAGCTCGCGCTCGCCTCCTTTTCTTCACAAGATGAACGATTTATCTCCTTCACATTGAAAAGTGATATTTTCTGTTTTCGCTCCGCATGTTTTGAGTATCATTCACCTCATCTCTGCTATGAAAGAGAGTCCCAAGCGTTCTTCAATAACAACGAAAATTTCGTCAGCGTTATTCGAGTAACAAAGACGAATAAGTAAATTAACCATAGATCTTTAATTATCTGTCCAATAAATTTGACTAAACCTGAATAAAATGCATTGCGATACAGTAAATGGCTCTAGCAAAATTAACAAAGACCCACTTAAAGTCCGTCTAAGCAGACATGTTGACATGGGGTGGAATCGCACTTAATCGCACCTCCAGCTGGAGTGCACCATCAGCGAAAATAAGCTGTAACTTCGTCAATTTAGGACCTATTTACATCGGATAAAAGCCTTGCATAGCTAAAGATTTATACTATATTTTAAAGCAATACAAAATTTTCAGCGTGGCCAATTCCTTCACAAGAATGTAAATCTTTCCCTGAACGGCAAACCTTTAAAAATTCGCATACAGCAATCTGCAGATTCGAAGCAGAAGGTATAGTACATACATACATACAGTCGCAGCAGTGGAAAACTTTTGAGTTACTTTTAATTTCAGTGATGACTAATTTTGACATCTATACCGAAATTTCTGATTCCTTCTACGAGGGTACAACACCATCATTGTGGCTATTTGCTTCCTATACGTAAAGAAACACCTAAAATATGAGTAGCGAACAGCGAGGAACCAACTTCTCAAGGAGCGAATCCATACACGGGTCGCGAATTTCACGAAATTTTCTCATTTCCCAGTCTGCGTCGCGCATGTTACATAACATTTAATTTTAAATATACACTAACTGAAAAGCCCGTTGATTCTCAACGGGGAATTAAAAGTTTTAATGTACCACATTGAAACTTTTAATTCCCACATTGAAACTTTTAAATTGTCTCTAGGATGTACGTAGTTATGTCATATCATTTTTAAATTTTGATGATTAATATACCCTCTCGATGAATTCCTCTATTCACATAGAGAACTTCGTCCCTTGAATATTTTATCTTATTTCACATATATATTTTTGGTCTGTGATGTAGGAGGTAAAGCTTTCCAATCGTTACTCTGGACTTCAATTTGATGTCTTTTTAAGTGGAATTAGAAACAGGCCTTCTATCAGTTATTTAATAAAGTTGATAAATTAATGAGTAGATATCTGAAAATAATGTTCAAATATCTTTTAAAAATGCAATTAATAAACAAATTTACTCAATTAGTTTTCACTAAAATATTTTAAAGTTACTCCGAATGTATCATTAAATTTTTAAAATGTTTTATATTTCAGTTTTGATGCGATATTTGTCTGAAAAATTAGATTCGCAAAATTAATATTTGAAACATTTCTAATGCAAGTGCCCCTTAACTCTCAACCGAATCGACAATAACGATGAGTCTTGATTAAATATATTTCTTATGAAACTTCAATCAAGCTTGTACGATTATACTTTTAAATAATAATTTTCTATAGAAATGTAGCCTGAAAACTATTACAATGTACTCCATTTGCTTTTATTATGTTAGATTACTCTTTCGCCCACTTGGGATCGAAACGGTGACCAATATTATAAATGAAACAAGGTATTCATTCTAAGAGGATGGCTTTTCACTATATGCATGTTTTAAGGTTTACTAATTCTGTACTCGAGTTTGACGTGAAAATAAACCCACACTCACACACAAATCAGAATAGCTGAAGTATATTCTGAATGTTAAGTAAACGTAGATAATAACCATAAAATTTTGCATTGCTTTACTCATACGAAAACAATAAATAGCTAAGTTACAAAAGAGACGTGGAGTTACGTATTTACTCGATATACTACTACGATATGTGGCATAAACCAATTAGAAAGGTGAAGCATGGTACTTACACCCCTACCACACGCCGAAAGACCACTCATAGGATACAAATTATGTTGTAGATTTATCCAACTCCCGTTAGTTAAATTATATCTAAATAGCGTACACAAATTCGAGCTAATTAAAAGAAACTACTAATTGGTCTTTCTCTGCAATCCCCTGTAAATCGATCCTGCAATTTATTCGTAACTGCAGATATTAAAATTTCAGATTGGCATGGCTCCTCTTAACGTATTTTCTTTCTTTTAGTGCTAGTTTCAATTTTTTACGGCTATCATTTCTAATTTAATTTTGCAAAGGAAATGTAATCTGCAACCGATAAAAGTGAGATTTGCGTGCATTTATTACGAGAACGGTTTTATTGTCTGGGTTCGAACTGGGGACCTTTAGGTAAATAAATAGTAGCCTATTATCTGCTCAGGGAGTATATATAACACACCTGTTACTTTATTTTAATTGCCGCATATATTAGATTGAGGAAAGATAGAATTAAGTAAAGTAAATATGCTCGACATAAATGAATTAAACTTTCTGTCCCAAGAATTTTTATTGCAAATTTTGAACGTCTTCCAACAAAACTTTTCAAAACTATGGAATTCTAGGCTGAAAACAGTCACTACTATGCCGAAAACACTTCGTACGGATCATTTTTGCAGTACTTAACGGGGACGAGATTGTACGGAGTACTATCGCTTTGATTGTTCTGAAAACTTATCACGGTGTACAGATATTGTTGAGGTGTCGTGTACAAGCATCCTTTTGAGGAAATTTATCAAAATAACAACAATATTTGATTGCAAAAAGGCTGCGGCAAATCAAAAAATTGTGCATGCACAGTTCGTGGGCGTGCGGCATATTTGCCGCAGCAAAAACGCTGTACTAATCCGTTGAATTTATCTGCCGGACAGCACTTTCCGCGTTGGTTGGGTGAAATGAAACCATTGCATTTGAGTATGTGACGAACAAAGAGGAAGGACCAGTTACCATCATAAATACGCATGCGGCTGCGTCGCCGCATGGGTTCTGGCCTTTACTGATAGGTAGCTCTAACGTCAAGTGGCTCCTTTGCGGAGAACGGAGGGTCACCCTCAGGGCAAGTGGTCAACGGCCATGTCGGCTACGAGTTGGTCTACGGTTGTTAGTGTCAACGACTCCTGTGCGTCTGAGGAGATTTTAAGTTCTTTCGAGGACTTGAATTCCGAGGTCGCGCTGGTGCGGGAGTCGCTCGGCATCGGGATGAAGCTGTCTATCTGCAGCATTGTATGTACCGCGGATGGACTGCGGCTATCGCGTTTGCCGGAAGATAGAGGCCCTGAACGCGTGGGAGTTCTGCAGGGACATGGGGGCCGACTTCGTAGACCTTCGGCCTAACAGCTCTGGGGTTCACTACACTGCTTCGCCTTCGCGACGGGTGGCTCGTAGGATGTATGAGCACTGTAGATATTTTTAGGGTAAAGAATAGGTCAGATAGTGGGTTTCTGGAAACGAAATATTTGTCGAAGCGAATTAGGAAAAAGATGACAAGCAAAACAGATGATAAGCGAACTTCACTGCCTAACCCACTTGAACCTGCCAGCGAAAATAAAATATCAATTGCGATAGATAATTGTAGAAGCGTTAAAAGTAAGTAAAAAGTATCCGACTTAGAACATCTAATTCTTTGTCAAAATATCGGTATTTTAATAGGCACAGAAGGGAGGTTAAATGAGGATACAAGTGATACCGAAACATTCCGTAGAAATTTTAATATTCACCGCCGAGATCACAAAGATAAAACAGAGAGCGGAGTCTCTATTCTGCTTATCTTCAGAGTAAAGCGCAGACCCCGAAAGACAGCAACATAGAAAGCGTCTGGTGTACGCCAAACAAATAAACCAAACATCAATATATGCGCGTTCTACCGGCCACCGAATTCCTCTCGACAAGTTTTACGAAATCTAAACGAAGAAATAAATCACTACACTAGCAAGAATAATCAAAGTGAAACTATCATAGGGGGTGATTTTAACCTTCCAGATATCGACTGGCAAAATCATAGCGTAAAGAAAATAGCCAAAGATACTGACTCATGCAAATATTATTAAATTCACTTCAGAAAAACTCATTGGCCCAAGCAGTAAAATCGTCTACTAGAGATGAAAACATTCTCGATCTTTTGTTAATTAACGTTCCAGAGAGATTAAAGGGTGTTTCTATTGACGAAGGGCTTGGCAGTCACAAGGGCGTACACACAGACATCTATATGAAATTTTAAAAAATTTAAGAAACCTAAACGTAAAATTTATCTATACCACAAAGCGAATTTTGAGGGCTTTAAGGAATCACTGAACACAGATTTTAAGTATTTCGAGTCACGTGTAACTAATATGCCCAACGAAGAAACCTGGAAAATTTTCGTAGAGTCAATGCATAAATAGATAGACCTTTATATACGTTCGGAATGCTCTAAAAATTATTGCGAACCTAGATGGTATAACAGCAAGGTTAGAAAGGCTCTTCGTAAACAGAGAGCACTACATGAAAAAAAGGCTTTTGCTGATAAATATCACCTTAATTGAGTTCAGCGAGATCACTATTGTTAGAGAAACACAAGAAAGCGAGATCCGACACTGAGAAGGTTATGCGTAACGCCCTCCGTAATTTCAAACAAATTTCTTGGGGATAGTCTGGAGGAGGAATAAGGCTTTCTGGTCTTATGTTAGAGAGGTACAGGGAAAGACTCAAACAGTAAGCTCACTAAGGGATAGGAATTTATATTAAAATTAAATTAAAATTTATATTATAATTAAATTAAAATTTATATTTAAGATGTTTAAACAGCGATTGGAAGAAGAAAACAAACATTCTAAACGACTTTTATCAAAGCGTGTTCACATCCGATAGTACGACAGACACCCTCCCGGATATTAATACATCCGTGTCGATGCCGAGTATATCCTTAACCGAAGATAAAATCATTAAACTCTTGCGTAAAATTAAGCCGAGTAAGTTCCCGGGTCCAGAGGTTATTCCAGCTAGAGTACTAAAGGAAATGGCAGAGAGCGTTGGCTCCGTATCTAAAATTTATTTTCCAAGTCAGTGAATTATGTCCCAATGGATTGGAAGTTAGCGAATGTCACACCTGTTTATAGGAGTGGATTAAAAGATGGAAATTATAGACCCATCTCATTAACTTCGCTATCTAGAAAGGTAAAGGAACATGTTGTCAGCTCACTCATGAATTTTTTAGATAATAACCGTTTCCTCAGTAAGAACCAGCACGGTTTCAGAAAGTCTCGATGGTGCGAAACACAACTTGCGCTATTCGTTCACGACAGCTTAAAGTCTGCCGAGAGTAGAAAGCAAGTAGACGCAATTTTCCTCGATTTCAAGGATTTCGACAGAGTACCTCACTGTAAGTTAATTTACTAATTAAAATTATCGGGAATTAATAAATAAGTAATTGACTGGGTTAAGGACTTTCTTTACGAACGTGAATAAAGAGTAGTCCTACGTAGATGGCGTCATTTCGAATAGAGTCAAAGTTAACTCAGGGCAGCATAATTGGACCTCCTCTATTCCTAATTTACATGAACGACTTGAGGGAAGAGATAAATAGCAATTTTAGGATATTTGCGAATGACTCGGTCATATATAGAGAAATATCTAACTAAGACAATCTATTTCTCTATCTAACGATTTAGTAACGATTCAAAGGTAGTGCGAAAAATGGGAACTAGAGCTGAAGGTGAATAAATGCTCCGTAGTTAATTTCTCTGAAAAGAAAGAATTGCGTCATAATTACCCATACTTAACAAATGGAATAATCATTAATGTAGTCGAAACAGCTGAATATCTTGGGATAAATATTACTAATAACTTAAATTGGAGCACTCACATCCATAAAATCTGCGGTAAAGCTAGTAAAAAGCTCGGCTTCATAAAGTGTATTGTCGGTAGATGCGATGAGAAAGTTAGAGAGCGATGTTATTTCTCCTTGGTCCATATCGAATACGCGGCAAGTACAGTGGGGGAAACAATTATCGCAACACCAATTGGCGTCAGAGAGCGGATGAAGGCCTGAACCCACCGGTGCGGCGCTGCAGCCGGATGCGTTTTTATGATGGCACCTGGTCCTTCCTCTGCGTTCGTCACGTACTCAAATTCAATGGTTTCTTATGGGGCCGACCCCACCGACGCGGAAAGTGCCGTCCGGCGGATTAGTTCAAGGGATTAGTGCAGCATTTCGCTCCGGCAAAAAGGCCGCACGGCTACGAACTCTGCATGCACAATTTTTCGATTTGCCGCAGCCCGTTTGCAATCAAATATTGTCGTTATTTAAAATCCACGATGCTTTAAAGGAGTGAGTAAAGATAAACTACCCATTACGTGGAAATCAAATAAGAAAGCTCGGATGAGTACAGAGATAACGAAAGAGTGGTTGCAATATTTCATGTAAAAAAATAAGAAAGGAAAAAAGAAACATTTAGTTATTTCTTGACAATGCTCCTTGCCATCCCGATTTAAAGTTATAAAATATTAAATTAATTTTTTTTACCGCCAAACACTATAAGTGTATTACAACCAATGGACCAAGGCATCATTAAAAATTTCAAAGTTCTATACAGACAGTTCATTTTAAAAAACATGCTATCCGAAGTTGACTAGGGGCATTCCCATACTCGTGCGGGGAAGTTGATTACTGTTCTTGACGCAATATTTTGGATTGGTCGAGCGATTAAAAACATAAAAAGTTCAACGGTGTGCAATTGTTTTGTTCTGCAACGCTGAATTGTCACCAGAGGTGGAAGATGGCTTGCAGTTATAAATTATGTTAAACGATGTAGGCGAAAGTACCGAATATGTGAGCATTGACTCTGATCTGTTGACCGTGGAACATGAGGTTAGCATAGGAGAAATTGTTAAAAATACTCTTGAAGAAGGAGATGACTGTAATAGTGAAAGTGATAACAGTGAGTCTGAGACCATGGTGGATGAGATGGCTGTGCTATCGTTTGTCGCTGCTTTCCACCAAATTGAATTGTTAAAAAAATTTTGCATTTTAAAAGACAACAGCGAAGCATTAAGTAGCCTTATTGATGTACAGATAAATTTCAAAAAAGAATTTGTTGTAAATAGAAATAAGCAAACTAAAATAAATGATTTCTTCACATCTAAGTGAGCTATATAATTGTATGTATATTAGGGCGTACCGAAAAACAAAAATTTTTAGTAGCGGGAACGTAATAGGTTGGAAAAGTTGCCTTTTAGGCTCAATAAGAAATGTGCAAAATATGGGCTCTAACAAAGTTCGTCTTGGGCCTTACCAAAGAGCTCGAAAATTCGAAATTTTAGTGAAAATTGCGTTTTTTTAGGTAAGTTAAATTTTTGACGGAGATTACATACATTTGATTAAATGGCTGTTTTAATTCGTTTTGATCGAGGAACAATAAAAATAAACCATTAAAACCGAATATGACGAGATATCATACTTTTAAAATTTTTGGAAACACCATGAAAAGAGGCAGCTTCTCGCTGGTTCAGCTGCATTGAGCTACCCAGGACTCGTCATGAGGTAGAGCCAGCTAATCGAGTCCCACCCGCCTAAACACCCGAGGAAGCATACCAGACAACTAGTTGATTTCTTTGAAGGCTGATTTTGATCCAGTTTTTGGTATTCGCGAGAGGATCATCTCTCCTATGAACCCGTTTCTTGCATCGTGGCCGTAGACTAAACGTGAGGCCTCTGTGACTTCTTTTACGTTTCGTTCGACTGCTTGAGAATCATTTGGGAGGGCAAATAATGTAGTAATCTGCTTTATAGGTTCCTTTGCATTACCTTTAATGTTTTGAAGATCCTCGGGAGAAAGACTGACACTAAGTGGTGACTTGGTGACAGTGACTTTACCCCAATCTATCAATTCTTCATAAGAAGGCACTTCGAACTTCTGTTGTGGGATGATGAACTGGCAAACCTACTCCGTTTGATGGTTAATTCAACATAACACCTTATACGCTCATCTATAAAGCGTTTTTAAACATAAAAATATTATTGCGGTACAGATCATGGTACTCCACTTCGAAGTTATCACATTATTCATCTCGATAATTTATCATACACACTCATAAGCGATCGTGACAACAAAAACGATATCTGGGCGAGCATAAAAGACATTATGTTTAATTTCATCTTCAACAAGTTTTCATGTTTGCAAAGGAAGGTATGGTGTATCAGCTATGGAGTTTTACGGCTTTTTCACTGTGTGATTTCTCTTAATGACATACCGTATAGGAATGTAGACATGCATGATAAACTTCGGGTTATGATTGCTATGTTTACAGATGAGCAACCTAAAATAAGAACACAGGTAGGACATAGATTCATCAACACAGGAAACCATCAAACGGAGTTGATTTGTCAGTTCATCATCCCGCAACAGAAGTTCGAAGTGCCTTCTTATGAAGAATTGATAGATTGGGGTAAAGTCACTGTCACCAAGTCACCACTTACTGTCAGTCTTTCTCCCGAGGATCTTCAAAACATTAAAGGTAATGCAAAGGAACCTATAAAGCAGATTACTACATTATTTGCCCTCCCAAATGATTCTCAAGCAGTCGAACGAAACGTAAAAGAAGTCACAGAGGCCTCACGTTTAGTCTACGGCCACGATGCAAGAAACGGGTTCATAGGAGAGATGATCCTCTCGCGAATACCAAAAACTGGAACAAAATCAGCCTTCAAAGACATCAACTAGTTGTCTGGTATGCTTCCACGGGTGTGTAGGCGGGCGGGACTCGATTAGCAGGCTCTACCTCATGATGAGTACTGGGCAGCTCACTGCAGCCTAACCAGCGATGAGCTGCCTCTTTCCATGGTGTTTCCAAACATTTTAAAAGTACGATATCTCGTCATATTCGGTTTTAATGGCTTAATTTAATTGTTCCTCGATCAAAACGAATAAAAACAGCCATTTAATCAATTGTATGTATGCTCCGTCAATAATTTAACCTTCCCTTAAAAAACGCAATTTTCACTAAAATTTCGAATTTTTGAGCTCTTTGGTCAGGCCCAAGACGAACTTTGTTAGAGCCCATCTTTTGCACATTTCTTATTGAGCCTAAAAGGCAACTTTTCCAACCTATTACGTTCCCGCTGCTAAAAATTTTTGTTTTTCGGTACGCCCTAATATACAGTCAGCAATAATCAGTTGAAAGCTTGTTGTCCTGCTGGCGTAGAATGAGAGAAAATGTTACTAATTTGGGAGAGGGAAGCAAGAGGGGGAAGTATCTGCGGTGTGAGTCTCACTTTCATAAGACCATACATTATGATACATTGTAAAAGTGCAAAGTAAAGTATTGCAAATGTAGCAAACCCATTGCCCCGCATTATTTGAATGTCTCTCACACAAATATTTTAGTCAATCATGGTATTTTAACTCATTCACAAAACTTAGATTTTAAAATACTACTCTTACGTCTACTACTACACATACTATTAAATTGGTTGAGCATATTTTTGTACTACGGGCATAGCGAAAGAGAATGGAGACTTGGGCTTTCGTTACGCTTGTATTCCATAGAGGTGAGTTTTCTTGAATCGCAGGTATGAAATCCTATTCTTTACTCCAAGGTATAAATAATTATAGAATATTATCTATTCTGTGAGTAAAATATAAACACTAAAAATCATTTGATACCAGGTTTAGGTATATAGAAAATTTGCAACACGAAAGTTTCACCAAAATTAATTTGAATTGAACGACCTAATTGTTTTGATCGGTATGGGGTATGACTCATAATTAGAACCTTACATTTTTTCTATGAATACTCCAAAATCTAATCATGATACTACAAATCGAATATTCTACTATGGTCGATCTTAAATTTAAATGACCGAGAAGTAATACGATGCAACGTTATTCAAACATACCAAGCGATACTCCTGTGACCCAAACATTAAAAATCAGGCAATTCTCATGTTTCTGTAGTTGACGTTCTGCTCCCAAAAGATGTAAAGTAGCCGGTTTATTAAACTGTTATAGTTGCGTGCAATCTTGAGTTCTTCGTTTATGGAGTCCATATATTACTTCAGAGTACTTTTTCAGTCATTATAGGACCAAGTATTAAAATCACTTTCTCATTTTTGAAATTGTTTACACTCGTCACTAAGTAAACAAATTTAATCTGTATATAGCAACCCGGGCATTTTTCGTCCAGGACGCAACGCGATGATTAATATATTAGTTCAGTTTGTTAAACAAATGGTGGATTTTTCATTTGTCTGACTATTTTTAGCAGGAACCTGGCAACTTCAAACGGTCATTTCTTTATATTTATTTGTGGAGTATTAAGGGAGAAAAGTCCCGATCATCAAAAAAGCATGTTTTAAAATAATATATAGAGGATTAAAATACTACTTTGCCTGAATATTTTTAAGGTTGATTCTTTACATTCATGCAAAGAAACGAATATTTGATTTTTTCAAGTTGAGAAAGGTATGTAACCCCTTAAATAACTTTCTTAAGCAATTTTACTCCATTTCACTACTGTCCTTAGAATGAAAAAGGAATTTGCGTTCGAATTACTTAGGATTTTCAGCCATATATAGCGATTGCATATCATTTGATTGCATCAGCGATTTCATATTTTTATTTAACAATCACTGAAAAATTCGTCGTGCAGTCCAATTTATACGTCGCCTAAAAGTTTTTGGTTTCTCACGTGAGGAAGAACTTGTCTCGAATGAAATCGAGATAAATGTTGTAATTTACATTTGCAGTTTGTTTTGATGCGATATCTTGAACAGAACTTAAGTTTTTGACTTTAATATCAAAGAGTGTATTCCGCTTCGCGCTGCGAATCGCCGTGGCTTCGCAACCTATAATGCAAAATAGTACATGCAAGATATGGTGTTCATTATTTTTCTGGTACTTACCAATAAGTTATGTTATGTATAGGTGCTTAAAAAGTATTGAAGTATTGTTTGAAAATTATTCAAATTTATTTTTGGAAATCTGGTGAAACTGCCAAAATTGCATACTTTTGATTGCTTAAAATTAACTAAATTCTCAGATTATCGTAAGAAGGTAAAAATCTTTTCAAAACAAAATTTGGTTAATATATGTTGATTAGTTTTTGTTTTACCGAGGGAATTACACCACCTGGGGTCACATTCAACTCACGAGACTAATTCAGGGTTAATTACGTCTACGTATTACGTAAAGATCAGTTAGGAAGGGATATCTTTTTATGAAAAGTTGATTTGTATGTAATTATCAGTTGGTATGCATGATCTGATTTTGTTCTTAACATGGTACATACAAATGAATTACTTAATATAAGGGCACTTAAAAACCATGATCTCTTAATTATATAATTATTTACATTTATTTCGTAAATTTGGTTACACTACTAAAATTTAATGCATTTTTATCGGTTAAATCAACAAACTTGTCATATTTAGTTTGTCATATCACGGTATAGCAAAACTCTGGTGATATATTAACTCCCAAATATTATTTTTCATTTTGCACCTGATATTTACTGCTGAATTACTTTGTAGATCGCCGCTAAAAATAAATAATAGGCTTATTATATAATTATTTAAATTAATTTTGTAAGAAAGGTCATATTGAGCCCACAAGACTAATTAAGGGGTTTCTTCTTTCTATGGTATTAGATAATTAAAACCCTTGCGAAGAACGAGTAATTTCATAGTTCTAAACGTATTTAAAATATGCCCGCGGCGAGCTGGCGGCGGCGAGTTGACCCATTCCCGAAACAGGTACCCGTAGACTCGAAGTTCAGCGCAACGTGATACGTTTTGTTAAAAAATGCAACGATAAAATAGCAAAAGTTGCGAAGATGCTCTCATAAGCATGTTGGGAATCATTGAAAGAAAGGAGATTAGAAGCTAGATTGAGATTGCTTAACAAATTAAGAGAAAGCACGTTTACAAAGAACATAATTGATATTATGCGACCCCCCCATTACTTCGGCCGATCCGATAATGAGAACAAAATAAGAGAAATAGACGCAACAAGTCGTTTTAAGGACTCATTATTTCCGCGAACAATACGCGATAATGAAAAGCTAAAAAAGTAAACGCCCAAACATTTTAATTTTATTTTTTATATAGCTCAATCGTTCGGTGTTTATTCCCCCTGCCACACGCCGAAAGGCGGCTTGTAGGGTATTTATGTAGATGTAGATATCATGATTGAGTGGTTGGAGAGTTTAGAAATGAAGAGAAAAGATGAACAGAAAAATGAAAATTCAGAGGAAAAAATACTGTTATATTTGGATAATGCGACTTCCCACCCTCTCCTAGAGTTAGATAATGTAAATTGATCTTCTTTCCTCCGAGCATAACATCGCAGCCTTTTGATCAAGGCGTTATATGGAAAAATGAAATATCGCCAATTAGTGCTAAATCACTTGATCGCTAACTTAGAAAAACATTCATCTACCCAAGGAGATCATGTGGATCAAGAACACTTGGAAGGCCTTACAACAGTTAACAGGAAAGCAGGTAGTGAAGAAGTGGATGAACCCGGTGAACTCATAAAATTGTCTAACATGGAAGCTTGCGAATACTAAAATATACACGAAAAATTAAATACAGAAGAGAGCAGTTTGGAAGTAAAAGATATGCTAAAATGTTTCCTAGAAACTAATGACCCAAACGAAATTAAAGTGCCAGATGATACTGATAATCAAGAAATAATAGAACGTGAGTAAACGATCATTTGTTTAATTTGTAATTCCATACTTAACTACAATGTGTTTCTTTACATTTCAGTTGACGACAGCATTAACACTTATGGCCCAGATAATCTTAAAAAATTAAAAGATTTTTTATGGCAAGAAGCAGGACATCAAAGGATGTAATATCATATGTGATGAAGGATTTAATACTCTCTCGGTGAATGTTGCTGGGGAAGTTTTCACAGGTTAACAACCGGGTCAGGTCTTCGGTAAGCACCGACGTAAAGACCGATACCTGAATGCAAACAGCCACCACCATCCGGCTCAACGTAAAGGAGTGCTCTCAACCCTAATACATCGTGCCCATAGCATGTCAGATCAGGAAAATCTCCCAAAAGAAATAGATCATCTTAAAAAGACCTTACGACAAAACGGGCACAGCACCAGAGACATCAACGGGGCCCTGAAAAGGGCCGTTTCCGAGCCCAAGGACACTGAAGAAGACAAACCAATAGCCACGGCCTGCCTGCCATATGTATCCACTGTATCCGGAAAAATCGGCAGAATTCTGGCTAAACACAAGATCAGGACGGCCCACAGACCTTTTAAAAAAGTAATTTACTATACTTGGCAACCCAAAAGATAACCTTGGCCTTAAAACACCCGGTGTCTATAGTATACCATGCGAATGTGGACTCTCATACATCGGAGAGACTAGCCGGACAATAGAGGCTAAAAGAACACGAGAGGTGCATAAGGCTCAAACAACCCGATAAGTCGGCCGTAGCGGAGCATGTGCTGAATGAACGTCATGACGTGGATCTCTCCAAGACAAAAATGCTATGTAGAGGAAATGGTTTCTGGGACCGCATCTACAAGGAGGCAATAGAAATCCGCCTCCAGGAAAAGAAAATAAACAGGGACGAAGGAATATTCAAGAACTGTAACCCGACACTGCGAAAAATGCGGATTGGCAGATCGACCAATCAGAGAAGAGAATGCTCCGACCAATCAGACGACGAGCCAGAAAGGTATATATACCCGGCGACGACGAAAAATCGACATCGCCCGCTGAGGGAACCATTTGGTGTTGGTGTACTACTGGATGGTGTTTGTGTACTACTGGCAGCGGGATCGCCTTCAGTCTATACAGTGCGATCTCTTCTATCAAAATTAGCCCTGCAAAGGGCCGTTTCGCCCGTTTTACCGCTAAGGTGACGCCGACCTTGTGAAAGTGATTCTTTCGTTTGTGCTACTCGCTCATCAACGTTCGAGGGGTTAGCCCCTTCCATCATGTCCGACATAGACGACGACATGGATTCCAACAGCCAATCATCGGAGGAGGACCCTCTGGAGCGTCAACATGAAGCCCTTGAGACCGCCAAAGATATCATCACCAGAACTTTGGAAAACATCCCAGCGGACCAGCGCGACGCCATGATACAGCAGCACGGCCTCAACGTATTTGGACCACAAGTAAGTCAAACTGGCATCTCTTCTTTCTCATCTCCAACCATCCTTACTTCTCAACCAGAACCCGACTTCCAACCCGTCCGATCCAAACGTAAATTATCCTCTTCCCCTCCTACCATCATTCCTACCCCAATTCCAACCAGAAACTCTTATGAAATATTATCATCTCTGCCATCCACCTCTACTATGACTTCTGCTACCTCAACTACTACCTCTCGTCCCTCACCACCTGCTCCGACCACTCCCGCAACCTCTGCTGACCATACCTCAAAACCTCCATTCCCTCTATTAAAGTTAAGATGTTCAACGACTGGCAAAAACTAATTCCTAAGCTTAAAGACCGTATGCACCTGTAATCCCGTTTGTTATCTTTCCGGCTCTAATATTATATTGATCAAATGCGCTAATGTAAAGGATTATTTTGCTACCATCCAACTCCTTAAGTCCACTAACGTCCAATACTTTACCTACCAAATCCCTTCCCAACGTAACTTTGATTTTGTAATCAAACATGTGCCCATCAATGTAGACATCGACTCTCTTAAAGCCGAACTAACCGAAATGGGATTTGATATTGTTAGTGTTATGCCTATGTTTACCTTTAAACCCTCTCCTTCTTCAACACCAGCTGATGCTACTACTGCTCCTGTGAAACGTCAAATTCCTGTATTCAAAGTAACTATTACCCCCATGAATGACATAGAAAAGTTTAAAGAGATCAAATGTCTAGCAGGTATGCTTGTCGAAATTAAGGAGTATAAAAGACCTATTGAGCCAATCCAATGTTTTAATTGCTTTCAATTCGGCCATACCAAAAACTACTGCAACCTCATTTCCAAATGCTCCAGATGCGGTGGACCTCATGCCCTTCCTGACTGCCCTCACCATAGCCTCACCACACCTAAATGTGCCAACTGTAATGGCGATCATACCGCTACCTACCGGGGTTGCCCTAAGTTCAGAGAACTGCGTGCTTCTATATTAGACCGAGTGAACAGCAACAGGAATGCTGCCTCTCCTACCTCTCCTGAACTCTCCTCTCAAAAAACCTTCCCTAACCTTCCCAAACCTAATGTAAACACCAATCGTCCCACCTCATATGCCTCTGCTACCCGCAATACCTCCACTCCCACCACTAACCAACCCAACAACCCCTCACCACCACCAACCTCCACTCCAACCAACCCTTCTCCCTCCTCACCTGAATCATCTCCTTTCTCCTTCCTGGGAAGTGGCTTCATTAACTTTGTAATAAACACCTGGAACAAGGTATCTGTAGCACCGACTTTGCAATCCAAAATCTTAATCTTTTTATCTGAAGTCTTCACGTTTGCCAATGGAATCTTCAAAAATTAATCTTCTCTCATGGAACTGTCGCTCCCTAAAGTGCCATCAAGCTGAACTCCTAGACTTCTGCGATGACGCAAACATTCATATTGCTTGCCTACAGGAAACACAACTTAGATCTTCACAAAAATTCTTTTCCCCCAAATTTCAAATTCTTCGCCTCGATCTCGATTCAAAACGCCCAGGTTTGGCCATCCTTGTCCGCAAGGATATTGATTTCTCCCCTCTTCCTATCCCCAACCTAAAAACAATCACGTTTTTAGGAATACAAATTAAAATTGACAACCAACCTCTTAACATCTATTGTGTCTATGGCTCCTCCCGCAAAATTTCCCCAACCGAAATTCAGATCCTCAAAACCTTCGATACCCCTTCTATTTTTATTGGCGATTGGAATTGTAAAGACCCCCTCTGGGGATCCTCCAAATCCAACCCAAATGGCCGCATCCTTAAAAATATTATTCAAAGCACTAACCTTATCATTCATTCCCCCTTTGCTGCAACCTTTAATAATACAAAATACCAAGACCTTTTAGACTTTGCCATTACCTCCAATTTTGATAATCTCTCTTCCCCCATATTTTTCCACGAGCTTCACTCAGATCATTTTCCAATTGTTTGCCACTTTGAGGGCAATACCTCACCTTCCCCTCCCAAGTTAACTTCATCCACTAATTGGAATAAATTCTCTTCCTTCATCGCCAATAAAATTCACCTTTATCCTCCTCTCCCTATCCCATGTACCAATGAAGCCATAGATACCCAAATTTTACTTTTAAATGACCTTATTAACGCTGCTAAATTAACATCAACCTCTTTCTTCACCCCCTCCTCAACATATTCACCTTCCCCAAAACATTAAGGATAACATTACTCTCCGCAACAGAATGTGGAGGCAATTTAAGCTCTATCGCCAAGACCAAGATCTGCAGCACTATAAAAGATTAGCCAATACTATCAAGGCAGAAATTCGTAAATGTTCTGAAAAAAAATGACGAAACTTTGTCTCCACACTCTCCTTCGAGGATAACTCTTTATGGCGAATCTGCAAATCACTCACTAAAAACAAATTAGCCACACAACCTTTAATCATTAATAACCAACTTAATTGCAACCCCGCAGAAAAAGCTGAATTTGCAGCTGAATTTTTAGCAGCCTCCATGTCCGACTCTTTTCCTCCTCAACCCACAGACCCTGAGATTATTAACTTTAACCTTAATCTTAAAAATTTAATTCCTGACTCCCCTCCCCTCACCACAAATTATCAACTAGTTTACGAAATTCTCTCCTCCCTTAATACTAAAAAAGCACCTGGTCCCGATGCCTTCAGCAATAAAATTTTAAAATTATTAGCCAATAGTAAATTCTTTGTCTCCCTATTAGTTAATCTATTTAATGCATGCCTTACTAACCACTACTTTCCCTCTTCTTGGAAACTCGGCACTGTGGTCATCTTACCAAAGCCTCAAAAAGACCCCCTCTCAATTGCTAATTACAGACCCATAACACTTCTTTCGTCACTTTCTAAAGTGTTCGAAAAGGTCATCCTGGGCTTCTTTCTACACACATCACATCACATGATATTATCCTGCCCGAGCAGATGGGCTTTAGGGAGCATCACTCTACGACCCACCAACTACTACGACTTGTAGAGAATATAACTAAAGGATTCCATTTCCAAAAAGCCACTTCCCAGGTAGCATTCCTTGACCTGGAGAAAGCCTTCGATAAAACTTGGCACCCCGGTATTACCTTTAAATTATCAAACCTCTCCTTCCCTCTCCCTATCCTAAAGATTATCCAATCCTTCCTCTCCCACCGCCGCATCCAAGTAAAAAATCGACAACTCCTTCTCTTCTATCAAAATAATCACAGCTGGGGTACCCCAAGGGAGCATACTCAGCCCCACCCTTTTTAACCTGTATATAAATGATGTCCCCACTAGTCCCAAAATCACCAGATACATCTATGCAGATGATCTCACTATTTCATCTCAAAGCATCTCCCCCAATTTAGCCTCAATAAGAATAAATAATTATCTAAATACCCTTAATCAATGGCTCAAAAAATGGCACCTTAAAGTCAACCCACAGAAATGTCAACACATGACTTTTAAAATTAACAAAAAGAAAATTTCTACCCAACCCCTCCTACTTAATAACGAAATTATTCCCCTCGTCCCTGAAACAAAATTCTTAGGCATAATTATTAACAACAAATTATCTTGGACTGAGCAAATTGACCAGTCAATAAGAAAAGCACAATTTGCTAAATTTCGGCTCAACCCATTATTATCAAAATCAAGCCCTCTCCTCCCCAACACCAAACTCCGTATCCTAAACTCCTGTATCCTTCCCTACCTAACCTACGGAGCAATTATATCCTTTAATACCACCAAAACCAATCTTTGCAAAATTGAAAAATTCTATAATAGGTGCATACGGTTAGCCACATCCACAAGTAAACTTATTTCATTATCTGAAATAAAGTCCTACCACAATCTATCCACAGTCACTAATTTAATAGCAAAAAGTATTAGTAAATTTCAGTTAAACCTTGATAACATAAATAACCCTATCTTAAATTATATTTGGAATTACAATCCAATTAAAAGAAAAGGCAAAGTAAGATTTCCTCAACCCAAAACAATTGCCACTAAATTTAAATTCATCCCTTTCAAAAAAGCCAGAAAAAAAAGAATCTTAACCTCACCTATTACCTAATATTCCTAATACCCTAAAATACCTAATCTCCTTTGTAGCAGAAAAGAAAATCCGAGATGGCAGAGTGGAAAAAATAATAAAAATAAAAAATAAAATAAAAAATAAAAACAAAAATAATTAAAAAAAAATAAAATAAATAAAAAATGTATTTTAAACAAAAGAGTTGACCAAAAAAGATTTTTTCCCTCCACCATTTTTCTACCTTTATACCCAAATTAATCCCACCTATCTTTCCCACAACGTCCTTTTTACCCATAACCGTTCCTGAATATCATTGCCAGTTTGACCGCACTAAAATTGCCAAATAGGGCAAATAGTGTATCAACGATTATTGTCCGACCTAACGAAAAATCGACATCCCTGAAGATGGCAGAAGAGGACGTCGCCGAAACGTCGGTGCTTACCGAAGACCTGACCCGGTTGTTCTTCCGCTTCCAAAACTTCCACAGCTTCATATGTGATGCCATAATTCATCACGAAAAACAAATTGTGATTTCGAAAGAGAAGAAACAAACTGAGATACTTTCATATTTTAGAAGGGATCAATTAGATTACCGAGAATAACATGTATATCCTAAATATAACATGTAAATAAAACTGTTTAGAATTATTATTTGTTCGTTTATATCTTATTTCGTGTCTTAATTTAATGCTGTGACACGTAGATTACATCAAGTATGCTAGTTTATTTGTAATTACATTGACATTGTTTAATATTTTAGGAAAAATTTCTTTCTATGATGAGAGAGTTTAGAAAACACCCCTCTTCACCTCTAGGCAACGGAAAAATACCAAGGCTCTTTAGAGGGATTTCAAATAACTTCCGTTGCTGCTCAGACCACTCTGAAATCTCTAATATCCTATTTCGCACTCTAGAAGAATCTGATTTCTAAATGTTTATTTTACTCTCATTGAGCATCTCCCAGGTAATGATAATAATGTTTAATATGTAATATTCACGTATGTAATGCTGTGCAATGTGTAGTAGTAATTAAGGGACCTCCGGAAAAGTAAGGGAAAACAGGGTGATGTATGTAGTTTGCTCCGTAGTTAATTTCTTCGAAAAGAAAGAATTGCGTCATAATAACCCATACGTAATGAATTGATTAGTCATAAATGTAGCAGAATCAGTTGAGTATCTTGGGGTAACTCTTACCAATAATTTAAATTGGAGCACTCACAATCTTAAAATCTGCGGTAAAGCTAGTAAAAAGCTCGGCTTCATAAAGCGTATTGTCGGTAGATGCGATGAGAAAGTTAGAGAACGATGTTATTTCTCCTTGGTCCATCTTGAATACGCGGCAAGTATATGGGACCCGGCGGATGAAACGGGTACCCGCGAACTTGAGAAAATTCAACGCAATGCGATACGTTTCGTTAAAAAATGCTACGAGAAAAAGGTAAGTGTCACGAAGATGCTCTCAGATACAGGTTGGGCATCATTGAAAGAAAGGCGGTTAGAAGCTAGGTTGCGACTCCTTAATAAATTTAGAGAAAGCACGTTTTCCCATGACGTAGTTGATATTATGCGACCCCCCTGTTACTTCGGCCGATCCGACAATGAGAGAAAAATAAGAGAAATAGACGCTAGAACTAGTCGATTTAAGAACTCATTCTTTCCGCGAACAATACGCGATAGTAATAGGCTAAAAAAGTAGCTCAATCGATTGGTGTTTACACCCCCTGCCACACGCCGAAAGGCGGCTTGCAGGGTATTCATGTAGATGTAGATGTATGTACGTTGGGGTTTCTACCGCTACGGTAGCCGAGAAGGCCTGTCATGAGCCCCGAAAAATCCAGAAAAATAGTCACAATTAATATAATAAATTCATTTTTTAGTTTTAATGCAAACATAACATATGTATGGAATCATTAAATGGGAATTGAATGTTTATCAAGTATGTATTTTATGTTAATTATGTTCATCACTGATACATATATACTATACGAGTAAAAGTTGCTTGCATACTGCAAGCTATCCGTTGAATACAGTATCATACCAAGTACTGCCTCAGTTCAAATTTAAAACATCGCGCCAAAGACCGCCTGGCGACGAACTAAGAACCCGATCGTGAGAGAAGACAGCAAAATAATATTATATAAGTGCCATCCTTACTTGTTCCAAAGTTTCGATTCAGTATCTTATCGGGAAGGTCCCACGCCTCTGTCACCATTCCGGGTTTTATCTTTCCAGCTTATCGGGAAGGCATTTAAAAAATCGTCCAATGCATTTCTTATGGAAGAATTTTGCATCCACCTGGCGTCGAACTCACTGTCATTTGGCTACATTTTTTCCATGAGAAGCATAGAAGACTACCTCAACTTCAACCTCCGAAATTTTGGTTCCTCTATCTTAACGATAAGTGCCTCAAAATAATTTTCAAAAATCCGCGCAATGCATTCTTATGGGAAAATTGCGATTTTTGGGAATTTCTGGCATCGAACCCATGATAACTAGCGTCTAAGTCTGCATTATTCTGGCATCTAGAGAATAGGGCCAGTACGTTGAAAAAATCTGACGTCGATGGCGCTTGTGGGACATGGTCAGAATTCGTATCCCCTATATATATCTATATATCTATATATATAGGTATATCCGGAGAGTTAGCTATATATTATACGAGTAAAAGTTGCTTGCATACTGCAAGCTAATTGGTAAAAATGTACTATAAGTTCCCCTTATGGGTAACATTTTCTAAGCTTATCCAGCAAAATTCTTAAAAATTGCTGCAATGCATTTCTTACGTGAGAATTTTTCATCCTTCTGGCATAGAACTCACGGTCAAAGGTTTCTTTCTTCCACTGGTTCTATAGAAAACTACTTCAAACGCAAACGCTGTGATTTTGAATAGTCTCCTGCATAGAGAAAGGCCTCAAAACAATTTTTAAAAAATTAGTGTAAATGACCGCCTGGCGTCGAACGCAGGACCCGTTCGTGAGAGACAATGGCATGGAAATGTTAGATAAGTGCCACTCTTACGTGATTCAAAGTTTCAATTAAGTATCTTATCGGGAAGGTCCTAAGATGAGATTCCGTTCTTCCCGCTTGAAATGCATGGTAATTCGGAATGACGCTCTAGCATCGAACCAAGGACCACTAGAGAAGCAGTGGACATCATGAAAGAATCTTCTCAAATGCCTCTGTCACCATTCCGGGTTTTATCTTTGAAGCTTATCGGGAAGGCATTTTAAAAAATCGTCCAAGATTTCAGCAATGCATTTCTTATGGAAGAATTTCGCCCCCTTCTGGCGTCGAACTCACGGTCATTTTGTAACATTTCTTCCTTTGGTCGTATAGAAGACTACCTCAACTTCAACCTCCGAGATTTTGATTACTATATCTTAACGATAAGTGCCTTAAAATAATTTTCGAAAATCCGCGCAATGCATTCTTATGGGAAAATTGCGATTTTTGGGACCTTCTGGTATCGAACCCATGACATCTAGCGTCGATGTCTGCATTATTCTGGCATCTAGAGTGTAGGGCCAGTACGTCGTAAAAATCTGACGTCGACGGCGCTCGTGGAACACGGTCAGAATTCGTATCCCCTATAAATATATATATATATATATATATATATCTTCTATTATATATAGCTAACTCTCCGGATATACCTATATATATATACGAGTAAAAGTTGCTTGCATACTGCAAGCTAATTGGTAAAAATTTACAATAAGTTCCCCTTACGGGTGTCATCAACGAAGCTTATCCAGCAAAATTTTTAAAAATTGCCGCAATGAATTTCTTACGTTAGAAATTTTCATCCATCTAGCATCGAACTCACGGTCATATGTAACCTTTCTTCCACTGGTTCTATAGAAAACTACTTCAAACGCAAACGCTGTGATTTTGAATAGTCTCCTGCATAAAGAAAGGCCTCAAGACAATTTTTAAAAAATTGCGTAAATGACCGCCTGGCGTCGAACACAGGACCCGTTCGTGAGAGACAATGGCATATGAATGTTAGAGAAGTGCTACTCTGACGTGTTTCAAAGTTTCAATTCAGTATCTTATCGGGAAGGTCCTAAAATAAGATCCGTTATTCCCGTTTGAAATGCATGGTAGAATCGGAATGACGCTCTAGCATCGAACCAAGGACCTCTAGAGAAGCAGCGGACGTCATGAAGGAATCTTTACAAACGCCTCTGTCACCATTCCGGGTTTTATCTTTCCAGTTTATCGGGAAGGCATTTTAAAAAATCGTCCCTGATATCAGCAATGCATTTCTTACGGAGGCATTTCGGATCCACCTGGCGTCGAACACACGGACATTTGGTAACATTTCTTCGTTTGGTACGATGGAAGACCATCTCATCTGTAAACACCGAGAATTTGATTGCTCTATCGCATCGAGAACGGCCTCAAAACAGATTGAAAAAATTCGCGCAAAAGACCGCCTAGCGTCGAACTCAGGACTCTTCCGTGAGAGAAGATAGCAAAATAACATTAGATAAGTGCCATCCTTACTTGTTCCAAAGTTTCGATTCAATATCTTATCGGGAAGGTCCCAAAATGAGATTCCACTTTCCCCATTTGAAATACATGTAGGAATCGGAATGACCCTCTTGCATCGAACCAAGGACCACTAGACGAACGATGATATTCATGGAAGAAAGATTTCAAACGCTTCTGTCACCATTCAGGGTTTTATCTTTCCAGCTTATCGGGAAGGCATTTAAAAAAAATTTCAAAGATTTCTGCAATGCATTTCTTATGGAAGAATTTTGCATCCACCTGGCGTCGAACTCACGGTCATTTTATAACATTTCTTCCATTCGTAATATAGACGACTACCTCAACTTCAACCTCCGAGATTTTGGTTCCTCTATCTTAACGATAAGTGCCTCAAAATAATTTTCAAAAATCCGCGCAATGCATTCTTATGGGAAAATTGCGATTTTTGGGAATTTCTGGTATCGAACCCATGATAGCTAGCGTCGATGTCTGCATTATTCTGGCATCTAGAGTGTAGGGCCAGTACGTCGAAAAAATCTGACGTCGATGGCGCTTGTGGAACATGGTCAGAATTCGTATCCCCTATAAATATTTAGGTATATATATATATATACGAGTAAAAGTTGCTTGCATACTGCAAGCTATCCGTTGAATACAGTATCATACCAAGTACTGCCTCAGTTCAAATTTAAAACTTCGCGCCAAAGACCGCCTGGCGACGAACTAAGTACCCGATCGTGAGAGAAGATAGCAAAATAATATTAGATAAGTGCCATCCTTACTTGTTCCAAAGTTTCGATTCAATATCTTATCGGGAAGGTCCCACGCCTCTGTCACCATTCCGGGTTTTATCTTTCCAGCTTATCGGAAGGCATTTAAAAAGATTTCCGCAATGCATTTCTTATGGAAGAATTTTGCATCCACCTGGCGTCGAACTCACTGTCATTTGGCTACATTTTTTCCATGAGAAGCATAGAAGACTACCTCAACTTCAACCTCCGAAATTTTGGTTACTCTATCTTACCGATAAGTGCCTCAAAATAATTTTCAAAAATCCGCGAAATGCATTTTTATGGGAAAATTGCGATTTTTGGGAATTTCTGGCATCGAACCCATGACACCTAGCGTCGATGTCTGCATTATTCTGGCATTTAGAGTGTAGGGCCAGTACGTCGAAAAAATCTGACGTCGATGGCGCTCGTGGAACATGGTCAGAATTCGTATCCCCTATAAATATATAGGTATATATATATATATATAGGTATATCCGGAGAGTTAGCTATATATAATAGATATATATAGGTACGAGTTTCCCTTACGGGTGTCATCTTCGAAGCTTATCCAGCAAAATTCTTACAAATTGCCGCAATGAATTTCTTACGTGAGAATTTTACATCCATCTGGCATCGAAGTCACGGTCTAAAGTAACCTTTCTTCCTCTGGTTCTATAGAAAACTACTTCAAACGCAAACGCTGTGATTTTGAATAGTCTCCTGCATTGAGAAAGACCTCAAATAAATTTTGAAAAATTCGCGTACATGACAACCTGGCGTCGAACGCAGGACCCGTACGTGAGAGACAATGGCATGGAAATGTTAGATAAGTGCCACTCTAACGTATTTCAAAGTTTCAATTCAGTATCCTATCGAGAAGGTCATAAAATAAGATTCCGTTATTCCCGTTTAAAATGCATAGTAGAATCGGAATGACACTCTTGCATCGAACCAAGGACCACTGTAGAAACGACGAATAACGTGAAATAATGTTCTCAAACGCCTCTGTCACCATTCCGGGTTTTATCTTTCCAGCTTATCGGGAAGGATTTAAAAAATATCATCCAAGATTTCACCAATGCATTTCTTACGGAAGCATTTCGAACCCACCTGGCGTCGAACACACGGTCATTTGCTAACATCTCTTTCTTTGATACTATGGAAGACCATCTCATCTGCAAACACCGTAATTTTGATTGTTCTATCGCAGCGAGAACGGTCTCAAAACAGATTGCAAGTATTCGTGCTAATGACCGCCTAGCGTCGAACTCAAGACCCTTCTGTGAGAGAAAATAGCGAATTAATATTAGGTAAGTGGCATTATGACTTATTCCAAAGTTTCGATTCAATATCTTATCGGGAAGGTCCTAAAATAAGATTCCGTTTTCCCCCTACGAAATGCATTGTGGAATCGGAATGACCCTCTTGCATCGAACCAAGGACCACTAGACGAACGGTAAAATTTATGATGGAATGCTTTCAAACGCCTTTCTTACCATTCCGGGTTTTATCTTTCCAGCTAACTCACGGTCATATGCAACCTTTCTTCCACTGGTTCTATAGAAAACTACTTCAAACGCAAACGCTGTGATTTTGAATAGTCTCCTGCATTGAGAAAGGCCTCAAAACAATATTTTAAAATTTGCGTAAATGACCGCCTGGCGTCGAACACAGGACCCATTTGTGAGAGACAATGGCATACGAATAATAGATAAGCGCCACTCTGACGTGTTTCAAAGTTTCAATTCAGTATCTTATCGGGAAGGTCATAAAATAAGATTCCGTTATTCCCGTTTGAAATGCATGGTAGAATCGGAATGACACTCTTGCATCGAACCAAGGACCACTGCAGAAACGGCGAATAACATGAAAGAATGTTCTCAAACGCCTCTGTCACCATTCTTGGTTTTATCTTTCCAGCTTATCGGGAAGGATTTTAAAAAAATCATCCAAGATTTCACCAATGCATTTCTTACGGAAGCATTTCGAACCCACCTGGCGTCGAACACACGGTCATTTGCTAACATTTTTTCCTTTGATACTATGGAAGACCATCTCATCTGCAAACGCCGTAATTTTGATTGCTCTATCGCATCGAGAACGGTCTCAAAACAGATTGCAAATATTCGCGCTAATGACCGCCTAGCGTCGAACTCAGGACCCTTCTGTTAGAGAAAATAGCGAATTAATATTAGGTAAGTGCCATTATGACTTATTCCAAAGTTTCGATTCAATATCTTATCGGGAAGGTCCTAAAATAAGATTCCGTTTTCCCCGTTTGAAATGCATGGTGGAATCGGAATGACCCTCTTGCATCGAACCAAGGACCACTAGACGAACTGTGAAATTCATGAAAGAATTTGTTCAAACGCCTCCGTCGCCACACGGAGTTTGATCTTTCCAGCTTATCGGGAAGGCATTGAAAAAAATTTTCAAAAATTACAGCAATGCATTTCTTATGGAAGAATTTCGGACCCACCTGGAGTCGAAGTCACGGTCATTTGGCAACATTTCTTCCATAAGAACCATAGAAGACTACCTCAGCTTCAACCTCCGAGATTTTGGTTCCTCTATCTTACCGATAAGTGCCTCAAAATAATTTTCAAAAATCCGCGCAATGCATTCTTATGGGAAAATTGCGATTTTTGGGAATTTCTGGCATCGAACCCATGACACCTAGCGTCGATGTCTGCATTATTCTGGCATTTAGAGTGTAGGGCCAGTACGTCGAAAAAATCTGACGTCGATGGCGCTCGTGGAACATGGTCAGAATTCGTATCCCCTATAAATATATAGGTATATATATATATATATATATAGGTATATCCGGAGAGTTAGCTATATATAATAGATATATATAGGTACGAGTTTCCCTTACGGGTGTCATCTTCGAAGCTTATCCAGCAAAATTCTTAAAAATTGCCGCAATGAATTTCTTACGTGAGAATTTTACATCCATCTGGCATCGAACTCACGGTCTAAAGTAACCTTTCTTCCTCTGGTTCTATAGAAAACTACTTCAAACGCAAACGCTGTGATTTTGAATAGTCTCCTGCATTGAGAAAGACCTCAAATAAATTTTGAAAAATTCGCGTACATGACAACCTGGCGTCGAACGCAGGACCCGTACGTGAGAGACAATGGCATGGAAATGTTAGATAAGTGCCACTCTAACGTATTTCAAAGTTTCAATTCAGTATCCTATCGAGAAGGTCATAAAATAAGATTCCGTTATTCCCGTTTAAAATGCATAGTAGAATCGGAATGACACTCTTGCATCGAACCAAGGACCACTGTAGAAACGACGAATAACGTGAAATAATGTTCTCAAACGCCTCTGTCACCATTCCGGGTTTTATCTTTCCAGCTTATCGGGAAGGATTTAAAAAATATCATCCAAGATTTCACCAATGCATTTCTTACGGAAGCATTTCGAACCCACCTGGCGTCGAACACACGGTCATTTGCTAACATCTCTTTCTTTGATACTATGGAAGACCATTTCATCTGCAAACACCGTAATTTTGATTGTTCTATCGCAGCGAGAACGGTCTCAAAACAGATTGCAAGTATTCGTGCTAATGACCGCCTAGCGTCGAACTCAAGACCCTTCTGTGAGAGAAAATAGCGAATTAATATTAGGTAAGTGGCATTATGACTTATTCCAAAGTTTCGATTCAATATCTTATCGGGAAGGTCCTAAAATAAGATTCCGTTTTCCCCCTATGAAATGCATTGTGGAATCGGAATGACCCTCTTGCATCGAACCAAGGACCACTAGACGAACGGTAAAATTTATGATGGAATGCTTTCAAACGCCTTTGTTACCATTCCGGGTTTTATCTTTCCAGCTAACTCACGGTCATATGCAACCTTTCTTCCACTGGTTCTATAGAAAACTACTTCAAACGCAAACGCTGTGATTTTGAATAGTCTCCTGCATTGAGAAAGGCCTCAAAACAATATTTTAAAATTTGCGTAAATGACCGCCTGGCGTCGAACACAGGACCCATTTGTGAGAGACAATGGCATACGAATAATAGATAAGCGCCACTCTGACGTGTTTCAAAGTTTCAATTCAGTATCTTATCGGGAAGGTCATAAAATAAGATTCCGTTATTCCCGTTTGAAATGCATGGTAGAATCGGAATGACACTCTTGCATCGAACCAAGGACCACTGCAGAAACGGCGAATAACATGAAAGAATGTTCTCAAACGCCTCTGTCACCATTCTTGGTTTTATCTTTCCAGCTTATCGGGAAGGATTTTAAAAAAATCATCCAAGATTTCACCAATGCATTTCTTACGGAAGCATTTCGAACCCACCTGGCGTCGAACACACGGTCATTTGCTAACATTTTTTCCTTTGATACTATGGAAGACCATCTCATCTGCAAACGCCGTAATTTTGATTGCTCTATCGCATCGAGAACGGTCTCAAAACAGATTGCAAATATTCGCGCTAATGACCGCCTAGCGTCGAACTCAGGACCCTTCTGTTAGAGAAAATAGCGAATTAATATTAGGTAAGTGCCATTATGACTTATTCCAAAGTTTCGATTCAATATCTTATCGGGAAGGTCCTAAAATAAGATTCCGTTTTCCCCGTTTGAAATGCATGGTGGAATCGGAATGACCCTCTTGCATCGAACCAAGGACCACTAGACGAACTGTGAAATTCATGAAAGAATTTGTTCAAACGCCTCCGTCGCCACACGGAGTTTGATCTTTCCAGCTTATCGGGAAGGCATTGAAAAAAATTTTCAAAAATTACAGCAATGCATTTCTTATGGAAGAATTTCGGACCCACCTGGAGTCGAAGTCACGGTCATTTGGCAACATTTCTTCCATAAGAACCATAGAAGACTACCTCAGCTTCAACCTCCGAGATTTTGGTTCCTCTATCTTACCGATAAGTGCCTCAAAATAATTTTCAAAAATCCGCGCAATGCGTTCTTATGGGAAAATTGCGATTTTTGGGAATTTCTGGCATCGAACACATGATAGCTAGCGTCGATGTCTGCATTATTCTGGCATCTAGAGTGTGGGGCCAGTACGTCGAAAAAATCTGACGTCGAGGGCGCTCGTGGAACATGGTCAGAATTCGTATCCCCTATAAATATATATATAGGTATATCCGGAGAGTTAGCTATATATAATAGATGCGAGTAAAAGTTGCTTGCATACTGCAAGCTATCCGTTGAATACAGTATCATACCAAGTACTGCCTCAGTTCAAATTTAAAACTTCGCGCCAAAGACCGCCTGGCGACGAACTAAGAACCCGATCGTGAGAGAAGACAGCAAAATAATATTAGATAAGTGCCATCCTTACTTGTTCCAAAGTTTCGATTCAATATCTTATCGGGAAGGTCCCACGCCTCTGTCACCATTCCGGGTTTTATCTTTCAAGCTTATCAATTCAAGTCAGAATTCGTATCCCCTATAAATATATAGGTATATATATATATATATATATATATATAGGTATATCCGGAGAGTTAGCTATATATAATATATATCCGGAGAGTTAGCTATATATAATATATATCCGGAGAGTTAGCTATATATAATAGATATATATATATATATATTTATAGGGGATACGAATTCTGACCATGTTCCACGAGCGCCATCGACGTCAGATTTTTTCGACGTACTGGCCCTACACTCTAGATGCCAGAATAATGCAGACTTCGACGCTAGCTATCATGGGTTCGATGCCAGAAATTCCCAAAAATCGCAATTTTCCCATAAGAATGCATTGCGCGGATTTTTGAAAATTATTTTGAGGCACTTATCGTTAAGATAGAGTAACCAAAATCTCGGAGGTTGAAGTTGAGGTAGTCTTCTATGCTTCTCATGGAAAAAATGTAGCCAAATGACAGTGAGTTCGACGCCAGGTGGATGCAAAATTCTTCCATAAGAAATGCATTGCGGAAATCTTTTTAAATGGCTTCCCGATAAGCTGGAAAGATAAGACCCGGAATGGTGACAGAGGCGTGGGACCTTCCCGATAAGATATTGAATCGAAACTTTGGAACAAGTAAGGATGGCACTTATCTAATATTATTTTGCTGTCTTCTCTCGCGATCGGGTTCTTAGTTCGTCGCCAGGCGGTCTTTGGCGCGAAGTTTTAAATTTGAACTGAGGCAGTACTTGGTATGATACTGTATTCAACGGATAGCTTGCAGTATGCAAGCAACTTTTACTCGTATATATATATATATATATATATATATATACGAGTAAAAGTTGCTTGCATACTGCAAGCTATCCGTTGAATACAGTATCATACCAAGTACTGCCTCAGTTCAAATTTAAAACTTCGCGCCAAAGACCGCCTGGCGACGAACTAAGAACCCGATCGTGAGAGAAGACAGCAAAATAATATTAGATAAGTGCCATCCTTACTTGTTCCAAAGTTTCGATTCAATATCTTATCGGGAAGGTCCCACGCCTCTGTCACCATTCCGGGTTTTATCTTTCCAGCTTATCGGGAAGGCATTTAAATATCGTCAAAGCTTTCAGCAATGCATTTCTTATGGAAGAATTTTGCATCCACCTGGCGTCGAACTCACTGTCATTTGGCTACATTTTTTCCATGAGAAGCATAGAAGACTACCTCAACTTCAACCTCCGAAATTTTGGTTCCTCTATCTTACCGATTAGTGCCTCAAAATAATTTTCAAAAATCCGCGCAATGCATTCTTATGGGAAAATTGCGATTTTTGGGACTTTCTGGCATCGAACTCATGATAGCTATCGTCGATGTCTGAATTATTCTGGCGTCTAGAGTGTAGGGCCAGTACGTCGAAAAAATCTGACGTCGATGGCGCTTGTGGAACATGGTCAGAATTCGTATCCCCTATAAATATATATATAGGTATATCCGGAGAGTTAGCTATATATAATAGATATATATATATATATATATATATATATTTATGTAGATTCAAAAAACTGCCACTAGGCTTACAGCCTACCTGCAGTTTGTGTATTAACAATAATATTTGCGTCTGATTCGCATTACCTATGACACTTCCAATATACGCTTTGAAGGAAACTTAATATAAATGCTACGTATTTATTTTATGGTAGTTAGCTTACTATACGATTACTTAGTAGGTGAGTTTTATCGGAGGAAGAATTTGAGTTAACCGAAAGAATTGGTTTATATAAAAGACAATAAATCTTTAATCATCCGTTTAATGGAGATGTATCATACCTTTTCATTGCTCAGACCTATTTTTCTTACTTCGACGATAACTCGGCGAATCTTGGCTCGATACTGCTGAATAGATTGCTATCGAAATTGGAAAACGATTAGGAATCTCAGAGAATATTGCTGATGATTTATTGAACAAGTGATTGATTTAGGCCGGGTTTGTTCCACCACAAAGGCCTGACTCAGGGACCCTACAGGGTTTAACTTGCTTGCTACCAAAACCAATACTCATGTAGCCAAGTTCAGGGACCCATAGGGTTTAACATACCAATTCAAAACATTATAATCTAGGTATTACTCATTTTTTCCAGTTATCCAAGTCCCTTCGGTAAGGGGATCATATAAACATGTTGTCGATGTTGCCAATTGATGTCAATCCACACTAAAACCAACCACACAAAACATAAGAATTGCACATCCATACCAAGTGGTCCAGAAAAAAATAATTGGTTGCTCAACCACCTTAGAAAATATTGATATTTAGTGTGTAGATACCCTTAAGTTTAGAGAGCTCAAAAGTATTTTTTTAATATTTTTAATATTTACTGTTTGGAGATGGCGGCCATTTTTGTACTTGGCCGCACGCGGTTTTTCGAGTTTGCAGTTATCTACAAATTCTTCAATTATTCAGAAATGGGTTACCCTAGGACATTCAAATAATCTGCATTGATTTCAGTACACTCTGGCCTATGAAATTAAACAATAATTGCCAAACTATCTGTATTTCTTAAACATTTTTAACACCTTAAAGTTATTGATCAAAAATGAACAAAATTCAACTTTTGACGAGAAACTTTTCAAAAAAGAACAATTTCTCAGCCTTAATATTTTTTGTTGTTACACTATATATTATAGTTCCTTTTTACAAAGTATCAATGTTGGCAAGATTACCCTTTTAAAAGTATTCATCTTTATAGTAATCGAAAAGAGGGAATCCTGTGGATTTTTGACTCATAGAATTTTTGTCAGTTGTAATTTCCAGAGGACGCTCGCCCATTCTGACTTCAATTCCACCCCAATACGAGATTCTGCGAGCCTGTCATTTCCAATGGGAGCTTCTGGGGTGATAAACTGGAAATGTATGCACCCAAAAGTATAAAGTTCTGTCAAATAGCGGGACCTAAAGCTGGTTCCGAATCCGCAGCTATGCGGTGTGGATTCTCAAAGATGGCAATGAAATCCATCATTTGACTCACCGTTTCAATGCTTGTCAAATCTAACAAAGGATAAAGCATACACAATGAAGATGAACCGTGTCGAAGGGTACGAAAGCCTTCTCAATTGAATTTGTTTGGGTCCATTGCGATCTTTGTAAAATTTACACGTTTGAAAAAGGGAAACATATTCACTCACAGAATTACTGAATCGAATAAACCAGAAATATCTTGAAATTACGTCAAATGTTTTGACTGCTCATATATGACAGTATTCGTCATGAAAGCAAACCTATCCCATGGAACATACCATAGTAGTATTTCCTCGTCGTTTATATTTTTAATGTAATAAAGCAAGTTTTTACACAGTATTGCGTCGGGTATAAGTTCCCTTTCCTTACCGCATCAATAAGGGTAGAAGTCTCCTTAAAACTGCCTGCTCAATTTCTGGCAACATTTGGTCTCCAATGTGGTTTACACGTCTAATGGGAGGCGGATTACGGCTTAGAAATCCCATTAAATTACATATTTTAAATTTCTGAGACCTATTTCTATTGAAGACGAAGGGATAAACATGTCATCCAAATAAACTAAGGCAACAGTGCCCTCGAGAGGTCCCAAAGCGGCATTTATGGCTCGCTAGGACACTGGCAGGGGCATTTGCCAGCCCAAAAGACATTCTTAGATATTTGTAATAGCCATCGGTAGTTATAAAGCCAATTTTCTCTACAGATTCCGCTTCGATGGGAATTTGATGGAAGCCAGACCCCATGTCTAAAGGTGAATACAATTTCTGGCAAGTAAATCGATTCGGTTATAGATTATTGGTAGCGGACATTTCTTTTACAGTATCTCGATTGAACGCCCTGAAATCTATGCTCATTGACAGCTCCATTCTTCTTCTTCTTGCTTAGGAGAATGGGGCTGGCAAAAGGAGAACAGCTTTCTCGTATAATTCCATTGACCAACAGACCCTTCACTATTTCTCGCATCTTTTCCCTTCTTGACAGAGCAAGACTTAGGATTGAAGGATATAATGTGGTTCTCCACCAAACAAACACAGACTACCCATAGAGACAGGATTTGCAAAACTGCCCCATTTAACAAATATTCTCCGAGAGTTGATATCAACTGTTGACGAACCGCTCCCTCAAGATGGTTAATTAAGCTTTTCGTCCATTTAGAGCTCTCGAGTTTCAAATTCATCAGAGATGAAACCCAAATCTGAGTTAATAAAATTTTTTCGGCCAACAATAGCTTCACAATTCAAATAAGAGACCTGTACTTCTGAATAATCCCATTCAACTGTACGTACTCCAAACTCTTTTACCAACGTCGTACATACGGACGTAGTCAAAGTGACCTACTCAATTCCATTAAACACATCATAAGCGAGGTCCTTGCGGCAACAAGCCAACCTTATCTGCTATGCCCTCTGAGATTAACGAGCAGTCCCGAATCTAACAAACATCTTACGGGTTTCCCTCTTATGACCGCTGAGAAAAACTCCAAAGACGTACAGAAATTACATTCTTCTAATAAAAAGAGAAGTAAAAAGAGATTAACATTTTTCGCTGACGTATATCGCTGACTTGGTCCTCATCCAACATCCGACTGGACTGTGACCTGGCTTAAAGCAAATATAACACACAGCCCGACTAGTCTCATTAGATCACGCAGACTCATTAATTGACGTTCCCTTTGAACGCGGTGAGGTGAATTTGAGGCGATTGTCGGTCAGATATTTCCTTTTATCCCCGTCTTAATCGGAGAAAGTGAATTTTGCCATGAAATGACCTGACCGATTGCAGCAGAAGCAGCGTTTCCGGTTGCTATCGTCATTCCATAAACATCTTTCACTTTGCAGAAATAATATACATATGCTATGCTACTCTTACCGCAATTTCTCCCTCAGTCCAACCGAATTCGGTAACCGGTTTACCAATCTCTGCAGTCCACTTCAAAATCAACTACCTCTGGACCGTACTTTGGGATGGAAAGGTTCGGATGGTCCAGCACGAGGATTCGCCGCCATTTTATCCCTCACACCAAACAGCACAGACAGGCTCTTCATTAATTCTTCTATATTCAATTAATGTTGTCCAAAGCACAGTTAGGATCCCACTTCTGATGTTAGCTCGAAAAGTTAAGATACACCAAATGAAACAAAGGTACCGGATTTTCGTGACCTTTACGTTAAGTAGCAGGACGTGGTTCTGCGGTAACATTGCAATCGGTGTCCCGGCCTTAGGGACACTATTTACCCCCGCGGAGCAATCCCTGACGTCACAAGAATATACCTCCGCGTGACGTCACATTACTCATCATTAGTCACAATACGTCACATTACGTCACATTACGCAGTTTATGGGCTGAAAAATGTTCTATTCTCGAATTAGTGAAGGTACGTGAAAGGCAATACGTTTTTTAAAGCATTGATGCGACAAATCGGTTTAAGTTACTCTGATGCTTCAGAATAAAGGATGTAAACGTTTAGAAGAAAGGAAGTCATAATTCTTTTATAAATTCAGAGAGAGAACGTTCGTAGAAGATGTCGCCGATATTATGCGCCGATTAATTTGTTACTTAGGCCGTTCTATTACTGAAGATCAGAGAAATATATAACAGAACAATCCGATTTGAGAATTCGTTTTCTCCGATAAGCAGAAGTAATGGATTAGGAAAGCTATGGAAGAGCCATGGTGCATATTCCCCCTGCCGATAGGCGGCTCAAATGGTTCATTTATTGTAGACTCTTTGCAATGTTCGATGATAAAAATTAATATAAGAGAGATAAGCTTATTTTCACAATTTATGCCAAAAGGTTCGATTTTAATTTGAAATATCTACAACAGAATTGCAAAGAGGCATACATGTTCATTTGTATCATTTTTCTTTCGTAAAATTTGACTAAGAAATACAAAATGAGGGGAAAAATCATTTAATAAATTTATTTACTTATCTATGGGTATTTTCCAAAAAAAACTCGCAAATATAAAATTTATCGATTTCGATTATTCAACAAACCGTACCTAAGACGACCGAACCAATTTATTGCATAAAAGTAATTTTATCTAATTTAGGAAGTTTAAAATACAAAGGAAGTTATAAGATGTCTAAAATATACTGTAAAAAACATAATTGGTCTTTTAAATTCGATCGTCTTAACTCTTACTCTCTATTCAAGTTAATCGTATGAATGATTTCAAAATGAACTCCAATTATATGTTACAATGAATTAGATAACTATGAATTTATATTTATGATATGGGTCTTATTTCTGATTAAAATCAACCATTATAGTGTTTTCAAGTACATATTAGTAATTAATAAGTTTTTCGCTCAATTAAATCAGAAATAATGGTCCTACGAGATAGAAAGAAGTATCAAAAGAAAGGAAATCGTATAGATTCTTATTTGGTAATCGTAGGATTCTTATTTCGTA
The DNA here is from genome assembly GCA_036926295.1 of Pachydiplax longipennis. Lineage (NCBI taxonomy): Eukaryota > Metazoa > Arthropoda > Insecta > Odonata > Libellulidae > Pachydiplax > Pachydiplax longipennis. The sequence continues at coordinate 907,553 of JAVFKF010000065.1, forward strand.
ATCGTAGGATTCTCATTTTGGTCGTGTAATATTGCTTGGCTTTGAAATTGCGAAAATTCGGACAAGAAAGACAAATTTGAATAATTTTGCGGTTATAAACAAAAGGTCTCCCCGGCTTGGATTCTAATAAATGGGAAATATGAAATGCCCAATTTCATCGTAAGGAGAGCATTCTTCGGACTATTAGATATTTGTTCGGAAATTTAGATACATTCATGCGATTAATGCAATCTTCTTTAATTTAGATATCTTAATATTAGACTTCGTGAATAAAATTACAAAAAAGCAACGAAATGATTTCTATGGTTACAATTTAAATAAACGCAATATTCTAGCAATACATAAACAACTGTTATCCATATCGATGTTTGTGGAATATATTTATCTACTTTACTAGGGATATAGTAGATGAAATTTGCGTTTTTTATTTACAATATATAAAATCCTACTGTTTTTAATTATCGACAAAAATTGTTGTTGAGAAGGATCAAATTTATGCAATTTAAGTTGTACATTACTGAATGCAGATTTTTACTTTTCCACAGAAGGTTTTATTTAAGAACTACTGGTTTCGGTGTATAACCATCTTCACGAACCATCTTAACCATAACCACGAAGATGGTTATACACCGAAACCGGTAGTTCTTAAATAAAACCTTCTGTGGAAAAGTAAACATCTGCATTCAGTTATGTATTTCCACCACATCTCGGCCGAGGCTATAGATTATAAGTTGTACATTTTTTACAACTTGGGCTTGTCATTTTTGACGGGGAAATTCACTAGTTTGCAGTAATTTCTGAAGGTAATAGAACACTACACAACAACGCAATTTCTGATATTCGTTATCTGAGCAATAAACTGAGATTTGAGTACGCTACAAAGACTTGGTTTTGCAATGACCATCTGTTTGAAGGAGTCATTAATGAGAATGATGGTAGTAATAAACCAAGATTAGTAACACGGCACCTAACTATCGCTTAAGGCTCTCCATAAAGTAATGAAACAGCCAATTCGACTGAATAAATACTTTAATGCAGATATTGTAATCATCTTATGACCACAAATTATGTAAAATCACGTTTATTCGATAGCATGAAGTAATCTACGAAGTACTCAGCAAGTAGGGCAGCATTTTGCGTACTTCACATTTCAAAAAGTTCGAAATGCTCGCAAATTATCTCCGTAATCTGATTCGAAAGTATAATGCTTCAAGTTATAAATTATATTTGTAGGTTCCCACGTTATGTTTTCTGGAGCAAATACCATAGCATATCGTAAAGATGAGAAGATTAGAAGTTATGTATAAATATTAATAGAAGAGAAGAATAACATCATACTAGTTGCCCCGTGCGAAAATTTCGCAGACGACATTGATACTCAATTTCCCCAACGTATTACATTATAGTAGCAAACACTAATCACTACAGACGAATACACAAATACTAAGACATACCAAAAAAATCGCACCGTCATATTCCATGACAGAGTAAGTTTCGATATACCTTCGACATCCAGTAACGAAAATCTATGAGCAAATTCAAACTTGCGTTTTCTAATCCATTACCACTTGAACCTTAACGAAGTCCCTAATATCTTAAAGAGTGTAAGAATGTAAATGTTACAGAATGTTTTAAAAATTTTCTTTTAGCACTATAATCACAAATATTACGCGTCATTGATATAACGACGTATATATAATTTATCCTATACCGAATACCACAATTCACTTAATGCATTTATTATAATTATATATTTAAAAATACAAAACATCACTACCACATTTTGGTAAACTCTGTTCTTCAAAATGCCACTTCCTTTTATGATGTGTCACTTAAGGCTTCGTGTATAACATATATAACCAAAAAAAGCAACAAATATACCTCCTGCATCCACGTTACTTATTTATTTTCTATTTTTTCTCTTCGTACACGAAATATAAAAATTACTACTCGTCTGCAGTGAAATATCATCTCATAAATTCACTGAATCAGATTTATTCAAGTACTGAAGGATATATAAACAGCAATAATTAGTTGAAAGCTTGTTGTCCTGCCGGCGTAGAATGAGAGAAAATGTTACTAATTAGGGAGAGGGAAGCAAGAGGGGGAAGTATCTGCGGTGTGAGTCTCACTTTCATAAGACCATACATTATGATACATTGTAAAAGTGCAAAGTAAAGTATAGCAAATGTAGCAAACCCATTGCCCGCATTTTTTTAATGTCTCTCACACAAAAATTTTAGTCAATCATGGTATTTTAACCCATTCACAATACTTAGATTTTAAAATACTACTCTTAAGTCTACTACTACTCATGCTATTAAATTGGTTGAGCAAATTTTTGTACTACGGGCATAGTGAAAGGGAATGGAGACTTGGGCTTTCGTTACGCTGGTATTCCATAGAGGTGAGTTTTCTTGAATCGCAGGTATGATATCCTATTATTTACTCTTAGATATGAATAAATGTTGTATATTATATATTCTGTGAGTAAAATAGAAACACTAAAAATCATTTGATAGAGTATATAGAAAATTTTCAACTGACGAAAGTTTCACCAAAATAAATTTGAATACTCGGAAAACGACCTCATTATTTTGATCGCATGACTCATAATTAAAATCTCTAATTTTTCTATGAAGACTTCAAAATCTAACTGTAATATGGTCGATCTTAAATTAAAACTACCGGGAAGTAATATGATGGAAAATTGTTGAAACATACCACACGATAAAACCGTGACGCAAACTTTCATATTCAATGTTCATGTTTCTTTGGCTGTGGTTCTGCTTCCGTAATATGCAATGTGGTTTGCTTATTAAACTGCTGTAGATGTGTACAACATCGAGGTCTTCGTTCATGGAGACTATAATATCAATAACTAACACTGCTTCAATCAATTTATGACCGAGAATGTTATCCGATTATAAAACTTGTTTACACTTGTCACTAAGTAAACAGTTTTAATCTGTATATAGCAACCCGGGCATTTTTTAGTCCAGGACGCAATGCGATGATTAAAATATTAATTCAGTTTGTCTAACAAATGGTGGATTTTTCATTCTGACTGTCTGACTGTTTTTAGCAGGAACCTGACAACTTTTCCCTTGAAACGGTCATTCATTAATATGTATTGGTGGAGTAATAAGGGAGAAAAGTCCCGATCACCAAAAAAGCATGCTTTAAAATAATATATAGAGGATTATCGGAGAAACTAAGAGCAGTACGGAATTCAATACTAAGATACTTTAGTTCAAAACATCATTTCTCTCGTTTTTATAATCAGACCAAAATTTTAATAATTTTGGAGAGAGAAATGAGGCAATAAAGCACTGGAAACAATTTTCGATATAAATATATTTCGTCTTCATTGTTGGCGAAACTCAGATTACAAAGTATTCTCTTCAATGTAAATCATATTTGATAGGGGTGCAAACGCCAAAAAATGACGCACAACAGCTCGTGAGATTTGGAAAATTTATATGAATATTGTAAGAAAGGATCATCGTAAAAAGATTGAATTTATAAAAATGATCCTTAAAAAACATATATAGTAGAAGAATGTGATGCGTAAATTATTCGCGGCAAAAAGCGTTCCTCATTTGTTCCAAAGATTCCTCATCAGTATCAGTTTCCAATTTCGACATTTTTACACCTAAAGATGACGATAACAGACCGAAATCAGTTTTTGTCAAGTAAAAAACTGTGCAATAAAGTTCTCCATTATTTCAAATTGTTGATGCTGCAAGATAAGACCGATGATTACTTATCATTGGCGCGTTAAATGACGAAAATTTTTTCATGTATTTCTTTTTTAAGGTAAATTCAAGACTTGCGTTGTAATTTTCTCTCTTCCTACAACAGATGTTATTATTATACAATATTTCGTTTCATGATTATTGAATTTCGATTGTGGCTGAATCTAGTCATGCTTTTTGTATTCTTTCTGCCTTTTGTGCTCCTTTAAAGGATATATATTCCCGATTTTGGCTTAAAGTGTTGAAGAAGATCGATAATAGAGGCCGAAATATAATCGAATCCTCTATATATTCAGTGAAGATGTTTTTCATATATTCGCGCTGTCAATTGTCAACTGCATCTAGTACAATTGCCAATTAGAGAGCTATTCCAGTTGTATGGATTTGTTTCTGACTAAATACATAATTAGACCTTTTGCCATACAATTAATATAGTACGATCGACGAAAGTAAAAATTCGGTAAAATCCAGTTAAGACGCAGGGGAGCAAGCAAAAACAGACACAGAATAGTGTTATAACCGGGTCGCGTTAAGATGGCTGATTTACATCATATTTTTTTAGAATGGCCTTCTTTCAGAAGAATGCGGGTGTCTTCATTCTGGTAATTCTACAGTGAAGCGATCTTAAACTAGAGGAGGACTCTCCATAACAGAGCAGTGCACTACGCCATTCGATATGTTTAGAAATTGAGTGATGGAAGGAAAGCGATTTTTTTAACAACGTGCTGAGAAAAAGAGATAAAGAAAAGCTCACTCAGAATTTATATCAACTTCGACAGGGGATGCTGTGCGGAATTTTATTCCTACAATATTAGTCATTCTAAAGGAGAAATTCGCAATGAACCATCCTAAAAGGCGAAGCTTTAGTGATGGTGTAAAAAATATTTTGGTCCATCGAACAGGGAGAAGGATTGGCTACAGAAAATTTGTTTCTGAGAGTTGTCATGTGCGCAAAGGACCGTGAGTCGTCTTAAACGAGTCTTACTGTATAGAAATTGGTCAGCGAAAAGAATCTGAAAGAGTAATGCTGAAAAATTATATAATGGAAAAAATATTCACCTTCATAGTTATATATAATCTGACCATTGTGTACGCTAAGGGCCCCAATAGTAAGACTTGAGGATATCGGTCCAAATTATCTTGGATTCGATTTCAGAAGGCTCTAATATTCCGATTTTTACGATATATTGAATGAATTTTCTCAATGTTTTGTAGAATTTCTTGGAATGATAGAGAATCGTTAAAGAAGGCGACACATTTGATTCAAGGGGCATTCCGTAAGTGACCCAGCATATAAATAGGAGTCTCATCATCACTACTTTAGAATTTCTCGGGTAGAATATACTTCAAAAGATTCCAAGTCTTGAGCCTCTCCGATACACTGCGTTATTCCCTCGTATTCCCCCTGCGTATTACCCTCTTATTGCCAAAAACAAGCCGCTGTGTGAAATGAGACGCTTCCCTTGTGGATTCCACACAACAGTACTCAAGCAACGAAAAGTAAGCCACCTCTAGATTAACTGAGAAGATCCTAACAGATGATCACATCACACATTCAGTCACGATAATTTACTACTGAAAAGGACACCTAAATATTTGAATACAACTAATAATTTTAATGCCTCGCCGCTAATTTCGGTTCCGTAACAACTGAGCGCTGACAACTGAGCGCTACGACAACTGAGCGCGTCTTATTCTCAGGCGTTATTAATTGAACGAATATACAGAAAATAATATCAATTTTTGACGCTGAAACAATTGAGTGGTAGCTTTGCTTACCGATTACTGATTATACTGCAAAGGAATCGAAGCTGAAAATTTTATCTCTATTCTAAAAAAACTGCTTTATGTTTCGTTAGCAAGAATACAGCTCTCTGGTTAACCAAGATTCCTGGAGATTCGGTAGATTTTCTATTAATCATAGCCACACAAAAATCTAGCAAATTGTCCGTTAGATTAGGATGAAATGAGAAATTAATCCACCTAGAATTAAATCCATATTTATCAATGAAAGTTTTAATAGTTTACCTTATTATATATATTAATCTCCTACCAATGGTAACGACGATTTCAATTCTCCTACGTATAAAGAAAATCAACTAAATCTATTTCTTATAATTTATTTAATTATATTTTAATTATCTTCTTATATATAATTATAGTCCGTCAAACGTCATGAAGACACCACGTAAATCATATGGGCCCGTGTATTTCTTACGGGAGAACGGCGCGAGCTGTTGCTAAATTTACTCAGAAGAAGAAAGTCCGCAAGAACTTACATGTAAGGCATTCAGCATATACAAAAGTTAATTCTTTATGGTATAGTGCAATTAAATCGAGGCTAAATATTGTATTAATCGAAGGAAAAATAAGAAAGTGATATTTTCGAGAAAATTGAGTGCAGATTATTATTTTTTTGAATCGATGAACTTGGGTCTATCATTCAAGAAACACGGTCTTTTCTGGTATCAAAATATTCCTCGTGGAATCTACTTTTCACGTATGTTAATCATTTTGCTGTTAAACATTTTGGATAAGAATGTCTTGAGAAAACCAATAACAATACGCGAGTTTTCGGGAAAATGCAGGGAGAAATGTAGTCGCCTGCTACTTTTCGTCCTATTTTAGTAAGAAAAAAATCAAAGCGGGAAAGTTTCTGAGGAAATACTGAAATTATTTTTTTTGCAAATCAAAATCCTCTAAGTTTATCGATATAGTCAAAAAACGAATATATATTTCGATGGTAACGCGAAACTCGTCCCGCACGGCTGTGCGAGCGGCTACGCTGCCTGTCCTTCTATTTTTCGGAAGGCTTGAGATGCTCTCATCAATTCGATCAACAAAGACAGATTGCAGGTCATCAAATTGTCCGAAGATAGGGAATTTCGAATTCTCACACTTAATACTCACATATAATCTATTTAGACTAAACATGGGTAAAAGTTGGACATTTCACATCAGAATCTTCGAAAGATATTAACATTAAATCCTGAAGTATGCTCATTAACCTATGTTACCGCTGAAAGTTTGCATGAAAGTGTGATAAAGAGTGGCGATTTTAAGTAATTTTTTGAAGGCTTTCCCGATTAATTGGAAACGTGGGACCAGGAACAAAAGTTATATATGTCCGAAGGCATATATATATATATAGGTTATCGAAGGCATATATATATGCCTTCGATATACGCGGTTCAGCGTTTCCATAATGATCCTTGCTTCGGTGCCAGAGCTACATTTTGCATATGTTTTGATGCCGATAGACCTCTGCCATATTGTTTTAATATTTTAAATTATGGAGGAATAATGTAATGTTGAGGTATCAACGAATGCAAACTCACACATACGAAGGAGGTAAGTGAGCATTATTTCGTTGGATTGTGTGTGTTTTTCGTTTCGTAGTTGATAATTCTACACATATTGCCGAAAATTTAAAGAAAACCAGAGATTTCGTTGCTCGGTTACTATTTGCAAATTAGGGAGAGTATTTCAGTGGATCCTGCTGTGTGGTTTCTCATGCCTCCTTCCCTGAGCTATTAATAACTGCATATGTTAATAATTGTGGCTATTTTTGGGTTGTTCATTGATTTTCGTTGAGTGATCAAGGTAAGTAATCATTCAGTAAATACTTTTTAGCTCCGTTTTCTCTTGCGGAAGAATCATCGAATACATCGAATCATGATGATGAATTATTATTATCAGTTTATTTAGCGCATGGTTCTGATGATCATTTTAGTGTTAGAATGGAAATTTTCGGATATTGAGTTTACCTTTAATTTAATTAATTATAGCTTTTCATTACACCTCAATTTTCCGTTACACGTTTGATCACTGAATTCTTTTTGGTTACATCCCTTTATCCCGTCAAGATGTAACACTGCAAGGTAATATAATTATATGCCATTGTTTCTGTCTGAAGAAAACCTTAAGTTATAATAGCAGTTACTTATTACTCAAATAGCCAACGAAAAGATTGGAAATGTCCTTACGAACCAGGTATTAACTTGTAAATTTGCAATATGCTAGCGTAGAACATCTGAAAATGTATGCAATATGCAAATCAGTCTAAGTTTTTAAATTGCCATTCTGAGCAGTTGGTTTGTTAACCATCTTGAATTGGATTTGAAGGGAGAACTTTCATTGGATGAAAGCTCTCCCTTCATTCTGGAAGAATCAGTAAAACCTCCGACACGAATTTGTCAGAAATAGCGCCAAATCTCATATCAGAATCATTATGAATCATCTGCTCCGTCATTACGAATGCCTGGTGGAAGTAAGAACAGAATTGCATGTTGTTACATATAATGAAATTCTCTGTATGGCAGATTAATTCAACTGTGAAGAAATCCAGCCAAAGGTTGCACTATGGGACAAGAGAGAAATTTAGCAGCAGATAAAGATTGGAACAACATAATTTTGTAAAGAACATGAACTTGATTTAATTTAAGGGATTGCTTTTCTGATACTGACATCAAACAATATTTTCAGAAAAGTATCACGAGAGTGTTGGCGTTATTTTTGTCATAAATTAATTATTAATTCCATAAGCTGAAAAGATTTTGTAGCCCTCAGCATTTTAATCAAGGGTACTCTAATATGTATTTATTTTCTAAAATATTATATTAGCAATTTGAATTTCAAACAATACCGCAGTATTAGTATGATAGCACACCAATCAACGTACTTCAGACCACTTGATTTGGTGGTTTTTAAAATGTTTATAATATTTAATGTAGATATCTCATGTAGTTGATTGTAATTTACTTGGTTTACTTTACAGTGAAATGTTTTGTAATATTGCTTTTTCAGAGTTCTTTTCTGGTTAACTTAGAATGATTTTTTTCAGTATATTTGTCCAGATAACGTCTCTTTTCATCTTAGCTTACCTTAGTTTCGCTGTTTTTTCATATTCCCATTTCGATAGCATTCTTCTGCAACATTAATAAGTTGAAATAAAATTGATTGTGCTTTAATTCCTCATTATTATTTAACTCCTTCATATGTTGCAGAGTATTTGTTTCTGTTTTTCTGTTTAAGTTGTAGTAGTGAGTTTCCTCTAAATAAACTTACAGTTCGTCCTTGATGGACATCAAGAGAACGAAAAATGTAATAACATAATTCTTTTTGATCTTGCTTGAAATATCTTTTCATTAGAGGATAATTAAAGCAGCAAAAGTATGTTTACCTGGTACCTCCAGAAAAGAGTGAATTACGCTTAAATTTCAGGCCAAAATAAGTCAATCCGATTTTCATTCTTTTTTAATACTACACTGCTAACATAGTAAAAAGCAACACTAAATTTTAACTAGATTTATGTCGTTCTTTTTATTCACAATTCTTGCATTAGAAAGGCTCGACTATGTCACCCAAATGTTTTTGAGGAGTCAAGCAATCTTCGTGTTGAGGCTTAAAAATTTTCAGACCTTGTAATAATAGCTGGTTACTTTACACTTCAACCCTGCTCCACGCACTGACGTTGGCTACAAAGGAGCCGTGTGTGAGAAGTACATAATAAATTATTTTATTTAAATCTCATTTTGTTGCAATTAATTTTCCTTTCATATGGGATTTATCGCAGTAAATAACTTTGAGTATAATCATACATGGCTGAAATAGTGTTAATATTGCTGAAATTTTTTTTTTAGATTTCCATATTCTCCGTTTAATGAACATCTTCAATAAGCCATCACAGTGAAAGAGATGAATTATAAATAATTGATTTAGTTGATCTTCTTTATAAATAGGAGAATTGAAATGGTGGTTATCATTGGTAGGAGAATTAAATATATAATTACACAAACTATTAAAGCTTTCATCGATAAATGTGGATTTAATTCTAGGTGGATTTAATTCTAATATTATAACTATACGAGTAAAAGTTGCTTGCATACTGCAAGCTAATTGGTAAAAATTTACAATAAGTTCCCCTTACGGGTATCATCTTCGAAGCTTATCCAGCAAAATTCTTAAAAATTTCCGCAATGCATTTCGTACGTGAGAAATTTTCATCCATCCAGCATCGAACTAACGGTCAAATGTAACCTTTCTTCTACTGGTTATATAGAAAAGTACTTCCAACGCAAACGCTGTGATTTTGAATAGTCTCCTGCATAGAGAAAGGCCTCAAAACAATTTTAAAAAATTAGCGTAAATGACCGCCTGGCGTCGAACACAGGACCCATTTCTGAGAGACAATGGCATACGAATAATAGATAAGCGCCACTCTGACGTGTTTCAAAGTTTCCATTAAGTATCTTATCGGGAAGGTCATAAAATAAGATTCCGTTATTCCCGTTTGAAATGCATGGTAGAATCGGAATGACGCTCTAGCATCGAACCAAGGACCTCTAGAGAAGCAGTGGACGTCATGAAGGAATCTTCTCAAACGCCTCTGTCACCATTCCGGGTTTTATCTTTCCAGTTTATCGGGAAGGCATTTTAAAAAAACGTCCCTGATATCAGCAATGCATTTCTTACGGAGGCATTTCGAACCCACCTGGCGTTGAATTCAATATCGTATCGGGAAGGTCCTAAAATAAGATTACGGTAATCTTTAAAATCCATGGTAGAATAGAAATGACGCTCAGGCATCGAACCCAGAACCGTCAAAGGATCGGCGAACAGCGTATATGAATTGATATGAAATGGTAAACCTCATGAAAGAATGTTTTCAAACGCCTCTGTCTCCATTCCGGGGTTTATCTTCCCAGCTTTTCGGGAAGGCTTTTTAAAATAATTGTCAAAGATTTCAACAATGCATTTCTTACGGAAGGATTTCGAACCCACCTGACGTCGAACAAACTATTAAGTTTCGGTAAAGACATTTCTTTCTGTATGGTGAATTTGGACTCCTTATAATATTGGGAAGGTACTTAAATTTCTCATATAATTGTATAGTGGAATACGAACTGTAGGAATTCAGTACCGAGTTAGAAATCCATATTGAATTTCATTAATATTTTGTATAAATCCGGAAAATAGTAAAATAGCTTTCTTTGCGATATTTTACGTCTAAATCGCATTGGAATCGAAGAAAGCTGCCAAGAATGGTTTTTTGAGAGTACTTTTGGATTTAAAATGGTTCAATTTTATGCTTTCATACGTCGTCTTTGCGATAACGCGTGAAAATGATGAATGGGAAGACTCTTGGATCTCTCTTTCTGTCTTCCCGTAATTTTCTAAAACGATTAAATCAAAGAAAAACAATTTGATCAAATAATGCTTATTATTACAGGTATATAAAACTTGATTGTTTTTAGGGGAAATCGCAGAATCGGTTGTCAGCCTCATCAATTGATTCATTCTTCCATACATAACAAATATGTCTCTCCATCTCCTCTTATACTTGCGAAAATATTGCGAATTAGGAGCATAGGAGGAAACTACGTCAAACCAACCCTGGCCTTTTCATCCATGGATGATGAAGCCAAATTACAACGGTCAACATGTGACTCCATCTATTATCGCTTCATATCGTCACATGACGATGCGATTCAAGTTGTCACCAAATGTGTGCCGCGAAGACTATTTTAAGGATTTTTGTCAAATTCAAGCTCTGAAAACGCAGTCATTTTTACATCGCGTAAGAATAATAATGAAGCTACCCAAAATACTTTAAACGTTACCGGCCATATTCAGAGAGAGGGCAGTAATTCCCGACTAAACTAAGCGGGATCCGACTAATTGGTCCGTATTCAGAGAGGAGGTCAGGAGTTTCGAGTGTGTAGACATGACAACGTCGGAAAAAAAGTTGAAAATCAGTACTCCGTAAAATTGCGTTATCAACATCCGTATTTCAGCTATTAGGAATAAATACGATTTCATCTATTCGTTATTTCGTAGTGATAATATCCGTAATTAGGTATTTATTATAATAGATTTATTATTTACAGTCTGAAGTTACAAGTGGACAACTGTCCGGTGGCAACTCATAAAAAATATGTAGAAAATATAATGTCAGAGTTTTAAAACATATTCAGTCAACACAGTCCGTTTTACAACACTTACTACAATATAAAATTACCGGTCACCCTTAGTACAAACAAAAATATCTATGATTGTAGAAGATATAGAATCTGAAAAAAGGTATCATGACAATGATAACTTTCTTTCAAGTCGACAACTTCAGAAAAAGATCCCAAATGGGAATGTATTTCGTTGCTGTGCTTTCCATGTCTTATAGAAGCTAGTTTTCCGTTAAAGTTCTTAACAAACGAAGGGAATTATACGAAAGAAATTGTAACAGTTTCTTATTTCAGAATAGAGTATTTATTATACCGCGAAAACACAGATAAAGAACAAAGCAGTGCCAAATAAAAATAAGAATATTCAAATGCAGAGCTACAAATAAAGTGTAAAAAATTATAAAGGAGGTTAAGTTTAAAAGAATGGCAGTGTAAAATTACTTATTCTCATATAACAATTATAATATAAACTTAAAATATATACAGTGGTACCTCGAGATACGAGTTCCCTAACATACGAGATATTTGAGATGCGAGCCGTCGAGTTTTGCTTTGAAATACGAGCAACATTTGAGATACGAGGTACGGCCGGCTGCACACGACTCAACAGTTTACTGTGCCTCGTGCGTCTCGCATTATCCCACGCATCCCCCCAAACCTCGCAGTCGAAGCATCTTTGATAAGTTTTTCTAGGGCTTTGTGCTTTTTGTGCAATTGAATACTTATTTATTAAGTTTATTTCTTTACGTTATCTTTTATTATGTTTTTATACAACATTTATCATTTATAAATACATTTTTCTTATTCAAAAACACGTAACACGTACAACTGGGGTGTCATTTTGGGGCCTGGATCGAATTAATGGCATTTCAATTAATTTCAATGGGGAAAATTGCTTTGAGATACAAGCAATTTGACATACGAGCAAGGTTAAGGATGAAACGAGAAAAAAGAAAAGTGGCGGATATATTCATAGTTATTGACATACGTCATACAAGGACGAGTGTTCTATATGAGGATTTCTATCGCTCATACATTGGAATTAATTGAGTTTAATATCAGACGAGGAATAAAGCTAAGGTAATAATTAATGCTTTAATCAAAAGTCTCTTTCTTCCTGTTCGCCATCCTCTTCAGCACATTGTCGAAGTCACTATCCACATCCGTTGAGAGAATGAATTCATGTAGTATCAGCTAGGAATTTTTCACAGTTTCCATATCCTCAGGCATAAATAATTCAATTATATATAAGGCGTAATATATAATGGGTGTGTAAATGATTACTTGCCTTCTATTCGATAATCTCTTCTAATATTGTGCAGCACAGCTGTGGCGAATTCCAACTCTGTGTGGAGAATTCCAACAATAAAGAAACTCGCTTAGGCCGGTTTATACGAACTCCATGTTAACCTCTGGGTAATAATCAGAATTCAAAATTTATTCGTCGTTTAAATTTTATACGTTTTTCAATTCAACGTGGGGTAGAAAAACTAACCTCTAGAGTAATGGCAGTTTCAAAAATTTTCACGGGTGAAAACTCGGTAATTCCTTCAGTTTTCGCTTTTAACTTGTTTTTGCTATAAAAGCATAAAATTTTCACTGTTGTGCTGAAAAAGTTATTTTTATTCAAATTTCGTCAGAACTTAAGTTCGATGAATTACGAATTATACCCGCGTCCTGCAACGCCAATGACAGAATAAATTCCATTTATTTCCCATAGCCATAGTGACTAGAATTTTGGAACAGGCAATGTTTACTATTTCAATGTTGCTTCGTTTGCGTAACATATATTGATATAGCATAAATCTCGTAATTGAAGCGAAGCAAAATTAGGGGACTTACCTCTTTGTTAAATCAAGGAACCTCAAATTATTATGAGTAGGCCCATGCTCATTAATATAGGATTGCTACTAAATCGTTGATTTTCTCGATGCCTAAAACGAGGAGATATTCAAGCTAAGTGATAACCAGGTGTTCAGATTTGCTTACGTTCTTGGCAACCAAAGAGACAAGAACTCAATATAACTCCTAGTTACTCTTACAACGCACTACAGCGGAAGATTTTTTTAATGGACTTCTTTCCCGTTAATGACACTACTTAAGGTGTTACCAGAGAATTGGAAAAATGAAGGAATAACACAACATGGCAAGAAAGTACTTGGTCATCTCTCCAACTTTTCTACTGAAAATTCCAAGAGCATGGTACACGATTCCTAGAACAAGAACATGGACTATCTGGGAAAATTCATACAGCCCTGAAATATCAACGAAGTCTTCACTCCATCATAAATGATATTTTAATTTATTTTTTTTAATTCCATCCGCAATATGGATCTGCGTATCTCTTAGGATACGAGATTTATCTGTAGATCGCTCTTTGGAATATATTATCAGAAAAAAAATTAGATCTAAGAATCTTATTTATTTAATAAAAACATTAAAATCAAAATACACAAAAAAGAATTTTTATCAGGAAATTAAATATTAAATATTACCTTTGTTAATTTTATAGAGAGTTAAAGAGGTCTTACTTTATAACAGAAAGACAAGATAAACTCCGACCCTAGGACGAAAACTATTTTTCTTTTTTAAGAGTAAATGTAATTTCAAAAATATGTGGAAATTAAAAGAAAACATAATTATTTTAAAGGAAAATATTTAAATTGTATTCGTAATGCCTGAAGCCTGAACAAATAGTAGAATATATAGTATCTTCGCTGCAATGTTGATTCAAATCTCATAAGAACTGAAATCTTCCTGAATGAAGAGATCGTATCGCCCACACAGCAATAGAGCTGTAATACCGTAGTTATCATAGAATCGTATCCAGTGTTGCGTCATTCCATGTCAACTAATTCACTAGCCCTCCATGATATCGCCCCTATATATTCCTTGGTTCGACTCTGGATGAAGGCTCCTGACATGAAACTTCAATTTGATCGATTTCAGACATTTTTCTTTTGGAGAATTAAATTTCAAATATTGGCCCTTCGAAATCGAGACAAGTACCAAAAGTAAATATATCAAATAAACGTTTTTTTAGGTTAGTCGTATAATATGGTATCCAATTCGAAATTGTGAGGATACGGACAAAAAAGATGAAAGATTTGTGAGATTTAATAAAGAGTAAACAACCCGTCCCCTTGACGACAAAAGCGATTGTTCAATCCGTTCTTACATACTTTTCCGTAAAAATACATTGAGAATAATTGCCTGTATAGAAGGAAAGCCATTTTAAGGGGCGGTCATTTCTTTGCTATGCCATTTACAATCGCAGCACCCTTGCGAATCCCATACAATTTCGAATTAGAAATATTTTTATGGACGCCTTCCGGCTTTGAAAATTAAGATACACACAATAATATATAAATATATGTATACAAGTAAAATTACGATGGGTAATTTATAACAGGGGAATGTGGTGAAACAGGAAATTCTTTGGGGCGATTTTTTTCGTAACGAAAATTGATAGCAAGTTCTGAGAACTTGCAACGAAGAATAATTTTTAGTTTTTTAGATTGTAGATTTATATTAGTACCCCGCAAGTCGCCAGTGGCGTACGGCAGGGGGTGTGATGACACCATCATCGTTTACTAATCGACCCTATTAGCTTCTCTAATAACCCGTTATCATCATAGAAACCATGCATCTTCTCGTATAAATATTAAAAAAATCCTTTTAATTTTTTGTTCCTTTGGTTAATTTCCGCTTTAACCAATGTCTAGACATAGAGTAAAATCCGATTCCGACTCGGAACACCAAGTGAAATGGCGAGATACGCGGGATATCTATTGAATCGAAACTTTGGAACAGATCCGAATGGCACTTATCTAATATTAATATGCAATTGTTTCGCACAATTGGGTCCTTAGTTCGACGCCAGGCGGTCTTTTGCACGAAGTTTTGAACAATGTTTTGAGGCCTTTCTTGGTATGATACTGCAGTCAACTCATAGCTTGCAGTATGCAAGCAACTTTTACTCGTATGAAACATTACGAATTAATATTTATTCCACAATCGGAAGGGTATAGGCTATTCAACTTTTTAATAAGGAATCTTTCTCTATTTCGATTTACCGTTTTAGATAGTCCTCGAAGTATCGTAGTTCTTAATGTTCTCTACTCATGTAAAGACTTTCGTCACATATATGATAAATCGTCTACTTTTCATAAAAATAGGGCATCTATTATGTTATCATACTATATTATCTATCACATTTAATCGATCTTTAAAATGAAGCAATTTTATGGACAATAAGGATAAATAAGGCGAGAGGGTTCATCCGCCTTATGAGCGGTTAAAAGATCGTTTTTTTCTGTCTTTCGTGTGAATGGGAGAAAAACCGCAGGAGCCTTTTGAACGGGTTTTTATGTAGTCAAGTGTTCTCATATTGTTACCACGAATGTAACATTTCTTCTTTTCTTTTCCTGAAAGTTTTTTTCGTCCTTAAATTGCAATTCCCTGATATGAAATTGATTTAAACTGTTTCTCAATTATCTAACTATTCCAGTCTTTTATCGAGCTTCAACGTTGCTACTTCAACAATGCATTTATATGTTACTATTTAATCGAAAATGAATATTAAATTTACTACTGCATTTTTATCTATGAGATAAAATAATATTTTTCTTACCTTTGAAATTGAGTAATTGTAATAGAGAGGCGAGTCCTTCAATCGATAGTGAGAGATGTGAAATTTAATGTTGATTACTTTGAGTTATTTCAGGCCTTCCAAATGACCTCAGTGTTTACTGGCAGCAGTATCCATGGACAATGGGAGAAATATTTTGCAAGATAAGGGCGCTAATTTCGGAGATGTAAGTAATATTTTCACAATTAGTTACATTGCCAGCTGAAATTTCCATCCATTTTTAACATGGCATAAAGTAATAAAAAGGCAGTAATAGCATAGCCGATAGCATTTTTAAACAAGAAAATCTTAAATTTCTCAGATAACCTTATTTCAACTGGACAGGTTATCAAATACGATATTTTAAATCTTTTGGAATTTCTCCAAATTTCGAACCAAATTCAACCATAAGAATTCGATTTTTAGATTAAGATTTTGATAAGTGTCCCGCAAGCCGCCAGTGGCGTATGGCAGGGGGTGAAATGACACCATAATTCTTTTCTAATCGACCCTATTAGCTTCTCTAATAGCTCGCGGGAAGAACGGCCAAAAATAACTGTCCTTTTGATTTCCTCTTTATAACGCTTTGCCTCTCGGAGATCGCGCTCATTACTTACTGGAATCGAAATTTCATTCACCTCGTCCCTTAGCTCAGAACCGAGGAACTTTCCTAAAAGTTTCCTTCGGTAATTATTTCTTCTTTCCTGAAGCGATTCCAACCGAGGGATTCTATCATGGACGTAACGCTCATGTCGAACCTGAAATCTGTAACAAAACGAGCTGCACTACGCGAAAATACTACAATTCTTACAGAGATATATTTAACCTCAAGAAAAAAATTCGACTGATAAACATTCTATCGGGAAGACGCAGAAACAGTGTCCTTTTTCTGCGTGACTTTTTTTCCTTGCTTCTTTGAATTTCTGTGACCTTATTCCTGTAAATATTTAATACTTGGGTTAATTATTTAATCTGTTATATCATTATTTCACCATCGAATGCGATGCTTTGCATTACAGTGTAAAATAAGGTAGAAAGTTTTAGATAGAAAATTACTCAGCGTACACGCGAAGCCGACGCGCCTTGAGTCAGTAAACTGCTGCTCGTGGAGCCACGGCCTTATGCGCGTGGATCCGCTGCCCGAATTCATCGCTGCTTGGCATGACATGAAGCCGCCGTACAAACGCGCCTATCGACAGCAGAAATGCGGCGTGTGAAATACCTCATTCTATCCTGTGGTTCGTATTTTCGGTTAGTAATTCGCTGACAGTAGCGAATCGCTGCTAGTGGAGCCCTGGCCTTAGTGAGTATGATTTTGACATCGCCCAGGGAAAAATCATGGCCGACCGAAGGCAGCGGTCGCGCCGGAGTACGAGCCGGTTTTGGAGCTCATGAAGGACGAATACGCGGCAGTTCTCCGCTACCTGGAGGAAGGAAAGATGGAGAGACACTTTTAAAGGATTCCGTCCTCTGTATCGTACCTTTTTTCAATGGCACGATCAAGTGGTCGCGGCCATGAGGGGGCGACGACACGACCAACGCTCGATTTTGGTGGTTAATTACAGGCCTCCTGTAATGAAAAGAAAAATCCACCGAGCAGAAAACGCGCTCCTCTTCAAAGATTTCAGGAGACCTTTTGAGAGGACATCGATAGACATATTCCAACCTTGGGGAAGGGGAATCGGTAAATTTTAACGTTTCATGACGCATTTTCTAAATATGTGGAGGCAATCACGACCAAAAGGCGGAAACGGAGGCGCGGGTGTTCGTTGAATACATCATTGGAAGCCAATGCATCTCCTCACCGACAGGGGGGCGAATTCTCCAGAGCGATGAAAGATAGTTGTGAGCTTTCGGGGATTAAAAACTGCAGACCACTGCGTAACATCCTGCTAATTTGCTAAACCAGTACTATCAGAAAAGCTTCACTGTTGACATTGGCCGAGTTAATGACTTTTCTGTGCGCATTGATTCAGATATGAGTCCCATAGAGATATCAGTTGATGGAATTGCTAAGTTATTGCGAGAGATTGAAAGGAAAAAGGCACAGGGAAGCGAAGGTATTCCCGCTGTTGTCAAGAAAACTTTAGCCGATGAGCTCGCTCCCCTTCTTCAGGTATTCTATAAGAAATCAATGCATGAGGGTACTGTCCCAATGAAAGCACACGTCACTCCGGAGCCTAAGAATGGGCGTATTTTAAAATCAGACGACTATAGGCCCATGTCACTAACTTCGGTATTTTGTAAAATTATGGAGCATATTATAGCCAGCTCAATTATGCGCTTTCTTGCTGAAAAGGGAGAAGTCAGTCACGGATTCCGTTAGGGTAGGTCTTCTGATACCCAGTTAGCCCTCTTTATGAATGACGTATCAAAGGCAGCAGATAAGGGAGTTAGATCAGACGCAATTTTTCTAGATCTTAAGAAAGCCTCCGACACGGTGTCCCATGTAAAGCTTATATAAAAGTTAAGTTCCTACGCGATTGACGGAAAGGTGGTCAGGTGGACAAAATCATTTCTAGAAAACCGATCTCAGAGAGTTGCGTTAGGCGGAGTATTATCCAACGAAATTAGTATCACATCAGGTGTTCCGCAAGGAAGTGTCCTCGGGTCGATTTTAATGCTCATCTACATTAACGACCTAGTGGATAAGGTAAAGAGCTTAGTTAGATTGCTCGCCGCTGATACCCTCATATACAGAGAGATTTCGTCAGAAAATGATATAAGTATATTGTAGAACGACCTGGGCGTTATATCAGGATGGTGTAAGGATTGGCAGCTTGATCTGAATCTTAAGAAATGCGTTGCAATGAGTTTCACGCGTTCTACAAACGTTATTCCTGCACAGAACAAAATTTCAGGACATCCCTTACAGTTCGTGAATCACAATAAATTTCTAGGAGTCACGTTTCGTAGTAGTTTATCTTTTAAAGAACACATTCGAGCTGTAATAGGTGAGGCGAATAAAATGCAGAGACTAAAAGGTAGAACGCTGAAGGGATGCTCATCAAGAGTAAAGGAAATAGCCTATTTTTCCCTTATTCGACCTAATCTCGAACATTGCTGCGCGATTTGGGATCCACACGAGGTAGGTTTGTTCTCAGATTTAGAAATGGCCTAACGTAGTGCAGCTCGTTTTGTTACAGATTTCAGGTTCGACATGAGCGTTACGTCCATGATAGAATCCCTCGGTTGGAATCGCTTCAGGAAAGAAGAAATAATTACCGAAGGAAACTTTTAGGAAAGTTCCTCGGTTCTGAGCTAAGGGACGAGGTGAATGAAATTTCGATTCCAGTAAGTAATGAGCGCGATCTCCGAGAGGCAAAGCGTTATAAAGAGGAAATCAAAAGGACAGTTATTTTTGCCGCACCTCCGGCATTTTTTGGGAAATTCTTTAGCTCGCTAGAGCTTTGTTCCGGCACGACTCGCGATCGTAGGAAAACCCTCGTCGTAAGTTTCGACTTACGAAAACACGGCCGCGGTGGGAATATAGGAGATGAGCGAGGAAAATCGCCGATTCCGGCTTAGAAAATACATTGCATTGCCACACTACTCACTATGTAGAGTCCACAAAACTTTTATTAATTAAAGGAATTATGACTGGTTAGTGTAAATGTGAGTGTATCCTAATTCCTCTCCCACTGCCACCCCCACCTCCTCTCCGACTATATAATACGGTCTGTTTCTGGTAATTTCACCTGATGATGTTACACCGTAATGAAACCTAGGTCGTTTAATAAAAGTTTTGTGGACTCTACACACTGAGTTTTCTTTGTGTGTGATCATGAAGGAGTTCCACCAGGTATCACCATATTCTGTCAAGTACATTACATGGCATAGAGATTATCGTAAAGGTGTGTATCTTGGAGCCATTGGATCCGCGCTCTCATGAGTCCAGGAAGGTTAATTACGGCAGAGAATAATGAATTGCGGCACTGAGGGAAAACTTTCATCGCAAAGCTTTCATTTAAGATTTTGTCATTAAGGAAAGAAGCGTCTATGAAGAAAATATAGTTTTCCCTCTATCTTCGAGCACTTTGCGCTTCAATTTTCGCAGCTTCATTCTATAGCGGCTATTTAAAATATATGCATTCATCAATACCATATGATATTTGGATATTTTTAAGGTTTAATATTTCTTATTTTCTCTGATTTAGTCTAACAAATGAATTTCGTGGTAATTTTTGCTTTTTGTAATAACCTAGTAATCTAATGACCTAGTAACAAATGTACTCCGTTTGATGGTTAATTCAACGTAACACCTTATACGCTCATCTATAAAGCGTTTTGAAATATAACAATATTATGAGAGTACATCTCATGATACTCCACTTCGAAGTTAGCACATTATTCATCTTGTTAATTTATCATACACATTCTTAAGCGATCGTGACAACCAAGACGATTTTGGGCGAGCGTAAAAGACACTATGTTGAATTACATCTTCAACAAGTTTTCGTGTTTGCAAAGGAAGGTATGGTGTTTCAGCTATGGACCTCCATAGTTTTACGGATCTATCTTTCACTGTGTGATTTCTCTTAATGACATACCATATTAGAACGTAGACATGCATGACAAACTTCGGGTTAGGATTGCTATGTTTACTGATGAGCGACCTAAAATAAGAACACTGGTAAGACATAGATTCATCAACGCAGGAAACCATCAAACGGAGTAGATTTGTCAGTTCATCATCCCGCAACAGAAGTTCGACGTGCCTTCTTATGAAGAATTGATAGATTGGGATAAAGTCACTGTCACCGAGCCACCACTTACTACTGTCAGCCTCTTCCCCGAGGATCTTCAAAACATTAAAGATAATGCCAAGGAACCTATTACGCTGCTTGCTACATTATTTTCCCTCCCAAATAATTCTCAAGCAGTCGAACGAAACGTATAGTAAAAGAAGTCACAGAGGCCTTACAGTTAGTCTACGGCCACGGTACAAGAGACGGGTTCATAGGAGGGAGGATCCTCTCGTGAATACCAAAAACCATAACAAAAGCAGCCTTCAAAGACATCAGCTAGTGTGTCATCAACTAGCTGATGTCTTTGAATATTCAGTTTTAATGGCTTAATATAATTGTTCTTCAATAAAAACGAATTAAAACAACCATTTAATCAAATTTATGTATGCTCCGTCAAAAAATTAACTTACCTAAAAAAACGCAATTTTCACTAAAATTACGAATGTTTGAGCTCTTTAGTCAGGACGAACTTTTTCTGAGCCGTGCATTTGCACACTTGTTATTGAACCTAAAAGGCAACTTTTCCAACCTATTACGTTCCCGCTACTAAAAATTTTTGTTTTTCGGTACTGTACATACATAGACTTAGATTAATAATTCACATATATTCTATAAATATTGCTTAAAATTATAAATATCAGCGCAAGTTTCCTTAACTCATTTATAATAAACTTGAATTGATATGAATAGACCAGTTTAATTATAGAATTAGACTACCAAAATGAAGTTCAGTATAATAGTGAAGTAAAAAAAGTTCCTTTTCCATACGTTATCAACTATGCGTCACCAGGCGAGAATTTAAAAGCATGATATTGATTCTTGTCATTGGATTGCAGGACTTCGTACTCCTCCGTTCTCACGGTGGTGGCATTTTCCATGGAGCGATACCTAGCCATTTGCCATCCTCTTCATTGCTACGCCATGTCCGGGAGGGCTCCGAGGGTCATCCTTCTGCTTTGGGCCCTCTCTTTCTTGGCTGCCTTGCCAGTGGCCTTCTTCACCGAAGTCAATTACGTGGACTACCCTCCGCATTCGGGAGAGATCGCGCTCGAGTCCGCTTTCTGTGCCCTCCTCGACGAGAATATTCCTCCACTTTGGCCACTCTACGAGATCTCAGCCATCGCCTTCTTCTTGCTGCCGATGCTCGTGATTGGCGTGCTTTACGCGCGGATGGGACGCCGAATAAGGAAGTCGCGGTGCATTCTGGGAGAGAAGAGAAGCCACTCGCGGAGAACAGTTGTCAGAATGCTCGGTGAGAGAAAAAGCAATTGCATCGCTACGCCCAACGAATCACTCCTTTACTTTTTTTCCGATATGTTTTCTTCTTAAGATGACGGCGAAAAGTACACCAACAAGCGACTTTTCAATCTCCACTCTGGCCTGATAGATAGAAGCTGGTAGAGAAGATCTCAGAGTGCGTATCGGTGCCATCTACTCTGCATCTCCATGTCTTCTTTTTATTCTCATAACATTAGTCACTCAAAAGACCCTTTTAGAGATGAGGGAAGAAGAGAGAGGACACTGATAATGTAAAATAGTTTTGGTACGAGGCAAATACAGCGGGTTGTATAGTCTGTGCAACGTCATGAAGACACCACGTAAATCATATGGGCCCGTGTATTTCTTACAGGAGAACGGCGCGCGCTGCTGCTAAATTTGCGCAGAAAAAGAATGTCGACAATAACTTACTTGGAAGGCATTCAGCATGTACAAAAATTAATTCTTTACGGCATAGTGCAATTAAATCAACGTTAAATATTTTCATAATCGAAGGGAAAATAAGAAAGTGATATTTTCGAGAAAATTGAGTGCAGATTATTATTTTTTTGAATCGATGAACTTGGGTCTATCATTCAAGAAACAAGGTCTTTTCTGGCATCAAAATATTCCTCGTGGAATCTACTTTTCACGTATGTTAATCATTTTGCTGTTAAAAAAATTCAATAAATGTGTCTTGGGAAACTCTATAAGAATACGCGAGTTTTTGGGAAAATGCAGAGAGATATGTAATCGCCTGCTACTTATCGTCTCATTTTTGTAAGAAAAGAATTCCAGCGGAAAAGTTTCTAAGGAAATAGTGAAAGTATTTTCTCTGTAAATAGAAATCCTTTAAGCTCATTGATAACCTCATAAAACGAATATATATTTCGATAGTGACGCGATACTCGGCCCGTACGGCTGTACGAGCGACTGTTATGCTACCGATCCTTCTATTTTTCGGAAGGCTTGTATTGCTCTCGTCGATTCGATCAACAACGACAGTTTTTATGATATTTATACCATGTATTTTGTTTGAATGAGATTGGACTGTGAGAAAATCGCGTTTTAAGAGGGATAACATCGAAAGCGTTAGTGTCTCAAATGGGTTTTACTATATTCCCTTTTTCATTCTCTGCAGATCATTTGGACCTTAAGGAATGTATCTAAGAATGAGTACTTGGACCAGTGGCGGAAAAATGTTTCAGGGAAATATTTTAAAAATTTATATCTAATGGTGCATCTACCGTTTACATTTTATCTTGTCTGCTGTTACTTACATTAGAATAGAAGTCCATAAAATTTGTAATAACTCTTGTGCTTTCTTAGCCACCTAGAAGTAGATGAACACAAATTGACAAAACCAATGAATTGCTTTTCAGTTCAAATGATTAAAATAAGTTAATTAAGCAGGAGAATGAATTAATAACTAAACATGATAACTATGAAATTAGCCTTTTACAATAATAAAAAATTTATTGTAAATAGATTTGATAATTTTTAGTCAAAAATTATTGTATTTATTTCAGTACTTTTCAGCCAATAATTATTATTCACAGAAATATTTTAAGAAAATGAACTTTAAAATGTCAGTTTTTATTGATTTTGTGTAAGAATTTTGAGCATGAATGTGGTAAATTGTGGACATGTATGTGGACTGCTTTGAACAATCATGTTGCTTAAAACAGTGGGTATACGAGGGCTGTTCAAAAAGTTCCCGAACTTTATTTATTACAACACAAATAATTTGCTTAAACATTATTGCTTCGGGTCTCCTTCAAAGTACTCCCCACCCTAATGTATACACTTATCCCAACGGTATTTCCACTATTTAAAACAGTCTTGGGACGCTTCTTTCGGATCGTTCATAAGCTCCTCCGTCGAATTTTTCTTTATTTCTCAAATGGCGGCAAATCTTTTTCCTTTGATCTGGGTTTTTAGCTTTGGGCATAGGAATAAGTCACATGGAGCCAGGCCTAGTGAATAGGGTGGTTAGAGAAGCACGGTGGTCTTGTTTATGGCTAAAAACTCACGAGTTACTCGTGTTGCTCCCGGTCTGCCGTCATCAGGCGAGGCACGAATTTGGGCATGACTCGATGCATCCTCAATTTTTTTAGTTAGGATTTCGTAGCAGAATCAATCGGGATGCCACACTCTTCTGCAAGCTCCCTGACATTCAAACGTCGATTTGCACTAACGAGATCGTTCAATTTTTCGATGTGGGGATCATCTTTGGACTTCCGGAACGCTCGTCGTCTTCGTCCGTTTTTGAACCGTATAAACCACTCATAACACGCGGTACGTTTTTATAGCATGCTCACCAATAGTCTTTGTAATCAAATCAAAAGTTTCCGTGAAAAATTTGCCCAGTTTCACGCAGAATTTTACAGAAGGACTCTGCTCCTTCAAAGAGCTCATTTCCGCGGATCCGATTTTTCGCCGCACTCTACGATCACCTGTTCACATAAACATCCGTAACTAATAAACAAAGAAAGATATCGAGAAAGTGATTGAAGGTAGTTATTTGGGAAGCTTTCGCGGATACAACGCATATAGGCAGATAAAAAAATAACCAACTGGAGGCACACTATAAAAAAAGTTCGGGAACTTTTTGAACAGACCTCGTATGTATGGTATAAATAAGAAGGCAGGTAAATTCTATAAAATATTAGATAGAGTAAAATGTTCTTGAAACTTAAATATATGGACTGAGATTGAGTTAATGTTAATGGTGCATGAGATATGATAATCAAAAACTGAAATATTTTTCATGCAATCCCATAATCACGCTCATGCATTTACCATTTCCAGAGGGATTTAATTGCTCCTCTGCTATTTTACTATTTCATAAAAAGTTACATTTAAAAATTGATAGCAAAATATTTATATGGTTACATCATGTTTATTAAATTTATAGTGGTAATATAGACATTGCTATGATTTATATTAAAATTAGAGTACTAAGGATATTACTACCTTAATATTTCACTTCAATGCATTAATTTTCTTCTGCCAGCTTTTTGGTGGTGTATATTTATATTTTCAGTTTGTTTTTCAGAACTAATGATGATGGAGAAAACAGTAGTTAATTACTTAAAATATTTGCAATAAACAGTTTTTCGGGACAATTCTGGTTCACTCAAAGTAAACACTAAAGTAGTCAACTATTTCTATATATGCTTTTCCTTTGTCATGAATAGAAATGTCTAAGATTTCCTAAGTAACTAAGTTTTACTTCAGCCATCCTTCCCCTCCCCTCTCATATATCCTAAAATTCTGTACTTAGCCATCCTGAAGATGTCAACTTCATCCAGTGAATATTCTCCATATTCATTTTGTTTAGAAATGACTGCTTAATAGTGGCATTAACAGCCAAGATTTATAGCAATATACACTACAAAAGATGGTGAGAAATTTCTCACATTTCAATAATATTGCAATAATTTGCAGCTGCCGTGGTATTTGCCTTCTTCGTGTGCTGGGCTCCATTCCATGCCCAGAGGCTGCTTTATGTCTATGCCAAGGAATCCACCAATTACTCACAGATAAACGAGTGGATGTACTACATAACTGGATTCTTTTACTACATTTCATCAACCGTAAACCCCATACTGTACAACGTCATGTCTGCAAGGTACCGGAGGGCCTTCCAGGACACTCTTTGCTGTCCTTTGCGATCTGCCCCAGTAAATTTGTCTTCCACAAAGTGGGTCAATAGCAATGGAGGCCCTTCTCCAGTGAGGAAGACCCTTCTCCTGCTCTCTGAGGTCTCAGTGGACATTGCAGAAGAACATCCAACATCCTCCGAGACGTGTGTCTAAGTGCTGAAAGCCACTGTCTGGTCAAACAAATGTTGGCTGTGACATTGGTTTGATATCTGCTCCACTTCAGAGCATGCATAGACTTTAAGGAGATTAAAGAGACTGTAGAAATCGCTCTTCTCTGCATCGTTTCATCGGAGAAGAACATTTTTTGCAAATATTATTTATGATAAGTGATATTTAATATTGAATAAAACTTGGATTCCCTCATATTCCATGAGTAAGTGTTGTGAAAGACTTTCAGGAGATTACAGCAAGAATTGCTTTCTAATGTGAACAAAATTGTTGAAAACAGAAAGATTTTAAATTCTTGATCAACCTGGACATGTTCTTTAGCTTGTGTTTCATTCTTCACATGCCCGGTAAAGCTGCCATTAGAGGAAAAGGGCATTCAATTAAAAATTATGTTTTTCATTTCCCTGTGAAGATAATTTTATTTCTCTTTGTGAAGAATGCCTACCATAACTTTAACTCCTAAGTAAATTTAAAAGAAATATAGTAAACAATAGTTTTTGTTTAATGAATATATTTTATTCAGGTATCCTATGCAACACACAACTTGAATACACTGGGATTTTGAAATTTTTTATTACACTAAAAAATATCAAATAATATTTTATTTGCTCTGCATGTTTGAGAGCTATCTTTTTGCCCTTCTTATTAACTCCCATTTCTTGTTGAGCATTGTTCTATGTAAACTTCCATTTGCATCTCATTTTATGCATAAATTTATGTAGTTTTCCCAAAATGAAGTTATAATGTCAAAGAAGGTAACTTGGATGAAAAGATTCCTTCTTTTTCTCTAGGACTTCAACCCAATTATCCTTTCAACATTCTCATTTTGACTACATCCAATGATTGTATCTGACCCCTGCTCATGTCAGAGAAAATGTCAATATTATGAGAAATACTTATGAAGTCAGAACAACACTAACTCAAAATAAAAACTCCTTCACTCCTATTCATACTTCTGACATGGTCAGCCAATGCAAATAAGAATGCATAGTCAAATAATGATAAAATCTCACCAAATAAAGGAAGTAAGCAAAATGAAAGACAAAGCATTCTGAAATCTTCAAAGCGTAAACAAGACTAGTAAAAACCTGCAAATTGAAAACTCCACAAGCTCAAAATGGTGTCCAATTAATAAAAAATGCCAGAGGTTAGCAAGTGTTGTTAGCCCTCAGTCAAACAATTTTAAAAATGTAGATCTGTAAAATAAATCAAGTTAAAAAGTCACAGTCCACGGAACCTAAATATGCCAAAAAAGCAAGTAAAACTACAAATGTGAAATAGAATGTATCAAAGCAGAGAAATAATGCATATCAATGGTGAAGGTTAAAACAACAAAATGATTATCAAATGCTTCACCAAGAAAGAAAGTGGAAGAACAAAATCCCAACCTTGACAAAGACACCACCAAAATAATGAAGAAGACTCTAAGAATTGTGTATGTCTGCAAATATTTTCTAAAAGAGAACCTAAATATGTTGCTTCTAGCAACCAAGTTGCCATACTCAATAGAACTGTAAGTCTCTCATTGATCATTCATTCTAAACTTCATACCTTGATTGTTTGGTAACTCAAAAATATCATGAATATCATATGGAATTTTGTTTTGCAAGCACAATAAAAACAAACAAAGTTACCTTGTGTTGTGCCGAATGTCTTTCAGGAATTGCTTCAATTTCAATTCCATTCAGGTCTCCCACATAGCTGTGTGGGCAGTGTGTTTGACTTAAATGAAAGCGGTCCTGGGTTCAATTTCCACTGGGAGCCCACGTGTTAAATGACCTCAGCTGTCAAAGCACTTTTCAAAATACTACTTCAATTCAGTTCAATCTAAATTTTCAGTATTTTTATTAAGTTTTCCTTACTATAGTTCATTGAAAGATATTGCTAATCCATGCTTGCTTTAAAATAAATTATCAATAGTCCAGGTATATAGTTCTTTTTTTTTTAGAGAGAAGATAATAAGCAGAGCATAGTTGATCTTCTGGGTGAAATACATAAATTCCAGGGATTCAAAAAAGCATTGAACAACAATTTGAATGGCTGTTTTCTTGAATAATTCAGCTTTGCCCATGGATATTTATAGTAATAGTATAGATAATATATATAATAGATATTTATGAAAAGTCATCCATGGCATGGCAACTCAAGACAGATCTCATGAATTTCTATTGTTAAAGAAGGAAATCTAACATGCTCAATTATAATTCCTATATTTTTAAGCTTTGGAACAACTTATTACAACAAATCATTCCAGTATGATAAATAAGTAATATATGTAATAAACTCTAAATTTGGATTAAACGTTAAATTTTCGATAAAAGAATTAACCAATCTTTCAAATGAGAAATCTTAGTAACTTAACCCAACAGATTCAATGCTGTTGTAATTTAACAGAAGCTTTCATAAAAGATACGAAAAAATGAATTTCCATGTACCCGAGAAAAATAGAAATACAAATTCTGAAACATGTTTCATTTGAGTTGAAAAGAACAATTCCTTTCTCAAAAACAATATGGTATTTTTTTACAAGCATCACTAGTCTCACAAATAAGTTTCAGGCTTTCAAGTAATATTTTTCTATCCCAAGAAAAAACTCTTATTGTGATTAAAAAGTTGTTTTAAAAGCAATTTAATCAGGTTCCCTTTTGCTCATACAATTGACATTTTCTCAATCCTAGGAATGGGGGATTCAAATAATCCCATGAATATTGTAAAATGAGCAGGTTTCTTATCTTTCTGGATGATCAACAATAATGAGTATCCAATAAAATAAAATTGCAGTGTTATTTATTGTAGATGAAAGGCAAAACATATTATTTACTTCTAAAAGTTTCTACTAGAAAGATTTGTTTCACTAGGATAAAACTTGAAATTTTATTCGTAAATTTGGTAATATGTTTGTTGAATTAATCTAGTAGTTACTGATAATCATTGTATGCCTTTGAGATAATTTTGGAGGGTTTCCCTCCCAATTAATGAGGCAAAGATTTTCATTTCCCCCTCTAATGACTACCATAAGGCCTATCTGTAGCCATAATTATAAGATTCATCAACTTGCAAGAGTATAATGATAAGTTTTGTGTTAGAGCATAAAAACATAGAGTTCAAGAAATCCTCCTTAATACATGAAAATGTAGAGTAAAGAGATCAAAATGTAGAATGTAAAGGTTCTCTCTAATAAGCATTACCAAACAAGACACTGCTACAATGCAAATTGGGACCTTTGACTTTACGGAAAAAAATGTGATTTCAAATTTGTTTTAAATTTGTCTGTATTTATTGGACTGCAGTTAAATTGGTAAAGAAAGTCTTGAAAATGCAGAAAATTTACAAGAGTAATAATGTAAAGTGAGATTCATTGAGAATAAAATCCATAAGCCTCACTGCAAAATATTCTGTTGATCCTGAAATCGTCTTTCATCCAAAAGTGAGTAACTCTGAATATCTGTGTCATTAAATGTTTTTCAATTCTGGAAGAAAGGAAAGCACCTTTTTAAAAGCAGAAGACAAAACTCAAGAAAGTATCTGATGTTTAAGATTAAGTTTTGAATGAAGTCTTTGTGTAGGAATAGCTGAAATAACTTCAGCTTCATTTTGAGTTAAATAATGGATTTTAAAGAATTAAAAATCCATCATTTTTCTATTTCTAGACTTTCCTATATCATTAATATTCTCCTCACCATTGATACTTCAATATTTTGGCAAGTACCTCCTCTATTTTATAAAGTCCGCAATAAAAACAAAGATTAGATGTAGAGTACAACAGTCTACTATTCAGCATTTACAAAAATGCCACTGCCTCATTAATGTTACATGAAGATACTGAAGAATTTGAAATTGAGGAGGGAGTTAGACAAGGTGACTTGTCTAACTCCCAATTCTTTCCACAGCTGTTATGGAAGACGTTTTTAAACGCATCTACTGGGTGCAGAAAGTTCTGCGGATAAATGGGGAATAAATCAGTCATCTGTGTTTTGCAGATGATATAGTACTCTTCCCAACCAATGGGAAAGATCTAGCTTTAAGACTTCAAGCACTGAACACCACAGGACAGAAGATAGGATGAACCTAACAAAAACAAAGGTAATGTATAACTCTTTAGCAGCACAAGAACCAATCAAATTTGAAGAGAAGCCTCCGGTGATCTGCTCAGAATACTTAGGACAACTAGTAAGAACAGGGGAGAACAACAGGATTAACAAAGTGAACAGAAAAATTAAACTTGGCTGGAGTGCATTAGGATGTAATGCACATATTCTAAAGTCAAAATGCCAATGGTCTTAAAGAGGAAGGTCTTCAACCAACGTGTTCTACCAGTTTTCACCAATGAAAGTTAAACCTGGGTTTTAAACACATTAATATCCCAGACAACGCAAAGAAGTATGGAAAGATGTATGCTTGGGATCAAAAGAAGAGACAGGAAATGCAACACCTGGGTGAGGATGAAGACAGGAGTGACAGACATCATAGATAAAGTAAGATCACTGAAATGGATGTGGTTAGGCCATGTGGCGAGAAGAAACGACAACCGTTGGACAAGAGCGGTTCTGAACTGGACACCATGAGATGTGAAGAGACCAATTAGAAGACCTAAGACCGATGCAACATGGAGTTTGTTAAGTACTTGGGGGTGACATTGTAAAGAGAAGCTCAGAAAAGAGAGAATTGGAAAGCTCTTGGGGAGGTCTCCATCCGAAATTCGATTGAGACTTGCTAATGTAGCTTATTCTCAGGATATATCAGTGGCTTAGCCAGGGTCTGTGGGGTCCCAACCTCCCCCTTAAGTCCGGCTATGAGGAATGAGTTGTATTTGAGTTGCAAACGAAGTGGGAACTAGCCTGTATGGTTTTTTCCATCCGTCAAAGGGACTCGCTGGTTGTAGAAATTTGCCTCTTTGAGGATAGGTGGTTTAGAAGGTAGTCGACGATATAATACTTTTCTTTACTCTTAGCATGTTGTATACAGCATTTTCCGCATTATTTTTTTATATAATATCGGTAAATATTATTCATAAAATTTAAGTAATTTACGTTTTTATCTGATATTATATGGGTTGTTAAGAACGTATTGAAATTTTTTGGCATGTTCCTTGCTTTAGTTATTCAGTTCACTGGAGGTAAGTCTGGAAAATACAAACTGTTTAAATCAAACAGTCACACAACTTTAGTCTATAGCGATTCCTAAAATTGATTATTTTATTTACTGTTATCATTTCTGTCCACATCAATAAATTTCGTAATAAATATTTTTTTACAAAAACGAAGGCGTTGCTAATATTCCAATATAAAGAAGAACTATTGATCAAATAGCTCCTGCCAACTCCTGGTTTATTTCAACGTGTACAAATGAGTGAACGTAAGATTAATGATATGCATAAAGAAGAGGGAAGAGAAAATAACAAGAGGCTCCCAGGGAAGGTCTAAGTCGCAGTTTCTTTCGTCTGTTTAGGTAAGAAAAGAGATCTTCAATAACAGTCTCTACCATTTCCTGATTTTTGGGAGAAGAAAATTTTTCACGCTCGCTCCACACTGAAATGAAACTACTGTCGAAATTAAAGAGAAGGATGTCTCTCTGTTGAATTTATCTCGAAAGGAAGCATCTATGAGACAACTATTCGGATGTGCCACACGGCAGGTAATAATCCAAATAACAGCGGCACGATATTTAATGGTTAAACATTCTAGAAATAAAAATTTGACTCGAAATCAATTATTTCCAACTTTAGATTCGCTTAACTAATACAAATTTCAGTAGAATATTCCAAGTTTTGGAGCGTTAAAAGCACAGAAGGTTTAAAATAGCGAATAAAAACAAGTAATCTTTTAGCCTGGTTCACTTTAAGTTGAGTAAATATGTGCTTTCTTTACAAAAATTTCAACCTATTAATCACAAATGTTTATATTTAATTAACTTTCATAGTGATAAACTGGAAAAAAGCATCGAATTCTTTAAATTATTAACAACTTACCGTCGAAATATGTCCATTATTGCGTTGATGGTGGTCTCCTTGCGGTTTAGTAAAATAGATCTATTTTTGTTCAACAGTTCTCTCCTTATTCTTCTGCCGCAGCTGTACCCCGCCTAATTCGTAGTGGGGGAAGCGCTGTTGCCACATTCAATTCTTTGGGAAAAATTTAAAATTGAATAAAATAAAAATAGTACAATACATCTCTATGTAAAGCGGAATAATCCCCGGAATAGTTTTATCCTAATGCTTATAGTTATTGTGTAAAAAATATTTTATCCTATTTTTCTAAAATCCAGTACTTATTTTTTGTTATCGTTCTTCTCCCGAATTTTGGGATATGGTACCACTATTGAATTTGAAAATTCAATAGTATGCTGCTCGTTTTCATTGCTCTCTAACGTAGTTTACTATTAACGCATATCTTGTTTCTATCACAAGAAAAATATTTTAGCTAAGTTGGACACAAAATATATGGACGACGTAATTTTAAAAAATTGTCGCTGGATAAATTACGTCCTATTATAGGAACACGGTCTGAGACTGTAAATTTGTTAAATAAATATGAAAGATATGTTTTGTGAAAGCTTCATTCCAATATCATACTCGAGCTTCAAATAACGATAGTTTACATGTCATGTGCGCTGAAACGGAACCTCGAGAGTCCCTTGTAATTTCGATCGGTTATAATATTCTTAATATTGTGTAAAATGTTCACAATTTAAATCATTCGTACACTATAACAACGTATAATTGCAGAAATGTTTCTATCAGAACCAAGCAACTTAAGAAAAAAATAAGACATATTGTGCATATTTAAAACTAATTCATATATTTATCCCATGGATCATATCATATGGAGGAGTTAATCAAACGTAATTCCGTATTCCTCATTTGATTATATGGTAGAAGGCCTGGAATCGCCAGGCAATTCAACTAGTAAGACAATAAATCTAATCTATTCTAATAAGTCTTTAATATCTTACATTTTATTTCTCTCAGAAAACCTTCGTTTTAGAGCGAATTTTAAAAACCGTTCTCTGACAAATCTTGCAAATTCTTCCAACCTTTATTTTCTATTATTATTTAATAACCTTTAACAGTTAACACCGATGGAAATTTCACATTTTATTCAAAATTAAGCTGTTTTTTAGTTATCGCTTCATATTTTATTATATCGCAAATGACGAAGTAATACTTATATAAGCTTTTATAGAGACCGAGTGTGTATAAGCGACATACGAAACATTTTATTTATTTAGGAATGAAAGAAAGAGGTATTTGGCTCTCTAAATTTTATAGAAGTGTTTTACCCCTTAATTGATAAAGGAATATTTACTTTTACCACAGATTTGGATATCTAAAGGCTATGGTTGTGTAATACTGGTTGCCATCAATGGTCTTGTTTCCCTCCAAATCGAGCACTTTCCTTAGTTATTTTATCATTGGTTATTTTCTGTCAACAATGTTTAGCAGATAGACATCTTCTGACTGTGTGCATGCAAGGTTGAGACGGAAAAAGAATACGCTTTATGTGCGGGTAGCAGAGCATCTTGAGCAGTATTTTTACAACATTGTCCGAGTATTTTTGAAGGAATGTCCACTTCTAAAATTGAATCAAATCACTTTTGTTCTTTTTAACGTTAATCCTGTGTGATTTCAACCATGATTAAATCCGAATGAATTCTGTCTATTTTTGGCACTCGTTCGATTGCACGGCCTCTCCAGTGACGTCACCGCTGAAACAATAGCATAACGTCTTCGACAACGCCTTTCCCGCGAAAAAGATTTTCTCATCTTACAAATCAAACAACTTCAATAAGGAATTCCCTAGCAAATAAACTAGGCAAAGTCCACAGAAGGTTTTGTACATGCGATCGGTTTCAAACAAAAATGTTCATCATCAGGCAATTCAATCAATCCCTTGTATACCAAAAGGGTAAAAATGTTGAGCGTGTTATATTTTGTAAATAGAATTCTTCTTTGAAGCGAAAAATAGTACCCGTGAGCGCGTCGCAGCTCTGAAATTGCTGTAGGTTATTGAGTTTAGTCCTCTAAGGGAGTGGCGCCATTAAGAGCAGCATAAATTAACAGCATTTTCGAGACATTTTTGTCATTCGATCTGAATGTCAATTTTTTTTACTTCATTGCACTTTTCCCTTTCTGTATATAAGGAATTGCTTGTATTTGCCTGATGATGTTTTAAACCGGTCTTCTTTGAAATATGCATAGTTCTTTTCCAATAAGGCCTTTCACGCGGACGAAGAGGTAGTTGCCTTGCTTTGTGCACAAATAAGTCCATATTACGGGACTCTACAGCCCCTCGTCATCGCCACCTACTCGAATTCACGCCCACGCTCGCATCGCCGACACAAACGAACTTCCCTCGTGAAAACAATTTATAAAAGCCTAATTGCAGTAAAGAGCGAATCTAAAGCGGTAAACCGAGTTTTGGAATTCTGGTAGCATTAAGTCATATTTTTCAAGATTTTGGGAGATTTTCGAAAATAGAATGCATCTTTAATAAAATTAATTATGGCAATTCTTCACACTATCAGATAAGCAGTGTCGGAAGAGTAGCGATTTTCTTTGCAGAGAGGAGAAGGAAATTCGCTCCAGGTGGTCTAATTATCTCCATTAGAAAAGCACCATGGAAAATTCAGATATTTTATGACAAGATGTCCTGCATGTGAACAGCAGCCGTGAATTTCTTTTACAAAAGCAGTTTTACACTGATTGGTTCGACGTCATTTGTATTTTAGCATACAATTAATTGAAAATAGGGAATTAAGTTTATAAAAACTTCCCGATATCGACTTCAGCATGAAGTTAGAGGGGTCCAACAGAAGGAGCGGTGACGTCTACGTACCGTGGACCTTGGTTCGATACCAGACCGGTTATATTTTCCCGTTTCGATTTATAATAAGGTGAAGTTGGGCATTCATTACCCAATGTATGTAAGTAATTGGACATTTAGGATATAGCATCCCAGTAGTGTATAAAAAGGAGATCATGTAAATGTCCTATCGTCGAACCCGGAACAATTTCGTAAGACGCCGTTGTATATTAAGTTTCGGAAATGAGAAATCTAACTATACACATAATTTCATATCATAGCGAGAGGGTCCACTAACGCAATTCCGTGTTCTCCATTTGATTCTATGGTAGAATACAAACAATGCCTAGAGTCTAACCAACAACCATTTGAGAAACTATTTACTGCATTTTAAAAATATATTCATGACTGCTGTTCTCATACCGATACATTCATTTCTATCTTTTCGGGAAGTGCTTCATGAAAATATTTATGATCTCGGCCATGCATTATATACCGGAGTAGTAAGACTGCCTGGAGTCGAACCAAGGACCGTCTCGTAAGATGCGACAGTATTTTTCTAATTGGTATGGGCATATTAAACCCTTACCGAAATTTTCTGTTCGATAACATATCGGGAAGTTCCTAAAAAGAAATTTCTAATTTCCCTTTACATGCAGAGTAGAATGCAAATGGTCCCCTTGCATCGAACCAAGGGCCATCGGGGTACTGCGTATGTAAAACATATTCATGACTGCTGTTCACATGAGGACTTCTATCTTTTCTAATAAAAATATTTGAATCTCCCGCCGTACATTCATCATACTGGAAACTTAGGACCACAAGGTGACGAGCTCAGAACCGGTTACTAAAGAAATTGTATATTAATATTAGATAAGAGCCATTCTGAACATTTCCAAAATTTCCGTTCAATATCTTATCGGGAAGGTCCTAAAATAAGATTCCGTTACTCCCGTTTGAAATGCATGGTAGAATCGAAATGACGCTCTGGCATCGAACCAAGGATCACAGGAGAAACGGTGAACCGCGTATATGAAAATTATCTATGACCTCTATTTACATTCCGGGTTTTGTCCCGTTATGTTATGTTATCAGGAAAGAATTCAAAAAATAATTTTAAATCACCACAACACATTTTCAGGGGAGAATTTCGCACCCACCTGGCGTCGAACCTATGTTCATTTGTTGACATTTCCTCCATTGGTACTATAGTAGACTACGGCATCTGTGCCCTCCGTGATTTTGAATTTCCTATCTTACCTGAAAGTGGCTCAAATAATTTTCAAATATCCGCGCATTGCATTCTTATGGGATTCTTCCGAAAGGCCCCAAAAATCGTAATTTTCACATGAGAATGCATTACGCGGATACTTGAAAATTATTTTGAGGCATTAATAGGCAAAAATTAAGTTTCAAATCACGGGGGGCGGAGATGACGTAGTCTTCTACAGTGCCAGTGGAATAAATATCACCAAATGAGCGTGTGTTCGACGCCACGTGGATGCGAAATTCTCCCATTTAAAATGCATTGCGGCGATTTTTAAGAATGTTTTTGAATACTTTCCCGATAACGTGGAAACATGAAACCGAGAATGTTAACAGAGGTAATAAATACATTTAAACAATTAGGGACATTTATTCTACTCGAAATATTGCTGATATAGTCGAGTTTCTCAGAAAAGGTTGCACGCGTGTAATTTATGTATGAATGATATGTATGAATACAAAATGCATTGTAGACACGATATGAAAGAAAAGAGCTCTCCACCGCGATAATAAAATTAGTTTCGTGAGTTTTGAGGGACAATTATTCCAGTATTAGCCAAAATTAATGACAAGCAATATGAATCAGCCCCGATTCGTGTCAAATGTAATTGAATCAAATACACTTCGTAATTTACATCTAAAAACATCGTAATCGTTTTTTGAATTTTGAGTTATCCATTTTTGTACAGTTTTATCATTTTCATTATTAAAATCGCTATAAAATTTAAAAAGAAGAAATCTCTTTATAATAAGTAACAGAATTATATAAAAAAGATCGTTTCCTATGTAAAAACTTCCAATCGAAAACGGCAGCGGTAAATGTCCAAAAAGCTCATTAAAGTATTTTTTTCTGAAATATCGAAACTCGGAAATCTCCACGAAATTAATTTCTATTTCTCTGATGAATCATATTTGTGAATAAAAGATTTCTTCGGTTTAACCAAGAGCTGAACATAGGAAAGGTTACAGTAAAATATTTCAAATGCTGAACAAGCGTCGCCTGTAATTGATTTCCTTCAATTCTGTTTCGACAGTAGTACATTGTGGATCGATGACGACACTCGTCCCACGCCCAGACTCCCGTCATGCAGCGCGCACGCAGCCGCTATAAACCGCCATAGCAGCAAGACGGAGAGACAGTCAAGGAGTGGCAGCAGAGGAAATGGCAGACGGTGGAGTGAAACGCAACATCCCCATCAAGTTGGGGGACTTCAGTGTCATAGACACCGAGTTCAGCAACATCAGGGAAAGATTCGACGCCGAGATGAGGCGGATGGAAGAAGAGATGTCCAGATTCCGATCGGAGCTCATGAACAGAGAGTCCAACTTCTTCAAGAGCACGACGAGGTAAGCGATCGCTCCAAATAGGGAAAGACACGTCATCGAATGCGTCATCGAGAGAACGTACTGGAATATTTAGACGAGTTCACAGTTTCTTTTATTTTATAAGAATTGAGCGAGTATAACATGTTTATACACTGTACCACATTACTAATGCCAATGTGAAATCTAGATAGGATTCATGATAATTATTGGGAATGCATACAATTCAATATTTTGTTTATTCTTGTCGCAATCATGAATGTATGAATTTTAACTCTAATAATTGATAGACCCTCATTTAATTGACAAACCATTCAACCGAAATAATATGGCAACAATGAGTCCCGTCGTTGAGAGTGAGAGAAACATATTTCTTCCTCAAAAATCAGCTTCTGCTATTGTTCTCAAACTTCGTATGAAATCTTCGTATGTACCCTTTGAGCTAAGTTTCGGCGTGGGTGGCAGGGGGTGCTTGAATCATGATTCTACCTCCCTAATACATTACTTTCGCATATGGTTCGAAGAAAAATAATGAATCCTTGAATCGACTGGTTTCTCTTATCATCCTTGTCAACTTTTATGAACGTACTCACTCTAAATTTATTAAGCAAATTAATTCTTTGATTCACGGATTCCCATCCTTCTCATTATTCCAAAGCACACCTGAAATTCTGCTACATCGAATTAATTTCGTCAGAGAGCCTTATCCCTCTATGAGATGTTTTCATAAATCCAACGAAGTACGTGCCACTCAGTCGCTTCACTACGGCAAGACCGTGAATTATAAGTAATACTTTTCTATATAATTATGAATGATGACTTTACATGATGTAGTGACATATTATGAGGAAGCGCTGTAAAAGATAGAAAAGAGAGAAGTCCACAGAAGGTTTTGTACATGCGATCGGTTTCAAACAAAAATGTTCATCATCAGGCAATTCAATCAATCCCTTGTATACCAAAAGGGTAAAAATGTTGAGCGTGTTATATTTTGTAAATAGAATTCTTCTTTGAAGCGAAAAATAGTACCCGTGAACGCGTCGCAGCTCTGAAATTGCTGTAGGTTATTGAGTTAAGTCCTCTAAGGGAGTGGCGCCTCTATCAATTAAGAGCAGCATAAGTTAACCTCCAGAATTTTATCCTTGTGATAGCCTGCGCTTGCTTTTTCGCGCAAAAATGACACGATTCAAGTGTGAAACACTTGGATATTGTCTATTTTCGCAATAATCATAGTTACACGTACAATCGTAAGGGATCGAGTAAATTGTAAAATAACATTCTTAAATTGGTTTGAAGTTTTAACTAATGAATACAATGAATAATACTACTGGTTCTTCTGGAACTCCAACTTCTAGAGCTTCTTTGCTACTATGAGAAATATTAAGATTGATAATATTTATGATAACCTCGTGGTAAATGTAACTTCATCGTACCTTTTCATCGGGTTAGCCATATGGGCAGCACGTTAGCCTTTCGGTGTGAGATAAGGTGCGAATTGTTTATTGGATGTTTAAGGACAGTTGCAACCAACTCAAAATGTAACATGATAGTCCGTCACAGGATAGGGAATAGATGGAATAGATTATTACCTCTGAAAATTAATGTATATTGTATATATATATATATATATATATATATATATATATATATATATATATATATATATATATATATATATATATACATATATATATATATATTATAATGTAGATGTTTAAAAAAAATTCAATATAAATAAAACGAGGAATCTTTTTGTACAAACATCAAGCGCAGCTAGAATGTGGCAGCGAAGTCACCACCAATGCGGTGTTTTTATAATGAAGCTCATTTGCTTGCAAACCTACGCATTTGGCAGAAAAAAATCATTTAACAACATTTGTAATACGAAGAAACAGTAAATTTTAATCAGAACGAAAACTCTAGGACTGGATAACTTTAAAATTTTTAAGCCGATAAACCGCAATATAACGCATATTCGGAAATTTTAAAAAGTTTATCATACTTAGACAACTTCCGTGCAACTCAAGATGCGTTTCTGTAAGTCTCGTTCTTTGTTTGCAATTGAATTTTATAGGTCGCGCAAAAAGGTGATTTTCTAAATATTTTTCGTTGTGAATTCGGATCTCCATCTGAGGCACTACCGCTGAAGGGACGTTAATTTGGCATAAGATTCATTCCTAAACCTTGTTTACTAAGCTTGTGAGAAATGATAAAGGGAGGAAGAGACAAACAAATGAAGAGAGCCTCTGTCGAAACAATCTCGCCACACCTGGAATGATTACAGTTAGTTAAGTCCTACTTAACACTCCCACGGTTCCGGTCCCATTCACACGAAACACATGGTAAAGACACCGGTTAAGACGCGTCCCCAGATGCACTACAACCCGCCATGTCCACCTCATTTTACCAAAAATATTTTACATAATCTGTGTCCTTATCTCTGGAAGGGTTTCTTTGGATGACCTCCGGATAGCCAAGTGAGCAGAGCGTTCGACTTAGGCGAAAGCGGTCCAGAGTTCGATTCCCGATGTGCGAAATGACCTAATCTGTCGAAGCATTACTAATGACTAATTTTGTGAGAAGCAGAGCAGATTCCACCAATACAAACTCTTAGATCTTCGCTATCAGTTTTCTTATGGCAGTAATAAATAGTTGCTTTTCAGTGTCTCCTTAGTAAGTAAGTATATCTAAAGCATATCTAAAAAACAAAACAAAGATTATTTTATGGGCTGTCAAGCGTAGTTTCCGAGAGATCGTGACGCCCTCTCACCGCTGTCGTTAAAATAATTCGTTGTTTTTCCTTCTGATAAAATCTGCTCCATTGAAGAGTGAAAGATGATCAAAATTAAGTAACTAAGGATTTTCTCTCTGATTTCAAAGATTTAGCTAAAATTTATATATTAAAAATCTACGATAATACAAAATTTCAGCGCGTCCTGCGACTAAAGTCCTTTCATTAGTTTTCAGAGACATCGAGGATTTGTACTTATATTCATCAGAGATATAAGCGAAAAACGTTTATATAAGAGAAGTGCACATATTTCACCGAATATGTATGCATTAAAATCCCGATGAGTAAAGGGCGTCATTTCAAACGACTTGGCAATGAGTCAGAAGTTCGAATCCATTCCATGGCATGATAGTTTGTTTTTTGGTTAGCCAACTTTATTGGCCCGAAATGGGATTTTTATGAAGAAAAGATCGGATTATAAATATTTCAATCAGAAAGCTGCTGCTGAACATGATTGTTTACCCAACAACGATCGTTGAAATGAACAAAACCGACGTTTTCCCGAACATTCCAGATAGTTACATCGTGAATTCGACCAAATTAATACATCTTAAGAAACGGATAATCTCTTTAGCAAACAAACTTAGTTGTTGGTCGTCACTGAGATATCTCATTCCTTTATTTTCTCTTTTTCTACTTTTTGTATTTCATCTTATGTTAAAAGTGATTATTCATTGAACTTTACTACGTTTTCCAAATGCATGTTTTTGTACTAATTCTTCCACATCCTCCGAAAAAATCGCTGTTTTTAGACTGATTCTCGACCCATATTTCTTTTTTTTCTCAGAGCCTAATGATAGCTTTCCATCAACCTCAATTTCTATCTTATATTTTATAAGTTAAATTATGTCAATACGTCATCATTTGAGTTTTTCAAATAACGACTTAGTTTAACGCATGTGCACATTTTAGGTGTTCATAAAGCGTTGCATGCGAATGTAGAACAAAGAAAGGAAAGACAAATCATTGAGGATAAAGAAGGGAAATTTTTAAAGAAAAATACTCAGTGAGAGTACGTACGTAGAAGTTGTAGTCGAAGAGGTTGATGAGAGAAATTAAACCAGTCGATTCAAGGATTTGTCTCAACAACGGGACTCATAGTTGCCTCCGGATGAATGGAAAGGAGGCCGATTGGCTATTCAAAGGGTACATATGTTTACAAACATTTAAATTATCAATAAAACATAAAGTTGTAATTGAAAATCCTGTGGATGAGAGGCATCCTCTTATGATTACTACACTCTCTCAATTCTCCGCTGATGACGCACACTCTGCTGTTCATCTTGTAAATTAATAAAATCTAAAAAATTTCATTTTATTGAAAAATAAAATGTTATCGTTAATGAAATACTATTTATTATAAGTAATAATTAAATTTTCAATGATTACCGCTCAAAACAACGTATTTAATAGCAATGCGAAGGAATAGATAAATACATCACCATTTAGCTCGATTCGTAGACAATTCAATTTTCATATTTTATCTTTAAGAAAAATGCTATTTTACATCGCAAAATGGATAAATTTGGCACTCCAATACGAATTTGGCTGCGAACAGTGTACGTTCATTACTAAAAGTTACTAAAAAAGCTTGAGTTAACCGTCAGCTGCCACTCATTTATCTGGTTACATAACCAATGCAAATAGTTTACAGCAGTAAATGGGTATACTAACTATGAAATAAGTCAAACAATTTCCTTTTCACATTTCTCTGAAATTTTCACAATTTCTGAAAATTTCAACAATCGATTTAAAAATTCCAGCATTATCTTTGGGTAAATCAGTCACCGAATATTAAGTCATTATCACTTACCATTTTATAGATTGTCGGCGTTTATTGCTTCTTCTCTGCGCTTATACTCGCGATGAATATAGCGAGATGTAAATGCACGTCTCATAGAATTACAAAAGAATGAAAATATATAAAACGTCTTTCCTGAAGGATGGATAAAGCGATATTGGGGAGCGAATTTATTCTCAATGAACTCTCAGTAACATGTCTCTTTAAAATCATTTTATTGCCAATGTTCTTGCTGTAGTTCTTTAAAGAATAACATTTTCTTTATTTAATGTGCTTCGCACATTATTAAATATATCACAGTCCAGATGTCAGTGTATAATTAAGTTTATCTATTAATAATTGATATGAATAGTGAAACTAAGAATCCAATATTTTGTTTTTCCTTCCACCTGTGTAACACAAGG
Source organism: Pachydiplax longipennis (assembly GCA_036926295.1). Lineage (NCBI taxonomy): Eukaryota > Metazoa > Arthropoda > Insecta > Odonata > Libellulidae > Pachydiplax > Pachydiplax longipennis. Next base: position 950,129 of record JAVFKF010000065.1, read on the forward strand.
TAGGTATTTTTTCATACATTATGGTATATATTTCTATGTATTTTAGAACAAATCCTTATACATTAACCCTTTTACCATCTACCGTATTACTATTAATTTTATTTTATAATTATTTTTAGCAAGTTATTGTATTGCAAAACATTTTGTTTACTTCAATTGCGGCACTGAAGAAAGGGAGGGACAAGGAAAGTCCAATGTCATTCACATGGATTTTTCATTCCATATATTCAATTTGAGAAGTTGCTTTAAATCGATCAGGTTACGGTTAATTGGGAATATCAGTCGGAATTCTATTCCTTGTCATAAATTCGCGCTACCCACTTGGCTGATCCGGATTCATTATTTTTTTCAACATTAAGCACTCGAAACGGACGTATATGTTCTAGGATTCATTTCGTCTGCGCATGCGCATCCTCAACAAAAGCTAATTTTACACCTCACGCTCACATTGCTTTCATTCAGTTTAAAAATATCGTATAGTCGTCGAATTCCAGAAAGAACGTCCCTCATCGTCTATATGAAGTATTTCTCCGATTGTACATCTTTAAGTTTTTATTGCTCAATAAGCTGCATTTTGGTCCAGTAATTATTTAGGCGAGACTAAAAAGTGTCATTTGAACGCATTGAGATATTAATTAGATCGAATCGAGAATTTATTTAAACTCCGCAGCTTGATTACGTCGTTGAATTTTACTCTTGGGCAATTCTAAGTCAAAAATTCCAAAGAAATCGGACGGGAGGCGAAAAATTTCTCAAACCATTCAGTGAAAGACAATTGTGGTTTAGTCCACGCCACGACCTCACAGTGTTAAGCCTATGAAGACTTTAGTTAAAGTTCGTTTGATATAAAAATTCCATTAAAAGACATTTAGTTGACCCAGTTATTTAACTCTGATTTTACTTGGAATATTCGTAGCAGAATGTCTTTGAAATTGACGCACTAAATTTGGATTATTTTGAATGGTTCGAATAAACAAAAATCTGTGATATACTCGTATTTCGTTTATCAATGAAGAACCCATATGAACGATGCTCATTTACTAGAACAAACGATTTCACTCTCCACTAATATAAATCCGAGACTGTTTAAGTTATCGCATTTTATATCCCCTGTCTTCAGTGGGTGTCGTTTATTGTTTAATTATAATTATAGCATTTTCTTACACAAAACTCCCTTTTGTCAGATATGAAAGAAAGAGGTGAAAAAAGAGCTCAGGATATAACTGAAAGCGGGTTAAAAAACCTAAGTTTCACCTTAGGAAAAAATATCCACATGAAAAAACTTACCGACAGTTAATCACTAAATTTTACAGAATATACTGGTTGAGACATGTGAAAGAAAGAAAACAATCAACATTGCTAATACAAAAAATAATACGTTTATTTCACAGTAATAAAAAGAACAGAAAATGATCATTGGAAAGTAAAAAAATGTACGCTACAAGATAGGTCAAAGATGAAAAACAGCAATAAAAGCTGAAATGAAAAGAGAAAAATTACCCTAATTACGTGAATCATCTTTAAGATGGCCGTTGAAGAGCGGCGAATTATTTGAAATCTGTCGAAAACACTGCTTCAATTATGGAATCAAGTCTTAGACGTGTTTGTTGAGTTTTTGGTGCGATTCAATTTTTATCTTTGATAGATGCGCAAAATATAAATTTACATAGTATAATTAATTTTTATAATTCTCTCTCTGCAATGTTTTTAGCTCTTATTAGAAGTTTACTTTAGCATTTATTCGTTTAAACCTATCTCTTAGTGGTTAAATTCATTTTTATTAGTTTAATTATAGTTTTTGAGGTTAAATTTATGTTTTCTTTTGATTTAAAGTCCTTTTAAGTGCTACAAAACTTGCGTTCGTAAATTAAAGTTTTTGTATGACTTACTTCAGGCTAAGTTGGATTGGACATGGTTACTCGGATAATTTACCAAATAATACAGCTTCATCTGAAATTCGAGTGGAGCTGAAATCTTAAAAATAATAACTTTCAAAGAAGGCACATTTTAACCGACCTTTTCTAAGATGTGCAAAGTTCTAACTCTGGGGTCTCCCACCAACACAAAGATAAGTCGTTGCATGCAAATCTATATTAAAAACTAAGTTACGAAAGCAAAATTTAATTCCTTCCTTAAAGATATCTTCTCTTATATTTGATTGATTATCTGTTTGCAACAGTTACCTTAACAGAAAATAGTTTCTGGAGTTGTTTTCGGTTCTCGGAACCCTCTGCCAGCGCTTCGACGCTCAAAATACATTTCTACCGACGGATTTAACTTTCTGGGGAAAGCAGCTCATGTAATGCCTTACATAATATTTTTGAAGGATAGTCTGCTTTTTGCTTAAAGAGAGCCTCTTAATTGTAATCATTTTACTATGTAAAGAAGCAGTTTTTACCAAAATAGGCAATTAAGGAAGAATAACGATTTTTTAACAACGTGAATGGTGAGAGGGCACCACGATCTCTCCGAGATTACGCTCAGCTGTCCACAGAATATTAATTTTCTCTATTTTTCGATATTTTCTTCATAAGATTGTGAAAATAGGAAACACCGTAAAACGTCATTTTAATCTACGTTCCTCCTGGGAAAAAGTCATAGATAATACTGTCGCGACGGTGGTATATGGATTATTCTGCTTCGCTATATTTTATTTTGAAATTGAGTCCATTTACCGCATTATGCGGAATTCGATTCGAACTTCCTTGAAATCAATCTTATGAACTAAAAAATAGTAATCACTTCTGATATTTTATACACTTATTGTTTAAAATGGGAGCGAAAATCTACTGAAAATCATTAAGTTAAAGAAATTTAATGACGGAACTAAATTTAGATCGTATAAAATGTACACACTTTAGATATGCGACGATAGAAAAAATGATAAGGGACTTTATTACCTCTATAAACATACATGATTTCAACGATCGTCTTAGTTATCAAGGAGACTGGTTGTTTATAACCACAAAGTTGTACAAGTATTTGACCTATTTGTCCCGATTCTCGCCATTTCGAATCCACACGAACGTACGAACAATAATTTTTATTCAATTTCTTTTTTCGCTTATTACTTGTCACGATTTCATAGTATTCTCTATATATTATTTCTAAACTCGATGACCGGGGCTTTTCCTTCTGCACACTCCATCAAAACATATGACTGACCATTGAAAAAGAAAGTTTCCCGGTTCCTGCTAACGATAGTAAGACCAATGAAAAATTTGGTCAAAATATTGAGTTAGAATTTGAATCATCGAGCTTCATCGTGGACGTGTAGATATCGGCGTTACCATATACGGAATTTATTGTATTTATTGTATACGTTTGTAAATAGTTTTTATCATCGGACAGTGATATTTATTCTCGACCTTAAAATGATCGAAACAGTTTTTGGAAGTAATATTTGAGTCTCCATAAACGAAGACCTCGACGTCGTACGCAACCATAGCAGCTTAATAAACCGGCCACCTTGCATCTTTTGGTAGCAGAACGACAACCACAGAAAAATGAGCATTGCCAAATATGAAAGTTTGCGTCAAATTTTTTGAAAAGGAATTCCCGAAAGAAGTGGTCCACTCATCGCTGATTTTAGTTCTTCGTTTTGAGTGAATTAGGGTCAAATTCGAATTAATCGATTTATTTAATGAATGTCATCGTTATACCCGTAAACACGCTTTAGAGTAAAATACATCAGATTAGCGTTGTTGAAATGAGTCCTCAATTAGTATCTTTTGATTGAGATAAATGTGAACCTGATTTGACTGATATATATTGGCTCGTATAATAATTTAAAGCTCTGTGATATTCTTTTGTTGAGCTAATATGCCATTGACAACCGACCCGAGAAAGCGTAGAACTTAGGGTAAGTCGCACAACTTCATGTGCAAAGTTTCATTCCATTCCATCAATTGTGAATATTTCTAGAGAGGATTATCTCAAAACATGCTTTCTTGGGTCGGTTGCCTCAACGAGAACCTCTGGGGGTGGTTGGTACCACTAAGTTGGACCACCACATTCTCGTTAATAGAAACTCCCGATTACAGAAGTAAGGATGCGTGACTTGGTAGCTCAGTGGTACCTGCCCTGAAAGTGGGAGACCTGGATTCGAGTCCCAGTCAAGTCACAATTTTTCACTTCCCGTAGAACTTTGGGTCAGTCGCACAACATCATGTGTCAAGTTTCATTCCCTTCCATCAATTGTGAAATAACATGTATTTGATTGTAGAATTTTGCTCGAGAAACCCTCGGTTCAATCACATTTATGTCCTCAGCTCGAGCAGCACTTCGACATCGACGAGCGACGGCGTGGCCCAACGCGGAGGAGAGCCCAAGACTTGGTTGGATGGACTCAACTCTCCTCTTATTCAAGACCAAGGAGACTGCAAGTCCCTCAAGCTTCGCTTTGATGTCTCCCAGTACGAACCGGAGGAAATCGTCGTCAAGACTGTCGACAACAAACTTTTGGTGAGTACTTTTCATCAGTTTGCTGTCCATTCTTCACAACCCGAGATGGCTGGCTAATATAGATCCATTCAAACTCTTTTTGAATTTCATCTACTTATACATGATACCCAATATAAATACATAAATTCCATTTTGGGAGACACCGCACGTTTGAGCTACTTCTATAGCTGGTTCGCGTCCATAAAACAGCTTCTCTTATTTTATGCTCATCAGTCGATGGGATCGCATGATACGTCCTCAACGAGCGTGCTTCTTCTCATTTTATCGACCATTCGCAGCTTATATCCTTTCTTTCAAGGATTCCCAACCTGCGTCTGAAAGCATCTTCGTAACCTATTATCATAGCATTTTTAGAAAAAAACGCATCGCTTTGCGGTCCACTTTCTTCAGTATTTGACCTAAGACCTTTATACAAATGGAAGTTAATTGACCTTTTGGAACTGCTTGAAGAGAATGTGACTAAGATAATAACGCTTAATAAAGGAGCTCTGGCACTATGAATTGGCTCATTGCGGAGTTAACTCAGCATATAATTCGATCGCCCAGGAAAACTTTTCCAAAGACAAAAACTCCAGGACTGGATAACTTTAAAATTTTTAAGCCGATAAACCGCAATATAACGCATATTCGGAAATTTTAAAAAGTTTATCATACTTAGACAACTTCCGTGCAACTCAAGATGTGTTTCTGTAAGTCTCGTTCTTTGTTTGCAATTGAATTTTATAGGTCGCGCAAAAAGGTGATTTTCTAAATATTTTTCGTAGTGAATTCGGATCTCCATCTGAGGCACTACCGCTGAAGGGACGTTAATTTGGCATAAGATTCATTCCTATGCTTGCAATACATTCTGGAGGATGTGATTAAGAATCCAGTAGAAGAGGCTCTCCCTTTTCAAACAGGCTCTTTCCGATTCATTCTTGAAGGAGTTATCGATGTTTTACTTTCTTAACTACAATTGAATTCTCTATCCTACCTGGAAAGTCCTGAAAATGTTTTTTTTTATAAATCGTGCTAAAGACCGCCTGGCGTCGAACTCAGAACCTCTAAGTGAGAGACAATTGCATACTAATGTTAGATAAGTGCCATTCTGACATCATCCAAAGTTTCGGTTCAATATCTTATTGGGAAGATCCAAAAATACTATTCTGTTATCCCCGTTTGAAATTATAGTATCCGTATCCATTACACTGCTGCACATAATTGCTTCGGTGAAGACCCTCTTACTGTGTGCCGAATTTCCATTTGATATCTTATCGGGAGGGTCCCTAACGTAATACAGAATTTCCTCTATAATTGTATTTTAGAATGCAAAGGTACCCTGGCATCGAACCAAGGACTATTTCTCGGTTGGTCTTCACGTGCCGAAATTTAAATTTCGATTTTCTTTTCATAAAAATGTTTGCAATCTCCACCATGCATTTTATATGGAAACATTAAAATCGGTTGAAGTCGAACTCAGAATGGTTTAGTAAGATGCGATGGTATGCTTCCAATTGATATGGGTATGTTAAACCGTATCCAAACTTTCAGTTTGATATCATATCAAGAAGGTCCCCAAACTAAATTCCATTTCTCTTATTTAAATGTATTGTCGAATGAAAAGGGCCTCTTTCTTCCAACCAAGGACCATCAGGGAACGGTAAACTCCGTTTGTGAAATTTATTCATTCATTCTTTTTACGTGCCTCACTGTTGTTTTCTATCTTTTTTTGGAAAGCCTCATGAATGAATTTTCGGCCATACATTTCATGTGGGTGATTTACAAAAAATTCAGACTGCCTGGCATCGAACTCAGAACCCTTTAGTGAGTGACAATTGCATATTAATGTTACTTAGATCAAGTACATCGCACAATTATATGGCTATTTAACCTTTTTAGTTTTTAAGCAATTTACGCGCCTCAGTATGCTTCTTACCTTCTCCAGTAATTTTTTTGACTTCCTTTTGCGGCCTCTTGGCTGAATTCGATAGCACCGAGAGACTTGCTGAAACAGGTTAAAACGTAAACTTCACAGCTTGCCTCTTTTAGCCTTCTTTTCTCTTCGGACGCGATGATCGCACAAACTTAAAAATAAACCACTTGGGAAAAATCTCCACAACATCGTTCGATAGGTTACGACGCCACTCCACTTCCATATTCCAAAGACAAACTTAAATAAGAACTCTAATCCTGAATTCCCAAATTTGAAGAGCCGCAGTGTTTGCTCAGATGTCTCATGGCCGTCCTTTACCCGAGTTTTGTAGCCTCTCTTTCGCAAACTATCCTATGAAGCTGCGTACCATATGAGATGAAGTGTCACACTTTCCTAGCCCCCGAAAATTTCTGCTGTATTAAACAATTAATTGAAACATTTCAGGAATTTTAAAGAATATTCGGAGCTTTGATGAATGCATATGATATGATAAATTGGATCCATATCCATAACTGAAAGAACCAGATCTCTTACTCTGATCATAAGTTATGACCCATCAAGATAATTCACGTTCGCCGTATTTCGCGAAAATTACGAGAGTTGGAGAATAAATCACAAATAAAAGTTGTTTCTGGGCTGCATAATTGCCCGAAGGGTGGCTTGATTGAAGTGTTCACATTTTTAAACTCAAAAAGATTCTCCATGATATGGCCTATTCCTCCTTCACACCTATAACTGAAATCTGGCATCTACGAGCAGTGCTGTGAAATTTTGGCGCGCGGTAAAAAATCAACAAACTGATAAATTCATAAATCCCTTTGTTATCAAGATAAAGTCCTGATTCCCTCACAAAAAATATGTTTACACTTTTCTTTTAATTTCTTACGCAGAATGTTAGTATCTCTTACAGAACAAGATTTAGCTGGTGAGGGATTTTCGGCTTGCATAATTCGAAAATTTCGGTTCATAGAATCTTATACATTTTATAAGAGGCGTTCAAACCAAATAATATAAAAACTATCAGTTTACCGATACAGAAAGTAAGGTATGAAGATATTTAAGTGTTAATTTAGTGACGAATGAAAGAACGCTTTGCCCACAACAGCGTGATAAAGATAAAATGAGAAAATCGTCTTTCTACGCTAAAACGTAGAGAAATAATTTGTATCAATTTTATTTTTTTTTGATACTGAGAAATGAATTTCACCAAACCACGCATCCTTTATTGCAATATGCATCAGTAGAGAATTTCTAAACAAAAAAATCAGTTTTTAGCAAGATTTGGCAACATCTCGCCTATCTCCTTATGGGGAAATACACGGGAAATGATTCTCCGTAAGAACACGTACTGTCAACTAAACGTGGAACGGATAATAGAATCGAAATGACGCTCTGGCATGGAACCAGGGATTATTAGAAAAACGGAACATTGTGTATATGAAATTTATGAATCACCTCTGTTCACATTCCGGGTTTTAAGTTTCCAGCTTATAGGGAAAGCATTTTAAACAATTCTTCAAAATCGTCGCAATGCCTTTCAAAGGGAAGAATTTCACCCACCCACCTGGCGTCGAACCCGCGCTTTGTTACTTTAAAAGACTACAGCATTTCCAGCCTCCGTGATTTTGATTCCTCTAACTTACCAAGACGTACCTCAAAATAATTTTCAAATATCCGTGAAATGCATTCTTACTGGAAAATTCCGACTTTTGGCAGCTTCTGGAATGATAGCTAGTGTCGAATTATTCTGGTAACTATAGGATTGGGACAGTACATCGTAAAAATTTCACGTCGAAAGCACCTTTGGAACATGGTCAGAATATCTGTGGGATTTACTCAGTGTTTTTTTTCTATCCAGTGTTTGAGCTGAAAATTATTGTAATTTCGAGTTGGAAATGATTCAAGGAAAGACAATATGTTCTTTAAATGATTGCTATGATAAATCGGTATGGGTTCCTAAGATACTTTATAATAAAGGATTGGAATCTCTAGAAGAAAGGTTTCATCAATATATTTGCTTAATTCAGAGATTGTATTTCCGTTGAAGAGTGCGCCCCTTGCTTCATAGGCCGTTTTGAATGTCGATTCTAAATATCATTTTTCCGTGATGCGAAAGTAATCGATGAGGAGTCCAAAGAGTACATATATAGATGACCAGTTTACCTCTTCTCAGAAAGTTCATTCTAAGAGAATAATAGAATTATATAATGCAGGTTTCTTCGTAGAACTTCAGCGCAAACTAGAAGAAAGAAAAAAGGAACTCGGCGTTCAATGAACTAAGAGACAAAGGTTCTCCAAGCTCCGACAGCGGCAACCGTCTAGGGCGATTCCCGGGAAACGGTTAATCGCTCGGCGGTCACCAGTTATTCAGAATCCCTGATGCGCATTTCGGAAACAATGCTTTCATCTTCATAGGGGGTCCAATGCTGAATCATTCACCGTGACCGCTGAGCGATTATCCGTTTCCCGGGAATCGCCCTCGACGGTTGCCGCTGTCGGAGCTTGGAGAACCTTTGTCTCTTAGTTCAGCGCAAACCTTTCAGAAATATCATTATTTCGAATGGTACGCAAATTTTCCTCTTGGGAACATGATTTCACGTGCATTATCTTAAACTCTGTATATTTATTAACTAGTTCTTAGTAAAGTATTTTTACGTGAAACCATCTCGAATGTAAAAGATTCTCTAGTTAATGCAGTTTGCCTCTCAAATCATTTGTATGAGAAAAATGAAATTGCCCTTCTTCGTCGTGTTTTGCAATCGCTCCAAAAGCTACTTCGGGTCAGAAAATATTTGTGATATCTCGTGGTGAAGCTTAAAGATTCGAATAAAAATCTCTGATTTATCAATGCAAGTTGTTTCTTAGTTACTTTTTATTATATAATTAAAGAAAAACAAAGCAATTCTTCGTCTAAATGTAAATTATATTCTCTACCGACTTTCCCTTAGTTTTACCGGTTTGCTTTTCAATGTTAATCGATCATTTGCTGATAATATTTTTCCTTATAATGAGTTATTCATTTTCTAAGGTTGCAACGATCTGCGATATTTTCCATCTTGGGATTCTCAGATATAATTCGGATGAAAAATATTATAACCTTAAGTGATATAAAAAGTTCTGTAAGTATTATTTTACTGATGCCGAATGTCCATCATATGAATTCAGGAAAAAACAGATTTTTTAAAATCTCGGAGTGTGTCACTCCTGTAGATATGGTAAAATCTCAATTCATCGATAGAAATTTTCGAAATAAAATTGCTTTTGTTTCATCGGTTTTAATCGTCATTTGAGAAAACAAACTTACGGGATAACAATAAATAGATTAAGCTCGATTTAATAGAGTAATTATCACTTGCTAAGATTTGGGGAATTGGATGAAAGAGCGATGTTCGTGAGAGATTCCGGAGGGAGCGCCGATTGAATTTTAAAATACTCGCGAATGGAAAGAAGACATTTTCACTGAGAAATAAGATGCAGCGAAGCCATCTGTCTCAGAGAGGCACGGCCCAAATAGAAAATTTCAATAAAAGGGTTTATCTTCTGAGATATTTTTCAGGTAGTCAATCCTTGGCAGGGATGGCAACGTTTGAGCATCGCAGAAAAATTTACATACACTCCGCAAACAGTTTGGATAACGACACGATAATTTACAGAGAAATAAAGTAGAGACAACAGCTTCGAAGACTTAGATAGAATTGTGTGATGACCTACTGTAGGTCAATCTGAATAAATATTCAGTAGTTGACTTCTTCGAAAGAAATTTCCATTGATTATTCGCCTCCGAGAGAGAACATTAAGGGTTGATTCAGTGAAGCCTCACGAATAACTTAATATATGTATTCACATTCATAACATATGTCGGTGAGCTGTTAAGAAACTCGGCTCCGTGAAGGGAATGTCGGTAGGAGCGAAGTAAAAGCGATGTTACATAGCCTCATGACAGTCTTGAATATATATACATTCTGTGTATCGGCTGAACAGAGTTGTATCCGAGAATTACATAAGGTACAACGAGAGGTAATACATTTTATAAAGAGTTGCTTTGACTATCGGTGAGCATTACTAAGATGCTTCAGAATGAATAATAGAAATATTTAGAAGAGAAAATATTTAATCAAAGAGACAATTTGCTTAATAAATTCAGAGTTCGTATAAGATGTCGCCGATATTATGCACCACCCACCTTAGAAGAGGAGAGGAACAGATTCTATAATTCATATTTTCTATTAGGGAAGTAGAGTCCCCCTGCCACAAGAACACTCAAAGGGTACACATTTAGATCTAGATATTGTTTATTTTATATTAGTGATTCCTCCATATTGCCAAAAGGGCAACAGAAATTGCCTAAGGTTGCTATTTCGGTCGGAGCAATGTTCCAGTGTAGGATGGCCCATCGATATTCGCGGATTCGTGACCTAATAAAATGATTCTCTATTTTTATCTATCTTGTGACGCTGTTCTATCGGATAAACGAGGTGCTGCTTGATCCTAAATACACTACTGAATGGATAGATACCTTTTCGACATGTGTACCTTTTGTACCCATTGCTTTCGGCGAATATCTGGATACATTTACTACACAGTGCATTAACCTCTACTTTCCTACTCAATTACTTTAGCGTAACATTCAGGGAAAATATGAATTCTTGAATCGACTGGTCTGTGATCATCAGAGCGGCATATGTAACAAGGAATACGCATAGACAATATCTGCATCATCTACGAATTTAATCTCGCTGATTATATGAAGTTACGTCTTTGATTGAATCTTCTTTCTCCTCAAGATTCCCACCCTGTCTCCTGAAACAATTATCTAATTAATTTTCAAATTTTAAGTATACAATAATGCTTAATTTTTCCATCCGATAATTCCAGTTTATACCCTATATATCTGTAGTTATAAACCCCTTCCTCAGTTTCAGTCGATAAAAGACGATAAGCTTTCCTCTGAAGTTGATATGAATAATGTTCTGTTCCACTATTTTATGAGTTGTTTCTTCAGACAGATGTGCATATAAAGCTTAGAGCTGCAATTATTCCTCTTTGAAGAAACTAGTAGAAATAGAAGTGATTATTTATTAGAAAGCCTCTGAATAATGTAATTCCTTAAACGTATTTTGAGAATGATTGAAAGGTCGGAAAGAGCGTCAAAGAAAAGAAAACAGAAAAGAAAGCGATGGATAAATTCGTTTGAATTTGTTATATTCCTGAGAAACGCCATCGAATATGTTCTTCGTTCCCTTTATGTAGAATCATGAACAGCTATTTATAGCCTCATACAATTAATCTGATCTAAAATAGCAAGATCAGAGCCATAAATAGGACAGTCATAGAAGAGGTTGATGATGGGCATTTCCACAGCCATGGTCTCTAATTATCCAAATAGATCGCGATCGTTTCCTTGAATAAAAAGTTTATTGGAAATGCTTTAATTGATCGTAGCGTATTGAGTCGAAGAAAAAGATAGATTCGACGAAACGTTTCATAATGTTTTAGTATTTTACGAATTCCAAACTTCTAATGAACGTTCTTTGTGAGGTGATTGTATATGAATTTATGAATAAATCTGAATTTAGGAATTAATCCTGCAGAGAAAAGGGCAGATAAGAGAAAATTATTACTGAATTCTTTTAGACGGATTTCTTTCGTTATTATTTTTTATTTCGTGACTCCATATTCTGCAGGATTGAATAAAATGTTGTTTATATACCTCGAAGCATTTCGTAAAGAAATTTTTTGGATGGGTCGGGGATCGAACCCAGCACAGGACTGCTTCAACATCGAAATGTCAATACTACGACGTCTTTATTGCAGCAATTTATATCCGAAATGGATTATTCATTATTTTAAATTGCGTCAGTTGATTGAACTTCGGATTAATTAAGTACAAGGTGAGAGTGGTCAAGGCAGAAGTTAGAGATGGGCGAATCCAATCTGATCTACTTCTATTCTTTTAACCCGATTCTAAATTATTTTGAATATATCTTTTAGAACCGATCCGATTCGATGCATCCAAACGATCTATTCGTTTCGGTAAGAATGAATGCGATAGAGGTCTGCGTGGGCCGGGCCTATATGGGCTGCCACGCAATGCTTATAATGTAGTCTTCGAAGTTTATTTTCAAAGAAGAGGGCTCCTTTCATTTTCACATCTCGATGCTTAGGGGCGCCTCTAAGCACGTGGCCATGCAGGTCATGCCCTTGGCGTGAATATCTGACCACGCTCTAGAAAGATAAATAAGCCAACAGAACGGTGGATGAGCGAGTTTATTTATTTATTTATTTAGTAAATAAGCACGAAGCCACTCTGCTCCTTTACCACCTTCATATCGTTTTATTTTGATTAGTGAAATTGTGATTTTTGATTAAGAAGTTGTGCATTCCAAAACTTTGAGATCCTTCAAACGATTCGCCTTTAATACATTTTTACTCGCCGTTGCGAATGAGGGAAAAGTCATAAAATTAACTCTTTACTTATTATTCTCATTTTCATCGTTTACACGAAATGGACATTAGCAGTGGATTAGTGCTAGCAATCCATTGATTGATACTGAATTCCAGAGACTTGGTCTCTGGAATTCAGATTTGAGACTTGGAGTCACCCCTTTGGTTGAGGAATGAGATGGCATGCACCAAATTCCAAGAGAAAATTGACATGAATAGAGTCCGACGGGACCGGGAATCGAACCCGGGTCGGTCGAGGGTCAGTTGAGCTATTCCGCCATCTCAAGGTGTGCGGGGCGAGTACAGGTCCACGGCCTACGGTATAAGTTGCGAAAACTTTATATTAATTATTTTCTATCGTCCAGAGAAGAAATAGAGAAGGAAATGCAGGAATATTCATGAAGATGAAGGACTAGCTAATCACCGATCCAACCAAAGTTGAATGCTCTACTTGAGAGAATCTTCTTCCTATATTTATCTGAATTGTATTTTAATCCACGAGGTCTGCTTCCCCTGCCACAGACCGAATTTAGATAGTCCTCCGGTTTTGCACCGCTTCCATGATCGGCTAATGTTGACATAGTGTTAATGGATCTTGAAACAGAACATGAGTCGCTGAAATACTGTTTCGAGATTATCTCCTAAAATAGCCAGAAATGTTTCATTTCCAACCATTTATGAGGTCAATTATTAGGCTCAGTGTTGGAAAGCACGTGTGAGGGTGCCTTTGTCTCAATCCATGCTTTTCAGATTACATTACTTTTTGTTACTGTATGCCTAGGTAGAGTTTCTATGATATTTTGGTTACGTGCTCCATAAACCAAATTTATGCCAAAATGTGATACACATCGCTTAATTTGTTAGCTCCGTAAATCGATCGCATTTACCATCGCTAAATCATGAAAATTAAAAATAATGCAGAATTTTCGTCTTTTCTTCCATAGAAATTCGCCATATTCTCGGAATTGTCTCTTGCTAGGTCTCTCCTAAACCCAAAATTTTTTAAAAACTAACATCTAAAATTAAATTACATCCAGAAGAATAAAATCTAATAAAACCAAAGTAAACAAAAGATATAGCAGAATTCAACTTTTGAATCTAAAATATACTAGCTAATAGATAAATAAAAGCAAACATAGGTACAAACTAGATAAAATTATATAAAAGAGTTGAGTTGTGGAGAATAAACTCCTTAACTAAAGGGAGAGCGCAATCCTATTTAGATTTTGGTTGAATTTTATCAAACCTAATTGAGTTTCTCCCAAAATATTAAACGCAATTCTGAATACATTTCAAACGCATGAATATTGTCTCCATTCTTAACCATACAATCTCCATTATCCCGTTGTCTCTATAAACTATATAATTGGATTACAATTCAATCGCTCCAGTAACAACAATATATTTACTTTTAAACCTTCAAGGCGTGTGGCAGGGGTTGCAAAAACACCGGTATCGCTATCTAACTCCTACTATATCCTCTAATGCACCGCTGTCCTATTTTCGTGTAACGCTTTGTCGTTTTCTCTTGAGAACGTTTTTAACTTGAATAATCAAGTATCTCGCACTTATCGAATTCCCATATGAGGGACCTTGTCATAGCTAGAACATAAGCTGTCGAATCTCCTGAACAAATTCTATGTTGAGCGACCATTAAATTGCCACTTAACGTATTGGAGATGATAAAACCTGTCTATTTTTGCAGGTCCACGCCAAGCATGAAGAGAAGACGGACACCAAATCCGTGTACAGAGAGTACAACCGAGAGTTCCTTCTGCCAAAGGGTACCAACCCTGAGAGTATCAAGTCCTCTCTCAGCAAAGACGGCGTCCTCACTGTGGAAGCCCCTCTGCCGGCCCTTGCCGCACCTGAGAAGCTCGTCCCTATCGCCCACAACTAACACGTCTGCACTATTTTCCCATTCATTGTTGTGAGGGCACCACTAAAAGACAAAGGTCGTTTTTTGGCCTTCATAGCGAAACTCTCTTTGCAAAAGTGTTATTTTTTTATGGAGTTAGATGTGCAATTGATTAGGAAAAGTAGTTAAGTTCACCGATTCACACTGGTGTGAATAGCTTTCATAAGTAAATCGAAAACAAAATATCTGTGTTTTTTTGGTTCATGTATATAAAGGAAGGTATTATATGTAAATGGGATATTAATAAAGTAATTGTCAAACTTGTATTTATTCATTTCGTTTTCCTTTCAGACTCTTATTAGTTATGCGCGAAATCGAAAAATAAATTTCATTTTAGCGTTTTCCTGTAAAAACCACAAAGTAAATTTTTAAGCTCACTTTAACTTTTTAAAAGCTCACTTTAACTTTTTAAAAGCTCACTGTCGTATAAAAATCAATACCATTATAGTAATACCGAGTATCCTAAATTATTGCTCTATAGTTGATCCTTTCTGGCGATATCTGGTGGAACTTTTCCGTAGTTAATACGAAAGATATCTTCGTCCACAAATTTTATTTTAAAAGGCACGACCGGTTTCGAGGTTACCTCATCTTCCGGTGCTATTACTGCTTTATTCTAAAACAGTATGAATTTACAGAAGAAGCTATCTTTATTCGTGGATGTTAAGCCATTATTTGCTCGGCTTATTCAACAGCATGTTGTAGCATTGCTATAATTCTAGAAGACGAAAGTTTTGGGCACCATATACGAAATACTTTTTGAAAATACCTTTTATTGCCCATTTAATTTGTTCCAAATTTTATCCCTGTAACGTTCTCTAAATCTTTGATCCTTCGGGCATCGTACTATGAGGGAAATTCATTGATTGAATATAGGTATTTTAATCTTAAGGAAACCAAAGTTTGTCTTCCACTATTAAGAGGTCCTAATACAGAATTGCAGGAGCTTCTAAAATGGAGCGTTGAACCAGTTGCTTAGAAAACCCTATGAATTGTAATTCATAGGGTTAATGAATGAATGCACTTGAAAAATTACATAATTAAGATGCAGTCAGTAAAGAGCATCATTTCAGAGGATTTTATTGCATAAATAAATCATATACTCCTCGTAAATGTAAATCCTAAAAATAAGAGTAAAAGCGAAAGCACAGATTAAAAGAATACAATCCCTCATTTAAATAAGAGAGCCGATGACGACATATTTTCCGCTTTTCGTTGACTCAACGGTCGAAAGACATGTTAACTGTAACGTGCAACCTTATCTCACGAACATACATAGAACATAAACATTCTATGTAAAAGAACTGCTTAAATACAGAATATATATTTTTGAGGGATTTCGTTATAAATTCAATTCCGATTTTCCGTTTTACGAAACGCGCGCGATGTGTTTAAATTCTGAAGAAACTTGGAACTTTTTTATACAGATAATGCGTAATCATATGGATAAATAGGTTCCCTCCAAATATTCCAAACAAAATAATGAACCTAGATGTTATAACAGAGAGACTAGGAAAGCATCAAAGAAACAAAGACGATTGCATTTGAAATTAAAAACCGTTATGAGGCTTCCAAACAACATAATAACGGATCAGGTAAAGGAAGAACATAACGAGCAAAATCAGAAACGAAATGAATCATGCGTAATGCCCTCCGTCAATTTAAAAAGAAAGTTTTATATGAATACTTAGTCGAGGACCTAAAAGCCTTTTGGTCGTTTGTGCGTGATTTCCAAGGTAAAGTTCAAATGGTAGATTCGTTAAAAGATAACAACGGCAATGTAATTTATGATTCTAAGGGATAAGCGAATATCTTAAGTGAATATTTCCACAGCGTGTTTGCGTCTGATATTATATTAGGTGCCCTACCGGTAGTTAATAAAGCAGATGCGGTGTGGAAAATCAATTTCAGGGAAGAGGGAATTATTAAACTTTTACAGTAGAACCAAATGAAGCTCCTGATCCAAAGTACATACCTGCCCGGATATTTAAATAGGTATCGTAAAGTGTAGACGCCTTAATTAAAGTAATATATGAAAAATCTATGAGCGAAGGTAAGGTACCGAAAGATTGGAAAATTGCGAATGTCACCCCAATTTTAAAAGCGGTGTAAATTATGATCCATCGAATTATAGGCCTATTTCCTTAACTTCATTGAGTGGTAAAATAATGGAACATATAATTGCTAGTTTATTAATGGGTTTTCTCGAAACTTCTAAATTCAATGTTATCAACCAACACGGTTTTTGTAAGACATCATCCTGCGAGTCACAGTTATTACTTCACGATATCTTGAAATCTGCCGAAAGTAAACGACCAGTCGATGCGATATTTTCGGAAAGCGTCCCCACGTTCCCCTCGGATAAATCTAATATAATAAAACTAGTTGCCCCGTACGAAACTTTCGCAGACGACACTGACACTCAATTTCCCACCCAAATACACTTCAACAAACACTAATCTTTACAAACAAATACACAAAAACTAAAACATACCTAAAAATACACACCCGCATATTCTTTATCAGTGCCTGTTTCGATATACCTCGATTGTGGCGATGGATATCGCCTTCTACACATCCAGCAACAAAACTCAATAGCCAAATAAAATGTCTTGCGTTTTCTAACGCCATACCATATGAACCCAAACAAAATCCCTATTGTATTAGAGAACGTGATAGTATAAATTTTATCGAATGTTTGAAAAATTTTCTTATAGTAGTATAATCACGAATGGTGCGCGTCATCACTATAACGATACATGTATCTTATCCTACACCGAATACCTCAATTCACTCAATGCATTTATGACTAAATGAATTATGGTAAAGATACAAAATATCACTGCCAGCTTTACCTAAGTCTGTCGTTATAAAAACCACTTCCTTTTATACCGGCAATGAAGTGTCACTCAAATAACCAAGATAAAAGAACGAAACATACCTTCTGCATCCACGTTATTTATTTATTTTCTATGTTCTTTAGATTTAGATGAGTACCCCGCAAGCCGCCAGTGGCGTATGGCAGGGGGTGTAATGACACCATCTTAGTATTCTAAGCGACCCTATTAGCTTCTCTAATAGCTCGCGGGAAGAACGACCTGAAATAACTATCTGTCCTTGCTATTTCCTCCTTATAACGCTTGGTTGATGCCTCTCGGAGATCGCGCTCACTACTAACCGGAATCAAAGTTTCATTCACTTCGTCCCTAAATTCGGAACCGAGGAACTTTTCGAAAAGTTTCCTTCGGTAATCGTTTCTTCTCTCCTGAAGTGAATTCCAACCGAGGGATTCTATCATGGACGTAACGCTACTGTCGAACCTGAAATCTCCTGTAACGAAACGAGCTGCTCTACGTTGGGCCATTTCTAAGTCTGAGACCAAACCTACCTCGTGTGGATCCCAAATCGCGCAGCAATATTCGAGATTAGGTCGAATGAGTGAAAAATAAGCTATTTCTTTTACTCTTGATGAGCATCCCTTCAGCGTTCTACCTGTTAGTCTCTGTATTTTGTTCGCCTTACCTATTACATCTCGAATGTGTTCTTTAAAAGATAAACTACTACTGAACGTGACTCCTAGATATTTATTATGACGCACGAACTCTAAGGGATGTCCTGAAATTTTGTACAGTGGGGGAATAACGTTTGTAGAACGCGTGAAACTCATAGCAACGCATTTCTTAAGATTCAGATCAAGCTGCCAATCCTTACACCATCCTGCTATAACGTCCAAGTCATTCTGTAGTATATGTATATCATTTTCTGACGAAATCTCTCTATATATGAGGGTATCATCGGCGAACAATCTAACTTTGCTCTTTACTTTATCCGCTAGGTCGTTAATGTATATGAGGAATAAAATCGGCCCTAGGACACTTCCCTGCGGAACACCTGATGTGATACTAATTTCGTTGGATAATATTCCGTCTAACGCAACTCTCTGAGATCTGTTTTCTAGAAATGATTTTGTCCACCTGACCACCTTTCCGTCAATCGCGTAGGAACTTAACTTTTGTATAAGCTTTACATGGGACACTGTGTCGAAGGCTTTCTTAAAATCTAGAAAAATTGCGTCTGATCTAACTCCCTTATCTGCTGCCTTAGATACGTCATTCATAAAGAGGGCTAACTGGGTATCGCAAGACCTACCCTTACGGAATCCATGCTGGCTCTGACTGATTGCTCCATTTTCAGCTAGAAAGCGCATAATTGAGCTGGCTATAATATGTTCCATAATTTTGCAAAATATAGAAGTTAGTGATATGGGCCTATAGTCGTCTGGTTTTACAGTACGCCCTTTCTTAGGCACCGGAGTGATGTGTGCTTTCTTCCAAGACATTGGGACAGTACCCTCATCCAGTGATTTCTTATAGAATACCTGAAGAAGGGGGGCAATATTGTCGGCTAAAGTTTTTATGACAACAGCAGGAATACCTTCGGGTACTGGCGCCTTTTTCCTTTCAATCTCTCGCAATAACTTAGCAATTCCATCAGTTGATATCTCTATGGGACTCATCTCTGAATCAATGCGCACAGGAAAGTCATTAACTTGGCCATTGTCTGCTGTAAAGCATTTCCTGTAGTGCTGGTTTAGCAAATTAGCTTTTTCTGTTGGTTCATTCACGGTGACTCCCTCTTCGCTTATTAGGTTAGGCACAGAAGACTGACCTCCTCGAGTCTCACGGACATACGACCAAAACTCTTTCTGATCTCCC
The DNA here is from genome assembly GCA_036926295.1 of Pachydiplax longipennis. Lineage (NCBI taxonomy): Eukaryota > Metazoa > Arthropoda > Insecta > Odonata > Libellulidae > Pachydiplax > Pachydiplax longipennis. Next base: position 969,582 of record JAVFKF010000065.1, read on the forward strand.
CCTAGTGATTCTAACAAGGTTCTAGATCTGTATTCCTGATATTCTTTCTGTGCTTCTTCTTTAACCAGTTTACGTATTTCTCTATAATTATGCTGTTCGCGCTCAAAATTATCACCAGAAGCTTTGAGTTTTCGTAATCGCGAATGAATGACTCTCTGTTTCCTATGCAACGCTCGTAACTTAGGTTTCGTCCAACGCGGCTCTTGACGTTCACGCACGTTTTTAATCGGAACGTATTTAATTAAACCTTCTTTTATTATACGGAGAAACTCTATCCAACTATCATTTACTGAATTACGATCCATAAAGCGATAAAAATCGTCCTTGCACGCGTTTATGTAGCTTTTATATTCTGAAAAATTTGCTTTTCGAATTACATATACTTGCCTCCGCGGCTTAAGAGATTTAACCGCTGCTACTTTAATATGAGCCATTATGACATCATGATCTGAAATACCGTCGACTATATCGAGACTAGTTATCATTTGTGGGTGGGAAGTGGCTAGTAAATCAAGAATGTTACCTTGACCCGCCCGGTTCTTTCGAGTTACCGTCATATTCACCTGATCTAAAGCATAAAACGAGAAGGTATCGATTAATTTTTGCGAAATTTTCTTTTCTCTGCAAGTACTTGAGTATGTGAAATTCTGCCAATTAATATACGGAAGGTTAAAATCTCCACCTATGAAAATGATAGGATCTTTCCTTTTCTTACAAATTATCTCTAATGACAGGGATAGGTCATCTATACAATCAATACCGCCGTCGGGAGGACGATATAAAGAGCAAAAATGAACTTTACTTCCGTTTTGTCTCAGAATAGAACACCAAACCATTTCGCTTGTGTTTTTACTTACGTACTCTTCACGTTGACTGATTAAATGATTTCTGACCGCTATAAACACTCCACCGCCTGTTCTACAGAGTCTATCCTTTCGATATACAACATAGTTGGGAGGGAAAATCTCGCTCGTCGCGATATCCTCACTTAACCAACTCTCAGTTCCTAGTATGACGTCCGCGCATGTAATTTTCGTGAGATTAAGGAACTCTGGCTGCTTGTTTCGTATGCTTCTACAATTCACGACTATTACCTTTAACTCTTTTTCCACGTTTTTACAAGTCGGGTTTCTCGTTGCTCTAACCTTCAATTCATCCGAAGCCATTTCCTCATCATTAAAAATAACTCTTTTTACCTGAATTGGTTCACATGTAACTGCATGCCTATTACTGTGGGTGTTCAACTCGTTGAATATGCTCCCTAATTTTTTATTCTCGCTCTTAATATTGTAGTCTAGCCTAAAAAATCACCCACATGCCTAAAAACCCTACCCGCTACCTTCTCCGCTGACTCGGTCGTATAATGCACTCCGGAGCCGTTCAGGGGTGCCCTACACGAATCAAGGACGTTGCCCAGGTCGACAAAGTCAACTCCCTTGCCCCGACAGAAATCCCTCAGCCGACGGTTTAGACCCACCACCCTACTCCAAACCGTGCGACCTCGGTCAATCCGCGGAACAATGCTGCATATGGACAGCCCAATGCAGACCCCAGACGACTCCCGGACGCGAGCAACCTCAGAGATTAGGTCCTTAAAGGAGTCCAAAATCTCCTCGGAGCCACGACACGAGGCATCGTTGGTGCCAACATGGGCCACCACACGCAGCGAGGAGCAACCCGTCTCCCCGACCGCCGCCCTCAACTCCTTCGTCACCTGGGGCACCGTACCTCCTGGTATACACCTGGAGAACACCCGATCCACAACTCCCTCCCGGCGAGCCCTTCGCTGCAACGGAGCCATCATACGCCGGACGTTGGAGCTCCCTATCACTAACACTCCCCTCCCCCCACGGCTTGCCTTCGGCCCAGCCTCCGCCATGGCAACGGGCGAGTGCGCTAGCGCAAGATCTGCGGAGTCGTCCACCGACAACACCTCAAATCTATTGCTAACAGCAAGCGGTTCAGCCGAAGCATTACCAGCACACTGCTTTCGCAGCACAACACCACGTGCACCACGATCGGAGACCACCTTCCACTCGGCAGCCCTCCGGGACGGACAGGCAACGACCCGCTCGGAGTCCTCCGCAGAGGAGCCGATAGGCTTGTCTACTTTCGTACTCGAGCAAGCCCGAGGCACCTCTGAGGCGCGACAAGATTCGAGACTCTTGACGGAGGGTCCTTCGCAAGCCGAAACTAGCCCGAGCCCTTCGAGCTGGGAACGGAGGTCCGCAACAACTCTCTCAAGTTCCGTGAAGCGAGACACAAGTGCCTCAAATTCAGCGGCACTCAAGGTCTTCTCTTCATACATGAAATAACTACTACTCGTCTGCAGTGATCTGATCTGGGAGAGGAGAGCTAGAGGGGAAGCTAAATGTCACACTTTCATACGAATACATTGTGTTACATTGTCAAAGCGCATAGCATTCTCCCCGCATTGAAAGTCTCTAACATCGTTTATGTGGCAAAATAATACATTTTTGTGCTTCGGAGATGGCGATTGGGAATAAAAGCTTGGGCTTTCGTCAAGGTTGTACTACATGTTGGTGAGTTTTCTGAAATCGCAGGACATCCTTTTCTTTGCTCAGAAATATGATTAAATGTTGAATGTTATCTATTCAATGAGTGAAATATAAACAATAAAAATCATTTGATATCAGGTTTAGATATATAGAAAATTTGCAACATACGAAACCGGGAAGTAATATGATGCAAAATTATTCAAACATACCACATGAGAAAACCGTGACGCAAACTTTCATATTCAGCAATGTTCATATTTCTTTGGCTGTCGTTCTGCTCCCGCAAGATGCAATGTGGCTTGCTTATTCAACTGTTATGGTTGCGTACGACGTCGAAGTTTTCGTTCATGGAGACTGTAATGTTAATTGCGAATCATTTTATGCCCGAGAATAGATGCATTATCCGATTTAAAAATTTGTTTGCACTCGTCACTAAGTAAACAAATTGAATCTGTATATAGCAACCCGGGCCTTTTTTCGTCCAGTAAAAACTGAGATGATTAAAATATTATTTCAATTTGTTTAACAAATGGTCCATTTTTGATTTGTCTGACTATTTTTTGCATGAACCTGACAACTTTTGCCATCAAACGGTCATTCATTTATATATATTGATGGAGTAATAAGGGAGAAAAGTCCCGATCACCAAAAAAGCATGTTTTAAAATAATATATAGATAGATAGATAGATAAGGTGTGTGTGTGTGTGTATGTTCGCCTAAAACTCGAGAACCATAAATGGCACAAATTTCAAACTTTCACGATTGTTAAATGTACTCCCTGCGCAGATTATAGGCTACTTTTCATTTACTTAAATGTCCCCAGTTCGAACCCAGACAAGAAAAATCGTTCTCATAAGAAATGCACGTAAACCTCACTTTTATCGGTTGCAGGCCACATTTCTTTTGCAAAATTAAATTAGAAATAATAGGCTTACGAAATCGAGACAAGCACCAAAAGAAAGAGGAATAAATGAAAATTCTTATTTTGGTCGTGAAATATCGTTATCGAGTCGAAATGGCGAGAATTCGGTTAAAATATACTGAAATTTCGTGAAATTTTGAGGCTGTAAACAACCAATCCCCTTGACGACGAATGCGATTGTTAAAACCGAGGTATTGCGTTTTTCCATAAGAATGCGATTTTTACGATGATTTTAGGTCCATATGAAAGTAATGATTAAAAATTAATGATAGTATATGTTCATAGCAGGCAATATTCTGAAATTTCGGGATTTGCATTTCCGAACAATTTGCTGTGTTGATTCAAAGGAGGCATCGTATGATCATTTAGGGAAAGTTTCTTTATCACCTCATCTTTGCCATTTCTATTTGAAAATAATGAAGCTACTACGCGTGATTTATACTGAAAAAAACTTTAAATTGATTAATGTATACTGCGTGCAGCCTCTTGGCGTGTGGCAGTGGGTGCTTGAACCATGACTCTACTTCCCTAATCGTCTAATACCGTGTATTACATTAGCATTTCGAGTAAATGATAACTTAATCAAACCTCTCATTTTTTACACGGGCGATCTTCTGTATTCGTGAGCAAACCCAGCAAACCGCAAGTAGTATCGTCTCCATCAAAATTTTCTCCCTTATAGGATTTAATGTGAAGCTAAGCAATACTATCTTAATAAGTAAATTTAAAATATAAGGAAATGGGTAATTATTACATGAGACGACGTGCACCCAGGAAAAATCCCAAGGAAGAATCATCATACACAGTTGAGGAAACTCCTAATGAAAGAAAATCTGAGACGATTCCTTTTCTTACCGTGGATTCTAGATTTGCATTCAAAGGATAAGAAGTTAGAAAAAATAAAACATTTTCATTTAGGATAACATTTTCATTGATCCAAGCTAAGTGAGAGATGTTAGATTTTCCTCTTCACAAGTTTTACCTAATATATTATCTACTGCTAATTTATATATTCCCGTTGAGAATCAACGGGCGCCTCAGCTCGTTGTTATATAAATTAAAATTTACGGGTATCAAATAAGAAGTAATAAGCAGGATATCCTCTCCGATAGAGAACAACGAGTAGTATTGGATTTTATTAGTTCCGACCTAGTCAAGGTGACCTCAGGCGTCCCACAAGGAAGCGTAATCGGGCCATTATTATTCTTAGTATACATTAACTACCTTAATAAACACAACTACAGTAAAGTTAGAATATTTGCCAACGACACGGTTATTTAGAGGGAAATAAAAAGTAATGACGATAGATTAAACCTGTCGAATGGTTTAGATAAAATTGTTCAATGGTGCGACGACTGACAATTAGAGCTCAAAGTAGACAAAGTTCGGTAGTTAATTTTTTGGAAAGAAAATCCTTTGTCAATGATAATTCATATATACATATTCTTCGAGGGAAATCATTATCAACAGCCGATTCGGTAAAATATCTCGGAATAACCCTCACGAATAACTTAACTTGGGGTACCCACATCCATAATATATGTGGGGGAAGTCATAAGAAGCTCGGCTTCGTAAAAGAATAGGAGCGAAGAAAAAGTCCGCGAGCGGTGTTACTTAGCGCTAGTTAGGCCTCACCTCGAGTGTGCATGCAGTTTATGTGACCGTGCAGAAAAGTGTTGTATTCGCGAATTAGAAAGGGTAAAACGAAAGACAATAAGTCTTGTAAAAAATTGCTATGATAAATCGGTAAGTGTTATCATACACTTCAGGAGGCAGGATGGGAATCTTTAGAAGAAAGAAGGCTTTATCAGCGATTTAATTTACTTGATAAATTCAGACAGTTCGTTCATAGAAGACGTAGCCGATATCATACGTTCTCCTTGTTATATAAGCCAACTTCTTGGGAATGGATCCAAAAAAATCTTAAAAATCAGCGAAATGCATTTTAAAGGGGAGGATATTGCACTCACCTGGCGTCGATCTGACACTCATTTGGTGACATTTCTTGCATAGAAGACCACGTCGTCTATGTGATATTGAATGCTTTGTTGTACTCAGAAAGGCCTCAAAAATATTTAAAAACTTAGTTCAAAAGACCGCCTGGCCTGGAACACAGAACCCGTTGGTGAGAGACAATTGAATATTAATCTCAGATTAGTACCTCTCTGACCGGTTCCAAAGTTTTAGTTCAATATCGTACCGGGAAGATCCAAAAATATGATGCCCTATATAAATATCGTACGCATATACGAGTATAGGTATATCCGGAAAAAATAGCTCAATAGATATAGGGGATACAAACTCTACTAAGCTAGTTATCATGGATTTGATACCAGAAGGTCCCAAAAATCGGAATTTTCCCAATGCATTGCGTGGATTCCTGAAAATTATTTTTTAACACTTCTCGTCAGTGAATTCAATATCACGGAGGTCGCGGATGATGTTGTCCTGTATATTACTTGTGGAAGAAATGTCACTAAATGAGCATGTATTCTACGCCAGGTAGGCTCGATGTTCTCCCATTTAAATTAATTACGACGATTTTAAAGAATTTTTTTAATGCTTTCCCGATAAGCTGGAAAGCTAAACCCGGAATTTGAACCGATTTGATTAATAAGCACATTCATTCGTTAATATTTCATACGCAGTTCGCCGTTTCCCTAAAGATCCTTGGTTTGATGCCAGAGCGTCATATTATATCACACAATTCAAATGGAGATCAAGGATTCTTATTTACGACCTCCCCGATTTGTTATTGAACTGAAACTTTGTTAACCGATCTTATTTTCTCCTATCTAATATAAATGTCTTCATCTCTCCCATAAACGTCCTGGGTTCGATACCAGGCAGTAATAATTTTCCCATATAATATGTATGGCGAAGAATACAAATGATTTGTAGAAGCATTTACCGAGGTGATAGAATTCTTAAATCGGCATTTGATCAGCCGTCAGGATTATGTTTTGAAAATGAAGTTTATCGTTTCCCTGATGGTCCTTGGTTCGATGCCAGGGCACTTATTGTCTTCTACCATACTACTGAATTGAGAATCGGATACATATTTGAAGACCTTTCTGAAGTGATATGGACTTCAAATTTTGCGTATAGTTAAAGGACTCAGTTCTGTAACTTGATATATAACGAAATCTACTGAAATGGTTCTGGGTTCGACACCAGGACGATTACATGCTACGGTTCGTTATACACGACGGTAAACTGAAGGATGTTATTGGAAGCATATAAAAAGTTATCAGATATTCTTTAAAATATTAACCGATTATCTTGCAGTATGCAAGCAACTTTTACTCGCATTCAGTATGATATTGATTCGAAGCAAGAGGACCATTTCCATTCTGCAATGCATTCTACAATACTACAATTCCGTATTTCTCATAAGTGAGGAATATGGAATTTCGTTTGATTAATATGCAATTGTCTCTGAACAACGAGTTCTGAGTTCCAAGACAGGCCTTTTGCAAGTAGTTTTGAAAATTAATTAATTAATCCTTGGTTCGATGCCTGAGAGAGATTTAGTTTTTACATTTTTTTCAAACAGAGGTAGCGGAAACTTTTATGAAGACATTCCTGATATGATATCCACTTGAAGCTTCGGAAACATTCAGAGTTTCGCCTTTCTAACATTAATATGCAATCATCATGGGTATAAGAGAAGACCCTCTCGACTTGAGAGGGTCTCCCATAAGCAATGAACGGCGGGAGAAGGAAGTCTATTTCTGTCGCTTTTCCCGAGAAGGTATAAGTTCGTAACCTGGCAGGTGAACGGAGGTCAAGAATACGTTTTACAAAAACAGTCTACTGTTTCCCTTATGGTCCTTGGTTCGACGCCAGATGCAAAGGGGGAAAACTTGCACTCACCTAGCATCGAACCCATGCTCTTTTGGTGACATTTCTTGCATTCGTACTATAGAAGACCACATCGCTTAAAAGTTTAAGTTGAATATCACTTCGGGAAGGTCCTAACAAAAAGGTTCCGTTATCTCCTCATGAAATGTGTGGTACAAAAGAAATGACGCTCTGTCATCAAACCAAGGATCGTCAGGGAAACGGCAAACAGCGTATATGAAAATTTAGCAATCGCCACTTTATACATTCCGTATCTTTCCAGGTTATCAGGAAAGCATTAAAAAATCTTAAAAATTACAGTCATATATTTTAAAGGAGAAAATTTCGGTTCCCCGCCGTTCATTTCCTATGGGAGATTTAGGGGCGCTTGAAACAGGACCTTCCCGTTAAACGTATATAACTGTCTGGAAGGAGCAACACCGACCGCTTCTAATATTTCATGTCCATATCATATCAAGAAGTTGCTCAGCCGTAATTCCGGATTCCCTTTTTGAAACGTATGATGGAATCGAAATGAAGCTTTGGCATCGAGCCAAGGACCATTAATGAAACGGTGATCTACGCATATGATACCTTTTTATAAACGCAGACTCTGAAGATGCTTTTACAGCGATAAATACCCCGCCGCCTATCCTACAGAGTCTATCTTTGCGATATACAATATAATCCGGAGGAAATATCTCACCCGATTCAACATCTTCGCTTAACCAACTATCCGTTCCTATCACAATATCAGCGCAAGTGCTTCTAGTGAGGTTAAGTAATTAGGTCTGTTTATTCCGTATACTCCTGCAATTTACGGCTATAATTTTCAAATCACTCACGTTCCTCTTTAAAGTAGGGCTTCTACTCTCATCACACTTTGAATTGATTTATTTTTCTTTCCTAACGCAATTATCAGCTGGTTTCAATCTTCTAAGCTCGCATATACTTTCAATCCCGTTATCGTGGGTGTCAAACTCAGATCTAATACACGAAAACTTGTTTCTCAATGAGCTACTGTTGCACTCTAACCTAAAAAAAACACCCACATCCCTAAACACCCTACCAGCTACCTTCTCCGCAGACTCGGCTGTAATCCCGGAACGGTCAAGGGTTGCCCTACTCGAGTGAAGAACGTACCCCAGGTCGACAAAGTCTACTCCCCGACAGATATCCCTCAGCCGACGGTTCAGACCAACCACTCTACTCCGAACCGTGCGACATCGGTCAATCCTGCACATGGACAACCCAATGCTAATCCCAGACGACTTCCGGACGCGAGCAACCTCATCAGGTCCATCAATGAGAGAATTGTGCAAGAGGCTATAGAAAACAGCAAAAGTATGAAGAAGACCAGACAACGCCTAACAATTGGAATAAAACAGATTTTAGCCATACAGAAGGAAGATGGTACAAGAACTTGCAACAGACAAGCAATACTAAGGAAGGTAGCAGAATACTTTGGCAACCTATACAAGAAGGAAGAAAATGCTGAAGAGGAAAACCAAGAAGAAAGCCAAAACCAACGAGGTACCCTCTCTATTCTCCCAGAAGAAGTATTTGCAGCAATAAAGCAGATGAAGAACGGAAAAGCAGGAGGCATATATGGAGTGTTAGCAGAATATTTAAAACTTGGTGGAACAGAAGTTGCACACGTTTTAGCGCAGTTATTCACTAATTGCCTGAAACAAGGAAGAATCCCCCAGGACTGGAATCATGCAAGAATAGTCCTTTTGCACAAGAAAGGAAGCAAGGAAGAGCTGAAGAATTGCCGCTCCATCAGTCTCCCCTACACTAGAAGCTCTGGAAAAACAAGGAGTAGATGCAGAGTACAGAGCAGAGTCTCCTACGCAGCATTTATAAAAATGCCACAGCCTCAGTAATGCTACATGAAGTTACTGAAGAATTCAAGATTGAGAAGGGAGTTAGACAAGGAGATTGCCTTTCCCCAATTCTTTTCACAGCTGTTCTGGAGGAAGTTTTTAAAACCTTGGACTGGGAGCAGAAAGGTCTGCGGATTAATGGGGAACACATCAGTCATCTGCGCTTTGCAGATGATATAGTACTCTTCGCAACCAATGGAGAAGATCTAGCTTCAAGACTTCATGAACTGAACACAGCAGGACAGAAGATAGGACTCAGGATAAATTTAACAAAAACAAAGGTAATGTATAACTCTTTTGCAGCACAAGAAACAATCAAATTTGAAGGGATGCCTCTGGATGTCTGCTCAGAATACACATACCTAGGACAACTAGTAACCACAGGAGAGAACAACAGGATTAACGAAGTAAACAGAAGAATCAAACTCGGCTGGAGTGCCTTCGGAAGAAATGCACATATTCTTAAGTCACAAATGCCTATGGTCTTGAAGAGGAAGGTCTTCAACCAACGTGTTCTACCAGTGTTGACATATGGAAGTGAAACCTGTGTGTTAAACGCAGCAATAACCCAGCGACTTCAGACAACGCAAAGAAGTATGGAAAGATGTATGCTTGGGATCAAAAGAATAGACAGGAAACGCAACACCTGGGTGAGGATGAAGACCGGAGTGACAGACATCATAGATAAAGTAAGGTCACTGAAATGGATGTGGTTAGGCCATGTGGCGAGAAGAAACGACAACCGTTGGACAAGAGAGGTTCTGAACTGGACACCAAGAGATGTGAAGAGACCAAGAAGAAGACCAAAGGACTGATGGAACAGAGACATCATTAAGTACTTAGGTGTGACATGGCAAAGAGAAGCTTATAATAGAGAGAATTGGAAAGCGCTTGGGGAGGCCTACATCCGACATCGGATTGAAAATGGCTGATGATGATGATGATGATATATAATCTATTTCATTTTTTACTCCATTGAGTCCATTCAAAGTCCACTTCCTTTTAAGGGTTCTTTTCAAAATATGAATTTGTTAGGTACATATTGGTGCATTCCGCAAACTCTACCAGGTGACCTTGTTCGTTTTTCTGGCCCAGTCCGTATTGTCCTGCGACGGTGTCATCGGCTTCCTGTTGACCTACACGAGGGTTAAAACCGCCCATAGTTATTTTATAATAGTGGACTTCCTTATCATGTTGAGTGCCCAGAGTCTTAGGAAACTTTTCAATTTCTTCTTCGCTGCTTGCTGCTGTTGGTACGTAGGATTGTATGACCTGAACAGAGTAACGCTTAATTATCTTGAGTACGAGCTTGAAGATTCTGTCAGATATACTTTCTATCTTCTGCGCATTGTTTTTCCATCTCTTGTTGATCAGGAACCCTCATTTCATCGTTCGTCTAGTGGTCCTTGGTTCGATGCAAGAGGGTCATTCCGATTCTAACATGCATTTCAAACGGGAATAACGGAATCTTATTTTAGTACCTTCCCGACAAGATATTGAATCGAAACTTTGGAGCAAGTAAGGATGTCACTTATCTAATATTAATTTGCTATCTTCTCTCACAGAAGGGTCCTGAGTTCGACGCTAGGCGGTCTTTTGCGCGATTTTTTGCAATCCGTTAAGAGACCGTTCTTGATGAGATAGCGCAATTAAAATTACGGTGTTTGCAGATGAGATGGTCTTCCATAGTACCAAAGGATATAATGTTACCAAATGACCGCGTGTTTGACGCCAGGTGGGTTCGAAATGCTTCCGTAAGAAATGCATTACTGAAATCTTGGACGATTTTTTAAATGCCTTCCCGGTTAGCTGGAAAGATAAAAACCGGAATGGTGACAGAGGCGTTTGAAAACATTCTTTCATGAATTGCAACGTTCGTCTAGTGGTCCTTGGTTCGATGCAAGAGTGTCATTCCGATTCCACCATGCATTTCAAACGGGAATAACGGAATCTTATTTTAGGACCTTCCCGATAAGATATTGAATTGAAACTTTGTAACACGTCAGAGTGGAACTTCTCTAACGTTCGTATGCCATTGTCTCTCACGAACGGGTCCTGTGTTCGACGACAGGCGGTCATTTACGCTAATTTTTAAAAATTGTTTTGAGGCCTTTCTCTATGCAGGAGACTAATCAAAATCACAGCGTTTGCGTTTGAAGTAGTTTTCTATAGAACCAGTGGAAGAAAGGTAACATATGGCCGTGAGTTCGACGCAAGATGGATGAAAAATTCTCAGGTAAGAAATGCATTGCGGCTATTTTTAGGAATTTTGCTGGATAAGCCTCGAAGATGACACCAGTAAGGGTAACTTATTGTAAATTTTCACCAATTAGCTTGCAGTATGCAAGTAACTTTTACTCGTATAAAATAACCGCGACTAGTCAAAAACGATCCGCCGTGGTAGGGTCGAAGTTTAAAAGCTGTTATAATAAAAAAGGGGATAAAAAGGTAATAAAGGGAAAGGAAGGGAGAGGGGGGGAATTCGGGGAGTAACCGAGAGTGTCGGCGAGTTAAAAGGTTAAAAGAGGGAATTTTAAAAAGAATAAATAAATATATATGGAAGTTAAAAGATATTAAAAATGATAGTTTGATGAAGTCCACATGGACGAAACTCCCCGGGCAATTGTTCAATTTGTCAAAAAATCGGTTAGTGGCTCGCGTGAGCAACTGCCCAAGCGAGAGAATTTTATGCGCCGCGCTTATTTCGTCTATGTGAGACGAGGACCCTCTTTAGATGCGTTTTTTCGAATTTTCCTAATATTTCGTATTGAGGTATAATGCCACGCCTGGCTGGCGTACGTCAGGATGGACCAAACCATCGCATTGTAGAGCGCGACCTTTATCCCGGTGCTTAATTTCTTGCTAAAAAGCAGCTTAAAGATAGAATAAAAAGCTGCACGGGCTTTTTCCAGGACGAACTCGACGTGGGGAGTCCACGTCAACTGGCGGTCAAGGAATACGCCGAGGAACCGCTGACGGGGTACGTTCGGGATTGGGACATCTCCCCAGCGCAAAGATGATCGATCGTTGTTTTTGTTTATCCTCGCGAACGCCACCCGGGCGCACTTGGATGGGTTTATCTTGAGTCTCCATTGGGAGGCCCAAAGGTGCACCCAATCCAAATGCCCCTGGAGGGCGGCATTCGCCAGGTTCATATTGCGGGACTGCACCAAGAGGGTCATCCGCGTTCATGTAAATTCGCGAATTGCGACTGAGGGGAATGTCCCGCGTGAAAAGGTTAAACAAGCAGGGGGAAAGAATTGCCCCCTGCGGAACGCCAGCCTCCTGGGCCCCCACGTCCGACTTCGAGAAGTTTACTCTAACGTAGAACGTCCTGCTGGCTAGAAAAGAGGTTAGAATTTTGATGACGGTTGGCGGGAAATCAGCCAAAATTAATTTATACAGGAGTCCCGCATGCCAGACTTTATCGAAGGCGGACTGGAAATCCTGGAAACAGGCGACCGATGCTTGTTGAACCCGTCAACGATGTCCTCGGCAATCCTATGATAAGTCTTCTGATTTTCTTCTTACTTCGCTGAGTCCGATGACGTCCCAATTTATCTTCTCTGCTTCATTCAGTAGTTCCAGTAGTCTGCCTTCACTCTTCAAGCTGCGGCAGTTGTAAGTCGCAAAGTGGAGGGTGGTAGCTCGTTTCCTCATGATGGACCTCTGTAATGCCACCACCTCCCGGACATCCGAATGGGTGGTGCTTTTACGTCCGGATAAATTTCCATTACAGAAGCTCATCATGAAAATTGTATTTGCATTTGAGGGATGAAGGACAATAGTTCACCAGGCTGTCCTACTGCCGGTTGGTGAATGCCACTTTCACAATTTGGCCAGAGATATTGTTGAAGCCTTCTTAGCATGGTTGAACCTGGGCTATGCATCGCCTCCGTTAACACCCCTTCGCCCCGTTGAGGCAATGAACTGTGGCAGTATGAGGAGGGGATATATAGTGAGTATATAGTGAGTATATAGTGTGTATATATAGTGAGTGTTCTCGCCGTAAAATTCCTGTCCTTATGATATATTTTTTCTTCTAATAATTCCCATTCTGAAACATCAAAGTAAAGCTCACAGATTTTTCGTAGCAATACTTTACGAAACCTATTGCTCTCTCTCTGCATGAGATGTTCGTACTATAAGCAGCGGTCAAGCACATCTTACTCTTGAGAATGAGCACACGCTTTAATGCAAGAAAATTTCCCTGAGGAAATATCACACGAGTGTATGCTTCCAAAGGAGTGAAAGCCGCTATGCACGCTAATAAACAGCGCTCTTCATCTAGAGCAGTGAAATTCCGCCGAACAAAATACGAATAAGACTATTAAAGACAGCTTATGAGCGGGATACCGTTTTAACCGTAATGCTGTTCCCTTATCATAATCTATTGTACATAGCTCCGGATATATCTATTCATATATAGTATTTACATGAGTAAAAGTTGCTTGCATACTGCAAGCTAATCGGTGAATACTTAAGTAAAATATCAGTTTACTTCTTAGATATGTTTACGATAACATGTACAATGTAATGCGAACGGGATCATGCAATCGTCCTTGCATCGAACCGAAGACGATGTTCCATATTCAGTTTTGGAAATGAAACGTCTAACCTTAGGCAGAATTCCAAGTTCATATCATTCCTAAAGTTCTCAAACGTAATACCGTATCCCCCATTTAATTCTATGGCAGCATGCATATGATGTCCCGAAATCGAACCAAGGACCCTTTGGGAAAATATAAACTGCGTACGCGCAAATGAAATTGCGCGAACAATTGCACCATTTCTCGCACCAGAAATTTCATCGTGTAAAATGGCCTTTATAGAAGAAAAATGTCCCTCACCGTGCAGATACTGAGATGTAAATTCAACCGCTCGATCTATCCTGCATCAGGAAAGATTTTTTAAATCAACGAACTAACCTTCGCTCCTTATGGGGCAATAAATTTACGTAGGACGCTGGATTGGAATCGTTCCATTTCTTTCTTCGGAAGGCATCTGACTGAGTGTAGGAAAAAGATAAGGAAAGGAAAGGCACGCCAATGAAATCTATCGGTAAAAGGGGTGTAAATGAAATATATAGTTTTCTGCCATTAGCTTAGAAAGTATGATAGAATCTATCATAGTTTTAATTAAATATAGGAAGTGTTTCCTTACTTTGGTTATCAAAATTCAAGAAAAGTAGAAATTCCTCATTAATATGGCACAAGTATTAAAGCTATATTCCAACAAATAGAAGGTCTCTTGAATGGATAAATTTTAAATTCAATTCGTAGCAGAAATATAAGAGACAGCATTGCGCACACCCGGGAATCGAACCCTTTTCGTCTTTTATTTTACTAAAGTTAAGATTGCAAAATTACTACTGCATACATCTGATACTTGAATAATCGGCGATAAAAATTATCGATCTTAAATAAGTGTGGCTAAATTATACTTAGATTGTAAATGAAAGACGATTCGAAATATCTTTTTCCACTATATCCCTTTTAAGGTTGGTACGTAGCTTCCAAAAAATGTGGATACTGTTGTTTTATTAGGTTGCTACAGCAATGTGACGTTAATGTTAACTTAGAATTCATCTCAACCGCACCAGGCTTCGAGAATGGAAACATTTATTATTTCTTATTCATAAAAGTCAAATTTTAAGCCGTTTGCATTAATCGTAAAAAATACTGTTAATATTCGAATTACAACGTTAACTGATGTTTTCCTTACCATGAAATATTGGTTCTCCTTACCCATACCCATACTTTTCTTGTGGGTCTACCTTTCCCATTATTTATTTATTTAACATAAAACATTGCAATTTGGATCAGGTTGCAATGGTGATGGTGGACAGAAAAATAATGACGTCTGTCCGGCATTCACCCAAGGACGGGAGAGAAACCCCTGCAGAAACCTCCCGTTGACAGCAAAATTCTTAACAGTAAATAAATACACATTTACGTATACATACAGATATAAATGGATACACATTCAACATTAATTTAAAATCCAAAAAATATCACAGTACATAATCAATATAAAATAAATTACAACTAAAGCATTATATAATACATTTACATTATATAAAAATTTAAAGTACATTTAAATGAGATGCGTTCAACTTTACATGCTATATTATCCATAGATAGGCATAATTTAAATACTATGACCTTTTAGTCTAGTTTTGAAAAGTTTGACATTTGGCATTGGAAAGAGAACTTTTCCATGTAAAGCATTCCATTCTCTTATACCTCTATTGATGTATTTCGCCAAATCGGTTTTCTGTTCACATTCTTTTATTTATAGTGGGTAATCGCCTCGTCCAATATAATTTGGAGAATGAAATCTTGCCTTTAGTTCATCCCAGTCATCTTTACAGTTCCAATGCGCCCGTTATTCTAAATGTTTTCCTTCTTGACGATAAAGATTCCCATCCTAGTTGATCTATCATTTTACTCTCTTTCTTCTTGTGATTTATATATTACATATCTAGCTGCCTTCCTTTGCATGCTGTCGAGTTTGTTACTTATGCCCGTTTCGTGTGGGTCATAAACAATCTTCGCATTTTCAACAATCGGCCTAACTAAGGATGTATACGCCCCTTCTCTCACTCCGTCTTAAGTTCCTCATTACAAAGTGAAGATTTCCATAAGCCTTGGAAGTAATATCTTCGATGTGACTCCCCCATTTAAAATTTTCAAATAGTTTAATACCAAGATATTTGCAGTCAGGAACGGTATATTCATTATTCAGTATATCGTATAATGGTTGATTTCCGGTGACATTCTTTTAGAAAATTTAGAAAACTTTTATTATTCTTGTTCGAGTTCAACAATCACCTTCGTCGTCAGGGATACAGGTTGTTTACATCCACGAGATTACTCAACATTTTCATCATTTTTGTCTCGCAGTTTTGAAGCGATAGCAACGTTCACGATCAAAATAAGAATCTTTCTTGAATTCCCATTCTTTTGGTACTATTCTCTGTTTCGTAAAACTATTATTACTAATTTACTTCTACTAAGGAAAAAGTCTGCAATCGTTTAAGATGAAATTTACGTGCATTTCTTACGGGAGGATTTCTGAGTCGTCGATCTGTCTTAAGCCATCGGACCACTAATGTATCCCCAAATTTAATATTGCTATCTCGTCGGGAAGTTTGTGAAATTAATGTTCGAATATTTCTTCCGTGTATTTCTTATGGCAGTTACCAACTATGGGAGTTACTCAGTGGGATAAATAAATAAATATGTACACGAGGGTAATTAGGTAAATGAGATAAAGTCTACAATGTCCTCAGGGAAACATTTTCTGGAGCGATTCGTAATAAATTTCCCAAATAGTGAATACAAAATATAAAAAAAAATTAAAAAACACGGTTGGACAGCAAACGCAAATCTGCAAAGATTTAATGAGCTGTTCGTAGAATCTGCAAGAAAGAAATGATGAAATATCTGCATAAGAAATTCACAATTATTTCAAAAGCATCATCGCCATACTAGAAATGAAAATATAAAATTGTCCAGCAAATTGGTTAAAATTATACGCCCCATGGGTATTAATAGCAATTCAGATGAAGTACTACAAAGCCCGAAAATCTCGCCATTTTTAATTTAAAATCTGCAGAGAAAGCCTCCAAATTAGAAAAAAAAAGAAAAACTCCCATGTAAATTTTCAGGAGGAATTGAAAATAATATTACTCCAAAAATGCTACCACTCAATAAAAGAATTTTTAGATTAGCCTCTGTTTATTCTATCAATTCGCCTTTGGGCGAAAATTTTTGCATTTGTTAGTTTGACCGCTACATGTTTAACGTATCTAAATCTATTCTATACTGTATAATTAATCTATAAAGGGGGTCTTTCTGTCTGTTACATCATCACCCAAAAACTACCCAACAGATTTTGATGAAATTTGACACAAAGATGGTCTATAACCTCGAGTGACATAAAAGTTAAATTCTATCCCGATAAAAGACCCCGGTTCGATCCCAGACGAGGAAAACACTTCTCATAAGAAATACAAGTAAATTTCACTTAACAGATAGCAACGTGTATGTGTGTCTGTGTGTGCGTATGTTCGCCTAAACCTCGAGAACCATAATTGCACAACTTTCAAGATTGTTAAATGTACTCCCTGCGCAGATAATAGGCTACTTTTTATTTACCTTAAGGTCCCCAGTTCGACCCCAGATAAACAAAATCATTCTCATAAGGAATACATGTAAAGTTCATTTTACCGGTCGCAGGCTACAGTTCTTTTGCAAAATTAAATTAGAAATAATAATCGTACGAAATTAAGACATGCGCCATAGGAAAGGAAATTGAACAAAGATTCGAGCCAAAATTTCAAGAGCTTTGATGAAATAAACGGATATTTTCAGAATTTTAGGCAATAAATAACCGGTCTCCTTGACAACAAATGCGATTGTTGAAGCCGAGCTCATGCGTTTTCCCGTAAGAATACACGGGGCATTTAGGTCCATTTAAATGTATGAATGAATTATAGAATATATGAATACAAGGCAATATTCAGAAATTTGCAGTTACGAACAATTTGCAGCGTCGATTCGTACTAAACAACGTACGACAATTTAGGGAAAGATTCTTAATACTTTGCCAATGCTATTTCAATCTGATGAAGCTACTAAGTTCGCTTCACTATGAAAATATTTAACTTTACAAATGTATCCTACGTGTCGCCTTACAGCAAGTGGTGCACGAATCACAACTCTACTTCCCTAATTGGCTAATTCCGCACATCATGAATTCATCATTGAAGCATTTAGAATAAATGTAACGTCCATGTAAATGTAAATTCAACGTCTTATATTTTCCACGGGCCATCTCTTGTTTTTGAGAGAATCGAGTGTGTCACAATTAAAAATGAGAAGTCAAATTGGCAGTTCCAAATTACAACATTGAGTGTGGCTCTCCATGTTCGCTTAAAGCTCGAGAAGGATTAGTTGAAAAACTTGCAGTTTACTTAAATCCGACGACTCGCCTACATCAATGTGTATATTCAATCTCAGATCCGACCACAAACGAGTCTAGGCATTACCTAAAAAAAATAAATATAAAGTGCATTTTATCGTTTGCAAGTTCTATTTCTATCGTAAAATTTAAAGCAAAGCTCTAATTGGACGATCTTGAGCCAAATTACAAGTAGAGAGAAATTCTATTCAGTACTATATTCTTATTATCAATGTATGGCTTCCATAGAAAATAATCATAAATTGAAAATATTCAAATTGCCATTTCGATTATCTGCCGCATTGAATCAAGGGAACGTGATAGATGTTGGATTCTCTTATTTAAAAATATTGTTAAAATATTACAGCTTATTTCTATTTCCCCCCAATTTCTATTGGGTTGATACTCTACAGGTAATTCAGCTATATATCTAAATAGAGCACAACCCGGTTAAGAGGCTTTCCGGGGAACCTAGCGAGCACTGTGTTATAAGACAGGCTGTCTAAAGCTGGTTGCCTTACGTAATATTTTTGAACAATGGCCTAATTTTTCGCACAGAGAGAGTCTAACTCACACTAATTGTCACTTTGCAATCAAGCTGTGTTTATCATATAGACAATTAGATAAGAATGAACATTTTTCTTTAACAGCAGTGGAGTGAGATCTCTCCGAGACTACGCTCAACGAAACTCTCCTTTCCTAGTTTCTTCGATATGTTTACTTCTTATGATGAAAGGACTATACTGATGATGAGAAAAGACTATCGAAAGAGGCGAACGATTGGTGGGCATCTGAAAAAGGGAAAAATCCGAGTCTTAAGCGAGAATCAGGGCGTTTTACGCGGTATTTTCACAATGTTTTGTGTGATTCGGATTGTCGGAAAGACCCATCTTAATGGGAATCTATAGAAGCGTCTCAGACGGGATTTACTGTCTATAATAAACCTGTAGAGGAGACCTTTTTGAAGGAATAAAATTGTATTACGTAATTATGATTATATATGAATGTGATTTCTGAATTGTGAAAACACCTTATGCGTTTTTATTAAATAAAATATTTATTTCTACATGTAAATTACTATACTGTCTTGTAAGTCGCACTTACTATGTCATTCGTTTATTTTTACTTCCCCATGAGTATCAACTGGTAGCTCCGCTAGCGTAAATATATATTTAAACAAGATAAGTAAATATATTTTATATTTACATTTATTTTGCTCTATGGAAATTATAACTTTTCAATCTATTGTTTTCTGCTCACATTCAGTATATTTCTGAAAGAAACTGTGGAGGTTTCAAGAAATTGAAAGTGGTTGCTGATTTGGTCCAAACGCTGATTCTAGCCAAAGACGGAGCAAATATAAAGCGGCTCTGAACTTCCTAAAATATTAACAAAACGTCGAAATTAAAAGGCGGAGAAAAAAAACGAACGTTTCCTCAAAAAGTGGTCTTCAAAATAATTTCTGAGTATTGTCAGGAACTAGAACTAATTTGTTACCGTTTATAACCCATTGTGAAGGTCTCGTGCTGGTTCCGTTTTTTTTAAATGAATAAATAAAATTTCTCGTCGTATTTTTCGGTGAAATTTCACGAATGATTAGGAATTAATGGAACTTGGGTTAATCTGTAACTGTCTTCATTTTAATCTGCATTTCTCATCATGCGTAGCAAACAAACAATATCGATTTGATCTTTCATCACCGAAAACTTTTTCTATCAAAAGTGATGTCACCATGATAGTAGAGTAGAATATTAGTAAGAGAAAAATAAATAATCACTAAAAATAGTATTCCACTGACATAAAATGTTCGCATGCGTAAATTTATATGAATTCAGTAGCAATTGTAGCTAACGAGTAAATGTTTTGACTTGTAATTCGAATCATAAATTTTTGAACAAAGTACCAACTCTGCGGAGTTCACAATATCCGAAGGATATTGTTTTCTCCGCAGGACATCCTTTAGCGTACATCTTTCATTAATATGAACAAATCACATGTTCTGTATTTATATAATTATAAATTTATCTCACAGCCTGCGGTGGAATTGAAAGCAGAGTCGTCTCAGTTAAGTTTCTCTTCTTTTGTGTTTTAGAATGAATTGTATAGAAATGTTTGAAAATTACGGACGCCTAGGAAATCTACCTAAGAATTGACGGATATTTAGACAGCAATCCTTTTACTGTACGTTAAACTGTATCGCTTTAAGGAGAGTATTTTTCCCCCAATTTAGCTGGACGAATGTGCATTTGGGAAGCTGTGAATAAAAAGAGATCCCAGTGCGTCCCAGAATTAGACGTCGCTAAGAATAGACGACTTTTCCGTGCTACCCTCTACCTTCAGTCCTATCACTCAAAGCAATTATTACTTTTATTCAGAAACTAGTGAATTTCCCGTCAAAAGTGACGGAACTCAACCATCCTTAATCAAGTAATCGCTTTTAAATAATAGTTTTAAATACTGTAAATGAAAGACGATCCCACGTATTTTCTTCTGAAAATTACTATTAATATATCCCTTGTTTTATTGATGATAAGCTTCCACAAAGGACCTAGATGTGGGAACCATTTGCTTATTTATTTGCTAAAACAATATCGCCTTTGGTTACATCATTCCCTTTGAAATCATTTCGACGCCAAATTCTACAGGTTTTAGAGGACGAGAACATTTATTATTCGAAATTTTTACTCAGAAGTTGCTCCTTTTAACCTTTAAAGTATAGAAGGTTACTTTATTTGTACAAATATATAGCTGAATTTCGATTTCCAAGGTATACTAATGCTTCTCGGAGCATGAAATGTCCTAATCAATACCTTTCATATTGGTTCATTCTTTCTCACATATTTGTATAATAGTCGGGTTCAAAATTCGCTTAAGGTAGTTCGGGCGAATGGTTGTGTGCAATCTCAGAACTTAACACTTCTTTTGTCTTCTGATGCTCGCAGTTACAGATCAAATAGGATATCCAACTGTAAAAAATGGAATTCTTATTCAATTTCCTTCATTCCTAGGAAGTATTTTCTGAGTGGTTGAAGTCATTATACCTTGCAAAAGATATCTGCACTAGTAGCGGATTTTTAATTATAGGCTCCTGGCTTTCATAAATTTATTGCAAGCTTTGTACTCAACACAGAAATGAATCTTACATGAAATAAAAGGTGATTCTACATTCTTTTATGGGATTTCCTCACCAACGCAGATGGAGGTCAAAATTCACCAAGAAGGAATATATAAACCAAGGTACCAAAAAAAAACAGCACTTATTGCAAGCCGGGGTTTTCCGCAAAGTATAAAATTCAAATGCCATCACACGACGTAACTTCCTGCAATACAGCTTCATCCTAAGCTGCATCTAACCTCTCTCCCTATGATTAATTTTTCAAATTTCCGTAAATATATACATTATATTGTCGGTAATTGGTGTAAATATTTAAAAGCTAACCAGCCAAGCCGCATTAACTGTTTAAACCGTCCCTGCCAGTAGTACAATTTTTACCCGTAGCGCTGGCATCCCATATTTGAATCGAAAGGAGAAAAATATTATGAGCGGCTTTAGCTTACTACGTATTATGAGAAAAAATTTAACATGCAAACAATATCTGTTAATTATTAGATGTTTGAGAATGGTTGAAAGCATAAGTTAGTAATTGAAGTATTATGCCATCTATACGAAACAGTGAGATTTTTCATACAGAAGTACACTAACTCCCAAACTATGGACTTCCTGGATAAAGAAAATTGGCTTTACATGCGTAAAATTGTAAGATGCATAAATGAAAGAATGTAGAAGTTTGATTGGGACCTCAGAATTTCAATTTATGATTCAGGATAACATTAGACTAACATTCACTTCATCTGTTGAGTAAGGAGTTTGAGGAAGTTACTCACTCAATCTTTCCCATATATCTACCAGATGTTCATAACAAAAATTTCTGTTGCTAAATCTTAATTTATAACTTTTTCTTTATTTTTTGATATTTAAAGAATACTCTATACAAAATATTCCCCCAAAGTGCTTCAATTTAGACTGCTTCTATAATGATGACTCTGTAATGAAATTATTTCAAAATGAGTGTAAGAAAAATATATTATTCAGCTTGAAATGCAGTATTCAATAGAAATCATATTCATGTAATATAGCTAATATACACCATCGCCAATTGATATGATGCATTAACAGCTTCACACAAAAAAATCGAGAAGATAAGTTTTGTATAATGGAAAAAGGGAGATAAAAAACAGCTACTTTTATTACATTATGATGTTATTGTATAATAATTCCTGATATGAATATCTTCTTACATGAACATTCACATGATATTGATGCAAAATATATGTATGGAAGAGTATGCCTTAAACTAATCTTACTAAGTATGTATTCGATCCCACTCTTCAATTTATATCACATTTATATTATTATGGTAAAGTATCATGTGCTACATAATTGTCTTCAGGTATGCTCACAATCAATAACTTTTATTGGGTCCAAGAAATACCAACCAGCTTATAGTATATATGAAAGGCAAACAATCAAAATTCTCTAATTGATTATTTTTAGGTAGCATTTGTCAAATTCTGTCTGTGTGTGTGTCTATATATATCCCCTCCTCACACTACCACTTTATAACAAGGAACTTAAGACGGAGTGGGAGTGAGAGAAAGGGCGTATAAATCATTAGTTAGCCCGATTGTTGAAAATGCAAAGATTGTTTATGACCCACACGAAACGGGCCTAAGTAACAAACTCGACAGCATGCAAAGGAAGGCAGCTAGATATGTAATATATAAATCATAAGAAGAAAGAGAGTAAAATGATAGATCAACTAGGATGGGAATCTTTATCGTCAAGAAGGAAAACATTTAGAATAACGGGCGCATTGGAACTGTAAAGATGACTGGGATGAACTAAAGGCAAGATTTCATTCTCCAAATTATATTGGACGAGGCGATTACCCACTATAAATAAAAGAATGTGAACAGAAAACCGATTTGGCAAAATACATCAATAGAGGTATAAGAGAATGGAATGCTTTACATGGAAAAGTTCTCTTTCCAATGCCAAATGTCAAACTTTTCAAAACAAGACTAAAAGGTCATAGTATTTAAATTATGCCTATCTATGGATAACATAGCATGTAAAGTTGAACGCATCTCATTTAAATGTACTTTAAATTTTTATATAATGTAAATGTATTATATAATGCTTTAGTTGTAATTTATTTTATATTGATTATGTACTGTGATATTTTTTGGATTTTAAATTAATGTTGAATGTGTATCCATTTATATCTGTATGTATACGTAAATGTGTATTTATTTACTGTTAAGAATTTTGCTGTCAACGGGAGGTTTCTGCAGGGGTTTCTCTCCCGTCCTTGGGTGAATGCCGGACAGACGTCATTATTTTTCTGTCCACCATCACCATTGCAACCTGATCCAAATTGCAATGTTTTATGTTAAATAAATAAATAATGGGAAAGGTAGACCCACAAGAAAAGTATGGGTATCTTCAAAAAGGAAAAACCATTACATTATACACCATACACAACCATTCTACGCATCATTACTTGACAAGCTGAAGGCAGAACTTGCGGAAAAACAGCCACATTTGCAAGAAAAGAAAATCCTGTTTCACCAAGACAACGCAACACAGTGGTTGCCATGGCAAAAATCCACGAATTACGGTTTGAACTGCTTGACCATCCGCCTTACTCACCAGATCTAGCCCCAAGCGACTTCTTTTTGTTCTCTCATCTAAAAATTGCACTCGGACGACAGAGATTTTTGTCAAATGAAGAGAAGTGTTTAGAGTTATAAGGACTATGTTGAAAAAGTAAAAAAAGAATTCAGAAAAAATGTCTCATATCTTTGTTAGGTTGGAACTTTTCAGACCACCTTCATAGATGGAGTGTTAGCAGAATATTTAAAACTTGGTGGAACAGAAGTTGCACACGTTTTAGCGCAGTTATTCACTAATTGCCTGAAACAAGGAAGAATCCCCCAGGACTGGAATCATGCAAGAATAGTCCTTTTGCACAAGAAAGGAAGCAAGGAAGAGCTGAAGAATTGCCACCCCATCAGTCTCCTTCCTGTTGTTTACAAAACATTCATGAGGATAATAGCTGAACAGACAAAGATTATTCTATCATCTGCCCAG
This sequence comes from Pachydiplax longipennis, assembly GCA_036926295.1. Taxonomy (NCBI): domain Eukaryota; kingdom Metazoa; phylum Arthropoda; class Insecta; order Odonata; family Libellulidae; genus Pachydiplax; species Pachydiplax longipennis. The sequence continues at coordinate 993,874 of JAVFKF010000065.1, forward strand.
CCTAGAGAGCAAGCAGGATTCAAGAAGGGCTTCAGTACTATGGACCACATCCACACACTACAAGAAATAATCAGCAGGACGAATGAATATGAGAATCCACTCGTACTATGCTTTGTGGACTATGCTCAGGCCTTCGACTCGGTAAGTACCTCCTCTACGCTAGAAGCTCTGGAAAAACAAGGAGTAAATGCAGAGTACATCCGTCTCCTATGCAGCATTTATAAAAATGCCACAGCCTCAGTAATGCTACATGAAGTTACTGAAGAATTCAAGATTGAGAAGGGAGTTAGACAAGGAGATTGCCTTTCCCCAATTCTTTTCACAGCTGTTCTGGAGGAAGTTTTTAAAACCTTGGACTGGGAGCAGAAAGGTCTGCGGATTAATGGGGAACACATCAGTCATCTGCGCTTTGCAGATGATATAGTACTCTTCGCAACCAATGGAGAAGATCTAGCTTCAAGACTTCATGAACTGAACACAGCAGGACAGAAGATAGGACTCAGGATAAATTTAACAAAAACAAAGGTAATGTATAACTCTTTTGCAGCACAAGAAACAATCAAATTTGAAGGGATGCCTCTGGATGTCTGCTCAGAATACACATACCTAGGACAACTAGTAACCACAGGAGAGAACAACAGGATTAACGAAGTAAACAGAAGAATCAAACTCGGCTGGAGTGCCTTCGGAAGAAATGCACATATTCTTAAGTCACAAATGCCTATGGTCTTGAAGAGGAAGGTCTTCAACCAACGTGTTCTACCAGTGTTGACATATGGAAGTGAAACCTGTGTGTTAAACGCAGCAATAACCCAGGGACTTCAGACTACGCAAAGAAGTATGGAAAGATGTATGCTTGGGATCACAAGAAGAGACAGAGAGAGAGAGAGAGAGAGAGAGATAGATAGATATATATATATATATATATATATATATATATATATATATATATATATATATATATATATATATATCTATTATATATAGCTAACTCTCCGGATATACCTATATATATATATATATATATAGATATATATATATAGGGGATACGAATTCTGACCATGTTCCACAAGCGCCATCGACGTCAGATTTTTTCGACGTACTGGCCCTACACTCTAGATGCCAGAATAATGCAGACTTCGACGCTAGCTATCATGGTTTCGATGCCAGAAATTCCCAAAAATCGCAATTTTCCCATAAGAATGCATTGCGCGGATTTTTGAAAATTATTTTGAGGCACTTATCGTTAAGATAGAGTAACCAAAATTTCGGAGGTTGAAGTTGAGGTAGTTTTCTATGCTTCTCATGGAAAAAATGTAGCCAAATGACAGTGAGTTCGACGCCAGGTGGATGCAAAATTCTTCCATAAGAAATGCATTGCGGAAATCTTTTTAAATGCCTCACGATAAGCTGGAAAGATAAGACCCGGAATGGTGACAGAGGCGTGGGACCTTCCCGATAAGATATTGAATCGAAACTTTGGAACAAGTAAGGATGGCACTTATCTAATATTATTTTGCTGTCTTCTCCCACGATCGGGTTCTTAGTTCGTCGCCAGGCGGTCTTTGGCGCGAAGTTTTAAATTTGAACTGAGGCAGTACTTGGTATGATACTGTATTCAACGGATAGCTTGCAGTATGCAAGTAACTTTTACTCGTATATATATATATATATAACGAGTAAAAGTTGCTTGAATACTGTAAGTTATTAGTTGAATGCAGTATCATACCAAGAAATGCCTCAAAACAATCTTCACAACTTTGCTCAAAAGACCACCTGGCGTCGAACTAAGGACCTGCTCGAGAGACATAATTGCATATTTATGTTAGATAAGAGCCATTTTGACCTGCTCTAAAGTTTCAATTCAGTATCTTAACAGGGATGTCCTGAAATAAGATTCTGTGTTCCCCCTTTGATATACATGGTAGAATAGAACTGACGCTCAGGCATCGAACCAAGAACTGTCAGAAGAACAGGGAATAGCATATATGAAATTATGAATTACCTCTATGTACTTTCCATTTTATATCATTCCCGGTTCTTGGAAAAGCATTCAAAATAATTGTCAAAATTGACCGCCATGCATTATATACCGGAGAATTTTGCACCCACTTGGCGTCAATTTCACGGTCATTTGGTAACATTTCTTAAATTGGTATAATAGGAAACCACGGCATCTGTTACGTCCGTGATTTTCACTGCTCTATCACTCCAAAATAGGACTCAAAATGATTTTCCAAAATACGCGCGAAAGACCGCCTGGCGTACAACTCAAGACCCGTTCATGAGAAACAATGGCATACTAAATTTAGATTAGTGCCACTCTGACGTACTTCAAAGTTTCAATTCAGTATCTTATTGGGAAGGTACTAAAATAAGATTCTGTTATCCCCCTTTGAAATGTATGGTGGAATCGAAATGACACTCTGCCATCTGCAAGCATCTTTTAATCGTATCTATATATAGGGGACACAAACTCAAACTCTAACCATCTAACCTACAAGTGCCATCGACAAGTGAAATTTTCAGAACTTTAGCTATGCCAAAATACTCTTTTTCCTTGATAGAAGGAAGTTAAGAGCTATGGTGAGACTATTATCCGGGCACCACCTAGAGAAAAAGCATCTCTACAACAATGGAATCTCCAAACTGTAGATGGTGTAACCAAGAGGAGACAACACTTCATCTTCTGTGTGATTGCCTAGCTATTTCTAGGACTCGCCCCCAATTCATGGGCACCATTCATCCAATGAGTTTCTCAGGAAACCAGGAATATTAGACTTACCCATAGGTGGTATAATGGCCTTTTGCAAGGCCATAGGCCTCCACGGATAAGCTCTATCATGGCAGATGGCAAAATGGACCAATTTGGTCCAAGTGCTTCCTGTCCTCTTAAGACTCCTTTTTTCATTTATTCATTCATAGCACAAGAAAGCATGCATCATAAAACCAAAGAAATAACAGAAGTGAAAAATAGCACCGTTGCTGGGACTGAATATCATCAAAGTATCTTCTAGTTAATATTATACATCATTAAATTTTGTTTGAGTAGAAAATATAGTAAAGCTCTTTTAAGACCCTTTTTGGGGAATCAAGCAGAAATTTTGTCTCAAGAAGGATATCAATTGAATTATGTAATACTCCACATCATATTTTCAAAGAATGGTTGTCTTCTCACACAAATCTTGGTCACTTAATTTCCTCAATGAGAAAACTGTGTTGTAAATGGGTTTTACTGTACCAAGATTTGAATTTTTGCAGTCACAGTCAGGGATGTTGCTTTAATCAAAATTAATGAATATTTCATACTTTCAAACACTTTTTGATTCATACGCTTTTTTCTTTTTTCCTCTTCATTTTAGTTTTTATCACAAAATCATATTCAACCAAACAAGCTACAGAAGACTCTTTATTAAATATTGTAGCTAAGCACCGAATTTCTATTTTTGGCTCAAGGATTAGTCATTTGACAAGATAAGGACTCAATATTAAAATAAAATCCCATCAATCCATGGTTTTAAAACCTCACTTTTATAGAATGTATAAATCTTTGATGGAATATAAAATTAAAATAACAGACTATTGTTTGTGAGAATATTCATGTTACTTTTATGGAACCTTTTCAATAATGTCATCATTTTTGTTTATTCCATAATGAAGAGTGTCTCCCAATTGATAAGCCCAAGCCATTCTCCTGAAAACAAATATCCATTTATTTAAAAACATGTGATGGATCTCAACAAATTATCCTCATAAAAGCACCTTTACATAATAAGAACAGATAGTTAATCAGGCTTTTTAATTTAGTCACTAAGCTCTATCATATATTCCTTCAAAATTATTGAAAACTGAAAACAGATAATTCAATGAATGACACTGAAGAATTAAGTGATTGAAATTTCTGATTTATTTGTGAGAAATTTATTGAAATAAGTATCAGACTTCTTTTTACTTTTATCTCCATTAAAATGCATTCAATTTTGATAATTTTTCCTAATTGAAAACGAGTGTACTAACCTTGAATTGAAATAAATCCCAATATCTCCATTGCTTGAGACAGTGATGGCACCAGCTGTCATATTTGTTTGCTTGGCCATATGATCAAGCACACTTCTGCTTGCATCCCCAGCTGATTCTCCTGTAAACATCAATGGGGTCTGAACAAAAACTGCTTTCATCTTTAGCTTATCAGATTAACTTTCACTTCTTTCTCCATCCATCATTTCTATGATGCATTTCAAAACCAGCAATCTTTAGATTTTTCCATATACTTTTCTGAGAGAACACATCTACTGTGACTGTTGAGGATTTTAATCATCAATGGGAAAATATGTCATATGAAAATATGTCATATGAAAATATGTCATATGAAAATATGTAATGTGAAAATATCCAGTATGAAAATTTGATTATTTATTTGTGTTGTGAAGGAACTTTATAATTTGAAATAACAGTCGATTATGTGTATAGAATTATAACCTATCCCTTTCTCTGTAACTAATTGTAACTAACTATGCATTTTACTAATTTTGTAAAAAAGTAAACTTGAACCAATAAAGTGAAACAGATTGTATTTACCCATTTCCATCTTGCGTAAAATACTAAAGGACACACAGTGACGCATGATCGATTCTCCATGACCAGTTGTAGAAACTGCTCCAATTTTATCATCACAATAGCCTCCGCTTCCTCAGGAATAAGAAAAACCAAAGATTAAGTCCTTCATAACCGTAATATAAGATAGGCACAAAAATAGCCTACTTAAATGTAAGTAAGCTGTAACTGCTGATCTTTAGGAATGACTCTTCCATTTTTCTGAATACTCAAGAGAACACAAGGCTCCTCCAGCTAATGAGCCCTTACAGCAATGTTAAAACCAGAGTAGCAATGGCATTTATACTTTAAGATTGCTAACTACCGGCCTTGGTGGATGAGTGGTTAGCATTCTATGCTATCAATAAATATTCCACATATTGTTTATAAAATTGTTGAAATAGCAAAAAAATATTTAATTAAACATTTGATGCGATGCCACCTAATCATCAGATTTTAAAATATATAATTGAATTTATCTCTATTTCATGTACAGAAAAACATTTTGTGTTAAGTGGGACAACAATAGAAGTACGCAAGTAAAAAAATTTTAATCGATGCAAAAAATAGAGGTCAATTTCTGTCCGATTTCCCGTGGAATGGCCCGTATATACTGAACAGAAAAAAGTCACTTTCAAGAAGTAAATTAAATGGATGAAGTCCTCTCGGGTTTTATACCAATCAGGTATGTTGTAGCCAACGTTTCGATGGGGAAAACGGAATCTTATTTTCGGACCTTGCTGATAAGATATTGAATCGCAACTTCGGAACATGTCAGAATGGCACTTATTCTCTATATATTATTTTAAAACATGCATTTTTGGTGATCGGGACTTTTCTCCCTTATTACTCCGCCAATGCATATAAATGAATGACCATTTGAAAGGAAATATTTCCGGGTTCCTGCGAAAAATAGTCAGACAAATGAAAAATCCACCATTTGTTAGATAAATTGAATTAATATTTTAATCATCGCATTGCGTACTGGACGAAAAAATGCCCAGGTTGCTATATACAGATTAAAATTGTTTACTTAGTGACGAGTGTAAACAAGTTTTATAATCGGATAACATTCTCGGTCATAAATTGATTGAAGCAGTGTTAGTTATTGATATTATAGTCTCCATGAACGAAGACCTCGATGTTGTACACATCTACAGCAGTTTAATAAGCAAACCACATTGCATATTACGGAAGCAGAACCACAGCCAAAGAAACATGAACATTGAATATGAAAGTTTGCGTCACGGTTTTATCGTGTGGTATGTTTCAACAATTTTCCATCATATTACTTCCCGGTAGTTTTAATTTAAGATCGACCATATTACAGTTAGATTTTGAAGTCTTCATAGAAAAATTAGAGATTTTAATTATGAGTCATGCGATCAAAATAATGAGGTTGTTTTCCAAGTATTCAAATTTATTTTGGTGAAACTTTTGTCTGCTGAAAATTTTCTATATACCCTATCAAATGATTTTTAGTGTTTATATTTTACTCTTAGAATAAATAATATACAACATTTATTCATATCTAAGAGTAAATAATAGGATATCATAACTGCGATTCAAGAAAACTCACCTCTATGAAATACAAGCGTAACGAAAGCCCAAGCTTCCATTCCAAGCTTTCCATTCGCTATGCCTGGAGTACAAAAAGATGCTCAACCAATTTAATAGTATGAGTAGTAGTAGATGTAAGAGTAGTATTTTAAAATCTAAGTTTTGTGAATGGGTTAAAATACCATGATTGACTACAATATTTGTGTGAGAGACATTCAAAAAATGTGGGCAATGGGTTTGCTACATTTGCTATACTTGACTTTGCACTTTTACCATGTATCATAATGTATGGTCTTATGAAAGTGAGACTCACACCGCAGATACTTCCCCCTCTTCCTTCCCTCTCCCAAATTAGTAACATTTTCTCCCATTCTACGCCGGCAGGACAACAAGCTTTCAACTAATTATTGCTGACTATATATCTTTCAGTAATTGCATAAATCTGATTCAGTGAATGTATGAGATGCAATTTCACTGCAGACGAGTAGTAGTTATATTTATATTTCGTGTACGAAGAGAAAAAATAGAAAATAAATAAGTAACGTGGATGCAGGAGGTATATTTGTTGCTTTATCTTGGTTATATATGTTAAACACGATGCCTTATCGACACATCATAAAAGGAAGTGGTATTTAGAAAAGAACAGAGTTTACCAAAATGTGATGGTGGCAACGTGGTAGTGATGTTTGTATTTTTTTTTCTAAATTCGTGATGTAAAAATACATTAAGTGAATTGAGGTATTCAGTATAAAATAAATTATATATACGTCGTTATATCAATGACACGTAATATTCGTGAAAATAGTGCTAAAAGAAAATTTTTAAAACATTCTATAACATTTACATTCTCACACTCTCTAAGATATTAGGGACTTCATTAAGGTTCAAGTGGTAAGGGATTAGAAAACGCAAGAGTTTGAATTTGCCCATAGATTTTCGTTACTGGATGTGTAGATACCGATACCTATTGCTACTAACGAGGTATGTCGAAACTGACACTGACATGGAATATGAAGGTGCGATTTTTTAGTATATCTTAGTATTTATGTATTCGTCTGTAGTGATTAGTGTTTGCTACTATAATGTATTTCGTTGGGGAAATCGAGTATCAGTGTCATCTGCAAAAGTTTCGCATGGGGCAACTAGTCTAATATTAATATGCAATTGAGTCGCACGATTGGGTCCTTAGTTTGATGCCAGGCGGTCTTTTGCGCAAAGTTTTGAAATATATATATATATACATATATCTGGAGAGTTAGCTATATATAATACATAATTTTCACTTTCTTCTTCCATGATAGCATTAGAAAAATTACTTTTCTAGAGTGAAAATTCAAAGTGACCTTGACAGAATTTAATTTTACATATTTCTGTTTTGGTTTTCCTCACTGCATTTCTAAGACTAATGTTATGAGTAAATGAAATACACCACTTTTCAAATTTATTTTATACCCTAACAAAATACTACAGAAAAGTAAGTAAATATTATTACTACAGAAATAAGTAAAACGTTTCTGATGTATTCAGCTAAGGTAATTCTGAATGAAATAACTACTAGTTTCTTTTTGAGAAGTGGTGTATTTCATTCACTTATTTCGTTTTCCAATGCTACAGAGTTAATCTCCATTCCATCAAGTTTAGCTAATGTTAAATAACTGCTATAACAAATAATGTCAGCGAAGTTTGTAAGTTTCCCTCATATCTTATCTTTGAGTTCAACCTTATTCAAATCACTTTCTCATGAATTTATTATAATTTGTACCATGAAATGAACTGTTACTTGAATCCTCATGTAAGGTATATGCAGCCCACTATTTCCAACTCTTCCACTATTTCTTTTGGCTGTATCTCGTGGGGAACAGATAACCCGGCCTCTTTGCCATTTATATAAGCTCCATTTACTCAGGAATCTTCCGTACATGTCATAAATACATCTGTACAATAAGGTTTATTAGAAATAATAATTGCCAATAAACGGTATGCCAATGAAATTAATATTTTATGTTATAAATCCAATCATTTCATGATATTGTATACCTCAGCTTCCAGCTGAGGTAATAAAACCTTTGTTAGGCACATTTACATACATTATGGTAATTATAATATCTCCCTAGAAGTTCTGCTGACTTCAAATGGATATAATGAATCTTTGAGACTTCTACACATCATCATTTATTTTATTCTCATAATATTTCATCCAAGCAAGCATATTTCCGCCATGTTTACTGTTTACAAAGCAGATTTCACCTGCTTTTTTCTGGTGATAGAAATTTCGTTACTAACAGAGTAGAATTGCGCTCGCATTTGCAATTCCGAGTTATGAATTTGCAAATGTGATTCCATTTGCAATTTATGCCAAGATGGCCAAGAATTACATTCAAAACCCATTTGCATACACTATGCGAAAGTTATAAAGTCAAGGCCCTAAAGACGATGGCGGAGTCAGCCATCAAAACATTGCCTACAACATACCTGACCCGGTAGAAAACCTGAGAGAACTTCATCCATAACATACACCAGGAAAGCGCAAAATCTTTCGAGTAAATTAAACTCTGCCTTGTACTCTTAAGACACAAAATCCAAGGAACTGCAGAAAGACGATTAAAAAAGAAATTAGCAAACAAAATCGATTTGAATAGGATTCTAACCAGGAATTGGTGTGTCACCAACTCTTCCAGGTAACTTGCCACAAGTCCCTCCAGTTGATGTAGCTACAGCTACATGGCCATCTGCATCCACTGCCACTGCTCCCACAGTGCCCACTCCTCCAATTGATTCACTATTAAATGCAATCTCTGCTAAATCAAATATCTAGCTACCATGATACTAAATAATAATAATATTTTTATTTAAAAAATATCCAGTACAGGATATAGGTTTCATCAGTTACATTCAATGAAAATTAACAATAAGTTAGAAAATCATCAACACTACAAAACATGGATTTCAATTTCCAATAGTAAATTCTGTTGAGTGCAAAAGACCTCATAGACATAGTCAACCAAGACATTAATTGATCAGGGTTCTGATGCAATGAAAATTAAGAATGGAAAACAAAAGACATGTTAGCACAACACTACATCATTTCTAGGATTGTCAGAAAGATAGTGTCTCACATTTGAACCTTAATTACATCAAAAACAAAATGTTTGATACTCTGAGGAAGATCTTACAGAGGGAAACTGGACAGTAGAAGTGCCTCCTACTCCAAGAGTTTTATAATTTCCACTTTACTAAAACTGAGGACATGATGACCAACATTAGCCATCTACAAAATATTGCCCACAAGCTGAACAGCATGGACCAACCCATTGATGACACCATGGTCATTACAAAGATCTTGCTGGAGGAATACAAACATTTTCACAATGCCTGGGACAGGACAACAACCAGACTCTACAGGACCTGTGTGCGAGGCTACAGATGGAGGAGAGCAAACTCAACAGTGAATCTTCGATTCGACTTAAGGCCTGAACCCACCGGTGCGGCGACGCAGCCGCATGCGTTTTTATGATGGTACCTGGTCCTTCCTCTGCGTTCGTCACGTACTCAAATTCAATGGTTTCTTATGGGGCCGACCCCACCGACGCGGAAAGCGCCGTCCGGCGGATTAGTTCAAGGGATTAGTGCAGCGTTTTCGCGCCGGCAAATACGCCGCTCGGCTACGAACTCTGCATGCACAATTTTTCGATTTGCCGCAGCCCGTTTGCAACCAAATATTGTCGTTATTTTGATAAATTTCCTCAAAAGGATGCTTGTACACGATACCTTAACAATATCTGTACACCGTGACAAGTTTTCAGAACAATCAAAGCGATAGTACTCCGTAGAATCTCGTCCCCGTAAAGTACTGCAAAAATGATACGTACGATGTGTTTTCGGCATACAAGTGACTGTTTTCGGCCAAGAGTTGTATAGTTTTGATAATTTTTGTCGGAAGACGTTCAAAATTATCAATAAAAATTCTTGCGACAGAATATTTAATTTATTTATGTCAAGCATATTTACTTTACTGAATTGTATGTTTCCTCAATGTAATATATGCGGCAATTAAAATAAAGTAACAGGTGTGTGTTATATATACTCCCTGCGCATATAATAGGCTACTTTGTATTTACCTAAAGGTCCCCAGTTCGAACCCTGACAATAAAAACCGTTCTCGTAATAAATGCACGCAAACCTCACTTTTATCGGTTGCAGATTACATTTCCTTTGCAAAATTAAATTAGAAATAATAGTTGTTCGAAATCGAAACTAGCACCAAAAGAAATAAAATATGTTAATAGGAGTCATTAATATTCTGAAATTTTAACATTTGCAGTTACGAACAATTTGCAGGATCGATTTATTTACAGGGGACGATCATTTGGTTATCAGCTCGGGGTTTGTGTTCATTTTTACTTAAAACTCAAGAACAAGAATTAGTGAAACCTTAAAAAATGCGTATTATGAAAATCCATCCCCTAAGAATGAATAAAAGTTTTTCGTCTGTGATATTGGTTCTCGTTTCGACCCCAGGCGGATCCAACCGTAATCGACCGTAATAGAAACAGATGGAGTTCATTTTAAGTTTTTCCTAATACTAATGATAGACAAGAACGTGTTCACGACTGGTGGTCGTTCTTGCCGCAGCCGCGACGGTGGGGCCTACTACGCGGCCAGGGTGCATTTCTACGTCACCTAAGGGACCTTTGGCCCCCCTCCCAAGTGTCATAAAAACGCGTTGCGGCGCGTTTAATTAAATTAAAAACAGTGCCATCTTAAGGTTGGTTCTCAAGTGAAATGTGCAGAAAAAGTTACTAGTGGCGACATCTCTATGTTAGTCTCGGGACTTTTCAGGCCATGTAGTACTGCTTATGTCCAGACTCTAGGACACCTTAAAAAACTAGACAATCAAAGTAAAATGTATTTCTTTGTAAGTTATTTAACAATGGATATTGCCTATGGGACTTAACTGAAAGAAGAAAATCTTCAACAAAACCACAAAGGGATGCAGAAACAAATTGCTAATGATGAAAAAGAAAGAGAGGATACACCTGATCAAGAGTTGGCTCAAGAAAGTAAAGAAAAAGAGGATACATCTGATCAAGAAAGAGAGGAATTTGAGGCAGAGAGAAACAATAAAGAGACCAAAGAGATTCAAAAACTTCTAAGTGACCTAGAAGGAATGTTGAGTTTTAGTGATTCCTTAAATGGAAAGGCCAGAGAGCAATAGATGAAGAAAATAAATCATTAAAAAGAAATTAAACTTGGGAAATAGTTAACCCTGAAGAAGAAAGAGAAGTTCTTACAAGTAGGTGGATTTTGAAGAAGATGGTAGATACAAGGCTAGACTTGTGAGGATGTAAACAAAAAGCTGAAGTTCTGAATAAATATTCAGTCCTGTAGTAGAAACTAGCTCCCCAAGAATCCTCTTCACTTGCAACAAAGAAAAATTTATTAAAACATTTTATGCCAAAACAGCTTTCTTGTATGGATAACTAGGAGAAGAAGTCTTCATGAAAATACCTGAAGGATTTCAGGATGAAGGAAAAATTTTCCTCTTGAAAAAGGCTCTTTATGGATTAAGGCAGGCTCCAGCACATTGGAACAATATATTAACAACACTTCTAAAGAAAGACAACTAACACAATTCAAGACAGACCAGTTAAAATATTAGAACAGACATATTTAAAATGCTTGGACAATGACCTGCTTTTAGCTATTCATGTAGATGATGGAATTCTCCTTGAAAAGATGGATGAATTGCTGCTGAAACTAAAACAGAAATTTAATATGACAACTTATCACAAACCTAGAACATACTTAGGTATGGAAATTACAAGAACAAAAGATGGCATGTATATTACTCAAGAAAATTATGCTAATCAGGTGCTGAAGCATTTCAACATGATGAACTGAAAACAAATGACTACACCTATATTGCCAGCTGCTAAGAAAAATGAAGATGAAATGGAGTCAACTTTTCCATACAGAGCAACTTTTGGAAGCTTATTATACCTGAGTTGTAAAATGAGACCAGATATGGTGTATAGTGTGAATTTTGAGAGTAGATCAATGGAAAATCCTACCAATCAAATGGAAATAAGTGTATAAAAGCATTCTGTGGCTCAGAATTTGCTGGTGATGAAAAAGATGGGAGAAGTATGTACATCAGGATATTTGATAATTGTTTGCTGGTTCTATTCTTTCCTGGTGCTCTTGTAAGCAGAAAATTGTTGCTTTGTTTTCTACTGAAACAATATATAGCTGCGGTAGATTGTTGTCAAGAAATTTAGTTTTTGAAAACTGTGATAGAGGAGCTAATTGGAGAAACTGTGCCTGAAATTCTTAATAAATATAACTAAAGTTCTATTAAGATGGTTAAATCTGGTCAAATGACTATAATGGTGAACACATACATCTGCATTATCATTCATTGAGTGATCAGTATAAAAGTGGTTTGTTTTCTCTAAAATATTGTCCCTCAGACGAACAATTAGCTGATATTTTTACCAAAACTCCTTTTTCAGTGAAATTAACCAAATTCAGAAATGTAATATTTCTGAAGATTTGATATATTATAATTGTGTTGAATTTACTTGAATACTTGATATTGTAAATATGTTCCACTTTTTGTTTGCGGTATTTTTGAGAAAGTTATCTTATATGTATATTGTGTCTTGTATTAAGAATAACATTTTTTATTTTTCATTAAGGGGAGATGTTAGAACATTGCCTAAAAGTTGGTAATGAAAAATGAAATTCCTTTTGTTTGGCAGCACTGTGGGTTTATTCAACTTTTTAAAATATGAAGATATATAATTTGGAACATGAGGCAGCTGTTGGTTGTATGAGTTGTAACTCTGTAACTTCTCAGTCCGTAAGACTAAGAAGTCGTGTAATAAAACAATTATCAAATAGTTCACAATTAGCAGTTATTGTTATGCTAAAAACCACAGACCTCAACAAAGCTTGTTTCATGCTACCTGCAAAGATCAAGTCAAAGAGACTTCAACTTGCCTCACAACGACATACTAAATCAGTAACAACAGCATAGATAAAAACACTTCCTCAATTAAGTTTTTCTTAGTCTTTGTTTTGAACATAAACGAAATTCCAACATTAAAAGGAATTCCATCAGATGAGTTTACTGAGAATAGTAAAGGTGCTCCTCTTTTTAATTTCTTCATAAATAATGCAGAAGCAAAGCTGCTTATAATTTGAATACCAACCAGAAAAATGGACTTGCCTATAAGTTTTTCAACCAAAGTGCTCAAAGAGAATAATCTTGAAATTTCTTATTATTTAATGGATTTTAATACGTAATATCCTTAGGAAATGAAATGTATGCAATGTTGCTCAAATTATTGTTATAATGAGATACGGTTTACGATTGTTTAAGATAATTCTATCAATTATTTGTTAAAGCTAGGAATAAAAATTATATTCTGCTATTGATCTAAAATCACCATTTAACATTTGTTACTCTTACAAAAACTAACTTTATGTTATAATATGTATATGCAACTCTTATGCTATTATTGACTTACGTAACTTCCGTAACATGTGACTTGTTATTTTTTATACACTCCTTCCATGTCTCCTTAGCATAGTCCGTTATCAACCAATCTGAAGACACTTCTGGTACTGCCATTTCTTTAGCAAATCTGTTAGCACCCTCACCAGCAAGCATTACATGTTTTGTACGTTCCATCACAAGTCTGGCCAGAGAAATAGGATACCTGATATTTTTTACAGCTGCAACACTACCTAAAATGCACACGGCTACTTTCACTTAACCTTGAATTTTTTCTCCATATTTTGGAAAGAATTTCCATCCAAATTAATTTTCAGGAATGTTTAATTAAAAAAATCACTGGCTCGTACAGACCTATCTGGAGATTCTTTCCTTCCATTATGATTGCATCCATTTCTACTTCACCATCAAGATTCAGCACGGATCCTCGACCTGAAAGCATAATTTGGTATTTATATTGGTCATATTGGATACTTCTAAGCACAAGAGAAATTTATAAACTTAAAATTTGAGTTTATCTCACCAGCATTACAACTTTCGTCGTCTTCCATAAATTTGACAGCGGCTTCCACAGCATCCAGGACAGTCCCTTTTGGATCCATCAAAATTTTATGGCCTTCTAACGCCGCATTTCTCACAGCATTTAATTTTAGTTTTACTCGAGATTCTGGAATATCTCCAGCTCCACCATGAACAAGTAGAATTGGCTGCATTATCTCCTACAATCAAAAAAGTAGAAATTAAAATGGTAACATTTTTATTTCATAGTTACTTCATGGATGAAATTTTCGGTTTTATCGCGGATTAACTAACATTTTTGGAAAAACTAGGAATCACAGTTAACATAAGAAGAAAAAAATTAAACTGGACATGGTATGAGTGTCCATTAAGAATTGTTTTGCCACACTTCCGGTAAGATTGCATTCCTTGCAACATTTGAATTATCTGCCGTGACAGCGCTCGTAATAGCCATCTTACGTGCGGGGTTAAAAAATGCATTATCGGGGTTGCCAACTCACATTTGAAGCAGCGTATCATTAACCAGTCTGAGGTTAGCATTAACCTCAGACAAACAAACAAAACTAGTTGATTTACGAAATCTTATCGTTTTTATTGTCTTTACTATGCACATACATTAGAGTTAAAAGAGCGAGAGGCATCCCTAATTAATTCGCCAATTATAGAGAAAATCGTGTTCAGATTATTCAAATATCAGTAACGATCAACATCGAGGTTAGCAATGATTTTTAGATTAGAAAAAAGAATGATGAATGAAGATATATTTCTATATCATATTTAAGAATAGTATGTTTTAAGAGATGTTTATTTTTTATTATGTTAGTTTATTTATTATTATGTTTTAAAATACCTTGTCAGTCTGCCTTCTTGTTTCCCAGGACAGTTTTCTTATCTCAAATGACGTGATAGAAAGGCAACATTGCATTCTGATTCTTCGCAATGCGCAGTTTATACTGATGTAAAGGAGGGCCGTTTGTTAGTTATTGACAAAGTTGAACCCACTATTGTGACAATGTCAGCATAAATTAGTGTATTATTATTAGTCTTGTGTTACTAACAGATAGCAAGTGAATAGAGCAGTTGATGGTCATTCACAAGGATCTTCAGACACCCGCTATAATTTTTGGATTCTTCTTTTTCTAGGAAAAACTAGCCACTAGTAGCCTTAGTCATGTATTTATTTCAAAACTTTGTCAGAGTATTTCTTGTTATTATATGGTATAAACTTTCTGAAAGTAATGTTGGTGGACAGTCCGAATACATTTCAATTAACAGCATTTTTAGCACAACATCTCCTGAATTTCCTCCCGTAAGTAGCATTTTAATAAACAATGTAACAAAATATGTAGATAAATTGATATCTAATTTCGTAAATCGAAATTGATCTATATTTTATTGCAGTTTAAAGGATGTGCCCACAACAGTACAGTTAATCGGTGAGCGTAATTAGGTTTAATTCTGTGTAAAATTCCAGGATGAATGATAAACAGGTGCTAATATTTGTGTTCTTAGGAACGAAACAAATAATTACGTGATAAATCTAGACCAACCACCAAAGCAAAGGTGGGTAGCCTTAGTGATGGATTACAAAAAGGAGGTAAGAGATAACATTTTAGTTTTACCTAAACTTCTTGCAGAATATATAGGAATTTTGTTGTCACAAGAAAATGATACATTAAACGAAGTATCTGTAAAACTTATAATAAGTAGATAGGTCTTGTCGCTTTCCCGTTGTATGCTGAAGATAGTCTTCACGGACTGTCAACCGGCTAACCTAACTTCTTGGTGGGATACCGACGTTTCGATAAGAAGATTGTGATTGATCCTCATTGATCTGACGATTGATAAGAAGTAATTGTGGTAATGATGCTCATATTGTAAAGCAGTGTACTATTTGGAGGTTTAATGTTAAATATGTACTAATGTGTGATACATTTACGCGTATAGATTTTCAGTATCTACCACATGTATGCATAATTCCGTCATAACTGTTACTTAATGTGTTGCTCTTATAAGTTGATCTTGAGTTTTATTTTGATTCCGGTTCACTTTGGGAATTTATTATAGCTATCTAGACTAAATGTAGTACATAAAATTTTATTCTTAGCCAGACTTCGGTTTAATATACAAATAAATAATAAATTATCGCTGTTATTTCAGATTCGAATGACCGTCGCGTGAGTAAAGTTACATCTGTTTTAGAATAGTTTCATAAATGAAATATTTTTATTATTAAATTAATGATGGTCATATTGTATTCATGAGCATGGTGCATTTCTACAAGTTCTCTAGGTATTATTTGATATTTTTACTTTTAGATTTCAGATTTAATTGAAAACATCAAGAAAAATGTCGATGTCTTATTTGGAGTAAAACTTATTCAATTGATTGAAGCATACATGCCATATTTGGCCAAAACTTTGCCAAAAATATATTATGAAGAGATGGTGGGGATCTCAGAAGCAATTGATGCTCAGCTTGGCGAAGTTGTGCTGTATAACTTATTCTATGAGTTCTTTAGCGTTTGCACTTCAGTTATAGTAGAATCCCCTAGTGGAAGTATATATCATGGAAGAAATCTAGATTTTGGCTTATTTATGGGGTAATTTTATTAGATAGTTTCCTTTCAGTAAAACTAGTATTTGATAATGAGTGATTGAAGCTGTCATTAATTCTTTGGGGTCTATTTTTCATCACATATCATGTATTTTTTTAGTTCATTATAATCACACAAATTGAAACTTTCTTGCATATGACAAATTTGTATTTTTAAATGTAGATGGAGCATTAAGAATAAAACTTGGGTGACTTCTAATTACCTGAGAAAAATGGTAGTGACATTAGATTTTCAGAAGAATGGCTCAACTCTTTACAAGTCTGTCAATTTTGCAGGATACATAGGTATCCTCACTGGAATGAAACCAGTGAGTATATAGTGGATTTAAAAGCTTTTAATTCCATTATGAGTTCTCAATTTTGCTTTCCAAGGAATGAATTCATCCTATCATTTTTATTTTTCAGAATACCTTTAGTTTCTCAGTGAATGAGCGTTTTCAATTAAATGGTGGCTTTGTGGGTATATCAGAATGGATTATCGGTTTTCGTCACCAAAACTGGTTGGCAATACTCACTAGAGAAGTTATGGAGCAAGCCACAACATATGCTTCAGCTCAAAAGATGCTGTGCAAACCACAGTTGGTAGCTCCTGTGTACTTTATTCTTGCTGGAACTAAATCTTCTCAGGTATGCTTTTTTAAATTTAATTCTGGGAAGATTGAGGGTTAGTAATGTTAATTAGAAGCCAGTAGTTTGTTGGATTCTATACATTTAGCTGCAGAACTTTCAGCAAGGTAAGCAAAGTCCTGTCAGGGCTTCCATAAGTTATTTTAAAAATATAGATTAAAGGACAGCTCTGTAATAATCTTAGTATGTATCTCATCATTTAAATTTCACAGAGTCAGACGAGGTATTGTGGTAATCCATAATGGAGAAGAACTTAAAAAGGTTTGTACTTTTACCACAGTTTTACTTTATCAAAATATACACACACATGACTGGTTTTGAACAATTTCTCATTCATCTTCTGGTGAAGAAACTCTATATTCAAACCCTTAAATTAGTTGAGGGGGAGAAGAATAGAAGGGGGAAAAGGGCAGGAGGGGAGGAAGAGGGAGTTAGAGTCTAAGAAGGGACAGAGTTTGTCAGTGGGGAGTGAGAAGGGAAAGGATGCTTGTTCACTAAGGAATATTTCGAAGAAATAGTATGTCTGTGAATTTCTAATTGCTCTAGGAAATTGAGTCGGTGGCCTTTGGTTGCAATATGGAACATTTCTGGGACAAAATCTGAGGAGTGATTGTTTTCTAAGAAGTGTTTTGAGAAGTGGGAGACAGAAGAGTTATTTCCAAAGCACCTGAAATGTTCCTTGCTTCTGGTGAAAAAACTGTGGGAGGTCTGACTGACGTTTGCTGCATTACAGTCTTTACATTTCAAAAAAGATACCTGCTTTATCTTGTGGGTTATGATTATCTTTTCCATTGCAAAGAATTTTGACTAGGTTGAGAGGAGTTTTGAAGGAAGCCTTCAATTTATCTTTGGGGAGAAGATGGGACAGTTGGAGGGATAAAGAATAAATAAAAGTAAATTTTACCCATTTATAATTAAAGGAATACTTTGCAGGGGAGAAAATTTGGTTAAGTGCAGTGTTTCTGAGTTGTCGGGCCAGAAGTTATGAATGATATGAATAGGGTATCCGTTTCTTAAAGCAATGTATTTAATTATGCCTAATTCATTTTGAAAGTAATGTTGAAAGAGGGATAGTAACAAGTCTATTGATGAGGGAATGGAAGGCAGCTAATTTGTGTGAAAAGTGATGATTTGAAGAGAAAGGGATTACATGGTCAGTATAAGAAAGCTTCTGGAAAATAGAAAATTGTAGTTTGTTTTTTACATGAGAAATAGCAAGATCAAGGAAGTTAAGAGTGTGGTTAGATTCTAACTCTTGGGTGAAATGGATGGAGGGAGTTAAGGAAATTTAGGAAATTGTCTAGCTGTCTGATAGCACCTCTCCAAATACAGAACACATCGTCCACATACCTGTACGAACATTTAACATTTTTCAAAATATCCGTTGATGAGTTAAACAATTTGCATTCTAGGTGATTCATAAATATGTCTGCCAAAACACTAGATAAAGGAGAACCCATAAACAGACCTTCTTTTTGCTGGTAGAATTCACCATTAAACATAAAAAAGTTTTGCTGCATACATAATTTTACAAGTGAGGAAATATTTGCATTTAACCTAGGATCGATGTCTAAATTGAGCAATAAATTTTCTAAAATATGAATGGTTTCACTAACAGGTACACTAGTAAACAAATTAGAAACATCAAAAGAAACCAATTTGGCGTTTTGAAGAAGTGGGAAGTTTTTTTAATTTTTCACAAGAGTCCATAGAGTTCTTTATGGAATAGTTTGGGCAAAGCACTAACATATTTCATAGTATGTTGTTCATTTTATGGGCTAATTTTTGGCAAGGGGAGGAAACACTAGAAACCACAGGACAAATTGGTATATTTTCTTTATGGATTTTTGGATGCCCATAAAACCTTGGGGGGAGCGGATTGGAATTAATAGAATGGTACACTTCATTTTTAGGAATCACCAACAAGTCAACTAGAGCACTTCTCACACAGTTTTGGAAGGATTGGGCGAGATCACTGGGGAGTTTCACTATTGAAGTATTAGCAATAAAATCCATACACTTAGATATGTATTCACTCCGGTCCATGATCACTAAGCAGTTTCCTTTATCCACCTTGGAAATTACAAGCTTTTGAGATTTGAGTGCTTCCTTGATTCCCTTGAAAATCTTCTGGTCTGGTGGTAAACATTGGGGGAGAGGGGGGCTTCACTCATATGTGCTGAAATGAGTTTAGCACAATCGTACTTAATAGAGACATGTTCAAGGTGGAGGGCTGAATCACAGTTGCTGGCTACATCAATGTAATCTCGGTGGCATGTTGGGACATTTGTGGAGTATTTAATGCCTAATCCTAAGAATTGATTCTCTTCTTTAGAAAAAGAGTGATTTGAAATATCAAGGACTCTTTCATGAAATACGTGAAATATGGTAGAGGGCAGTGCTATTTTCTCCAGCGTGGCTTTGAGAGTTCTTAGTTTCTTTTTTAGGGAAGTTAATTTCCTTGAGAAAATATCCGATGTGAGTTGACAGATCTTATCGTCAATCAGTTGCCTTTTGCATGCGTGAAGCGTATTTGAAAGTTGCATATGTAAGAGAAAAACATAAGAAAAAATATGTAAGATGGGAAATATTGTTGCATTTTGCATACCAATAGCAGATTTCCTCCTTCAACCATCAGTTTTTGGCGTGGTCCAGAGCGCTCTGTCCGGTTGATCAGGCATCCGAAGTTCACGTTGATGTAATTGGGTATCAGGTCCATCTCCGTTTTAAGTTCATCTCCATCTCATCATTTGTTTTCATAACTAATAATGCTGTCTTAATTCAAATATAAAATCTGTATATTCACCAAAGATATGTTTAATTCTATCACAATATCTCTCAAAGAAGATATTTTTAATATATTTATTCATTATTATAACTACAGATAGGCTTAATCCTAGTCATTAGAGATGGAAATGAAGATTTCTGCTATCCACTCTCGTCAAGAGGAAGTCATAATACAATGATTAGCAACAACTACTTGAAGATTTAAACAAAAATTAGCAGATTTATAAAAAAAATCAATATTTTCCTACTGAAACAAATTTTCCTCAATTCTACTTGTAAAACATCACAGGAAGGGGGTAAAGGTCCATAAACTTGTTGAGGTAAATTTTTTCTTTCAACTTGGCTGAGAAATGAATATTTGCAAATGGAAATTTTATATTTGTGATCCCAAGAAAATATAGTTCTTTAATTATACTTTTCAATTCTTTCATGGTATGTTTACCAGTTGTAATTTTCTATAGTTGTAATTTTCCAGTTGTAATATTTCCTTTTTGTTTTGCATATTGTTTCTAATTTATCCTAACCTATGCATTGGATATATTGAAGCTTTCTGTCTTCCATGCTGCTCTTTTCTGTACATTTTCCAATTTGTTCTTCAGCTTTTTCTGATCCTAGATGCTGTCTCTAACATTGACCTAACAAGTACGCCTTTTCTCACTTTTGCTCTTTCTCTGGTTTCTTATGATAGGATTAAGAGTCTTTTTTGCTTTGCAAGTTATTCTCAGTATCCCAGTGAACTCAGTATGGGAAGGCATTACCTTGTGGAAGGCCATTACGAAGAATGAAAGAACTTTTCATGCACTTCCACAGAGTTTCTATTTTGTAATTCAATTTGAATCTACTTTGGTTGATTTTGATGTAGAAAATAAAGAAATAATAGGAAATTAATATTAAAATCAGAGATTTTGAGGAAATTATTTGATGTAGTTAAGAAGTCTGAATGAAAGTTCAAAGTGAAGAAAATGTTCTCTCAGTTTTATTTGAAATGAGATTTTTTTCAAATTTTTTCTTCCTAAGACACCTCTTTTAGTTGAAAATGTTCTTATCATTGTTTTATCTATTACTCATTGCAATACATTCAAGAAAATACTTTCAGTATTATAGTCATAAGAAATTTGTATACAGTTCATTAGAAATAAGAGAGCTACGCATTATTTCTTTAATGGGAACATAATTTTGGCTGCAGAAATGAATTAATCATCTGATTTTGTAAATGAGAATTGACTGTTTTGTAGGGATGTATAATAACTAGAGGGCGAGGAAGTTTTGACATTTGGACAGTAGGAGAAAGGAGGAATGGACAGAATGAGAGTTGGTATGAGGTCCAGACTAACTATGACCACTGGAACAACCCTCCATTCTATGATGACCGACAGTTTCCTGCAGAATTTTGTATGGAATATTTAGGACGGGATAACCCTGTTCAAACATTGCGAGATGTGCTCTCTACACGTCCTGTTTTAAACAAGGTGAGTTTCAAGATGCAATTATTAGTTATTCTTTTCAAAAAAAATAATGAGTAAAAGTTAAAGCATACTGCAAGCTAATTGGTGAATATTTGTCAAAATATTGAATTATTCTCCAATGTGTATATATGACCCCTGTTCACATTCCGGATATTATCTTTCCATATCATTGCAAAAGCATTCCAAACAATTCTTATAAATTGCCGAAATACATTTAAAAGGGGAGAATTTTGCAGATGATCATTTTATCTGCAAACTCCTTGATTTTGAACCCTCTTAGAAAGGCTTCAAAACAATTTTCAAAAATTCACACAGAAGACAGCCTGGCATCAAACTCAGTCATTTGGTAACATTTCCTACATAGTACAGTCACTTACAAAAGAAAAATTACCAGTAAAGATGCAACCTGCTTTACAGATGTGGAGCTTAATGAGAACAAGTCTATGAGCAGCTCTGCTTTTAGCAAGCATTTCATCTTCCCCCTTACACATGTTTTAAGGCTTTTATGACCTTTTCTTTTTAATACAGGCTATAATTCATTCATTTGGATGCTATATTTTCTCCTTATGTATAAATTCCCGTCAATGGAGGTTTGGAAAGGACATCGTTATTTTTCTTCATGCTTCATATGCTCACAGGACAAAGTTTTCTGTAAAAAGATAATAAATAATGGAGAAGAAATATATGATAATTAAGATAAAATGCAGTACTATGAATTGGGTCAAAAAAGGGGAAAACATAATGAGAATAGAAATTGAGTAACAATGAAAAGTTAACCCTTCAAAATCCTCCTTTAATTACAGGGAAGATCTCGTTTGGCATATGCGTAATAGCAAACACATCGGATGAATAAGACGTTCTATGCGTAATTTTGCTGTTGGCCAATATTTCTAAGTGAGATTAGTCAAACCGTGTTGAATATATTTTTAATCATGTCGTTGATATTCATTTTATCTCTCCTAATACAAACATATCATTTTGACCAAATTGAAAAACCTTAATTGAGTTTCGATACTTGATCAAGAGAGGCAAATGAACACTGTTTTTTCACCCCTAGTCCTATGGGTACAAGGGATGCATTGCACACGGGCAGGTAGAATGCCATTGGTATTATCCATAAATAGGCAAATCATAAACAACAACACCTTCAAATCATGCCAATCTATTTGTTACAGACCGCCTGGCGTCAAACACAGGACCCGTTCGTGAGAGACAATTGCATACGAATGTTATATAAGTGCTACTATGACGTGTTTCAAAGTTTCACTTCAATATCTTCTCGGGAAGGTTCTAAAATAAGATTCCGTTTTCCCCGTTTAAAATGCATGGTGGAATGGGAATGACGCTACTGCATCGAACCAAGGACCACTGGAGAAACAGTGAACATCATGAAAGAGTGTTCTCAAACGCCTCTGTCACCAGTTCGGGTTTTATCTTTCCAGCTTATCGAGAAGGCATTTAAAAAAGTCGTCCAAGATTTCAGCAATGCATTTCTTACGGAAGTATTTCGAACCCACCTGGCGTCGAACACACGGTCATTTGGTAACATTTCTTCAGTTGGTACAATAGATAACCATCTCATCTGCAAACACCGTGATTTTGATTGCTCTATAACTTCGAGAACGGCCTCAGAAGAGATTGCAAAATATAGCGTAAAAGACCGCCTAGCGTCGAACTCCGGACCCTTCCGTGAGAGGAGATAGCAAAATAATATTAGATAAGTGCCATCCTTACTTGTTCTAAAGTTTCGATTCACTATCTTATCGGGAAGGTCCCAAAATAAGATTCCGTTATCCCCGTTTGAAATGCATGGTGAAATCGGAATGACCCTCTTCCATCGAACCAAGGACCAATAGACGAACAGTAAAATTCATGGAAGAAAGTATTCAAACGCCTCTGTCACCATTCCGGGTTATATCTTTCCAGGTTATCGGGAAGGTATTGAAAAAAAATTTCAAAAATTGTAGCAATGCATATCTTATGGAAGAATTTCGCACCCACCAGGAGTCGAACTCACGGTCATTTTGTAACATTTCTTCCATTCGTATTATGGAAGACTACCTCAACTTCAACCTCCTAGATTTTGGTTCCTCTATCTTACCGATAAGTGCCTCAAAAAATTTTTCAAAAATCCGCGCAATGCATTCTTATGGGAAAAATGCGATTTTTGGGACCTTCTGGCATCGAACCCATGAAACCTAGCGTCGATGTCTGCATTATTCTGGCGTCTAGAGTGTAGGGTCAGTACGTCGTAAAAATCTGACACGGACGGAGCTTGTGGAACATGGTCAGAATTCGTATCCCCTATATCTATATATATATATATATATATATCTATATAGGTATATCCGGAGAGTTAGCTATATATAATAGATACGAGTAAAAGTTGCTTGCATACTGCAAGCTATCCGTTGAATACAGTATCATACCAAGCACTGCCTCTGTTCAAATTTAAAATTTCGCGCCAAAGACCGCCTGGCGACGAACTAAGAACCCGATCGTGA
The DNA here is from genome assembly GCA_036926295.1 of Pachydiplax longipennis. Lineage (NCBI taxonomy): Eukaryota > Metazoa > Arthropoda > Insecta > Odonata > Libellulidae > Pachydiplax > Pachydiplax longipennis. The sequence continues at coordinate 1,018,065 of JAVFKF010000065.1, forward strand.
GAGAAGACAGCAAAATAATATTAGATAAGTGCCATCCTTACTTGTTCCAAAGTTTCGATTCAATATCTTATCGGGAAGGTCCCACGCCTCTGTCACCATTCCGGGTCTTATCTTTCCAGCTTATCGGGAGGCATTTAAAAAGATTTCCGCAATGCATTTCTTATGGAAGAATTTTGCATCCACCTGGCGTCGAACTCACTGTCATTTGGCTACATTTTTTCCATGAGAAGCATAGAAGACTACCTCAACTTCAACCTCCGAAATTTTGGTTACTCTATCTTAACGATAAGTGCCTCAAAATAATTTTCAAAAATCCGCGCAATGCATTCTTATGGGAAAATTGCGATTTTTGGGAATTTATGGCATCGAACCCATGATAGCTAGCGTTGAAGTCTGCATTATTCTGGCATCTAGAGTGTAGGGCCAGTACGTCGAAAAAATCTGACGTCGATGGCGCTTGTGGAACATGGTCAGAATTCGTATCCCCTATATATATATATATATATATATATATATATATATATATATATATATATATATATATATATATATATATATATCTATACGAGTAAAAGTTGCTTGCATACTGCAAGCTAATTGGTGAAAATTTACAATAAGTTTCCCTTACGGGTATCATTTTCGAAGCTTATCCAGCAAAAATCTTAAAAATTGCCGTAATGCATTTCGGACGTGATAATTTTTCATCCATCTGGCATCGAACTCACGGTCATATGCAACCTTTCTTCCACTGGTTCTATAGAAAACTACTTCAAACGCAAACGCTGTGATTTTGAATAGTCTCCTGCATAGAGAAAGGCCTCAAAACAATTTTTAAAAATTAGCGTAAATGACCGCCTGGCGTCGAACACAGGACCCGTTCGTGAGAGACAATGGCATACGAATGTTAGAGAAGTACCACTCTGACGTGTTTCAAAGTTTCAATTCAGTATCTTATCGGGAAGGTCCTAAAATGAGATTCCGTTCTTCCCGCTTGAAATGCATGGTAGAATCGGAATGACGCTCTAGCATCGAAGCAAGGACCACTAGAGAAGCAGTGGACGTCATGAAAGAATCTTCTCAAACGCCTCTGTCACCATTCCGGGTTTTATCTTTCCAGCTTATCGGGAAGGCATTTAAAATAAATCGTCCAAGATTTCACCAATGCATTTCTTACGGAAGCATTTCGAACCCACCTGGCATCGAACACACGGTCATTTGCTAACATTTCTTCCTTTGATACTATGGAAGACCATCTCATCTGCAAACACCGTAATTTTGATTGCTCTATCGCATCGAGAACGGTCTCAAAACAGATTGCAAAAATTCGCGCTAATGACCGCCTAGCGTCGAACTCAGGACCCTTCTGTGAGAGAAAATAGCGAATTAATATTAGGTAAGTGCCATTATGACCTATTCCAAAGTTTCGATTGAATATCTTATCGGGAAGGTCCTAAAATAAGATTCCGTTTTCCCCGTTTGAAATGCATGGTGGAATCGGAATGACCCCCTTGCATCGAACCAAGGACCACTAGACGAACTGTGAAATTCATGAAAGAATGTTTTCAAACGCCTCCGTCGCCGCACGGAGTTTGATCTTTCCAGGTTATAGGGAAGGCATTGAAAAAAATTTTCAAAAATTACAGCAATGCATTTCTTATGGAAGAATTTCGGACCCACCTGGAGTCGAAGTCATGGTCATTTGGCAACATTTCTACCATAAGTACCATAGAAGACTGCCTCAGCTTCAACCTCCGAGATTTTGGTTCCTCTATCTTACCGATAAGTGCCTCAAAATAATTTTCAAAAATCCACGCAATGCATTCTTATGGGAAAATTGCGATTTTTGGGACATTCTAGTATCGAACCCATGACACCTAGCGTCGATGTCTGCATTATTCTGGCGTCTAGAGTGTGGGGCCAGTACGTCGAAAAAATCTGACGTCGACGGCGCTCGTGGAACATGGTCAGAATTCGTATCCCCTATATATATATATCTATATATATATATATAGGTATATCCGGAGAGTTAGCTATATATAATAGATATCTATATATATAGGTATATCCGGAGAGTTAGCTATATATAATAGATACATATATACAGGGGATATGAATTCTGACCATATTCCACAAGCAGATTTTTACGACGTACTGGCCCCACACTCTAGATGCCAGAATAATGCAGACATTGATGCTAGCTATCATGCGTTCGATACCAGAATGTCCCAAAAATCACAATTTTCCCATATGAATGCATTCCGTGGATTTTGAAAATTATTTTGAGGCACTTATCAGTAAGACAGAGGAACCAAAATCTCGGAGGTTGAAGTTGAGGTAGTCTTCTATGTTTCATATGGAAGAAATGTTGCCAAATGACCGTGAGTTCCGCATTTACGCAAATTTTTAAAAAACTTTTTGAGGCCTTTCTCTATGCAGGAGACTTTTGAAAATCAGAGCGTTTGCGTTTGAAGTAGTTTTCTATAGAACCAGTGTAAGAAAGGTTACATTTGACCGTTAGTTCGATGCCAGATGGATGTTAATTTCTCACGTAAGAAATGCATTGTGGAAATTTTTAAGAATTTTGCTGGATAAGCTTCGAAGATATTACCCGTAAGGGAAACTTATTGTAAATTTTTACCAATTAGCTTGCAGTATGCAAGCAACTTTTACTGGTATATATATATATATATATAGGTATATCCGGACAGTTAGCTATATATAATAGATAAGTAAAAGTTTCTTACATACTACAAGCTAATTAGTGAAAATTTGCAGAAAGTTTCCCTTCCCAGGCATCATCTTTGCAGCTTATCCAGAAAAATCCATCAAAATTTCGGCAATGCGTTTCTTAAGGGAGAATTTTGCATCCATCTTGCATCAAACTCACGGTCATTTGTAACCTTGTTTCCAGTGGTTCTATAGAAAACCACTTCAAACGCGAATGTTGTGATATTGAATGTTCTATCGTACCGAGTATGGCCCCAATATAGTATTAAAAAATTCTCCCAAAAGACCGGCTGGTGTCGAACTCAGGACCGTTCGTGAAAGAAAATTACTATTCAATACTAGTGCAATTCTGACCTGTTCGAAAGTTTCAAATCAATATCTTATCGGGAAGGTCCTAAATTAAGATTACGTTATCCCCGTTTGAAATGCATGGTAGAATCGAAATGACCCTCATGCATCGAACCGAGGACCATTAGAGAAACGGTGAACCGCGTGAAAGAATGTTTTCATACGCCTCCGATGCCATTCCGGGTTTTATCTTTCCAGCTTACCCTCAAAGCATTGAAAAATTGTCAAAAATTGTAGCAATGCATTTCGTACAGGATAATTTCGCACCCATCTGGTGTCGAACTCACGGTCATTTGGTAATTTTTCTTCCATTGGTACCATCGAAGATTACCTAAACTCGAACCTTAAAGATTTTGGTTCCTCTATCTTACCGATAAGTGCCACAAAAATTTTTTTTAATCCGCGCAATGCATTCTTATGGGAAAATTCCAATTTTTGGGACATTCTGTTATCGAACCCATGATAGGTAGCATCGATGTCTGAATTATTCTGGTATCTACAGGATGGGGCCAGTACGTCGTAAAAATGTCACGGTGACGGCACTCGTGGAACATGCTAATACAAAATTATTTCGAGTTTACAAAATTAAATTTTACTAATGAAAATAATAATAACTAATACAAAATTATTTATCACTTTGAATTGAGTGTGTGTGTGCCGAAGTGTTTGCTTAGTAACTTCTCATTTAGAATTCTTATCGCTGTAGTTCTGATTTATTTGCTTTTAAAGGATGTAAGTGTAAGATGGTGCTCTCTGCTTTCATTCTGTGGTTCTCTCTGTTTGTGTGTTAGTATTTCGGAGAGTTTCATTTTCCTAACCCATGCTTGGTCTTAGATTTGTAAATAAATAGGATGACGTAACGCACCACTTCCATCCTCTCCTCTTCAACGCGCGTAAAGGAGACGAGTGAAAAAATCATTCGAATACATCTATTCGATTGTTCACTCGCTAAAATCATTCGAATACATCTATTCGATTGTTCACTCGCTAAAATCATTCGAATACATCTATTCGATTGTTCACTCGCTAACATCATTCGAATACATCTATTCGATTGTTCACTCGCTAAAATCATTCGAATACATCTATTCGATTGTTCACTCGCTAAAATCATTCGAATACATCTATTCGATTGTTCACTCGCTAAAATCATTCGAATACATCTATTCGATTTATCACTCACTGCGAACAATCGAAAAGATCTATTCGTTTAGGATAGAGGGAAAAATCGAAACGCTTTATTTGCATTATTCTACGGAAGAATAACTACCAAATATTACAAAATGAAAGGCATGAAAACATTGTTGAAATAATTTTGTATCATACTAATCTAATCATAATAGAAATAATATCTTTTAATATAAATTACATTTTATCAGATTATGATAATGAAAAATAGTTAGTATGAGGATTGGTAAATAATTACTATAAATAAACGAAAAATCGACATAATATTTTTTAATGTTCTAATTTTTCACGCGATATTTTTAAATTTCGAGTATAGGAGGAAGGATACTTGATTTTAAGCAAACCCTTTTAGTTCCCGTCCCATGAAATTTTCCTAATCACACTTTTTTTGGGAATTTCATCATTTTTCTTTCTTAGCCATCTTTTTAACATTTAAAATGGTGAAAATGAGGTGAAATATCACTTTTTCGGATATACTAAGAAAGAATTTAATTAGAAAAGTAAGATAACAAGAAAGACTAATAGAAATGCATGAAGATTCAATAAGCTGTCCAAGACCAATAAAAATAATTTATTTGATTTTTTTCATTCGAATGAAAACAATCGAAAAAATGCCAAAACAATCGAATAAACATTGGATTGTTTTTTTCAATCGGTTGTCCCATCCCTACCGAATACATCTATTCGATTGCTCCAACTGAGTGAAAATGTATCTGATATTTTCACTCGTTTACTTTATGCGCGTTGAAGAGGAGAGGAAGGAATTGATGCGTTCTTTCATACTATTTAGGCCGGAGTTGGCAAAGATAAGACCAGGCATGGATTAGATAAAAATTCTCTCAGAAACACTAATATGTACAGTAACAGAGGGAACAAAGAGAGCATCATCTTACACGTATATCCTAAAAAAAAAGAAATAAATCAGAGCTACAGCGAAAAGAATTCTTAATTAAAATTTCTTACGCTAACGCTGGGGTTAATCACTTACTTCACACAATTGAATAGATATATTTGATTTTTTTACTCGCTAAAAACAATCGAATAAATTCATTCAGTTAGATTGGGTGAAAAACCGAAACGCTTTGTTCGAATAATTCGATTGGAGCAAACAATCGAATTATTCGATTGTTCCCACCTCTAAATTTCGGGTTTTATTTTTCCAGCTTATCGGTAAGGCATTTAAAAAAATTGTCAAAGATTTCAGCAATGCATATCTTACGGAAGCATTTAGAACGCACGTGGCGTCGAACACACGGTCATTTGGTATCCTTTCTTCCTTTAGTACATGTAGTACTATGGAAGACCATATCATCTGTTAACACCGTGATTTTGATTGCTCTATCTTATCGATAAGTGCCTCAAAACAGTTTGTAAAAAAATCGTGCAGAAGATCACCTAGCGTCGAACTCAGGACCCTTTCGTGAGAGGAAATAGGAAATTAATATTAGGTAAGTGCCATTCTGACTTGTTCCAAAGTTTCGATTCAATATCTTATCGGGAAGATCCCAAAATAAGATTCCGTTTCCCCCGTTTGAAATGCATGGTAGAATTGAATGACCGTCTTGCATCGAAACAAGCACCACTAGAGAAACGGTGAAACGCGTGAAAGAATGTGTTCAAACGCTTCTGTTACCATTCCGGGTTTTATCTTTCCAGCTTATCGGTAAGGCATTCAAAAAAATTTTCAAAAATTGCAGCAATGCATTTCTTATGGAAGAATTTCGCACCCACCTGGCGTCGAACTCACGGTCATTTTGTAACATTTCTACCATTGGTAATATAGAAGACTACCTCAGCTTCAACTTCCGAGGTTTCGGTTCCTCTATCTTACCGATAAGTGCCACGAAATAATTTTCAAAAATCCGCGCAATGCATTCTTATGGGAAAATTGCGATGTTTGGGACCTGCTGGTATCGAACACATGATAGTTAACGTCAAAGTCTGAATGATTGTGGTATCTAGAGGGTGGGGCCAGTACGTCGTAAAAATGGCGTCGACAGCGCTTGTGGAACATGCTTAGAATTCGTAGCTATCATGGGTTCGATACCAGGAGGTCCCAAAAATCGCAATTTTCCCATACGACTTCCCTTGGTTACGATATTCTATCGGATTTCCAATTTTTATTGTTCAAATCTTCTAATTATTTGTGAAAAATTATTGTAATTGAATACCATTACTCTTACTGCGACTTGTAATTAAGCAAAAGTGTAGAGGAAATCTGTCTACGAAGCTACAAGTAGGCATATTACGAACTTATGCGAGCCGTTGGTAGCGTGAGACTGAGGCGCGCGCCAGACGAGCACCACTCAATGCTCTTAAATTTTTCATCATTTTCTTGTTGCTGACCTACTTTTAAAAAATGTTTTTCTACAGAAAAAAAGAGTGATAAATTTGATGGGATATTTTAACATCCGCTCTTTGGGGGCCATTGTGGTTAAATGTTGCATTAAATAATCTTTCGCTAATTTAAACAAATTTATAAACAATCTGTGAAACCTTCATTGATAACATTTCAAAAGATACTTTTTATCATTTTCCAAAACGGAAAATATAATTTCCATAACACGTTTAATTAAAATTTTATAGCCCTTAGATATGACCCTTGTTTGCCGTTTTTTTGTAAAAGTTTCGAAATTTTAAAAATTAATAACTTTGAAAAAAAAAATTTCTGACCTGAAACTTTGGCATAAAGGCTTTACCATAGAAGTACACAAGTAAAAAAATTATCATCGATTTTTAAAAATAGAGGTCAATTTCTGTCTGATTTCCCGTGGAATGGTCTGTCATTGTTCTTACTGCACCTCCATGAAAATTGCTTCTCTGAGTAAATTTCAAACAAACTTTGGCTGTAATCAAGCAATATGCTAGTAGCAATGGGTACTGCAAGTTCTTTCGGGCTTCACCGCGATGCGTTGTCTTCATCTCGATGACAGTTTCGCCAGCTGTCCTGCAGGCTTCTTCAGGTCGAAGTATGGTGATTGCTAGTAGCAATTACCATCTTATTTATTAAAGAAGCATTATAGTTATATAATTGTATGGATTGCAATAGTTTTATCGCCTTCTCAAAATGCTCCCTTCGTTCCGCTTGTTATATGATGGTAAATACCTCTTCACTTGAAACTACGTTAGAGATTTCTTCAAATAATTGTAGCATTAGTACTTTTGTATATAAATCTATGAGTCAATGTTTTCAGTTGTTGTGCACAAAGTCATCTTTGCATTTAAATTTAAGGGTAGTCAGATTAACTGCAGCCCCACTCGGGTAAATTTTCCTGCCATCTAACTGCTGGTGACTGCATCCTGATTTTCTTGAAACCTGATTTTGCTGTATAGACATTTTACCCTGTAGATAAATTTTAACCAGCGTTGTAAAAAGTGGCCGTAAAACATAGATTTTATGTCAGTGAAGATCAAGTATGGGTCTCGCTTTGATGCAGATGCAGTAGATGACAGAGTAGACTACTATAGTTTACATATCCTCTTTAAGTAGTAATTCATTGCATGTCTTGAAAAGGATATTTAAGGGTGATAATGAATCAATATTAAGAGATGCCATAATTTCTTGTAAGGGTTTTTCTCTATCTTCTTTGGAGATATGATTATTTTCAAAATTGCTCCCTTTTTAAAATTTTCTACCAATAATCACCTCTCCAGTATCTACTTGCTCTTAGCACTCTCCATGTGATAGCAAAGTTTTTGTGGTGCTTCACTTATTTTTGGTTGCCAATGTTTCGAGTTAAAGACTGACCTATGGATTTTGTTCCTCTCTCTAATCATGATAATTTTCCCAAATATCTTTAATCTTTTATAAATGTTTATTTTCTTACCATCTTCTGTACAGTTTTATCTATTTTCTTGAACTTCTTCATATCTCTTTCATTAGGATTCCACTTCAACATCACTTGTTTATAACAACATAAATTGTCCTTCAATGCTTAATTTGTTGAATCAGAGTATGCTATGTAAAGGCACATGTACAAGAGAGAATTTTTCCAGAAAATTTAAGAATGTGTTATTTTAAAAAAATTCTATCATCTAAACAGATGGAGAGAAACCTTCATGAGAAAGTATCTGAATTTCGATTCTACATCACTCTCAACTACTTGCATTCCAAAATGGAGAGACATGCAAATTATCAAAAATATGTCTTTTTTCTCCAGCTCACCATATTTAGTGCTGTGATGCAGGCAAGCAGTGGAAAACTTGACATGTGGCTTCAGGATTGCTCTGACCCCTGTTGGCCATGGTAGGATTAAGGAACTCATTCAAAAAGATCTCATTTTTACTTTAAAATATAATTAACAAAGTTTTGCATCATTTACACAAAATTACAATGTACAATAAACTTTTATAAACGTACATTTAAATAAAATTTACCCATTCAAAAAAGAGTACTAAATGCTATGGTGTTTGACATAATCACCAAGACCACATTTAACAATAATGTTTGGATCAGGATTTTATAATTAACCAAGATCCAATTTCCTGAATCCCATTGCCAAATTTCATTAAAATTATTCCTAAAAATTCCATTTAGGTTTAGAAATGGAGGGATTGCTTTCTTTCCACAGGAAAACAAAGCAGATCATCTGGATCAATCTGAATCACTACACATTCAGCACGATGATCATTTCATCATAAATATTCACACTTAAGTATCCATGCCCAGTTAAAAGTCTAACATCTATTATTTGTTCACAATCAAAATAAAAATATGGGAACACTTCTATGCACAAGTATTGGTAGTTGATTGTCTATAGTAAATTGCTTTGACTTGTTCATTTCACCCGTCTATGAGTTATACAAACAAATATGCATTCGTGGCAAAGAATGCGTTGAAGCACACATCTATTGTGACTGGAAAGGATTCACTTTGTTGTACAATTATTATGATATTCTTAGTTTTCTTTCTTATAACCATTTGTCTGAGCTTTAATTGATTTTGAAGATGAACGTTTTGGTGAAGTTCCATAATACATCTGCCTTCCCTGTTAAAGAACACATACTAGCATTAGAAATAACTAACTTATTTCAATATCCTGGATAATAGATTAATTAATATGCTTATCAATACATACCTTTTCAACATATGCTTTGGCATAAAAGTTGCCAAATAAGACAATGAAGGAAACCATGTATATGACTAGAGCATATTGCATCCAAAGTGGGAAGTCACACCCAGATTTAATGCCATTTACGCCTAGGATCAATGCAGTTGTGAATTGGACCTGAAATTCAATTATTAGCTCTTAAACATTAAATCCTTTAACAAAATTAAGGGGTATTCACAAAATAGTTTGTTTTAATGTTTATAAACAAAGGAAACTGCATGAAACGCATGCTTAAATTAAGACAAAGAAATAAAAAAGTCCTCTGGGATTACAGCTTCTTAGTTACTGGGTTTGAATCCTGGTGGACATTTCCTCCTTCATTTCAATGTTAATGAATCGCTATTATATTTTACTTTTAATAATAAATCTCACAACTTCATTATTAAAATAGAAAATCATATTATTCCAAAAATACAATCTAAAATGCAAAATTATTAGGGACAAATTAGATGGGAAAATATCCTGGCTAGAGCTCTTATTACATGAAGCAGTAAATTTAGTTCCACTTCCTATCTAATTAGGAATATTAGGCATTCTCTCTCTTAAATTGCTTTTATCTTTATAATTTGCTGTTTCTTGCTCTTGTATTATTTTTATTACCTGTTTCTGGGGTTCATCCTGATCTCATCTATAAGATATATAAAAGGGTTTCAAGATTAATTTGTAATGTAATACATGACACACTATGTGGTCCTCTGTTTGGTAAAATTAATATTTGCCAGTACATACACAAGGGTGAACCTATGAAAATTTGTAAAAACCATAAATTACAGCTTAAAGGGACCTGTAGGAATGAGGGACTCTTCAGAGCATTCACAAGAACCAAAGAAACTAACTTAGGACCCAAATCCATGGAGATTATTCTATAAAATGATAAAAGTTAATATTAAAAAATATAGTTCACTATAATCTTTCCTTAAAAAAGTGGTAGACTTTTTAATGAAAAATTTTCTTTTCTCTGTAAACAAATTCTACCTTTACAGTTGACTTTGTTTTAGTATATATTTCTTTTTTGTCGATGTATTTCTTGTTCTTTCTTCTTAATTAAACTTAATGTATCCTATATCAATTGGGTATGATGTTGGAAAAAAGTAAAATTACTTGAATTTGGAGTAAAATTACCATATTGAAGGTATGCAAATCCAATTAAAATATCAAAAAACAATGGAAAAGAACTTAAAGTTAGAGGGTGCAAATGAGAGTTTTGGGTACAATAAACTTCATGTTTCAAGCATTCAGAAAGTAGAATCTACAAGTTAGAAATGCATAAAATTTCAACCTTTATTTTAGGGTCTTTATATGAATAAATAACTTAAATGAATGATAATTAATTTAGCCAAATTTTGTGGTACTTAGCATTCATAAAACTGCATTCATACCTTATCACATCTCAGGAAACTTGGATTTTAATGAGTTTTTTGTTTTATCTTGCTAAGATTATTATTGTATCAGCTAATGTGGTAAGAAGTTACAATTAGTGTTTTAATGTCCATATACTTTTGTCCTATGCTAGCTTTATCTTGCCTTTCTTTCTGTCAACAAATGACTGAACAACTCGCATTCCAATTCACTGAACTAAAGTTCAGTGAATGCATCAGTTTGCGGAGAATTGGATTTTGAGAGAATTTGATAATCCTTTTCATTTGTATAATGTAGAATATGACATCTTTTATCAGTAACATTAAGTATGTGATGGATAATATTCATAACCAAAAATAATGTGCAATTCTCATCCAACTTAGAAAGTAAGCTTTATTTATCCTAAGAATGACTCGCTGCCCAATGGAGCTGTTATGATGTTTTCCTTATACATTTTGAATCGACGTAAAAATTTTAGATTTATTTCCTCAATGCCTGTCCTCACACCCCATCCATATAAATTTATATTTTTAAAATGCTTCAAAGTGCATTTCTCTTTCATGTAGTCAAGAGTCAATATACATACCAGTTGAAGAATTGTGAGATATTTCTTCCACCATAGATATCTGGTGACTTGGGGTCCAAATGTTGAAAGACCATAATAGGTGTACATCAAAACATGAATGAAGCTATTCACCATGGCAGGCAAAAACGCTGCAAGAAATAAAACCTAATTATCAACTTTATCTTAAGATGCCTGCCTATCATGTAAGAAATCATTTTTATGTTCATTCACACTTTGATCATTTAACACATGGGAGAAAATGAAATGCTAAGTAATTTACTTCAAGTTTAAATTTTTTATGTAAGCACCAACACTACTTTAAATGTATTTTTATAATACAATAACTTCTGCAGATGACATTACAGTAATAGTTAGAAGTTCAGATATTTGTTTCCTTTTTGTAATCAAGATTCTAGCAGAAATGAGTTCAGAATATCATGGTATGAATTTGTTGTCCAACTTCACATATTAAATAAAATTCATAGTATGTAGTGAACTCATCATGATGAGAAAAGATGAAAGTAGTACCTTTTCCACAATTTTTTATTAAAGCAATAAAGATTACGATTATTAAATTAATAAATAGTAGAATACAGCAATCAATTACTGAATTAATTGCCATCCTCAACTTGAGTTTAGGATGACTATTTAGGAATGTTGCTTATAAATTTAACTCACTTGAACCACTTGGCACCCATTTGATTCCAATCCACCACAAGGAAAACATAGTTGAATGGTGATAAACATGTAGAAAAGTGAGCTGGTTGTCTTTCTTTCTCAGGATAAAAAAAAATGTATCACAGAATTCCAGCAGCTTTGAAAAGTAGTACCACCAAACAGCATGTGTTATCTGAAACAAAGATTTATTTGGGAATAATTTTCTTGGTTATTATTTCTTTTCTGCAGTGGCAGAAATACTGGTAAAATTATGGAATTACCTTTTCCAGAATTTTTCCATTTTCACCGAGTGATAAAATCATTTATATTTTTTACTTATTCTGTTTTTATCATCAAAGTCATGATTACAATTGCTGAGGCTGTATTTCTTCTACGTATATAAAGTTCTAGCAAATAATGTACCGCAAAATTTAAATATTTGCTATTATTTTACTTATGTTCTTCTTATTTTACTGTATTTTCTTTGAGATAGTCCGAGTTTCATTTCATTAAAAGTTTTCTTACTTGTATCACACTAATACATCTTAACAGTTTATTCCATATGCCATAGTCATTGCTTTTTTCATAAACTACATTGTGCATGGAAATTCTCATATTTTCTAATGGATTTGTTAAAAGGAATAATTTGTTAATAATTGCAGTTTGGCTGAAATTTTCAAGAAGAAACAAAAACATTTGATTTTTCTCATGAGGAGAGTGCTCATCAGAGTGGAGTGGTTGCCCTCTTCTATTTTTCCTTTTTTAACTTTGAATGATTTGGATAACTTCTGAATGCTGTTCATAATATAGATGAATTTTAGCGAAAATGAGTAATCTGTAAATCTATGAATTCTTTGAGAGCAGTTTTATATGGATTAATTTTTTAAACCCAAAATTTGACTCAGCATAGAATATTTTTCATAAAAAAAATAGTTATTAAAGTCCTATTGAAATTAAAGATCTGTTTTGTCATCAATTTCAGTGGTCAAGTATTACACTGGAATTTTAAGTATAAATCTACCTTCTTTTCCCTTGCATACTTACATTTATATACTTTTCTTTCCCTGCACACACTATCATTGAATGCTATTGTTTTAGTGATGATATTAAGTTTAAACAAGTTATATTTTACCAGTAAAATTACAAACTTTCTGAAGGTTTGTTTTGTGGATACCCTTTTTAGAATACTTACTGTCCTTTTCTTTGCAATTCAAGCACTCATTTTTATAATAAAGATCTTTGTGGCAAATTATTTACATCCCTGTTTGCCGTTCTAAACATTTAATTTTATAAAATGCAGTGAAGACTAGAGAGATGGGTGAATTCAATCCAATCTACTTCAAGATCAATTCTTTTAACCTGATTCTCAATTATTTTGAATATTTCTTTTAGAACCGATCTTTCGATCCGATTCGATGCATCCAACCAATCTATGTGAATCGATTTGGATGTATGTGAAAGAGGTCTGCATGGATCGGGCCTAAAGGCAGATGCTAGGAAATGCTTAGGCATATTGCACAGTCTTTGTTCTTCCAAGTTTATTTTCCAAGAAGAGGGCTGCTTTCATTTTCATATCTCAATGCTTGGGGGAGAGAACTATTCTAACACCCTAATTAATCTCCCAAATTGCATTCTAAGTTAGTTAAATAAATCCAGTACATAGTACAGAATACGTTGCTCATCATCTCCTAACTTTCGAATAAAGATTGTAACAAAATAATAAGGATTATAATTATTTTCTCAAAAATGAAAAGGTACAACTTAAGTAATTTGTGCAGTAAATTTACAGACGTAGATGCTAAAAATGCAGTGTCATGTGGCCATTCCAGCCAATAGACATTGTTGTAAACAATTCAAAACAGCCAATAAGAGAGAGAACAACTGATCCATCCGAACCAATCATTCTGTCGAATATGACCTTGTGCCTGAATCAAATCGAAGCAAACAATTTGATTCGGGAGATCGATATTTTCATCGAAAACTCCCATCTCTAGTGAAGACACTGAAAACCAGGAAATTAGAACTAGAATATTACAAATTTTTATTTACTTACATTGAAAACAATAGGGAAGGGTTCTGGATATTTAATTATTAAGTAAGTACTTTACACATCAAAAATTGAAATGAATCCTTTACTTTGATTTACTTGCCAGCTGCAGATATCTAGTGAGCTACTTATGTGTGTTACTGGTTGCCATCTTATTCTTTGTAAGACTGGTTTGCTTTTTATACTGAGAGTCTCTCTTCCTCTTTTTAATTAAGTTTGGTGATTATTAACTTTAAAATTAAGTAATTTTTACCAAGACAATTATGGAAGAATAATTTCAACAATTTTTAACCTAATGAAAGTGGTGGTGAATTGGCTAGTGTGGGTTGCAGTTTATCTGGGATGGGAAAAATCTGCATAAAAAGCATGTAGCAGAACATCTTAAGCAGGTGTTTAGTTTGAAAGGGACCATGATTGAGAAAAAACTGCATATTTAGGAGGAGCATTTCAAACAGGTTTTCATATATTTTGATTATGACGGATATAAAGACATCAACCTTTTTTAAAGTTTAGAGTTTATCTACTTCCTCACCCTTATTTCTTCAGGATGCATAATCTGAGTTATGGGCTGACAAATGTAGCTGTAACGCAGTCTTGTTGAGGCAATGAACAACTGCAAAGGAAGAAACATTTGACAATTATTAGTTGAGATTTTTGGCTAGATATGCAAGGGGTGACAAAATAAATTAAGTTTACCTCCAAGCAAATGTACAAATTCAAAGCAGCCATTGCAAGATTGTAAGGAACAAGGGCCCATGTCAGTTCAAATGCTTTCCTTCTCTTCATCAGCTTTGGCCCAATCCATACTATGAACAGATATATTGCCGTGTATATTAATGTTGGTGCAGGAGAGTCCACAAGCAGCCATCCTTGGGTCCTCTTGTCTGGAATTAGTGTTCTTTTATTTGTTGAACATTGGGAAGATCCATCACAATTTGTTGATTTTTTTACCTGCTAAGGATAGCGTCCACAAGTAGTAGTCATATAAGCCAGAGAACGTCTCTTTTGTAGAATTCAGTAAGCTTCCAGACATTTTGAGATTCCTCCTTAAGATTTCCCTTCAAATTAGAAAACAATTTAGTTTCATACAGGTTCCATTAATCAATTTTTAATCACGATATTTGCGACTATTAATAGATTATTAGAATATTTATGAAGTTATTGACTCCTTGGGTAAAAACTTATTCTCTGAAATTGGCCATTATCAATTCCAGGATTATGTACATGTATTCATGATGATTGTCCGTTGATTAATTTTTTTTCAGTCAGTAATTTCAAAATAATCCAATTGAAATAACAAAATAATGTAAATATCGGCATTTTTACTTCCGTTTAACATGCTCTCTGACATCTTTAGTCGATTTCCTATTGAAATATAAACAACAGGTCATAATTCGACTAATTTTGCAAAGAAATGGGATGCGTGAATCTCACTTTTAAAGGTGAAGTATATAGAGAAGAAATGTGAAATTGGCAATCTAATGGTAAATATGCAAACGAACTTCGGCGGAGAATGATTAAATCATTTCGAGCAGGTTTTCAGTCAATACCCAGACATTGTAAATTAAAGATAAAATAGGAATGTCCGTTTGTTAATTCATCCATATTCTTTAGTTGGAATGCCAACGAACGTCTTCAAGTAATTTTCGCGCCTTTCTCTTCGGAAATGGATTTAAGTCTTGTATTTTACAGCGGCATTGGGCCATTGGCGAAGAACATGTTTCATAGATAAGAATGAGGCCATCGTGTGAAAAATGTGACGGTATATTCAAAGAAAGGAGAGACATCTTTTGATGTGAACTCACCCGTGAAGAATATAAAGGGAAGACTGACCCAGTGGCCTAACCGCCATTATTTTTCTTTTGCCCTACGTAATCCAGCATCTATCCCCTACTATTTCGCAGTTTTTGAGATAGCTCCTTTCGTTTTGCATTCTTTCGTTAAACGCGTTTTGGCAAAAGATACTTCTTGGAATGCAACAGCTCCACGATTTCCTGAAAACGCTTTTCATCCGAAACGTGCGAATTCAATGATCTTAAGGATTCGGTGAATTTAAACCACGTTTAGAAATGAAAGATACACTCACCGAACAGCTTCTCGAAAGCCCGTCACTGCAAGGGGGGTCCTAAACAAGGAACAGAGAACCATGATCAGTACACTACTTTTTACATATAAATCATAAAAGCGGTAAGATTATAAAATGCGTTTGAACGAAGCTTGTATGCTGTTGGGGTTTGGTAGGCTTCTCAGTTTTCACAAACATCGGGTGAAATTGTCCCTGCCGTCATCGATGCGTTTAGGTTTGTTCAGTTTCGGAAATCGCGTCTCCCAAACACATGGCACCCAAATCGATATATCTCCCATGAGTCAACGGCCGTCGCGACGCCCTTCCTCGCGCCCTTTTCGAATGCACCATTTTCAAGAGTTCGTGAATTACCGGTCCTCGTGCATTTAACCTTTAATCAGTTGTGGGCAATTTATTCTAATTTAGAAATTTTAGTAGAATTTCTATTCTAGGCTCGAAGTGAAAAATGTCAATGTTGACCCTCGAGAAAAGTAGTGAGAGCCTTTAATCCGGGAAAGGAAACTTAACGAACTATGTAGGAAATATATGAATTTATTTGTGTATTTCTTTAATCATTATTCGTATAATAACGACTGTATTATAATAAAAGGATTCGCAATCGCTAAAAATCGCTAGACGTCTCAGATTATTTTGTTGAAGCTGTTGAGTTATGGATGCTGGTTACTATGCACCCTCTGTCATACTCCACTGGTTGTTTGCGAGGAAATTCTGTAAATATAAATGGCGAACTTTTCCTCCGATAAGAATACTTTCGAATTTTCAATCAGATGTTACTCGATTGCTTGAACCGATTGGAAATGAAATCTTCTTTTGACCAATTTTAATTTTATTTTAACTCGTTTTCGACCGATTGTGCAAAATATTTCTTTAATTTTCTCTGTACGCATGTAATTTCAGGCGTTATGATTTAAGCATAGAATTGATAATTCCTTATGACAGTTTTGATCGCCCTCAAAGTGATCTCTATTTCTTTATTGCTTTTATTTATGTCGAAAACTTACTCGCTCGGTTTTGAATGTATCAATGTATGGACTCATCTCGACACCGTGATTCCTTGTCCTCTTATTGAACTTCGTGCCTTCAATTCCTAGAAATATATCATCGGGAGGCACTTAACAACAAATCTTTGTTGAAGATGGAAATGATATTCTCTAATGACTTCTAGACTGTAATCTCCATTTCCCTTGATCTAATGGAAGTAAAAATCGCAATGAATTTATTTATTCTGGAAATAGTTATGTATCGAACACCTTCCACAAAACTTGGGTGAATTGGGGGAGGAAATAACTGAAAATCCTCTCATTCTACTCATTTCCTCACAATGAACAGAAAAGCAAATTGTCATAAAACGCCATGAATGGATGAAGAAAATTCTCTCCTCTTCGATTACTGTAAAAATGGACCCAAAGAGTGGACAACAGATGCTCTGGATTGTTAGTGGTAGAAAAGACTGCTCTGCAAGGGGCGTATTAAAGCTACGCATCATTAAACAGTCCTAAAACTATTTAAAACTCCGCAATGGCGGGATCACTGGAATATGCTTTTTTATTTAATCTAAGTAGTACGAGTTAGTAAATGTTCGCAACCTACAATTTACTATAGCTGTTAAGATGTTTTAAAAATCTACCGTTATTTCATGGAGGTACTTCGGTAGTTTTTCTTCGAATAAATATGGAAAAACTTACACGTTTGAAAAAATTCCGACCCAAAGTGTAGTGGTTTGCGGATTTTTTGAAAACTTTAAATTAACTCCTTTAATTTTATCGCAGTCTTTTCTAACTGAGTATCGATTCACGCCGTCTCTACGATCCGTGAAATATTTTGGGCATGGAGAATGTAACGTGAATAGGGAATAGTAAGTGGAGCGATTTCTCCTATATAAGTTGCAATTCATTTTCATTAACAACCAATGTGTGTCGGTGAAAGCGCACTCCTCTCAAAAACGCTTTCTAACGCCGTGAGAATGAATTCGGGTAATATTTGCCTCCGTACGTCAAATATGAAATATACTGATAACATGGTAAACGCTATGTTCGAGGTGTATTCTGAGGTATATACGAGTATTTGCGGATTTTTTCATCCTTTACGATACATAAGTGAATGACGGGATCATCTTTCGCTGTCAAAGGTAAAGGTCACGAATTATAATTGCCTCAAAATCATGCTCATTCGTCATGATTACTACGACAAAATGCTCTGTAAAGCATTTTATGATTTTTTCGAGCATTATATCTAGATTCGCAGTGAAAATATCATGTATTTTATGTTGTGCGTACCACTTGTTGGATATTCCACAAGTTTTATTTACAGAGGCTAACTTTCTATCAATGAAACGTCAATTTACTAAATTTGACATTATTTATGGAATTTTTAGGCCTGGAAGATCGGAATTTATATATTTTAAATTATGTTCTTCCACGCATAAAAATCTAAAGAAAACTGATAAAGGGATGTTGATAAAAATAATTGAAATAAAGATTGTATTTAAAACAAAATTGATTTTAAAAACTAATACCTAAATATATTTTTAAGCGAATTTATTTTTCAAAAATCGCAGCTTTTTGCCTACCTAGAATTATGCTTTAATCGATATTACCATATTTTTAATCGTAATTTTCTCTCTTTATTTCAGTTTCCTCGGATTTTCGCGCGTTCCTTGTGGTCGCTCGAAAGGAAAGTTGTTTAATATAGCTCTGACATAATAATGTATCGTGCCAAGAATCTAGTCTTTCCACTCTCACTGTTTTTCGCGTAAGTTAGAAAACCGGACTTGGCCGCAGGTCAGCGTAGTCGGTGATTGCCAGCTCTCGCCGAGAGGGCTTCCTCCCGTACCGAGGGGTTTTCCTCCTTTCCTCAAAACATTGTGGTGGCACCTCTCGCTATGGACGAAGGTGTTTGTAAGGACATTGTGCCGCTTCTTCTTGAGGAGACAAACTTAATAGTAATCACTGTTAAGTTTGAATCAATAGCTAAAGATACAGAAGGAAACTGTTCTGTCTCAAAGTGATCGTTGTCAATTTAAGTCACAAGTACTCCTTACATTTTCGATCAATTATAATAGATAACTTTGCGTGGAAATGCATAACTTCAGGAAGTGAGCATTACTTTCAATTATTCGCATTTTCGTCTTTGTAACATCTAATATTTAATTCTCATTCTACTAATTAATTCTAAAGGATTGAAGCATGTTTTTGTATCATGGCGTAAACGAAGGGAAACTTTACGCCGTTTTGTTGGCGATACCTGCTAAGTAGAAAACAAAGGTAAATTATTTTATCAATTTATTATATTTATGCGAAGGTATTTAATTGATCTGATAAGTGAAATAGAAATGAGCTGTAAAAAGCGATATTAAATTGATCAATTCTTTGCAAAATAATAGATAATATTTCGAGTGTAATATTTACATTAATTTTCAGTTGATTAACTTTAAACGGAATTCAATCCGCCATGTCGGATAGTGCAGCAAAAGATTCTTCGCCGCCAAGAAGAAAGAAGTACTATTTTTTATTTAACAAAGAGTGGTTGAAGTCATTCGATTGGATACGAAAGATGAACAATTCGTATGCAGAATGTACAATTTTTGGTCGAACCTTTTCTATAAAGTGTGAAGGAATAGGTGCTTTTAAAAATCATGCTTAATCGGAAAAAACATAATAATTTATAAGATAAGGTTCAGAAAAATTATAAAATTACATCTTTCTTAAAGAAACCAGGCATTAGAGAAGAAAAGTCGATCACAGCTGCGGAGGTTACAGCTACGTTTCATGGTGTAAAGCACCTTTAAAAGCCAAGATTTTGGGAATAAATTACCTCAAATTATTTTCCGCGATTCATCTATTTCGAAGAAGCAATCCTGTGGAAAACAAAAGATAGCTGTATCGTTGACAATGTATTAGCTCCAGCAAATCAGGAAATCCAAGTTTATAGCTTAAAAAAGATAAATATTTTCCTTAGCTTTAGACGCTTCCAATAAAGGAAATTTAAAACTTCTCCGTGATTGTGTAATGTTTTTGAAAAGAGAGTGGCATAATAACGGCACTAATGTATTTTTAGGAAGACGCGAAAGAAGATAATGAATCAACATCAAACAAATTAAAATTTATTATTAAATTAAAATCTATTATTCACGGTAATGTTCTTGACTTAAAAAATATATCCGTGTACTCTGCGGACAATGCGTCAGTTAAATACGGAATTCATACTTTCGTTTTTCTAAAGTTGAATGAATGAAATTCTTAGTGAAATCAAACTGTAACTGTCTTACACAACTGCCATAACCAGAGCCAATTCCATTTGACGTTGACATTTTTATCATAAAGGTTTACTCTGAATCGCCCGAGAAGAATATCAGTGCTTAAATCGATCTCCTCGACCAGGAAAAGAGAGAAAGGCATTCACGATGACTTTCGGTAGCAATAGATCTTATTAACTGGCCTTCTCTAAAATATTACTTTCTTTCACAAGGAGAACGTGAATGTTCTACATTTATTTGAGAAGCTTTTAAGTATGAAGATGATCGTTCATTACCTTTATGTTACTGTTTTTTGCAAAATAATGTTTATATTTTTTCTAGTACTTTAAAAATATTGGAAGGCAAGTACATATCCTGCGGTGAGATTCATGAAATTATGACTGATCTAAGAAGCTAAATGACAGGAAAAATGGTCATTTTTACGGCGAGAAAACTATTGATCGTTTAAAATCTATGGATGAAAATAAGATTATTACATTCGAGAATGAAGTTAATCACTTTTTTGAACGTTTTTCATTCTCTTAGTAAATGTTGTGATTCTGAAATATCGGAGTTTAGACATATATCGATTCTTTGAGAAAGCCTATTGTATGGAAAGACTTAAAAATCATTTGTGAATCACTTCAGTTGAATGTAAACATTGATAAAAAATGTACAATGATTTTATCGTATAAAGGGATTTCGTCATCTGGCAGACATTAATAGAGTAGATCTACGCTGGGTAGAATTTTACAAAAGATTAAAAGAAAATAATTCAGGTGAAGAACTTATGAAACTTGTCTCGTTTATCCTGTCGATACCAGTTTCAAACGCCGTCGGTGAAAGATCATTTAGTGTAATGGGACAGATTCTTAAGTAAGGCAATAAACAGAGTAAGTAACAAGCTGCTTAAAGCAGAATTGCAGGTATTTTACAACATTAGTTTAGAATGTAAGGAATTTTATACGTTTCTTAAGAATAATCCAATAATATTGGAAGCAGCACGGAATCAGTCAAAATATCTTATATATAATTAGCGGAGTGTCCGTCTGTCCGTCACCCCTTTTATTTTGGAAACCATTTGTCGTAGAGCCATGAGACAAACTGCATTGTATTTCTAATACGCTGAAAGCCCCACGAAAACTATTCTTATCTTTATGAAGGCTCGGGTTCGAACCTAGGACACCATAATACGTTTCCATAAGGAATGCACGTAAAGTTCGTTTTTGCACCCTGCAGGCTTTGTTACTTTTGCAGAATTAAATTGGAAATAATGGTCCTACGAACTCAAGAAAAGTACTAAACGAAGGTAAATTGAATAAAAAATCTTATTATTGTCGTAAAATACACTTTTCGAATCTAAATTACGAGAACTATGACAAAATAAACGAAAATTTTGTAAAATTTCGCCGTAGTAAACAACCAGTCCCCCTGACGACCAAGGTAATTGTTGAATCCGATACATTCATTCTCCCACAAGAATACACGTGGATTTTAAGACCATACCGCATTAATGGTTGGAAATAACGTCAGAATTTAAGAAGAGGAAGCGATTTACTGAGATTTCAGCGGATGAAAACTATTATATTTAAATAGCAGGAACAAAATTACAGCGATTTTGGAGTTTTTCTTTATCAAACCGATTTACAAAATGACATTTATACGTTCGTTTGCGGTGATCAAGATGACGAAGAAATGTTTCGTCGAGGAAGGAGATTTTTGAGGGACAGGATATTAACGCAAAATTGATTTTATAGCAAAGATTTTAAAGCAGTGCGTTTATGTGATTCTCACGAACTGCATAATGTTCGATGGAATCGGATTCGTAATTTTTCTGAATGTCGCTAATATTCTTAGGTTAAAATTCCATCTTGATTAGTATTTATTAAAGAAATAGGGTAAGTTGATAAGTTATACATTTAGTCATCTGTATTTAAATTTTTCATGTTTATTAAAAAATTGAAATTAAGACCCGTCATTCATGAAGGGGGAGTTTACCAGTAATTGTAGGTTGAAATAAAAACGGATAATCGTTTTACCGATTTTCAACGCATTACAGGTTTATTTTCAAAGTTTATTAAATATTCGAAGGTATGTATGTACATTGCCGCGTACATCCCTTCTTCTCCTGTTCAAGTATCAACGAATACAAGCGCACACACACACACAAAAGACCGTAAGCGGGTATTATTTTATTCGACATTGTGTTATTTTCGTTAATTGGTTGATGTTCCTCTATTATTGCCGAGAAATTTAAAGGAAAACAAATGATATTTTTACCCGATTGCTATTTGTGAATCAGGTAGGATATTTCAGTGGATCCTGCTGTGTGGATTTTCATACCTCCTCCTCTGAGCAATTAAATACAACTATCACAACATGTGTTGGTAAGTGCGAGTTATATTTGATTTTTCTTTGATTTTCGTTATAACTTTAATCAATCTTCTTTGAGAAATGAACTGGATACACTGAACTTTCTTCAATACTCTTTTCTAATGATTTACTAGAAAGTTAGAGGAGACGCTCCCTTAACATGCAATGATATCTATCGAGATTTGTATAGGTTCGACTACAGACTATATATTGCATCTCTCTTAAGATATGTCTTCCTAATATATGGAGTCGAACTCAGTAATGTTTTCTTGCGACAATTTCCAAATAATTGATTATCGAATCCTATTATGATGATAGCATAAGTGATTTATGTACATCTCAGCACTTTCCATTTTCCAAAATAATACGAAGTTCTCCTCCAGGAGATTAAAACCCCACTGGATTTAAATAATGTCTAATAAGTAATCTGCAGTATTTGTGGAATGGGAGTAATAGGAAACAGGCTTTGGAATCGATCGGTAAAGGTTTTCTTGGGGCCTGTTTGGGTCTTTAAAGCTCCTTTATCTTCTACATTCGTATAAAAGCACTTAAATCATATCATTAATAACATTAAATGCATACAAATATAATCCTAGAGTTATATTTATTAGTATTCACTACCCAAACATTATAAATATCGTTCCTGGTTTATTTTCATTGAATGAAAGCTTAAATGCATACCTATATACAAACGGAGAGAGTGTCGGAGGGTCTTGAACCCTTATATTTGCTTCTAAAACCTTTGGAGAAGATAGTTTCACTTCTACACAAATAGCATTACCAATTTAATCCTACATCTATTTTCCCCGTTGAGAATCAATGGGCAATTCAGCTAGTTTGTTTACATTGGAATATAAGTACTCTTTATTATCTTTTACTATAAATATTCGAATCTTTTTAAATTCTTATTTATTGTGACAAAAATGTTCATTATATACAAATAACAGTATTTAAAAATTCATTTCCATATATTAATTACAAAAATGTAGATAAATAGTTGCGATTTTACTTTAGTTTGTTATCAATATTGAGAATAATAAACAATAATATAGTGCATTTTTTCTCATATACCTTTGAAAATCCTTCTGATTGTGAGTTATGTAAATACTATCCCATCTTTGTACATACAAAGATATTTTTAAATATTTTAGAAGTTTCTAGGAATGCTAATTTCCATAATTCTGTTAAGAAAATTTTGTTAAGCCATTTTAAATTATGTTTATAGGTAGAGCTAATTTACGTATCCCTATTTGTATGGCTTACTTTCTATCTCCTTTCTTTTTTATCATTTCTTTCGAATAATGTTTCCTTTCTCTCACATAATTTCATCAATTACTTCTCAAACGATGCAACCTTTCTCCCACGAGTAAAGTCGATTTGATCATAAGTCATGACAGGATTGAAACCCACTGTGAATTATGAGAGATCAAATTCAATTTTTTTCATGAAATACGTCATAAAAATTTAGTTGCTTCACTGTGACAAAAATTAGCAGAATATTCAATTTTAAGAAATATCTCCGTAAATTATTATGAATTATAGATAGAATTTACTTTATATAGTGACATTAATTATGTAGTATAATCTTTAAACATGTTGTATATGCCTATATTGAATAAAATAATTTCCTTAAGCGGAAAACAACTACCTGTGAACAAGTCGTCGTCCTAAAAATTTAAAAACAATTGTTTTATATGATGGAGAGTTAATAAACACTCCCCAAATAGATGAGACCGACAGATAGCGCATAATTACAAATCCACCCGTTTCTTCATTCATTTAGGTTTTGATTTTTATAAAAGTAGGTCATATTGTAGGGATTAGTTACTAATTATCTGTGTTTGTTGAGCACTCATTATTACTTGCTCGACAAATCTCTAACAATGGGATGAGTTCAATAATAATGTATACGAACAAATATTAAGGAAAAACTTCCTTACTGCTTTTTAGATGTAATCTTTAGATAATAAGTAGTATAGAATATAATATTTGTTAATGACCTAAATACTCCTTGTATCTTTTGTAAGAGCAGTAGCTATATTCGAAAGCACCTCTCGTAACCATTAAAAACATTTAGATCCTTTAAGTCTAGATAGAAAGCGTTGGGTATTCTTCCATTATAACGGTTCTTGAAAGACGTATTGCCCAGGGCCATAACTCTCGCTGCTTCTACCAGTAGGTCAAAAACGTCCATTCTTTTGTTACCGATTGGTGCCATTCACTCTCGTTCTTTTTCTCCGATTTATTTTACGCTCGCTTAGTTCTTTTTCTAGTATAGAGAAAATGCATTCCCTCCGTTGCTTTCAAAATGGCGGAGAATAAAAAATTGATAACAATCCTGAAAAGTCGATTCGTCGGAATGAATGTGAAGGACCGCTGCTTTCGACCTCTCCTTCTCTCCTCTTCTAACGAGTATTTCAAAAGTTTCATCATAGTAGTGTCATCTTTCAAATGAATATGACTGCGGTGTTAAATATCGACACTTTCCAATCCTCATTGTAATTCCTCAGGAGCAGCATTCAGATGGTAACTGGTAAACATATTTCGAAGCATCATTTTTTTTCCTCGACGACTTTCTGTTCATCTTTCCGTACTTTTACTTCTTTATTTTCTTTATTTTAATTTATTCTCCGAGTTTTCTTATTGTAAGATTTTCTTTGCGGCTGAATATTTTTATATCTTGCATTGCACATTTTAATGCTGTATCGGTTTTAAAAGTAATAAAAGGCAAACTCGAAAATTCTGCGAATGTTCCGTAATTACACTTCGTAATCCTGAAATTAGGCCTCTAACGTGAGTGGTAAAAGATATAATAAATTTCTCATATCATTTCATCCTATACTTTTGTCCATCGCTATCCTTTTCCTCCATTAACTATTTCAACGCAATTCTCTCTGCAGTTTAAATTATTTCAAGTTGTTTACCTAATTTTGCACCATCTTGAATTCGGTACAAATGAACGAGTTTTGTAGTTTGCCATTGTTGTGGAACGCAAAGTCTGAAAATGCCCTAAAAGTAATCTTTTAAAGCGCAATCAAAAAAGGAATCAGAATAAAAATTAGCGCTCTTCAAATGTCTCGAGGTTCAACCGTTTGCAAATTCATCCATCAAACTTTTTTATTCACCGATGCTTTCCATCGTGAATAATACCCGATGAATTTCTGATGGCAATGGCGGGTCATTCATAAGTTAATATCCATAACCTCATAAAAAGCAAGTAAATGGCAACTAACAATAGGGAGTGTAACGAATTTATAATGCAGCTATCAACGAACACAAAGGATGCGATAATTTAAGTTTCAACAGATTTTAAAGAATTATGGAGATGTAATTGTAACAGTAGCGATCTTGTCAAACCGACAGACTGTTCTTAAATTCATCGCTAATCCATGCCATAGACATTTAGTGTTGCGTATGGAAGGAATCAATTGAACTTCCTATCGCTCCTTCTTTAAGAGAAAACGTAATTAAGTGTAAATCGGGGGAAATGTCAGTTCGCCTTCATATTTGTGATCTCCTTGTTTTTTCTACAGTTACTGTCAGAATACAAAGGCGATATGTGAAAATTTCTTCAAATGGCTGTTTGAAATCCATGTCTTTCCGGGCGGGTGACCTAATCACTCAACTACCATACCGAGTCAATTCCACTCTGTTAACGGGATGCTTTGTGAGCGAGGCGGATGGCTCCACCTTGTGGATATCCGTTAAGTGAGTGGAATTAACTAAGCATGGTATCTAGTTTAATGGTTTGAAGAAACTCGGTCATCTGCTACCTCTTTTGTGCCTTTCTCTCTTCAATTTATCGTGAAAACGTCCTCCTATATTAAAAGCTAATAACCCCTTTCAAGATGCGATACATTTTTGAGAGGAACATTTTAACTAATCTATCAATTGGCTAGTCTGCAATTGTGTTTTTTCTATAATCTCTGCTTATTTTTATCTAACAAGCGTGCTTAAAACAATAAAGAATACATGGCTTAGGAAACAGCGATTGGAAATCCTAACAAAGCGTTGATCTCCCAAAAAGACGAATTCGTGTGACCTAACTACAAAAAATCAGATGTTTTTTGTTTTCCGAAAGAAAAGACACGTTATGATCTGGTTTATTGTACGATCATAGAACCGAAAACGTCTGTCTTGTTAGATTAAAGTTCGTTTAATTTTCAATAATGGAATAGATTGATAATCTAATTTTTAAACCTACAAAAATTAAAGGACTGGTGAACTTTGGAAATCGAAATTCAGCATTATATATTTACTTATAATGTAACCCGCTGGATGGAGACTCCCCCTTATCTATATATATGTATTTAGCTTTATGGTTTAAATTTGTTCTTTGAGACTAAAATTTCAAATAATAAATGCTTTCGTTCTCAAAAACGCAATATTTCCGCAAGAATGATTTAATTGTCAATCAATTTAATTGTCAATATAATGATTTCAGACATCGGCGCTACCTATCATCGGTTCGATATCAGAAGGTCCCAGAAATCGGAATTTTCCCACAAGAATACCTTGCGCGGATTTTTTAAAATCATTTTCAGAAACTTCACGGTAAGTATTCGGAATCTTGGAGGTTGGAATTGACGTGGTCTTCTATATTACCAGTGGAAGAAATGTTACTAAATGAGCGTGGGTTCGACTCCAGGTGGGTGAAAAATTCTCCCATGGGAGAATTTTTCACCCACCTGGCGTTGATAAAAAGCTATCATATTTGCAGTTCGCCGTACCTTTAATAATCCTTGGTTCGATGCGAGAGCGTCATTTCGATTCTACCATGCATTTCAAAGGGAGATAACGGAATCTTATTTTAGGACCTTCCCGATAACATATTGAATCAAACTTTTGAACAGGTCAGAATGGCACTTATCTAACATTAATATGAAATTGTCTCCCACGAAAGGGTCCTGAGTTCGACGCTAGGCGGTCTTTCGCGCGTATTTTCGAAAATCTTTTTGATGCCTATCCAGGCAGGAGAGGATTCAAAATCACGGACACGACGTATCTTCTATAGTACCAGTGGAAGAAATGACATTTCTTTAGTTAGACGGCAGGTGGGTATGAAACAGTTCCTTTAAAATGCATTAAGGCGAATGAAATTAGTTTACTATTAATTGGAGTCCTCAACTCAACGCAGCTAAATACGACACAAAAGAGATTCATTCGACCTACAAAAGATTGTTAATATCAGTTCCAGTGTACCCAGAAAGCGGCCGTTTACTTACATATAAAAGTCATCGTAGCTGAATTTATATCCATTCTCACTCCCTTTTCCCTTTGACGCAAATTGAATATAGATTTTAAATATTACTAGCTATAATTATTATATCGAATAATTGCAACTCAACCGATCATTGCTGGAAATATATTTTCAAACTTCAGTTGAATGAAATCTTTATTCATCTTTTCTTCTTTGATCACAGTTTAATCGTATAAGATAGTTCTGATTATGACGTCAATGGTTTCGCTGACTTAAACCGTTAGATCTCAAGTTTCGTGTGTGAATTTCGCAGAATTAAGTAAGAATTCAACATGGTAAGTATTTGAATGTTGCAATTTCATTTTATGCATCCCCGTTCGTATAGCTTTTATGGTTTAAACGTAAAACATTAGAATTATTAGTTTATAATTTTTTCGAAATCGAAACTTCCTTGCAGTTAAGCGATTTGTTTAAGAAACTTTATGAGCGACGAAATCCATTTTGGTTCTTTCATTCAAACCCTAGTTAAATATCGGATATTCCAATATCTTTTCTCTTTGTTAATGATGCATATTTTGTGTTCATCGCCAGTGTATCATAATATATATATCCTTATTATGCCAATCTCAATATTGCGGGAACAAAATTTGTAAATTGTAATTCAGACAAGTTTTCCCTTAGAAAAACCTTACTCTAATACTTTTTTTTTAAATTTTAGAGTTAATTTCCTGTTCATTCTCGAAAATGATCTTACGGCCATTAATTCTGATCAGCTATCCTAAAAGACACATCACCGAGCATGACCAGTTTAAAATTTTCTTTCCATTATTTAATAAATGTATCGAAACAATCTTTCGACGTAAAAATAGCGATGTATAAAATTCTCAGTCAGTCTAGACGAATTTGAGCAATAAATTGCTTGTTATTCACAATGGTGAATTGTTCGCTCTAAAAAGTGCTTCAATCAATTGATCTAATTTCTTCGATCATTATGCACGCAATTGTTTTTGTTTTCTTTTTTTTCTTTTCTGAGCGTTGGCTATCAGAGGAGGAACAATTGGGCTACAAAAGAAAAGCCAACGCTAAGAAACTGTTGATGAATTGATGTTTTTTTTTTCATTTCGGGCCATTGTCCTCAATCTCTTTTGAGAGTGCCTTTCGAAATTTTTTTTAGTGGACCCGTGTTGTTCTTACTGAGTCGTGCGGTTTTGTCAAATTTCACGTTACATTTCTCCACTATTTTTAATGGAGACACAACTTCGCCATAGAAATTCCGAAGATGTACGCGCGAGGTTATGTGTATTTCTCTATTGTTTCTCCTTTCCTAAAATATTTCCATAAATATTATACCAGCATTGTTTCACTTAAAAAAAGACTTCTGTATCAATCTATATCTTTTTTCTTCTATAAATAATTATTTATAATATATAGTAGTTGTTATCGCTATAAATTGTAAATTAGAGGGGCTCCCGTATGGGCAGCGCGTTCGCCTTTGAAAACAGTCCCGGGTTCGATTCCCTGTGGGAGCCCACAATGACATCGAAGCGCTTATAACTACTGTAAATTAAGATTATAATTTGTTAAATCTCATTTATTTGTGTAAATTTAGTAATTGTGTTTCAATATGACAAATTGTATATTATCATTTTAATATTTGCGCCATTAAAAAATTTTACTTGCTCATTCATTTGATTTCCTTTAATTTATAAATAGGGTTCGTCTTGAGTACTTTTCCCATCTATCGCATCCGAATCCAATCTGCCATCTTCCGTGAACATTGTCCGACTTTGATATACTTTATCTCCATGGCATCGATAAACACACCTCGACGGATATTTAGATATCAATAAATCTCATACGAAAGCTAACAACTGAGGGAAATACAAGAAATATCCCTAGGAAAAGTATCGGTGGTTACTATAATCGCGGTCTGATTTTTTGCAGGGTGAAGTCAGATATGTGAAAACACCTTCGTGAATTTCACGTAAGGTCACTTAAAGATAAAAGAATGACTGGTGTGCTCATGTCGACATAAGTAAGGTTAATCAGGTTCTAGATATTCGTTATGGTATGGCTTTCAGATTCTATTGTGTTTTCTAGTTCATGAACAGTTGTGTTCCGATTTTCTTTTTTTACATAAGCTGGTGAATATATTTCAATATGGGGATAGCTGGAAGCAGTTAGTCTTTTATATTTAAATTATTATTAATAAAAATAATTTAAATTAAAATAACAATATTGATTTTTTGCATTGAATAAAATATAGTTATCCCTAAATTCGTCGTTATTGTAGTTATTTTCTAAAATGTAAATTGCTGACGGAACAAAAGATCGAGAAACATTGTGAAATCTAGTAACCAATACCTAACTAACAAGATGTTCGTATTTATGTATAATTCCCTCTGCCTTGTATTCTCTCATTACCCAATCAACCATTTGAAAAAATATTGTAAATGAAATATGAATCATTTTAGATATTTGTATAATGACGGTCAGATGATTAGATTATCGATCATTTTTCTTCTCCGGGCCTCTTAATTGTAAATCTCATGGGTGACTTTCATTCTTAACTGCATTCCATTGGCATTAGAAAGATCCATCAAAACACTCTTGTTATGTGGCTAAAGTTCGTATTGCATCAATTTCAAAATCTGATGGAATTAATACTTAGCTTAAAATCCGAAAAATGCATTCTCAAGAACGTATTTCCAACGTCTTCAACAGCTCATTCTAAACTATTGCATTGGGTCATATCTTAATGAATATCAGATTCATTCAATTGTGAAAGCGATTGGAATGAGGCAAAATTTCCTCAGGTGAATTGTGAATCAATCTCTGTGAATTCTGTTTGAGATAATCCGCTAGTGGTGGAAGAATATTGATGAAGGCCATTTTGAGAGTGCAATGTATGTATGAATTGAAGTTTTTTCACCGAAAAACAAGTATGGAAGAATGAAATTAAATCGATATATGAAACGGCTAAGTTACTTAATCATTTACGGGGTTTGTCTTCCAATAGTTAATCTCGTACTTTAAGGGCAATTGATGTCGGTGATGGCTTCGTACGAAGACCCTAATATCTCAGCTAGATGCTCTTACTGGGCATGAATGTCGTCGGAAAAAAGTAAATAAGAATTTATAAAGTGCGGTCTCACTTTTAAGTGACTATTCCACGCCAAACCGAACAAGAAAAACACGTCATATTCGGATTTTCTTCAAACTCGGTAAAAACATTGTTAAAGACAATAGAAACATGTATACCAATTCCTAGACCAATGCTTTCACTTTCACCATTCATATCAGTTAAGATAGAAAATGAAAGCTGACCTATGAGAGCAGTTAGTATGTTGGAATAATAACCAATATCCACTGATCATTATTTCACTTTTCACAGTATGGAACGGCACTTCATCTAATAGCTTAGAGTTTAGTTTGTAAAATTCTAAAAACTCGAATACCTATATGAGTATATCAAATTACCCTATCTCTCGGTAGCATCTGTTCTATTCCTTTCTAATATTTTCCCAATATATCATAAACAATACTCTCCCTTAATTATCAAATACTACCTCTTCACTTTCGTAAAGTCACGATGTAAGAATTAAATTAACCTATTGCAGAGCCATTCTTATTTTCTAAACATTTCTATGTGAAGATCTTTTAGTTTCTCCAAAATGAGTTTTTAGTATAATTTTTCTTATTGAAAGAATAATTTCCAAGGAAAGAGTTATGCCTTGTAAAGAAAACACTGATATATTAGCGAGTGTGATGAATTTCAAGCAATTATCCTTTGGTCAGATTGTAAAATTTTCCTCGATGGGTACCTCATTTTAAAACGCTCCCTCAAATGAAGTTCATTTATCAGATGCGACTTCTCGATATTCAACTTTTTCAAAATGAAAGTTTCACGCTAAATGTGCTTTTTTGACGGGAGAATATCATCGCTGCACTTAATTCGATAGAATTTAGAAACTCATTTTTTATACTATGACGATATGGCGTCAAGAAAGCCATCGGTTCACCGAAGTCTAACTTCTGCTAAGAAATTTGAAGAGAGATATTCGATTGCCCGTGATTGAAGGGTTATCGTGATTTTGAGATATCCGTAGCTGTACGCTCGATAAAATTATATCTGTGTAATCGTCCGTATTTTTTAAACTGGCAAACGATAAATATTTACACTCTCCGGAATATGGAAGAAGGGATAATTATCAATAAAAGTAAGGGATAAAGCGTAGCCAATCCGCCGTATTCGGCGCTGCCGCCAACCGAAGGCCAATTCCATAAATATTGATAATATATTATCATAATTCAGTAACAAAAATAATAACGTGTAGTATTATGCTCTTTTGAATAATTTATTATGTGCTTATTAAGCAAATCTGATCCACTTTTTATGACTGTATTCCACGTGGTTTCTTTCTTTATAGCTTCATGTGATACATTTCATCACATTTCGTTAAATCACAGAATTATAGGGACTGAACGTAACCAGAACTTGTGAGGACGGTTCTTTCTTTCTTTGTAGATCGATTATCCTGGAGGATATTTCCATTTAACGGAATGAGATTCTTGGTGTTATGACTTTGTACCCGATCTTACTGCCTCGATTCAAACAGAAATAAATGAGACCATATAATATTGGCCTTCTTAATTAACTCTCAAATACATTGGAAAAATATTTTAAAAGGAAACTCGAATATGTGATACTTTAAGTATATTAATGATTGTATAGTTGGGTTTGATTAAAATTAATGTGTTGTTGTGTAAAGCATTTGAAATTATAAGTCGCTTTTTAGAATTGTTGATATTGTTGTCTTGGGATAGTAAAATTTGGTAAATAAAGGGAGGTTTGAGAAGGAATTTTCTTCCCCAATAACCGCTATGCTTATCATGGAATATAAATAATATCATTCGAGAGAATCGTCATCTGTCTTTGAATTTTCGACAAGTTCAATCGAAGACCTTCAACTATTTATAACTGCTATCTGTGGTAAAATCTAAGAATTAAATTTCTTTATTTTCTCATTTATATATGATTTTCCTCTTAGGGAAAAACATACTGTAAATGAGAATAAGTTGGTTATCTTAAAATGATTCCGAGAAATGTGTAATATACGAGGGTTATTCGGAAAGTAAGGTCCGAATAGTTAATCGAATGCTGCGGGAACATTAAAAATGTCATGCTTACCCAGCAACGAATACATTCGCAATGCAGTGTACTTGCTTCAGATCAAAATGTTTAAAGCGATTGATCAGCACGCCGGGTTTATGCTTTAGATGTTCTTAGTCAATGGTAGGGGCTGCCGCCTGAATTAATTCAATCTGCAAAATTTAATAACAATTAAAAGGAGTCATTTATAATTACGACGGATGATTATGCATATCTGATAATTATGATATTGACTGTACTGAGGATAATGACGGCTTTACGTTTTTTTCTGAATCGTCTTAAACTGTATCTAAACTGATGTGTCTTAAACTGTATAAATCGAGTAAAAGGAGAAATCTTCCATTATAACAACGGAGTCTTATAAAAGAATCGGTGATAGGCACAAATCAAGTAATATTAATTCACTTTCCTCAGAAGACAAAGTATGTAAAATCACCTTATATTTACTCTTGGGTTAAATTACATAAAGAACCCATTCTGATAGATTGTCTTCGGAGTATACTTCTACCTTAGCATTTGATCATCCTGAGAATATTATTAAAATTAGATATATTTGATTCCTTTTATTTCCGGGATAAATACTCCTTTAATTAATTCTCAGCGTACAATTAGAATCGTTACTCCAGACGTTGTGCTATCCTATTTCTTTGTTTGCGCTACATTTTTTCCCTTGAAAATGTCAACGTGATAATTACGAAAAAGAAATTATGGAATCAGAAACAAGCGGATAATTTTACAATAAAAGTCTCACACTGAAAATGACTTAGTAAAAATTAGACATTGAGTTCAATATTAACTACGTTAGAAAGTTTGAATGGAAAAACGTGTTCAAAATCCTCCGAATTTAAAAATATATCCATCCAAGTAAGGAAAAGTGTCAATGGCCTCTCAAGATTAAAAGATGCCTAAAAACAGTTTTCTCCAAGAAAAATCTTATTAGATGTACATTTAGTTTTGCGTATTCTGACCATTTTTGCTTTTTCAAATCTTTATGCTCTTCCTTATCTTATTCCTTATAGAATGGAATGTTGTATTCGCAATTTTAATTTGCTCATAAGAGTTTCAATATGAAGGTGTCGACTTCTATCGGTATAAACGGGGTATATCGAAACGGAAATTCTACTGATACTTTATTTCCCTACGCAAATACATTTCAACTAACACTCCAAATACAACAAAATAATACACTAAAAATAAAACATACCCAAGAAACACAACGTCGCATATAAATCAATTACTTTCAATTATCATATTCAATTTCTCATATTACGCTTCTAATCGTCACACTATAGCATTGCATATTAGAATTAAATCAAAGATTAGCTCCAACTTGCTAATATCTGTTCTATACTTTTATTGCCATCACTTTTCATCGTTAACTATTTATTTTGTTTTTTCGAAGGTTTTATTACATGTAATCCACCGTAAGTTTTTCCACTCTATTTCTATTGATGTAAGAAGAGATTCTTATCTCGCCTGAAGTCATATTATTATAATTCTTAGGTCAGTACGAAGTTCAGCAGTGCTAGGAAGAATGTCTCGCATTTGAATTGACGAGTCAATATAACGATTGTGATTACTGCTCCATTACGTTTCTTATGTAAATAAAACATTAAAACTAAAGATATCCATTCCCGTCAACTTAAAGAAAAAGTGATTATTACTGAAAGCTACACCTAGTTGAGTAAATGATCATTTACTCTCGCCGTCGATTGTGGTTTTGGTTGGAGAAGTATGCGAGTCCTGTGAAGCACATAATCTTGGAAAAGGCCCAAAGAGGTCCCCGAAGTGTATTCCCAAAGGCAGATTTCTCTAACTAACGTTACACCCGGCTCACTTCAACAGCTTTCTTTCCAAATTATACTCTACGCAGCATTTTTTACCTTTATAGGTTCACGGGTACTTTTTTTTCAGGAAAGAATTTCATATTAAGCAACATTTCTATAGGTAACATTGCATAAATAATGTCACCATAGCATGTAAATTAATCATTCGTAATGATTTAAGGAAATACTACGTAAAGCTCAATATTTTATTTTTTCTCAATGTTTATTCTTTCCGTAGTGAAGCAAAGGAATTTTCTATGGCCTATATTTTATTAAAATAATGAATTTAACTCTCATAAAATATAATGTGGTCTCATCTTTTCGAATCCACGGCATAATTACTGTGCTTTGGAACCGTTCAGAAATAGTTTTCATTAACAATTGATTACATTTATTGTTTTGACAAAGTATAATTCAATTAGCTATCGTTTGTTAGAAATGCGGTCATCTTATTTTAGTTAAGATATGGCATTTTTCTTTTTACCAAAGCACCTTACATCGAGAAATATCATCATTGAGATTGGATTCAACGCTTGAGCATTTTTCTTGGTATCTATTGCTCGTGTGCTCTCATTTCTAAAAACATCCGCAAATTGAAAATAAATTTCCGTGTCAAAGGAATTTTCTGGAATACGTATATAATTCACTAAATGAGCGTTTGTTCGCTTATTCATATAAAATGCATTGCGGTAAGTATTATGAATTTTTAAAATCATTATATGGCCATATAGAAACGTAAAACTCAGCTTCTGATAGAGTTTATAAAAAGTTGTGATATGCGTAGTTCGCCGTTTCTTTAACTATCGTTGGTTCGAAGCCAGGGCGTCATTTCTATTCTACCATGCATTTCAAACGGCAATAACTGAATCTTATTTTAGGACCTTCCCGATAAAATATTGAACTGAAACTCTGAAATAGGTCAGAAAGGTACTTATCTAACTTTAATTTGCAATTTTCTCTCACGAACGGGTCCTGAGTTCGACCCCAGGCGGTCTTTTGCACGAATTAAAAAAAAATCTTTTTGAGGCCTTTCCAGGTAGGATAAAGAATTCAAAATCAGGGAGGTCGCACACGACGTATCTTATATAGTATCAAGGGATTGCAACATTAGTATGCTACTGTCTCTACTGTCCCACGCCTCTGTCACCATTCCGGGTTTTATCTTTCCAGCTTATCGGGAAGGCATTTAAAAAATCGTCAAAGATTTCAGCAATGCATTTCTAATGGAAGAATTTTGCCACCTGGCGTCGAACTCACCGTCATTTGGCTACATTTTTTCCATAAGAAGCATAGAAGACTACCTCAAATTCAACCTCCGAAATTTTGGTTTCTCCATCTTACCGATAAGTGCCTCAAAATAATTTTCAAAAATCCGCGCAATGCATTCTTATGGGAAAATTGCGATTTTTGGGAATTTCTGGCATCGAACTCATGATAGCTAGCGTCGATGTCTGAATTATTCTGGCATCTAGAGTGTAGGGCCAGTACGTCGAAAAAATCTGACGTCGACGTCGCTCGTGGAACATGGTCAGAATTCGTATCCCCTATATATATATATATAGGTATATCCGGAGAGTTAGCTATATATAATAGATACGAGTAAAAGTTGCTTGCATACTGCAAGCTAATTGGTGAAAATTTACAATGAGCTCCCCTTACGGGTGTCATCTTCGAAGCTTATCCAGCAATATTCTTAAAAATTGCCGCAATGAATTTCTTACGTGAGAATTTTACATCCATCTGGCATCGAACTCACGGTCAAAGGTATCTACCATTCGTATGCCATTGTCTATCACGAACGGGTCCTGTGTTCGACGCCAGGCGGTCATTTACGCGAATTTTCAAAAATTGTTTTGAGGCCTTTCTCTATGCAGGAGACTATTCAAAATCACAGCGTTTGCGTTTGAAGTAGTTTTCTATAGAACCAGTGGAAGAAAGGTTGCAAATGACCGTTAGTTCGATGCCAGATGGATGAAAATGTCTAACGTAAGAAATGTATTGCGGCAGTTTTTAAGAATTTTGCTGGATAAGCTTCGAAGACGACACCCGTAAGGGGAACTTATTGTATATTTTTACCAATTAGCTTGCAGTATGCAAGCAACCTTTACTCGTATATATATATAGGTATATCCGGAGAGTTAGCTATATATAATAGATATATAGGACCTAAAGCCGCACTCATGCCTTTCACTCAATTTTCCTCCCTCTATCTAAAAGCAGCTCTCATAGCATACATCCGTGTGACTGCCGCTCTTCTTCTACTGTCTGGAATTCTACGAATCAATTGGCGCCATAATTCACCGTTTTATGATCAGAGAAACGCGAAATAATTGTCTTGACTTTCTGAGTTATCAATCTGTTAATTACAAGAGAAATGAATCCCAAATTTAATGAGGTGAAAACCGAGAGCACAGTAAATCGATTTTTAATCTTCCTTTTTTAGAAGCAAAATGTTTCTCGATTGCCCATGTTTATCATTAAAACTATCCGATGATCGTAGTTATAATTTCTAGCATATATACATTGAATTGCACTGCTTCTCCATTTCTCCTTGAAAATTATTATTTTTGCAGCTAGAAATATTGGTCAAATTAAACCGTTTATTTAATTTTCCGGTTTGATTATAATAAAAAAATGAAAGCAGCATATTTAAGTTCGTTCGACTGCTGAGAATATATAGATTAGCCATTCGTAATCTTCATGCAGGAATCTTAAAAAAAAAACGTTGGTAAAATCTTTAAATTATATGCGAAGCCCTTAAAATGTTATCAAATTCCGTATGGTATTAAAAAATACTTAATGTTTCTACGTCGTTTGCAGAAACCTTCGTTTAGTGTAAATAATCGGCGTAATGAATTGATATTGAGATGCACTCGAAAGAAAAAATAAAATGTCCCCACCTGTTGGATCGCCGAGCAGTCCACAAGAAGTGAAGGCACCCTCGTCGAGATCGGCGTTCGAATGCCAGAGTATCGTAGGCCGTGTAACAGTTTTCAAGGGGGAGGGGAGATTTGGGACACCCTCGAAGGGAAGGGAGGATCGTCCCACAAACCTTCCATTTTTTTCTTCTTTGAGGGATGAACCTATTTTCTACGGCACCTCGTTTCCTTTGGGATTCACTTCCCCAAAATAAGGCTGATTATTTGAACAGAATACTTATCCAATTCTATAAATATAACGTTAAGTGCAAAATAATGAAATATCTCTCTCGTTACGCAATGTATATTTAGTTTTATTTGTTACTTGTAAATATTTCATTTGTATCTTATGAAAGTAATCGAGATGTAACTAAGCATAGTGGGTTAAACATGTTACAAACGATTTTTAAAATCAACTTGAAATTGTTGATTATTATCAACCAACGAGACAAGCCTCGCCCTTGATGGCTTATAACTTTAGCGTTCTATTAACATTTCCTGAGACTTTTAGAATGCTATATGCAGTATATTTTCGAAGAAAAACTGGAGCCATCATCTTTCTATTTTATAGCTACTGCTTATCAATCGCGTTTAGTGGTTAATTCCAATTATAAATCGACCTTTTCTTTATATGAAATTAATTTTGTGTTTTAATTCCATAATTTTTGGTATCCTAGGATACCAATGGCTGTATATTTCAATTTCAGAATTTATGGTCTTAATTTATTAATTTTCAGAGTTGAATCCGCAATTTTTAACATTCTGATTTCCCAATTTTTATCTCCTAAGTACTTAAAATGAACGTTTCCTTTATGCGATTTTGGTGCAGCTGACAAACTATCACTCATGCTTATTTTCTTTCTTTGTGACGAAGCAATTCTTTAATGGACGTATATCGAATTGGGAAAATCATTCATCACACATTCAAGCGAAGCTGGGATAAATGTAAGAAAAATACCTTCATTTTCCCACTGTAATTCCATTTCGTCATCACGTACTTCATTTTCTTGCAGTTGAGTGCCAATCGATCGGAATATACTTCACGATGACTTATTTCTATCTCTCCTCATGCACATGAAACTGTATTGCATTCGGGGAAAGCTCGAAATTGTAAAAAAACGAAACGATTCACGCTTTCTTTAAAATGCGTAAGAGAAAATGGGGGACATCTTTTCCAGCCTACATGCCAAGGGAACCCACTTGGAAATATTTTTTATAGAGACTTTGGATGGTAACCCATTTCTGGAAGAGGCTCCCATAAGAATGCTTTAATCGTTCTCAGAAATAGAAGCGAAGCAAGGTGATCATGAAGAATTCGAGGCCATTAATTTTCATCTGGCAAGTAATTTAACTCGTTGAAATTAATATAAGTGTAGTAAATATGTGAATACGGAAATCGCCACCTTACCAATTCATGTGAGCCATTAAAAACTAATTTTACTCTTTCCTTTTAATGTAAATATAACAATATCAAACAATATGATGTTTTTACTTAACGATCGAAGATAGTTCAGTCTACTTAGTATTGGAGTATAGTCTGGAGGGTATTTTTCGTATTTGTTTAGAAGTTTCGTATTTTGGTAGAAATAATCGCATCCTGATGATGAAATTTATTCTTTTGGAAATTACCAAGTTCTTTCATTACTTAAGTGCTGTTTGCAAAGTCGAATACATCACATTAAATATGTATAAATGATGTGTTTCTTGATATTAATCCATTGTGAAAGCCTTATTGACATTAATAACAAAATGAGTAAACATATAATCATATTACTCTGCTATTACTATTGCATACACAGCGTGAAATAATTTTATTTTCTACTTATAATCTGCTGCTGAAGCTTCGGCAATTAATTCTCATCCAGTTAATATTCTCTATTGATAAGTTAATTTTATTGATAAAGGTGCTAATGGAACGGTCGGAACTAATGACATTGACCAACGCCCCAAATTCTCTCTATCTAATATTTAAATTATGTTACGTAAATTACATAAAAAATAAATATCATGCCAATTGAAACTGCAGATGTGAATTATTTATTCTTTATTTTTAATAAAAAAATTCATCCCAGTTTCCTTCTGTCGATTTTGAAAGGAATGATATTTTCAGGAAACGGATTTACTATCGAAGATGTCTGTTTATTCCAAATGTAAAAATCACAGCTTTAACTTACAATACACGCATCAATGTCACATCCTTGTAGTTATGGTTAACGATAAGTAGATTACTGAATTTAATACAGACTTGATGAGGTAAATAATATTAACGGTAAAATTTGATCAATTTGTCAATTACTTGACTACGGCTCTCTTTTGTTCTTTTTTAGATTATTCAAATAACAAAAAATGACTTCCAATTGCATTTTTTGTTAATCCACCGCAAAAAAAACAAAAAAAATTAATTTAAATATTGTTCTCAGTATAAAACACATATTCCTAATTAATGGGAGTACGAAAATGTAGCTGCCATTACTCGCAGCATCAGTTGCTTTATTTTCATTTCGGTGACTTCAACAGATAATCATAAATATCAAAATGAAACTATAAATATTGTTTCACAAATATTTATCTCTCGCAAGATAAATATGTCTTATCCAGAATCAAGAGTTTACATTGTAGTAACCTATGTTTTACGTTGTATTTATAATTTTTATTATAAATAACTTAGAATACGGAGAAAGAATGATTACAATGGCGGAGGGCAAATTTGGACATCATTAAAGATACTCGGACTGGGGATTCCTTATTCGCTTTTTTACAGTACTTTCATAATTAGCTATTTATTCAATATATTATTTAAAATTAAGATGGGTTCTTTTCTTCTCGATTTCTCAACGGTCGCTACAATAAGGTAAAATTTTAAGTGTTATTTGGTAGAATGAAACGAATTTGTCTGAAAGAGAACGCTTTCTAGTCAAACACTACACTTTTATATACTTAATTTAGGACTCGATTTCTTTTTTACTGCAATCATTTCCATCTGTAGCAAATCGCGAGGCAATTCTCCATTTTTGTATGTTTCATAACATAAGGAAGAAGTCCTTTTATTCTAAATTTCATCCACCATGACTGTTCAATATGTATGTATATTTATACATCTGCTCCGATTTTGTCTAGTTCTATCGACTTTTAGCGTAAAAATGTGGTAATCTACGGGCATATTCAGTATTTCTTCTTAATTTAAAGCTCAAACGTGCATAAGAAGTAATTCAAATCCGTGTTGTGGCGTATATACTAAACAGATGAAATCCCGGTTAAGACGCAGGGGAAACCGCATTGTGAGAGTCATAACCGAGATAACATATTATTTTTAAGCTAAAAACAAAAGGTTTTCGGCTCTTTAATTTTGAAATAAGTACTAATGAAGCGAAAAAGGAATATTCCATAGTTAAACTTTTTTATTGGAGATATTAGAGCGTTGCGTAATGCCTTTCGTCCTATTTTTGAAGAATAGTTTCCGTCAGAAATAGCGCCTTTATTTATTACTTTTTCTCATTACGATGAAGCGATTTCTAACTAAATGACGGAAGAATAGCAAATTTTTAGCAAAAGCACGATCTTTCCGCTCTAAATCCTGACTGCCACTCTTGTTAATTTACTATACAACGTGAGATTGCTACGTAAAGAGAACTCACTTCCCAGACTGATCAAAACTATTACCGAAAGTAGGATTACAATGGTTCTTCATTTTCATAGAATCAGCTATGGAAAACAAGAAAGTGTTCATGAAAAAAAATATCGACTGAGGCGGAGGATAGTGAGTTGCAGTGCATCTGATCCACCGCATATGAAACGGGATAGCGTGTTATGCGGGTTTCACTATATTCTCATGCATTTATGTAATGCGTGTGTGTGTATGTACCGTATACTAACGGGCGTTCCCTCAGTAATTGTGACTACGCGAATTAAGCGAATGCGGAGAGAGAGACGGCTAAAATATTCCGCCTGAATGAATAAAAATATCAGTAACGAAAATACTAGCGCCACGCTGCTTTCGCAGTATTACAAAGTATCGCAATATTATTACCCTTTTTATGGGATTGAACTCATATTAATGTATCCTTCGCGATAAATAATATTCATGTTTCTAATATAGGATTATAACATTTCTCAAAATCCGAAATGAATCAATTCGTCA
The DNA here is from genome assembly GCA_036926295.1 of Pachydiplax longipennis. Classification (NCBI taxonomy): domain Eukaryota; kingdom Metazoa; phylum Arthropoda; class Insecta; order Odonata; family Libellulidae; genus Pachydiplax; species Pachydiplax longipennis. The sequence goes on from JAVFKF010000065.1 coordinate 1,060,015, forward strand.
ATGTTTAATATATATTCGTTTAGCATCAATGTCTTTTTTCGGAAAAAGAATTTTAAGACTTGGTTGATCAGATTGATGTTACTGACATCATCGATAGGAACAATTTTAAGCTTATTTTTTGAAGGTGAGAAGGGGTATTAAAGGATTCATTTTTGTATATAGAGAAATGATGTGTTGCGAAATCTTTCTACCATGTTCGATTAAATTCGACTGAAATTACTTCTGAGTATAATAAAAGATGCCCTATTGACGTTCCCTTGCTATCACAGGAAAAATCATTGTAATGGCTGATAACAGCGGTGTATATGAGTCGCCATCGACTGGCAGCCATTTTAAACATCTCTACGCTCTTGTTGACTTCTCAAATGCCGCGATGGTAACAAGTACATATTCAATTGATTCTGTCTCATTGAAATAATCTACCAATAAATTCAAAATTTTTTTATTTCTTTCTTTTCCTAAAAATTTTAACCGTTCGTGGTGATGGGAGAGGCTGTTTCTGTACTAGCCCAACATCGCTGAGCCGTTTCCATAAATATAGTGTCTGTTGATAGAATGACTAATCCCATATACATTTTAATCACTGTGGGTTATTTAAAGTTTTTGCATAAAGATTTACTAGTTAATTAAGTGAAATAATCCTAAAATGTTTTTCTCGTTTGTTTTAGGGAGGAAATTTGAAAGAATGAGAAATACGAACCTTTGCTATAATCACAACTTGTAAATCCTTCCTCCCGTTTCCTCCTCTAGTGCAAATGATCTTTCGATGAAATCATTTCTTTATCTAAAGTTACTTTTATTTAAAGGACAATAAGATTAGGAAAATATTAAAATTCAGCTAATCAAAATAAATTATTATATTTATTCATTGGCCTTCTCCATTTATAATTAAATGAGAAACATTTATCAAGCGGACGGTTACTTTACTGTCTAACATTATTGAACTGGGACATATTCCTTAATTTCAAAAAACTTTCACCTAGTTCATACTTGGGAAAACTAAATTATTAGTATTATTTTCTATCCAACCAATGGCCAAATTCTAATCACATATCCAACCGATAACTAATATTCCTAGAAGCAAATATAACTGATCAGTTGACTTATTTGCGCCCAATAAAATCCACCATACTTGGTTTTAGATGAACTTGAAAAGTTTCAAAGGTAATTTACAAGTCATAGAAATTAAACGTTTTCTAAAGAATCAAGTAATACTAGATTAAAGATGCTAGATACTAAAGTATCAGTCTGTTTGTGGTTATCAACCTATTTCGATGTTCTCTTCACGAGTGACGAGACTGGTGAAAGCTCTGGATTCTCCTTGTCACGGTGTTTCTCGAGTGAAAAGGATTGTAGCTACACAATGCCATCGATAAACAGTTAGAGTATCCATGCGTGAACGTGGACCTACGTTCTTTCGTACACGTTCATCCGAAATTCTTATATCTCACGCTAGAGTAGATTTCTTCGGAACATAGCTCTTTGTAGATTGAGAAATTTTTTTCTGGAGACGCGCATGTTTAGCGCAATTTATACGATGGAGTTATGGAAAAAGTGATTAAAATTCGCTTTCGAAACGTATACGATCATCCTAAGATGAGTTTTTTTCCCCTTTGGAGACAATAGCCTCTCATTTATAACCGTAAATATTTACCTCGCTTTCAACAAATTTGGATAACTACTGTAATAAATAAATAAACGTCATCCAATTAATATGGTTATGGCAGAAAATTGTTGTTGCAATTTGAATATTGTTTCACTTTCCATCGTTGGACACACCTTATCGAATAACTTCGCTTAATTAAGGGCATTTGTAATCGAATGTTTTAAATATGATGTAAAAATTCATCCTTGATAGGTTTCGGATTGAATTTATATTTAAAAGGCGGCCTTTGTGACATGACGCGAAGAAATTTGTCGAAAATACATATTTAAAATTTAATGAGGAAGGCATGAGTTAAATTTTCAATTATTTTCCTCCAAAAATCTTGGATCCGTATGTGGATGATATTAATTAATAAGAAGTGATTTACATTATTGCTTCGCCATTTTGTTTAATTCGACCTTTTCGAGATAAGTGAGGAAGGTCATTAGATTATTGCGATTATCATGAATACTATACTGCGAATTATTTAGTACTTAATTTAATAATCGACAGGATCCTGATGTGCAATTTTAGAATAAATTTCTTTGTCGTCTCTTTCGTTTCACTCTCATTGCACTCTTTTAAGGTGAGAAACTCGTGTTTGATTAACCGTAAATATCTGGCACGCTCTCTGCGACACGTTCTTCGATGACTAAGACCATTTCTTCGCTTTCAAAGTGTGTGCCATTTTCCTTATGATTTTCTGGAGCCTCTCCATTGTTCTTCGAGGAGAAATTAGCTAAGGAATGCTTTTATTCATTTGTGTCGAGATCCACCGTTATTTCTTATCTTACGAAGAAACATCTGCGTGAACATTGCGTTATGAAAATAAATTGAACTATTTATTTTTCTGTATTAAAATTTACTAATCAATGCATTATTACAATATTTTAATCGATTAATATAAATTCATTTGCAGAATTCTCCATCGGTAATTTACAGAGGTATATATGCTTGGAAATGTAACGACAAAGGAAATTGTATTAAGTGATCCACTTCACAGAAATAAACCGGATTAACTGTTTAAAAATAGGTATCCATTGATATCGAAGCATATACCTCGTATCAATCGAGAAAAATGTCGTTTGAGGCAGGGAATGAAGTCCTACGTAATTTGTACATGCATCAGAGATTTTAGCAATCAGTTTATAAACGCAAGGCTTTTATTCACGCCCTGTTCGAAAACTTCACAATTAAACGAGCCAAAATTATTAGAATGGTAAACGAAACCATTACTGTGATTAATCCTGGATGTGGCTGTTGTTAAAATGACATCTCCATGGCTGCGCGAAGAATAAATATATTCGCGAAATGGTTTTTATGAAATGGATGAAAGTAAATTATTTCTACTAAAGTGTGCATTTTTCAAAAGGCGAAATTTCTTATTTAAAGCATGGAATGTATTTCAGATTCAGAGGTATTCATAGAGTCAGGAACATAATTTTATAATTTTTTACCCATGTCTAGGATTAAATTTTAGCTTATTAGACTTACAACATTATATATGTATGTATGTACTTTTATTTTTTGTTCTTTCTAATCTTCTGAAAACAATGGAATTGTATAAAATTATAAATCAATCTTAAAACGATCACGTGATATTGAATATGGTAGCAGTAAAATAAATTATTTAGAAGTCTTTGGCATAAAACACATATTACATATATATCTCATACAAATGTAAATATTCAATGATTTTCCAAGGTGGTTTCATCATTATCCTCATCAAAATTTTCTCCAACATTTCCTTAAGTGACCTCCATGCAAATCTAAACGTCATTCCTTGAAAACACATGGCCTCCATAGTAAACCATATGATTCAGTCAAATTTTAGTCGTATCAATTTATTATGTTCGCTATTTAATCTAAGCTTAAGGAAAAGTATATTGCATAACGGATGTAAACGTAACCCTATAAAAAAATGATCCTAATTTTTTAATTTTATTTATATTTGAAACGTCTATAAATCATTAGAGGTATAACCGATTTCGTTGGAGAAGAGAAGTTGGAGAATTAGCTTCACAAATTCCAATTAATTCCGATTTCTTAAAACTAACTAAGTTTTATCGTGATGAAGAGGCAAATTACGTGTATACTCCGAAATTAGTGCAAATCTATATATTTACCGTTGTGCTATTCATTTATTTAAGGTATTTCGCCATCTTATGAAAGAAAGCGCTTTATTCCTTGCAATTTTAATTGACGAAATTCTGTGTCCTGTTAGAAAGCAAAAATTAGCTTAATTATCCTCTGTCCTCCACGAGTACATTTTAAGCTATCCTTTTAAATTCAGGTGATCTTGCGACATCTGTGATTTTCCACCAAAGTATGATCTCAACCACAATCGACGACTGAGAAGATCAAGCATCACAAATTACCAGCAATTTTATATGCGATAAAAAATTGATTACTTATCTAGGAGATTGCTATCACAACTTTATGATTATCAATAGCAAAACGTTTCCTTCTAGAAATCATTCATCATTACTAACTCGAATTATTCCGGTCAAAGATTTAATGTGTCCGTTGTTTTCCACTCTCATTCCTGTGCGAGCCATTAATTAATTAACTCATGAAGCACAGGCTGTTTCTTGGATTTCACCTCACTCAATGACAATAAGTCTCTTTTCCTCTAGAAACAGCTCCTTGCTCTGTTCATGGACATTTTGAAGAAAACCATCGAATATAATATTCATTACAACACGAAAATACATTTAACTATTTTATTATTGATTGCTTAGTTTGGAATTAAAATATTCAACGGGAGAAATTGAGAAGTTTTAGTATATTGTATTCATAATATAAAATTCTGTTCTCTCAATTAAAGTGTCATTATTTTCATAAAAGATCGGTTCATTTGTGACCATTCATGGAATTTCAATATGATATATTTGAGAATTTTATGTTGTTAATTGATAGTTGTTTGTGGATAGTTGAATACCGATCCATGGCACTTGGTATCATCGTGGTATATTTTTCACCTCCTTAAATATCAATGTCCTGAATCAAGAGAAAAAAGGAATGAAAATTCACCAAGCATCTGCTTTAAGAATTTCAAAAAGTTTTCTTTACATAAAAATTCAACAAATTTTCATATGGATTACAAGAAAAATAACATTTACCTACGTTTTTCCTGTAAAGAATTCGTCTACATCTACTTTAAATAACCAGAATTTTAATGAAATACCTGAGAAATTTCCATGAAATTCCTGAGTTAAGGAAATTTTATCTTTCTCCTAAAAAAATGAACTTCGTTTAATAATTTTAGTACATAATCGAAGTATTTACAGTATAATACGGCGTTTGATTCTGAGAAACTTTCCCAAAGTCCCAAATAAACTGAGGTGATAATTAGCGATGATTTCTCCAAAAGAGCAACGATATTCAACATTTCCTTGGAAAATGTTTCGTCGATGCAGTTTTAAACGGAGTCTTCAGAAGCCGAGCAATCCTTTCTTTGCCACTCACAAAAGCGTCTTTCTGCACAGTTTCATTTGGCGGATTACACAACAAACATAGACACTCCATAATTCCCAACACTGACGAAACATTGAAGCGGATGACTGAATGAGAAATTAAAATATTTTAGGAGGCATTTCCTGAGAAATCCGATAGACCAAATATGAACAGCAGTTATGAATATGTTTATAAACACAGTTTCCCGTTTTCCTGATCGTCCTTGGTTCGACGCCAGTGTATTATTTGCATTATTCCATAGAATCAAATGAGAAATTCGGAATTTCATTTGAGGAGTATCCCGATATGATATCGACTCCGAATTCAACATATAGTAAGAAGGGACTTTACCAAAACTTAATGGACGGCGACGTCCACGGTAATGGAACTTAGTAGGATATCGAAAGTCTATATTTTCCCGTTTTCTTATACGGCTAGTTGAATTAGGAAATGTTTTTGGAAGCAGTTCCGAGCGTATCGGTAAAGATTTGGCTAATATTCTCCGATTAGCTTGCAGTATGCAAAGTATGTTTGTTTTACTCGTAAAACATATTCACGACTAATGTTCACATGCAAATTTTTTGGAATTCTATGTTCTCAGGAAATGCCTCCTAAAATATTTTGATATTCCGTCGTACAAATCTTACAGGAGAATTAAGACCACGTGGTGTAAACCTGTAGCCTTTTGTGAAAGATGTATGAACATCAATGAAGTGCCGCTATGACCGTTTCCAAAGTTTCAAGCGGATATCATACCAGAAAGGTCCAAAAATAAGATCCCCTTACCCAAATTTGAAATGTAAGGTAGAATCGAAATGACACTCTGGCATCGAACCAATGATCGTTAGAGAAACGGTGTACTATGCATTGAGGTATTAAAAACCGATATTCGCATGCTGGCTTTTACGTTTCTACTTTGTCGGGAATTGATTTTTTTTTAATCTTTGAAATCGCCGAAATGTATTTTAAATAGAGAAATTCGCACCCACCTGGCGTCGAACTCACACTCATTTGGTGAGATTTCTTCCACTGGTACAATAAAAGACCATGTCAACTGCGACCACCGTGATTATGACTTCTCTATCCTACTGAGAAGTGCCTCAAAAAGTTTTTTAAATTTTTTGATATCGAGCCAAGGCCTGTAAACGTTGCCGATGAATAAGTTTCGATAAAGACCTTTCTTACTGTTTGCTGAATTTCGAGTCGATATCATATCGTGAAGATACCAGCATTCCGAATTTCCCATTCAATTGTATGGAAGAATGCAATCAGTACCCTGGCGATGAACCAAGAACCATCAGGGAAACAATGAACTGCTTTTGAAAATTGCTGCTCACATACCGGGTTAAGAAAGTCTATCTTCTTTGGAAATGTCTCATTAAAAAATTGCTGTATCCCGCCATACATTTCTTATGGGAGATTCGGGACCTTCTCGCCCAATAAGATTTCACTTGACTGTTTGGTAGTGTCAATACCGAATCGGGAAGATCCTAAGCCGTAATTCGGGATTCCCCGTTTGAAGTCTACTGTAGAATCGAAATGAAGCCCTAGCGTAATACCAAGGCTCATCAGGGAAAATGAATTTCACATAACTGTTTGGTAGTGGCATCACCGACCGTTCCTAAAATTTCACGTTCATTTGATATCGGGAAGTTCCTAAGCCGTAATTCGGGATTCCCTGCATGAAATTTACGGTAGAATAGAATGACGACTTGGCGTCGAACCAATGCTCATCAGGGAAAGGCTAAAAGCGAATATGTAAGTTTATAATAACTGCTATCCACATTCTGGGTTACACCTTTCCAGGTTATTGAAAAAGTATTCAAATGAATCATTAAAAATCACGGCAATGTATTTTAAAGGGCGGGAAATTCAAAACCACCGAGATGTGCCTCAAAATGTTTCTCACATATTTGCGCAAAAGACCGCCAGCCATCGAACTCAGAACCCGTGAGTGAGAGACAATTGCATACTAATGTTAGATAAGCGCCATTCTGACCTGTTCCACAACTTCGATTCAATATCTAATTGCATCAAAGTATTTCGTCGAACTCACGGTCATTTGGTAACATTTCTTCCAATAGTACCATGGAAGATGACCTCAACTCCAGCCTTCGAGATTTTGGTTCCTCTATCTTACCGATAAGTACTTCTAAATAATTTTCAAATATCCGCGCAATGCATTCTTATGGGAAAACTCCGATTTTTGGGACATTCTGGTATCGAACACATGATTTTCGTGCCCCCATGACGTCGAACGTTCATTTTGTGACGATTTTCTATCGATAGTATAGATTATCGTGTCAACTGCGATCTCCGCGATTTTGAATTCTTTATTCTACCGAGAAGTTCCTGAAAATATTTTTCAAATATTCATGCAATGCTATCTATCTTATAAGATATATATTCGCGATAAATTGACACGCATGTCTAATGTTACCGACCGAAATTGATAAATCCCCACTGCTTCACTAGCTTCATTGTAACTCCGGGATCTCATATATGTCTAATAATTTCAGACCAAATGAACATGAGAGAAAAAGAATGCACGAAAGAAATCACTCACCTAAATATTCTAAATCCAGCTCACATAAACCCGCCTTTTAAGTGGTTCAAGCGATGAATTGTGATCACTCTGAGAAGTATGACTGACAATTGAGCCAAGCGAGAGACTGTTCTAATGAGAATATTACGCCGAATTCGAAGGAAATTGATCATCTGCATTAAATTAGCAAGCTGTCAGGCACGTGGAAGGGGTGAAATATTTGGCGTATCAGCATTCCTTTATTGCAAAACATGTATTCTCCTGTTTAATATCTCTTTAATTGTGACACTTCGACTTGCAACACACTGAAAATCGAAATAGTTCAACTGCAACATGATTCCAATAATTTACTACAATTTATCGATATTCTTCCAATGTATTTTAGTAGAATTCATGAAAAGCATCTTCTCAACAATCCGGATTATGTAAGAATAGAGATAATTTACCAAAGCAGCGATTCATTTGCAAAAGATGGAGTCTTTAGATTTGAAAATGTATCTTGTGAAACTCAAATGTGTAAAAATCATATGTTTTTACGTATTGTTACCCAACTACTGAATACTGTAAAACAGAGCTGCAAATAAAATTTCCAGGAAAACCTTAAGTGAAGAATATAATCGGAATCTGTTATCCGAATTTTTATATAACCCTTATGTTATTACGACGGGTCTCTCTAAAAAATACCAAAAAGATTCTTATCAAAGTATTTGGTTAACTTTGGTCTCTGTTTCTCAATCTTTTTGGTGTCGCAAAATTTTGGGCAAAATTCAGCTTAGTCCAATTATTAATATCGAATTTATAAATATATGAAACAAAATTACAGAAAAAAATCTCGAAGGAAGAAATGTAGGAATTAATGAACTATGTTTTCTAAATATATTTCTAATTTTTACTTTTCTATTGTATTATCTGTTCGAGATATCTCATGTAAGCAATATTCTTACCGTTCTTTAGCTAAAAGCTCCCGAGACTATTTCTTTGGTAATAAAATAATGATGCTCGTATGATCGAGAAAAAAGGGAATACTTTTGTATCATCTTGATGCATGCCATCCATCTCCATTTGGATCGAATAAATTATGTATCGTTGATAAATATCTAATATTGTATGATTCCCTTCATTATTCAGGTTGACTTGCTAATCCAAAGTCCCGGTAATTTACGAACGCTACGCACAGGTAAAAAAGAGTATGTACTGATTTCATCCCAATCCGCAGATATGTCAAATATAATTCACATATTTCTAATCCAAGATTGTTTATAAGGTATGACTTCAGAACAAATATCGAAGGCTCTTTACCTAGGATGAAAATTTATGATAAATTGTAGAAAATTCATTTATGCTGTAAGGATCAAAATCTTCCATACATTTTTCTCTATATTATTCCAAAAATTATTCAAAATTTATTACACCCAAAAGAAAATTATGCAGACATTGTAGCAAGTTCTTTCTGTAAGATTGATCCATCCGTAGTATCTGTAAAACTTCACTTTCTATTACATTGTGCATCAGCATATTTAGCTTCAATTGACTCGCATCTGACTTTATTAATAATGTAAAACGAAATTTTGTTTTCTCACCAAATATTACTCGTTCTTATAAGGAAACGAAGAGAAAAAGTAATTTTTATAGACAAGTCATTATTGAAGAAAATTTGTGTTCCTTCTGCTTGCAGACAAAGTAGTATCGTTTGAAGTGCTTCGACAGCTGTGTGCTCCCCTCGGGAATCAAACCCGTGACCGCTTCCGTCTAAGTCGAACGCATTTATTCTTACAACTCACACGGTTACACGGGAGCTTCGTAAAATTTTTTCTATAAAACCAAACATTTGTAAGATGTAAATTCTAATATAGCAATTTTCTCTTTTTTAAGTATCCTGGAGGTTAGCATTGCTTAAATCCAATAAGGAAACCTGTTCTTTAAGTGAGTAATGTCCCTCTAAATAATGGAAGTGCTGCTTTGCAGATTCCTGTGGCAGCCGACGAAGCAAATTGAGTGTCATTGCATTCCTCATCAAGTAAAATAGACTCACTGCGATTCGACGCCGTCTTTTTCAAGATAGCAATGTTACGAATAAGAAAAACATTTTCTCAAACGGCTTTAAAGTTCACTTCTTATTTGCTCTTCGATATCTGCGGAAGCATCTTTCCAACATTATCCTCCCTAATCTTCGAATTTTATGCATGTATAAACTATATACAGTCAGGTTTTGGGTTGTTGTACTCGCGAATTATAAAAGGTACAACGAAAGACAATACATTTTGCAATGACAAATCGGTTAATATTACTAGGATTCTTCAGAAGGCAGGATAATAATAATAATACCGTCTTTTTGCGAATTTTAGCCTTTGAAGGCCATTCTTCCAGTTAACCACCTTTTTCTATTTTTTAATTTTTTTTCATTTCTCCTTTATTAATAAACACAACACACACAGACAACCATACTCTTACAGGAATAATCCGATTAGCTGGGATTCGAACCCGTTACCGTGAGGTTACCTCGCTAACACGCTGACCACCACGGCCTGCAAGATGAGAAGAAAGAAGACTCAATCACGTGGTCAGATCGAGATTCCAGAGAGAGTAGAAGCTGTACTCCATTAGCCGTTCTGCAGGGAAGATGAGAGAAATATATTCCAGTCAATGCATTTCTACCGAAAGTAATCGATGAGGAAAGTATAGTCACGTTTGATGCACCACACGCCGAAAGGCGGGTACATATTTGGATGTAGATGAACTTTCTTGTTTAATGGTCAACCACAGCTACAATATATCATTATCTAATATGCCACAAAAAGAATATTCTTTGCATAAAATTAAACTTTGCCTACATTCGAAAAAGCATTGAAATTTGCAGGCGTAACTTAGATGAGGTTCGTTGTTCACTTAAACACTGATTGGACTTTGTGGAGAGAGAATATCTTTCAATAAGTTTACTATTGTAACAATTCCTTCTTCAATATGAGTGACGGAGAGGCGAAATCCATAGCGATTCATTTATTTATTATTGACAAATCTTAGTCCTATCATTACAGGGTATTTCATATACTTTCCCTGGTTATTATTTAGGAGTTAGTGAATTTCCCCGTCAAAAACGACAAGAAAATTTCACTCGAAAAAATATAAAATTATTATTACATACAGTAAAAGTTGCTTCCATACTGCAGTATAATCGGTGAATAGTTTTACAAAATTCCCAATTACTTTTTGAATTTGCTTACAATAACATCCCCCAGTTCACCGAACTGGATTACGATTAAGATAATCTTTCAATTTTATTCATCAACTAATCTTATTGTTAAAAATTTTAAAATATAAGTCTTTCGAGCTTCTTAGTTCACAATAACAATAGCAAGAGTCTAAAATAAGGTTAATTCCTTGGTTTTAGAGTTACATTTTAATAAGGAGGGTAGCTTCTCTGGTTATAATTTATAATTGCAACCTTATTCATTATAGGGTATGTTACAATATGCCTTTTGAGTTAACTAAATTTCTAATTTTAGTTAATAAGGAAAAATCTTAAAAACATATTGATCTGCAAGCTCGAGGCATAAATCATAAAAAGATGAAATCCCAATAGAACTTGATTTTTGCCATGAAATGTAAATTTCGGCCGATATCGCGAAAATTATGATTATTAAAATTAAAATGTGATGATTTATAACGAAACTCATTGTTGAATAACTTTTACTTTTATTCAACAGAGTCTTTTTGTATATAAATACCACAAAGTTAAGCCTAATATCATCACTTGTTGGATAATGTAAAACTAAAATCATAGAGTAAGGTATAGAGAACCACCAATATGAGGAAGAAAAAGATAAAAATTTTTGAGCGCTTTTTCTCTGATAGATGTCATCCAGTTTCCACATCTTACTCCCACGGAGTATCAACATCGCGTTCGGTAAATTTTCCCTATCAATGACAATGGAACCTATTTGAATTTGAGTCTTTTTGTTAGATAAATAATAATTGAAGACATAAGTATGAACGTACCTCCTCATGCACAAACACATGTGAGAAATGAATGCTCACGCAGGCACTGTTAATCAAATAAAAGTACTTTTTCAATTGAATGCATTCTATATTTTTATGTATATAAAGCAGTATCAATTTAATGCGAGACATATCAGCATAATTCCTAGAAACAATATAAGAAACTCCATTGAACTTCTGTCCCAGCTTCCATTCCCAATGGGAGCTCACATATGCGAAATTACCTCAGCTGTTGAATCATTTTGAACGATACTAATAATTCATTGAATCTTAAGAAAAACGTGAGAATTACCTGAACTCAAATCACAGACACTTCTTTGTAGGTCAAAGTTGCTAGTTTTCACTAAGTATCTCCGAATGTAACAGTTTTCCCTATTCTCTCTCTGCCTGAATAAATTTCTTGATGTTTCCTAGCCTTGATTTTGACAAAGCAAAATATTAGAAAATTGTGTTTGATAAGAGTACTTGGTCGTACGTCTGCACCTACGTGTTGTCTATCGTAATTAAAAGTATAGGAGTCACAAAGAATTGCCTCCTAGTCATTTTCTTACCGACCATTTGCAAAATACACAATCTTTCAGAATTTTTGTCAGAATTCTCGCAATTTCGAATTGAAAACGATATTTCATGACCAAAAGAGGAATCTTTATTCGATTTCATTTCTTCCAGTAAGCTAACGTAGATTTCTTAAGACAGCATTTTCGAGTCATCCTCACTCGAACTCGTGATACTACTGGTAGAAAAAAGCCGAAAGGTGACATTTGACTCCATGACGAATCTCTAAATTTCCTAATTCTAGCTTTTCGTAAAGTGAGTTGTAGTATTACAGAAATTGGCCCCATGTATTTCTTATGGGATTTACTGAAATCGGAATTATAAATAGGAAAGGAACACCCTGCTGGCGGATCTTTGAATTTCCTGGAACTCTCTATTTTCCTGGATCTCATTCCTTCTCATGGAGAAGATTTCTTAGGAAATTCCGCCTCCAGATAATCCTTCCGACCTTCTATATAGTACCTCCAATAACCTAAAATCTATTTGCACTGCAAAAGACAAGAGGGTCTTGTACTCCCTCAGCCGGGCTTACGAACTGCCCTGTAATTAATGTCCCTCCATATAATAATAATAATAAATTATTAAACACATACAGGATACATTCCCACTCAGTTGTGTTATATTAAACATAAATAAAATTAAAGAAATCGAAAGGAAAAAAAAGAAACTGTGATACTATATACAAAAAGAGGGATAAGATATAAAGAAGGAGCCGTAAACGGGTGACAAAGAAAATAAAGGAGGAGGAATGTCGGATGCTGAAAGAAAACTCTAAAGGTTAGAATTTCGGAGCATAAGCGCTGCCTACGCACATGGGGTCCAGGCTCTGCATTCGCTGACTACCTTCATAAGATTACGTGAAAAAAACAAAACCTACTTGACCAATGAATTCCTCCCTCCTTTCAAAAAGAGAGATAACGTGAGTCGACTCCACGAAATGAAAGTAAATAACTCTTGTTATGCTCTGTCCAACGTCATGAAGACATCACGTAAAGCATATGACCCTATGTATTCCTTACAGGGGAATGGCGCGCGCTGTTGCTATATTTGCACAGAAAAAGGAAATTATCAAATTGTATAACAAGAACTTACTTGGGAGGCATGCAGCGTAGACGAACATCAATTCTTTATTTCTTTAATTCTTAATTTCATTGGTATGGTGTAATTAAATCAAGGTTAAATATGGTCAAGATCGAAAGAAAAATAGGAAAGTGATATTTTCAAAAAAATTGGGTGCAGATTGTTACTTTTTTGGATCGACGTTTTTGATGTTATCAATAAACTTAAAGGATTTTGATTTGCACAAAAATAATTTCAGTATTTTCTCAAAAACTTTCCCACTGGAAGTTTTTTCTTACGAAAATAGGACGAAAATTAGCAAGGAACTACATTTCTCCCTGAATTTTCCCGAAAACTCGCGTGTTCTTACAGATTTTCCCAACTCACTCAAATCCAAAATTTTGAACAACAAAGCGAGTAACATGCATGCAAAGTAGATTCCATAAGGAAGATTTAGATACCTGAAAAGACTTTGTTACTTGAATCTTAGACAAAAATTCATCGGTTCAAAAAATAACAGTCTGCACCCAATTTTAATGAAAATGTCACTATCTTATTCATACATCTAGAACCAAAATTTGTGGGCGTAGTTAATTATTGTTTTATTTCATATGGACATTGGACCCATGAACATTCAAATATATTTTTCTTTTAGTAGATAGAACTATACAAAACATGACACAACTAATATATTTAAAATTCTATTCATTTGAGGCTATTCTTAAAACACAGCTCTTTTATTTCTAAATCCATCCTTCCATTTTCAGCCTGCTCTGTTAATGCTTAATTTTGAGTTATATGTCCAAAGTTTCCATTCCTTTTCCTGTCAAAATTAATGTTTTCTTTCATTCTAAGTTTTTGTCATTTATTCAAAGAGATCTTTGGATGGTTATTTTTTTCCTTGTAGATGTTAAGTGCACTATCAAATGAGACAAAAACTAGTCATTCTACATGTAAAACTGTGTTATTTGTTGACTAGTCTTCCTCTACCTCATCATCATTCCTCCTCCATTATCTCAACTAAAATTATTTTATTTTGAAAAAATGGTGATTCATAATAATAACTACTGTACATTCATCCAGCAGTAGATGTGCACAATGGTGACCACATTTATTTATAGTGTCTCTTCTTTTGTTATGTGGATTCATAAAAGCCTAAAATATAAATTTTAATATCACGTCTTGGTGCTGCCAAGAGCTATGTATATGAAGACAATTAGCACACATATATTCTCTTCGTTAAGAGATTAGTTTGTTATTTAATGATGATACTATGCTTCGAATATAAATTGTAGTGAAGTGCATATAACAATTTTACAATGACTGTTAGATTTCGTTTCTAAAATACAGCAGTAAAGATTCCAGCATTTCATGATAAAAAGAGTTAAATTGCTCTAAGTGATGCCAACTCATACAGAACATCTTTAAAAAAGCAATTTATAAGCTTCATAGGAACCAAGAAGTAATTACTGAATAGAAATAAGAACTAATAAGATGAAATATGTTTTTTAAGCCTTAAAATAAGAAATTGTCCATTATCCAATCTGATTTTGTATCAAGAAATAATTTGAGAGCTCCGATAACTATTAGAATGCTAACCATTGCATACAATACTCTATTTCATGTGTAAACTCTTAGCTGAAACTGCAGAATTGACAGGACAGAATTTGACAAATGCTACCTAAAAATAATCAATTAGAGAATTTTGATTGTTTGCCTTTCATATATACTATAAGCTGGTTGGTATTTCTTGGACCCAATAAAAGTTATTGATTGTGAGCATACCTGAAGACAATTATGTAGCACATGATACTTTACCATCATAATATAAATGTGATATAAATTGAAGAGTGGGATCGAATACATACTTAGTAAGATTAGTTTAAGGCATACTCTTCCATACATATATTTTGCATCAATATCATGTGAATGTTCATGTAAGAAGATATTCATATCAGGAATTATTATACAATAACATTATAATGTAATAAAAGTAGGTGTTATTTATCTCCCTTTTTTCCAATATACAAAACTTATCTTCTCTATTTTTTTGTGTGAAGCTGTTAACGGTTAACCATTCTCAAACATATAATAATTAACAGATGTTTGCATGTTAAAATTTTTTCTTATAATATATAATTAACTAAATCTGCTGATAATATTTCTCTCCTTTTTTTATATATAACACACCAGCACCATGACTAAAAATCGTACTACTAGTAGGGATGGTTTAAGCAGTTACTCAGAGTTTTGATAATTAGAGGTTATTTATCTGCCCGATAAGGAAGAAGTGGATCAAATTTAAACAACGAGTACATTTTAACCTCTGAGGTTAACTTAGAGTTTGTTGAAACCAGCGATGAGTTGTTTTAATCATTGGGAAAAATATAAAGTAAAATTCAAATTCTTCTATAAAGTATTCCTCTATAAAGTCTTCTATTCTTATTAAGTAAATTCAAGATTCTTCAAGGAATTTTTTGTCTGAATATTTCTAAGAATCAAGGAACTTGGGCTATAGAAGTCCTAGAAGTATATTTAGAACTAGCAAATAGCTACCATTATTTCATTTCTAATGATTACAAACAGTTGTTATATCGTTTTTGCGATGATTTGTCTTGTAAGAATAACTTACTAAGCTAACCAACAGAAAAGAAAAATCTTCCAAAGACAAAGCAGACTTGAATCAAACTGCTGTAAATTCAGTCCTTGTAGTAAATGCCTTTCTTACTCGAAGAAAATAAGGAATAACCTTAAGATGGTAGTTTGTCTACATTAGTTGAACTATTTTCTAAGGCTTTCTATGAATTACTTTGCAGAAGAGGGAACAAAGGTTGAAAAATATTAGAATAAAAAATCAATAATAAAGAACAAAATAATATGCCATTGTGACTTGTAATTTACAATCGATTTGATTATAACCATCTTTTACATCAAATAAGTGAGAATGAAGCCTTATCATGGATTCCATTACATAACCTGAACACATTTCTACTTCTAATAGGACTGTTTTTTCTTTCAAAGTCTTTTAATTCTTTGATTAAATGGCCATTTAAAGAGATCACATCAAGAGCAGATTTGCAAACTTTTCCTTTCACAACCAACAAAAGAAAACAAAAATGTAGGAGAATAATATTATATTAGTGTAAAAATATTTACAGATTTCCTAAATGATACTAGACCACTGCAAAATAACATTTTATACATGGCATATCCTCAAATTACAAAACAAATAATTACCAGTGAAAAATTAAGCTTGAGAATTAATCATTTGATGTTGCTGCTCTTCTTGGGCCGAAGTCATCTTCTCCATAATTTCATGATTATAAGTGGAATGCAACATGAGAGCCAATACTCCAGCTCGACTTGCCATGTTATGCCTTATTTGCCTTTCTTGCTCCATTAGCTCATCTATTCGAAGCCACTGCAATTTCAGGACAATATTTAGGTAAACACTTACTAAACTAAGTTGTACTAGGAATAAAAATGGATGAAATCATGATATATGTACCTGGCGTACACGTTCCATGTCAACTTCAGCTCTGCGCAGTTTCTCCCAACAATAGTGTTTCATGCAAGACTTCTTAGGTGCTCTACAAAAATCTCCACAGTAATCAAAGACATTTGTAACCAAAGGACAACCGCAAACCTGGAAAGAAAGAATTGACAGCAATCAAGCATTGGGAAAGGGAATTCAATAATAAAGATTCATTTGTTTTGAATGTATCCCAGTAAAAAGAGGTAAAAAATCCAGGAGAATGCTAACAACTTTAAAACCATAGTTACTATGCAAAAAAATACCTGAAGGAATATAAATATTGTGACCAGTATTTGTAGACAATCATAATTTGTATAGCAGTGACTATTAATACTTACAGTTGATAATAGTTGAAGTCTTGGAATTTGGGCAAAGAAATCAATAGTAAGAAGTTTGAATAGTGCCCCTCACGATAATATTAATTCATGATTTCATAATAATAATTACTTTCATTTCTGAATTTCTAAAACCTAACATTCCCTTACCTCTGAGTCCGAAACTTTAGGATCTTTACAGTGCTCTGGACAAAGCACTCTTAGCCTCTTACAATAGGTATGGTTTATTGGATTGTAATAATCACAGAACATGTTGTTTCCTTCTATGTGAGTCTTGTAAACTGAACCAAAGGAAGCTTGACTTTCATACTGCAGAGAAAGCAAAGTTCATATGAGAATAGATATGACAATTAAGCAAATCTTCAAAGAGGAATGAAAAGTTACCTTGTTAAAGCATTTCTCCATATGTCTAACAGCAGTCCTTGAATGAATTTCATGACCACATGTTATACAGTACATGCTCATCTCTGCTTCTTCTTCTACTTCATCTTCACTCCTTGGCTCTACCATTACACTTTTTGCTAACTCTACTATTGCATCCAGTTCCTGAAATTTAAATAATAGTCATCCTCATATTTTTTCAATTCCTTTGTCATATCAAAAGATCACTCAGAGGTTTATATACATTCATATTTAACATTGTTATTTGATAGTAGTGGAGGAACAGAAATTGAATAGTTTTAACAAACAAGCATTTCATACACATAAATGAAGACAAACTAAATTACCATATCCTGCACACGATAATTCACAAAAAATTACTGCATGGCAAGTGAATCATACTTAAAGAAATAATACATAAAATATTGTGAGAAGTAAGTTAATATTGTTGGGAACTATAATTATATATATACATACATACCTAAATATATAATATACGAGTAAAGTTTTTAAAGGTTTTGGTGATAGAGAAGGACTTATTTAAGGAGCTGCAGGGAAAGAATTCAGGGATTCTGACCCTCCCAATCTATTGGTCCCACATAATATGTGCAAACAAAAGGAAATCTTCTCCTATTACTCGGCAAGCAATGGTTAACGTGCGATTAGGCACATGAAGTTTTGATGTCGCTTGTCTGGTGGTAAAAAACTTATTAAAACCAATCGTCTTAGGGCTTAGTTGGCTAAGAGAAAAAATGTGATCATAGACTTCGAAGAAGGAAACTTTAAAATTCACTATCAAGAAAAGGTTACGGAAAGAGGAATTTCAATGAGGCAACAAAGGTCGTAGTTGGAGCCCTCGTGGTAAAAGAAAAGGAAGGAGGGAGGATACCTCTGAAGAGAGAAGATTTCGCAGTAAAATTGATAACTGAGTGTCCTCTAAAGGAAGACCAACGGCAGAAATAAGTTGACTTATTATTTAAGTATGAGAAAGTATAGGTTAGGGAAAGAAAGCTGGGGTTAGTGCCAGGGTATTCCCATAGAATTAAGGCAAAATTCCCATACGCCTTGGAAGAAAAAGTGGAAGAGCAGATAAAAAGTATGATTGAGGATGGCATTAGAAAAAAAGTATTATTGAGATGGCATTACAGAAAAGGCGCCCAGTCAATACAATAACCTGTTGGTCGTAGTCAAAAAGAAAAATGGAGGGGTGCATTTGTGCGTAGATGCACAAAAATTAAACAGTATCACCGAACCGGAGAGAGATGAGTCCCCTCACATAGAGGATTTAATGTGTAAATTCCATAACGTGAAGTATTTCTCGATGATTGATTTCACATCCGCCTTTTGTCAAATGAACCTCTGTCCCGTGGATAAAAAATATACAGCATTTTTATATAAGTCAATCTCTTATGTGTTCAAATGCATACCTTATGGGCTACATAATGGTGCATCTGTATTGATTCGTTGTTTAGACTCCGTACTTGGCAGATATATGTTTACTTTTGTTACTCAGTATGTGGACAACCTTTTAATAACGTTTGGCTCTTTTCAATATGAAAAAAAACAATTTGTCTTCGTCCACAAATTTTATTTGAAAAAACACGACCGGTTTCGAGGTTAACTCATCTTCAGGTGACCGGAATACATTTAGAAGCAGAGTAATATACAAAGTAAAGGCGATTGAGGGGAAGGGCGTTAGTGGGATGAATGCGGGGGAGGGGGAGGGAGGTGTGGAAGTATAGATTTGAAGATGGGGGAAATATTCTCACTGAAAAGATACTCGTTAGTAAGGTTCCTAGAAAACTGCAGGTGGCGGCGTATCTCTAGTTGTTCCAGGAGGTCAAGCTTCCTCCCTTTTGTACCGACGTTGAGGAGAATGGGGGAGAACGATGAACTGTGGTTGTTGTCGTTCAGGTGCATTGCGAAATGGGAATTTTTAGATCCTTTATGGAAGGAAGCTCTGTGCTCTTCCGTTCGTGTTGCTATGACCTTACCACTCTGTCCAACATAACAACTATCGCAGTCATTACAGTCGAGTCTGTATATGCCAGATTTTTTATTGCTGCTTGTTTTGTCCCGGCCATTGCATAAGTGCGAGCGGAGATTGGAGGTGGTATAAAAGGCTGGGCGGAAATTTTCGGAGGGGAAGAATTTACTAATTTTGTAGCTAAAGTTATCACTAAATTTTAATTTGTAAAAACGTGTTTTTTCAAATAAAATTTGTGGACGAAGACAAATTGTTTTTTTTTCATATTGAGTATGGAAATGTTCCACCAAGTATCGTCAGAAAGCATCAACTATATGTCTGGCTCTTTTGATGACCACTTGAATAATCTGGAAAGTGTTCTTAAGAAATTGTTGGAGGTGAATATAACATTAAACCTAACTAAATCTCATTTTTGTATGAAGCAGGTGTCATATTTGGAACATATTCTCACTACGAAGGGAATCAAAGTCGATCCCAGAAGAATAAGCACGATTCAAGAAATGCAGCCTCCATGGAATGTGAAGCAATTGAGGAGATTTAAGGGTTTTTTAATTACTTCGCATGTTATTGCAAAGGATATTCTTACGTTATTTTTACCTTTGCTTTCACTTTTAAAGAAGGGTGCAAAATGGATATGGGACAAAACAATGAATGAGACATTTGAGAGGAGAAAGAGAACCTTCTTAGCCACGGTTATGTTAAAATATCCAGACTTCACAACAGAATTCTACCTGCAAATGGACAATTCTGAGGCAGGTAAAGGAGCTGTTTTGTATGAAAAAGGAGATGAAGGAGAACGTGAAGTAATCGCAATAATAAGAAGGACATTGAAAGGGCCAGAATTAGCGTATTCTACAACGGAAAAGGAGGGGCTTGCTATAGTTTGGGCTCTTTTAAAACTCCGTAACATAATCTTAGACCGGCATTTCGTTATCTTAATGGACCATAAAGCTTTGTCATTTTTACTAGAAATATAAATTAAATCACAGGCGGCTGACTCGATGGGTTCTAATCTTACAAGAATTTTCATTTTCTTAAGACTATTGTCCAGCTGCTAAAAATCAGACAGCCAATTGATTGAGTTGTAATCCTTATGGTGGAGTAGGAGAAACAAGACTGAAAAATAATGAATTCGTAGTGGCATTGGCCAACCATAAAATAGCCAACTTCCCAATTAGCTTTACCGGAAAACTGTCGGAATTGCAAAAAAAAGATCCGACTATGGAGAAAAGATAAAGATAAAAAACCGTAACAATATATAACTAAATAGTTTGATATATTTGTTTGACAAAAATGCAATGACTATCATACGGATGAAGTCCTGAAATAAAAATATAGCCCAAGATACACAAAATAATCTATTTACTTTGGGCATGTTGGTTTAAATTAAGATCATACTAATTTTATACCTTATGCTTTCTATCCAACTCTTGAAGAATAGCTCTCACTTCCTGTTGTTTCTTCCTGACAGACTCGAGAGCCTTTTTGTTTTGCTCTTCTGCAATACAAGGAGAAAGGGCCCACTCTTGTATCCTTTGTGGCAGCACCTAGATAAATTAAATATTCACCATGAACATGCTTTTCTCAACTTCCCATGTCAAAGCAATGTCTCTATTATACTTTAGTATTGTAAAGCAAGTAGTGACAATTATGTTCTTCTATCAGCTTTACTGAGGTCAAACTTCTCAATTTAATAAGTCCCACTCTTCATCAAACTCCAAAAGTATAGAGAGGGAAATTCAATTTATGTGATCAATATCCATCTGAATTATTAGTTTTCTTTAATTGACATCCCACAAACACACTTTCTAATGCCTAATAATCACATCAATTGGCACCGAGAAAATTAATTTCTCCATTGCTAAGAGCTATCTTATTGTCTGCTATACTAACATAAATCCAAACAAGTGTGATTTCTTCTGTACATCAAATTAAAGATTTATCATTTCAAAATTAATGAGTAATCCAGAAAGCTTAATCCAAATGAAGTTAAACAGAAATCAGATTTGAATCTACAAAAAGAATTATTGGAACTGCCGACTGGCAAGATAGTAAACACCAATGCTTCAGATAAGTTTCTATTATTACTTAATTAGTGCTCTTAATTATATATTTGTACATTTTAATGGTCAATATTTAACATTCATTCTCTTGTAATAAGTGAATTACTCAGCTTGGTCTTTGGAATTGGCCTTCCCCTAAATATTCCTTACAACAGAATAGATTCACTCTATTGTAATACCTAACCATTGAGTGAGTAATTGAAACATTTTGATTTATTTGCTGGAAGTAAACCACTGAATGATTTCAATTGGCTGTTTTCACCTCCAAATAAATGGCCTCTATCTATAGAATTCTCCTTACATAAGCACTCTTCAATTTGAATGCTGATAAAAACTGATTAATGTCACCTCAAAAATTACTATCAATAGTCAACCACTGTTTTAATTCATATTAGATTATGAACAATATAAGGGATCCAGGACGAATATGAATTCTGAATGGAAAATTAAATTTCTCTGAATCCCATCTTCCCAGGTTATTCTTGGTCTATCTGTTCCCCTTTTTCCTTGAACTTTAACTTCCAGTACTTGCTTTACTTTCCTGTCATCTTAAATGACTAAGATGACTACTCTAAAGGCATGACCATACCATTAATTGTTTTTCTTCAATAACTTTTTCGAGTGGCCTTTGCTTTACTTATTCTCTTATTACATATTCTGTCTCTTGTGGTTTTGTTTATCGTTTTGCTCAGGAATTTCATCTCACAAGCCTGGATTTTTTGCATGCTTATCCTGCCAGGATACACTTTCTATTCCGTATAAAAGGGTAGTAACTTATACCAACAGATGTAGCTACATTTGTTGTTTTTGTGGTTATTTCTCTCTTTCCCAATATGGTTTTAATAAACTGATAGTACATGGAATTTGCCTTCAGTCTCCTGTTTAGGATCTTATCTTCATATCCCCCATCACTCAAAATTATTGCTCCTAATTATTAATATGACTCTACTTGTTCTAATTACTCATTTTTGTATTTAATAGAAATATTCTGGTTTCCTTCTTTTGAAACACAGATTACATTTCTTTATGTTTATTTCCATTTCCTTCCTTGTTACTTCATCACCCCATTTTGTAACACTGTTTTGCAACTATTCTTCATTATCTGAAATTAAGACTGTATTGTCAGCATAGATGTATATGCCTGTGGATATACTGGCTTCAAATGCCATAATGCTTCTTGAGTTCTTGTTGTTTTCTTTGTGACATCATCTATGAAGTTTATGAAGAGGAGTGGGCTTAGACTATCACTTTATTTTATTCCCTTTTTCATGCTGAAATCTGGATGAATTTCCTTCTATTCTGACCATTCCCTCTTCTCCATTACATAAGCTCTTGATGACTTATATGTGTTTGCCAGGTACCTTCTTCTTAATCAATGCATCCAATAGGTACTTTCTAGGTACAGTATCAAAAGCTAACCTTAAGTCTAAAAAAAACTGAATATGATGAGATATCGTACTTTTAAAATTTTTGGAAACACCATGGAAAGTGGCAGCCCTTTGCTGGTTCAGCTGCGGTGAGCTACTCAGGACTCATCACGAGGTGGTGCCTGTTAATCAACTACCGCCTGCCTACTCACCCATGGACGCATACCAGATAACTAGCTGATGTCTTTGAAGGCTGCTATTGTTCCAGTTTGTGGTATTCGCGAGAGGATCCTCTCTCCTATGAACCCATCTCTTCTATTGTGGCCATAGACTAACTGTGAGGTCTCTGTGACTTCTTTTACAGTTCGCCTGACTTCTTGAGAATTACTTAGGAGGGCAAATAATGTAGCAAGCTGCTTTATAGGTTCCTTGGCATTATCTTTGATGTTTTGAAGATCCTCGGGGAAGAGTAAGTGGGGGCTCGGTGACAGTGACTTTATCCCAATCTATTATCCCTTCATAAGAAGGCAAATTAAAACAGCCATTTAATCAAATGTATGTATGCTCCATCAAAAAATTAACTTACCTAAAAAAACGCGATTTTCACTAAATTTTCGAAATTTTGAACTATTTGGTCAGGCCCAAGATGAACTTTGTCAAAGCCGTACTTTTGCACACTTATTATTGAGCCTAAAAGGCAACTTTTCCAACTTATTACATTTCTGCTACTAAAAATTTTTGCTTTTTGATACCCCCTAGTATACAGCCACCAAAATCCCTTGCTGCCATGATTTCTCGACAGTGTACTTGTCTGGGGTGGTAATTAGTTTCTGCGCAGGGGCCATAAGCTTTCAATTTCACTGTACACATTTAAGTAGCAAGTTTCAATGAAAATAAATCTAGAATTAGGGTATTAAATATATATATATTCAAATGATGAGAACTAACCAGCATCAAAAATTAGCAAAATTAATGCCCTAATGTCAGCTGATTTATGCTAAGACAATATTACCATATACAATTCAAAGCCATTTATCAAACCTGAAATTCAAACATTTCATTTGGCCATATGGTATACAATTTTTACAGGCCAAAAATTTTAATAAAATGAATGCACTGCAAATAGCAGAATCAAATAATTATTGAAAACTTTTGTGTCAACCTATACATGAATATATAAGGCAAATAAATTGGAAAAAGCACCTGGTATATTCTGTTGGTGGCCAATTTGATTCCGCACTCATCACTGCAGTATTTACTTCCTTGGCGAGCAGCTTGGGTACACTGAGGTCCATAGCACTGCCTTGGACTAGGATCAATCTGGGGAGTCTGCACTTTATTGCTGTGAATTCCATATCCGTCTGAGTCAGAGTCATGCCTCTTCCTCTTTGATAAAGCTCCCAAACACTGCCTGTCCCTCACCTACACAATCACAGCAAACATGCAATGCACTTAATCAATACTTTAACTCGATACATAAGGCAGAGATTCACTCTTGGTTGCTGTAAACATTGGTTTGAGTAAGATCAGAACAATAATTAATTAATTAAAAATAACTTGTTGGAAGTTATTGCCCATAGTCTCTGTCTAAGCTCTGTCATTATTATGAGCTTTAAATATTTACAGTATGCTTTGAGAGTCTGGCTTCTAAACCCAGCAATATTTTGGATGAGAGATATTCAGTAATTGTACAAGTTCAGCACATGTTAACAGAGATGAATAAGCTAATTTTCCTGTTATGAATAACTCTAGCTGAAGGTCAAGATATGCATGCCACATATTAGCAAGCCACGACAAAATCAAGGAGTAATTCTCAATTTGTTTTTATATTATCTAAACATAGACAAACAGTTGCTGAATAAAATTAATTAGGAGTACATTTATTAATAATTAACTTATTATCATCATGATGCTTTTCAAAATGGAACTTAGGGGTAATGTAAACGCTACACATTACCCCAAAGTTCTTTCTTGACTCACAATTCTGTGTCCCACAAAAAAGAAAAGGAGCATGTGCTGAAATATAAGCTACTTATAAATTATAATAAATTACAAATTAAACATCAAAACTTAAGCACAAAAATTCACCAAGACTCCAAATTATTAACAATTAAAATCCACAAGAAAATTATGACTATTGGATAATTGAGCATAATAAGAGCATAGCAATTGGCCAATCAAAGATATAATCAGAAAAAATGAGAATGCATTAAATTTTAAATTATCCTCCTTTCCTATTCCAAATATTTTACTCCGAGGAGTACTTTTATAAGTCACTGTAAACAATCTTCTAATTTAGCTACTAATTAGAAGTCTTCATTGAGGTTTAAAAACAAAGCATCTACAGTGAAAAGGTTTCACTGTTTTCAGGGATGGATTTTAAATTATATTCCAGTTCCCTTTACTATCACCACACTCATCTATGTACTGTAAAACCTGTTTTCGCCACTCCCACAGAATGAATGGTTCCAGTCCCTTTGACACGTAAAACATTTTAAAGATACCGCTTAAGACTTTCTGCCACCCACTCACAAGATGAACTAATCCCTTCCGCAGATGTACTGCAACCCACTATAGCCAATCCTTTATCTCATTCCATAGTCCAAAAAACTTTTACATTGCCTGTGTTGCCATTCTCCCTGCTTTCCTTTTCTCCAAGAGTTTCTTGTGAGTATTGTTTTGAATTATTAATCTTGCTGGAATGTAATGAAGAAATAGCAAAGCAGAATAACTTTTAGCCCACCATCTGAGCTAAAATATATTCTGTGACAGAGTGAGATAACTATTTTCTCAGGAAAGAACATTGACTACATTGTAGCATCTTAGTGTTTCCATCTAAAAAAAATCTTAAAAAGTACACATAGAGAACACTAGAAAAGGAATGTTTTGAAGGCTGTCAAGCATAGTCTCTCTCACCACCAATATTCAAAAAACTGTTATTCTTCCCTTGTTATCTATCTAGTGAAACATTACTTACTTGAAAAAACGAAAAATCATTGAAATTAAGTAACTAATACACTCCCTTATTTTTGTGCTGAAAAAGCAGACTATTCTTAAAAAAAGTAATGATGCAATGCAATCAGTATTACATAACAGAATAAAACACTATCCTGCTTACGACATAGTTTTAGCTTGGTACCCCAAAAAGCATCTTAACCGGGACTTACTGTATATGTGTTTGCACAAAAAAGAAATCAGTATTCTACACATAACAGCATAACTGGTTAATGATTAGCACAAAAACATCAATGTTCCTAGGTTTCAATTCAATATCTTATCAGGAAGATCCTGAAATAAGGTTCCTTTATCCCTGTTTGAAATGCATGGTAGACTTGAAATGGAACTCTGGCATCAAACCAAGGATAGTTAGAGAAATGGTGAACCATGTGAAAGAATGTTTTTAAATGCCTCTGTTCTCACTTCAGACATGACCTTTCCAGCTTATTGGGAAAGCATTCAAAAAAATATTAAAAATTGCCTGAATGCATTTTATAGGGAGAATTTTGCACCTACCTGGCGTCAAACTCAGGGTAATTTGGTAAAATTTCTTACTCCTGTACAATAAAAAACCACAGCATCTCCAACCTCCACAGATAGATTCCTCTATCTTACCAGGAAGTGCATCAAATATTTTTCAAAAATTCATGCAATGCATTCTTATGGGAAAATTCTGCTTTTTGGGACCTTCTGGAATTGAACCCATGATAGCTAGCGTCAAAGTCTGAATTTTTCTGGTATCTACAAGAAGGGGCCAATGTGTCGTAAAAATTTCACTTCGATGGCACTTGTGGAACATGCTTAGACTATATATATATATATATATATTCGTATCCCCTATAATTCAGAATTCGTATCCCCTATATCTATATATCTATATAGGTATATCCGGAGAGTTAGCTATATATATATATATATAGCTAACTCTCCGGATATACCTATATAGATATATAGATATATATATATAGATATAGGGGATACGAATTCTGACCATGTTCCACAAGCGCCATCGATGTCAGATTTTTTCGACGTACTGGCCACACCCTGTAGATGCCAGAATAATGCAGACATCGACGCTAGCTATCATGAGTTCGATACCAGAAAGTCCCAAAAATCACAATTTTCCCATAAGAATGCATTGCGTGGATTTTTGAAAATTATTTTGAGGCACTAATCGGTAAGATAGAGTAACCAAAATCTCGGAGGTTGAAGTTGAGGTAGTCTTCTATAATACGAATGGAAGAAATGTTACGAAATGACCGTGAGTTCGACGCCAGGTGGGTACAAAATTCTTCTATAAGAAATGCATTGCTGCAATTTTTGAAATTTTTTTGAATGCCTTCCCGATAAGCTGGAAAGATAAAACCCGGAATGGTGACAGAGGCGTTTGAAAACTTTCTTTCATGAATTTCACAGTTCATCTAGTGGTCCTTGGTTCGATGCAAGAGGGTCATTCCGATTCCACCATGCATGGTGGAATCGGAATGACCCTCTTGCATCGAACAACGAACACACACACACAATGACACCGAAAAAAATTAATTTTGGATTCAAAATTAACGTGAAAGATGGTTGTCTCATATCCATCATCTTTATTCATTCAGGAAAATCGATTCTGGCACATTTTCTCTCAATTGATTTGGACGGTATAGGAAAAATTCCAACTGCATAGGTGATAAAATTTACTGATTTTTTACCGATCGAGTTTTAATTTCGATGCTTATCAAATGAAACAAAATTTATCTAAAACACTCATAGAATGCCTCAAGACTTCATACTACATATTTCCTTATAGTTTTTTTTACTGTTTAAAGTAATAGCCTAGAAATGGCATGAGTTTGCCTTACTTTACTTAAATAGATTGCATTCACACGGGCTGTGATAAAACTGGAGATCGATCTAGACTCCTTAGGTATATAATTTTAAAGGCTAATAACTGCTCTCTTGAACGATATATAATATTACCTACTATTATATTATGTAATACGACCCATTATACCTGAGCTTTGCAAGCGAAGGCGTAGAATTCGAGGTCTATACATTTTTGGTCAGACACTGATTCAAACTGTGTGGAAATTTTCTTCCTCCCATCTCAGTGCTAAACATAAGTTCAGAGCGGCTCGGAGGCAGATTTTGCAAAAATATCCTTCATCCTGCTCATGCCTATTTCCTCAGACTCAAATTTCATGAGGGGAAGGGGGTTTGCCTCTGTTTCATCGGAATAACGGTGTGCGACGTTTCCCTCTGTGCAAGAAGCAAAGCTAGAATTATACTATATATATATACTGATTCGTAATAACCATTTTATAATAACTGAATTCTTGCATTACAACATCCATATCATTATAATACTATTCTGCAATGCCACCAAACTAAGGATACAAGTAAAAAATCAAGGTGTTCAGGCCTAACGTTGTGGAACGCCATTGTAAATGAAAACCGTTAGTACTTCGTATTTTCCACAAAATTTTGTGGAAAATACGAAGTACTAACGGTTTTCATTTATAAGGATACTAGTAAATCTTTGCAATATCAATAACGCAAATAAATCCATTTCAACTCTGCAAGCGAAGCCAGGACAGAAGCAGACTATCTCCTCCATGTTTTCCCTCTCTGTTTTTCTCTCACTTCTAAAGGCTCGCTTGCAGGAAACTCACTGCCTGTTATGCGGGTTGCGGCTTTGGTGGTAAGTTTTCTTTGGAACTAGCTGTACATGGAAATTTTTATTTCCTCGTTGAGAATCAACAGGCTTTTCAGTTAGTTGTAGATAAAATGCAACATTTTTTAGCAATCAAATAAATAAAATCTTATTCATCAATATTTCAGGGACAATTTATTTTTGAATATTCAGAAGGACCAGAGTTGTATATTCTTTATAAGTTGTACTCACTGTGGTCATTTTTGATGGGAGAATTCATTAGTATAAAGAAAAATGTACAATAACTTATAATGAATAATTGCAAATTAATTTCAAGTAAGAAAATCCAAGGTCATTTCCAGAAATACAGAAATAACAATACTAATTGAAAATGGAAGCGAAAATAGTGACATGACTAGGACTCTTGTGAGCAGATATTTTAACCATTGAACTGGCATGAAATTCCACTTCTGGGTTCAAGTCATGTCATTATTTATCACAAGAACCTTCTCATCTGAAAAAGCTACGAGAGGATCATATTCATAGATACTAAATTGAAGTCTGTCTTTTTTCCAAGCTCACTACAGTATGAAAAGCCACCATTTTTAAAATTAAGAGATACTCTTGTGTCATGCCAAAGAAAGAGAATACTTAAATGAGATAGAAAGGTTGTTAAGGGAATGATCACACACACTTGATTAAACAGCAAGCTCACAGAAAACAATGAAAAGATGTTCAAGTGGTACATAGAAAACATTAGATATTTCTGGGATATTTGCATGAATGAGCCCGAAAGTACCTTCTGTGAGGTGTGGTTGGAAAAGTGGTCCCACGAGGATTGGTGGGTGGGAGAGGCGTGTGATGGGGAGGTGAGTGAGAGTCCCTTTGGAGGACTTGCCACCGAGCCATGTGGGTGCGAGGAAGACCACAGCAGGCCCTGAAAAGTGGCTTTTTATCACACATTATGTTATGCCACAGTGCATTATTAAAGCATGCAAACAAGTATTAGAACGTCATCTTTAACATAAAACAAATCTTACATATAGAGTGAATGAGAAAGGCTGTTAGAAACTCCTTCAATGTAAAATATTGAACTGTCAGCAAAATATGGTCTTTGATTCATTTCTCATTTACTGATATTCAGAGAGGTTTCTCTTAAACCTCCAATAATTTCCATCAAAATTTGACCAATAGTAACTCAACAATGAAAAGCTACAAATGAGACAGTAATGAAATATGGAGTATGTACATGAAAATTCTACAGATATGATACAGTTAAATGAAGAAACAATCATCCAGAATAGAATTGGCGATTTTCTGGTTGTAGTTTGCATTCTAACTAAAATATATTTTTCCATGAATCTAACATCTATGGAATTCTTTTATACTGAATATTTTGATTGTGTCATAACTCACAAAGTTGAGGCACTGCCTCTGACGGCATTTTTGTCGAATCCTGTTAGGCCCGCCAAATTTTCTCATATCTTTGCAAAAATCACAACGACCACAATCCTCGGTTCTGTAGCATGCTATGCATTCACCACATCTCCTTGATGATTTACCTACGAAAAATATATACAAATGGCTTTTAAAACCCTCTTCAATTCAACAAATACATAATTAAAATAATAATTAATAACTAATAGTTTCCTTGTTTTCCCAAAACTAGATGACTACTACTATTCGATTATTTAGACAAACACAAAGGTAATTTTTTATGTCAAAGTAAGCATACTTTTATCTTTTTTCTTTTTTTCTCTTTTCTCTTCTACACAATTTTCCTTCGATTCTTTGACTGGAGTCATTTTCTCCACTCCATCTTTTTTTCTGGGTTTATATCTGGTTTGCAAAGTTGGATCTTCTTCTCTGCACCGCTAAAATAACATGTACAAATATAAAAAAAATCAGTTGACACTCAGTTATAGAATTTCCATTTTTCTAGATTTTTATTTCATTCCATAAAGATAACCTCTTATCTTAACAAAGCACCAAAAAAATCAATGATTTCCTATATTTTCATTATCAATTAGTTAAACGTCTTGCAATTTCGAATAA
The DNA here is from genome assembly GCA_036926295.1 of Pachydiplax longipennis. Lineage (NCBI taxonomy): Eukaryota > Metazoa > Arthropoda > Insecta > Odonata > Libellulidae > Pachydiplax > Pachydiplax longipennis. Next base: position 1,090,629 of record JAVFKF010000065.1, read on the forward strand.
AAAATCACGTTAACTTATAAAATGGCGAAATAAGACCCAAATACATCTCAACTTGCCAATTATAATTAAACGCAACGAATTTCAGGATTTGCAGTCATAGTAACCGCCACCTTCAAAAGATGTTATCAGACACTATTTGTCAATCGGATAACGAGATTTTCCAACCAATTCTAAGAATTATGACAGTATACAAGCAATTTCGGAACCTTGGGTGCTATGTTAGCGAAGATCTCATCAAGGGTATCTTCATCCATGTCTACACTGCCAAACAAAGAGAGCGCCGTATAACCCTGACACCTAGCCCAAGTGCAGGTAGTACTCAATCTCCCGTGGTTTTAAAGTCCCCATTTCCTACGTAGAGTGCGTCACGTCGTCACCGAGTCGAGGAAAAAAATCGTTCTAGTTCCAGGAAGGAATTCTTTACCGTAAACATTTGCGCAAATAATAATCTACTAATTTGTATTTAATACAATCAACACGAAGTAGGTGGAGCGCCTTCAGATCCAAATATATTCCTAATGTAAGTTGACTAAATTATACTAGGGAGTCCATGGAGGAACACAGTGAGTGAATAACACGTACCGACGTCAAGAGGTATGGACGCTCATGAACGAACGATTCTCTTAAGTTTGTTTTAGAGTAAAGTATTAGTTGGTGTAAGAAATAATCAAATCAAAGATAACATCTGTTCACAATGTAAAGGCAACTATGGCACCTAACATATTTCTCTTCGAAATGAATTGGTTAATCCGGCAATACCGCAGCTAACATATATCTTTTTACACTTTTATGAAGTTCCTGACGTTGCTAATACGGCAGAGATTAAACAACAAGCTTCCCATTGTTAGCGTATAATTTATAAGTCAATTTGAATGAATAAATTTATCTAACAACTAAATTTTTTCGCTTATTTACTGTGAGTCAAGGCAATTAGTCTTACCACGCAGAAGAACTGCTTAATGTATTTTGCTTCCTTCTCTGTGATGCGAATACAGTCTCCGTGATACCACTCTTCACAGTTGTCACAACCTCTAAAGAATTTTCACAAGGTTAATCGTTAGTGAATAAGTTTTCCGAGTAATACGAGACAACAACAATGGAGCACTGACTACAGCACCCTGGATCTCTATTGAAATATTTACTACTTACATCATAAACCTTGAAGAATCAGATGAACGACAAATGCAGTAGGCTTGCCCCTCTTGTTTTAACAAAGTAGCAATCTTAGACTGCCTCTCTGGCAGCATAAATTGACGAGCAATCTCTTCTTTCTACAGAAAATTAACAAGGAAAATAAAATTCCTGAGCTACGAGGTGAACTATTCCATCAATTTTGAATAAACTGTAGCTTCTAATACTGTCTGAAACTTACTGAGAGACCAACATATTCCTTTTCCGTCATTTTGTAGAATTTATTAGTACAGTTTTCGCGTTAAAAACGTCAATTTTAATAACTTGAATCTACACACACCGTACATCTGATATTTTGACTAAAAGATGGCGGCACTATTTCGATCGCCTGGCAATGCGAGCTTTGCTCTTCAAGAATATTCTTGCGTGATATCAACGCCGCCGTAAGGGTGAAATGTGAACAAAAGGATTTTCATGATGCCAGTAAGAAATGTAGGAATTACTTTAAGACTATGACTCTAAACTATACTTTTATTGTAGGGTAATCACCAATGATGAGAAACAAGCACAAACTTCTTCCTAGCTGCTACTTAATGGAAAAGAGGAAATCATTTCTATGTGAATGATTTCGTAGCATCAAAGTAACCTAGTGGTCAAGGTGATCTCATTTAGCCGCCTACGGTTCCTACAAATATGAGTAAATTTATTTATTTATACACTTACTTCTGTGAATTTTATTATTGACTAGCTGAAACGCCCGTTGATTCTCAACGGTAAAGTAAAAATTTCTATCTACAATACCATTTGTAGGAGATTCCGGCGAGAATACACAACCAAAATCAAAACTGTGTATTATCTGACTTCCCTAACAATCTTACCGGGGACAGAAAGTCGATGAATACCATGATCTTTGAAAAATTCTGGACTCTCAAGAAAACAAAGATCTATCAATGCGACTAAAGAGTCGCGGAAATTTATATTTACTCAACGAAACCGATATTTTGTGGCTTTTTTACTTTGAAATCACGATGAATGTTCACTTTTCGAATGTACACGTGAAATGTACAAAGAATGAGGCTGAAATGAGAAATATAAAAAACTCATTAAATCATACAGTTGTAAAATCACACGGTGAACGAAGTGCCGAATGCAACGCATAATATTAGCACTCCGTTTTGCAAACAATTCTCCCGAAATGCTTTCCTTTCCATCCCGGCACTGAAAAGTATCTTATTGTCTCTCCTCCTTGATCTTGACAATGCAACATATTTGTAACTGTACTTCTTTTCATGGGGAAAATAGGTCTCGTTAAAAAAATATCCTACATGATCGAAAGTTGTACCCAGCGATTTGGCATGGTACAAGATAATGTTATGTTGGGGTGTTGATTCGATTATAATTAAGGTTTCAACTTAGCGCGAGCAATAAAACGTAATATCTAGGAATGAATTAATTGCTTAACAACTGCTGTTGGGTAGCTGCTATTCACTCACCGATACAATGTATGTACTGAGTCATAATTATCTAATATAATAAAATACTAGCCGCGCGCATGCACCCTCTGGGTGCAGTTGTTTGGTCTGGACTATGAACATGTACTGTCATTCATTTTTAATCATTACTTTAATATGAACATATCAATCACAGAGTATTCTTATGGAAAAACGCAATACCTCGGTTTCAACAATCGTATCCGTCGTCCTGGGGATTGGTTGTTTACAGCCTCAAATTTTCACGAAGTTTCCGTTTATTTTAACCGAATTCTCACATTTCGACTCGATAACGATATTTCACGACCAAAATAAGAATCTTTATTCATTTCTCTTTCTTTTGGTGCTTATCTCGAGTTCGTAAGCCTATTGTTTCTAATTTAAATTTGCAAAAGAAATGTGGCCTGCAACCGATAAAACTGAGGTTTACGTGCATTTCTTATGAGAACGGTTTCTCTTGTCTGGGTTCGAACTGGGGACATTTAAGTAAATGAAAAGTAGCCTATTATCTGCGCAGGGAGTACATTTAACAATCGTGAAAGTTTGAAAGTTGTGCCATTTATGGTTCTCGAGTTTTAGGCGAACATACATACATACACACACACACACACACCTTATTTTATTATATTAGATTGCATGAAAGATAAGTATTATCACGGTAAATGAGAAAAAACAGAGAAGTAAAATAAAATTTTCGTCATTTGGGTTTTGACCCCGTGATAGCATAAAAAGCATAGCTTTCGCAGTCCAGCGCCTTACGCTACTTCCATATACATGCCGAAACAATGGCACTTCAAGATATATGACATTTTTTAACATCAATTTTATGCAAAATTAAGATATATATGTTGCTTATTTTTCAATTTTAGACGTCCTTGCAAAGTTTCACACCGATCGGAATAGTTGCATTTTTTTCCTTCAATTCTTCGAAAAAGGGACGTCTTCTCAGGATTTCCCGTGACCTTATTTAATATTATCACGAACCGAAGGACCTCTCCAAATATCATAAAAATCGGTTAGCCGAATGACACGAATATCCCTTGTTAGCTCTTCTGTTTCGTTATCATTATCTTGCATGATATTAAAAATACCGATGCAAAATTTTGAGCTTTATATCTAGGGAATTGAATAAAATAATTAAAATTGAAATAAGTATGTCAAAGAAGGCGCTCATTCTGAATATTTATATTTTTATCGGGATATACCCAAAATTCCCTAAGATTGTTGACAATGAGTATGCCTGTAGTACAATTATATAAGTCATTAATAATAGTAATTTTCAACTATTATTTTTTCCCAGCAATTATCATAAAATGTTTCATATTGCTATATTTTTCATGGACCTATCTGTTTCGTTATGCAGTAAATGACAAGGATAGACAATGTGATATAAAACTTTTCCTTCCTTTGCAAATGTGAAAATTTCAAGGAGTTTTTTGCGAAGCATTTTTATATTATTTTCTTGCTAACGGTCCAATGTTTTGAATTCTTTGACAATTTTCTCATTTAATTGTAACTGAAAATGTATTTGTAATCAGCTTTTAAGACATCAATCAATGAAAGAAAATAATTCGAAATTTATAATATCTAAGCATTCGCACCAAACATTCCATGCTGAACGGAAATAGATGCATATATTAGTTATAATGACATTCGATTTAGCTTCTTGACCATCAACTACATTAAGAATATAGTTGAATTGGCGGGCCTTAAGGAATATTGAAAGAAAGCTCCTCAATATCAAAGAGTTCAATAAAATATATGCACGTAAGCATCGGTAGAACTTCAAATTGCCTAACTTATCGTAACTTGCTCAACTTCGTTCAGCTGTTTCTTGGTTCTGTAAAAAAGGTAAGAAATTCGAGTGGTGCTAATGAGCATCGCTGCGCGACCAGCTACGAATTACAAACATGGGGGAGGCACGTGGGGAAGCTACAGTTGGTACGTTAAAATTACCAAATGTAAAATCGAGCACCTTGGAAGCGATTAGAAATCTTGGGAAACCTTCAGAGGCAGAAAGAGTTGAAGCAGCTCTCAATCTTCTGAAAAGAATTTCTAGAAAACAGTTGGCCCCACAGGTACCAAATGAAAAAGGTTTCTAGAATTTTTGTCACCGTTTATTTCGTTGCGGTTAATAAGCTTGTTATTTCCAGGGAGGATCTGAAGGAGAAAAGAATGAAACTGATTATGTTTTGGAAAGGCTCGTACGAGGAGTTGGAGCATCAAGAGTTACTGCCAGAATTGGATTTTATTCTGCCTTGGCTGCATTACTGACGTATCACAAAATTTCAGTGAGAAATACCCTTGATTTAGTAAAAAAAGAGCTTGCAAAAGGAAAATCAGTTTCTAAAAGTGTAAGTCATTTTTAACAAATTCTGTTCCTATCGTGGAAGAGTCCTGCGGTCCGGTCGAAACGTTTTTCTCATATTCTGTGGTTGTGAGACATTGTTACTGTTTGCTTTTGCCGGTTAAAAATGTTCGCTTCATCATACGAATATTTGAGTGTAAAATAAATTATCTTAGTTATTGCCAAATAACAGTGGTCTCGAGTCAATAATCACGTTTAATTGCTCTTTTAGCCTTTATCGCTGTTAGTGTAATCCTTTCTGTGTTTCCAAGTAACGATTCATTTGTAACTTGTAAATTTGTACATTCCGAAAGTAGAACTTTCACTCGATACCTCAACCAGTTTTGCCTAAAGCCTTCTTTAGATTCTCGCAATCATCACGAGGGTTTTCATAAAACGAGCTGTATTATCTGTAATCCAAATGTCTTACATCAGAGCTTTCACTCTGTGCCTTCTCAAGGCTGAGTTAATTTTACATCAAATTCTTCTCGAAAGGGCTATTATATCAGTGTCCATCAGATAATTTTAGAGATCAATGAAATGGTGTAATGATATTTCAAACTTCATTACTTGTATTTGACCATGTTTATGTTTACTTAGCTTATTTTTGGACGTTTTATTTATAATGCTTCCTTTTCTCGACTATTGATAATTTTCATTTCTTGCTAAATCTTGCTTATGTCAGGATTAATGATCACAAATACTTTTGGACCATTAGCAACACAAAACGTTTGAATAAAAACTAGTTTTTTATTCAGAAATGCAATTTAAGCTAAAATGGCCTTAAATGCAGATTGATGTTCTGCTGTATGGAGGAAACCTCTTTCCACTTGAAATTATGCATATAGTTTGATGAGTAACACACAATATGCAATAAAATCTTTTGCAATGGTTGTTTCGACACAAGGTGGGTAACATTTTCCTACTTTAAATACACTGAGGTGAACTTTGGAGTAGTTTTTATTCAAGTAATGGGTGATCATCCCCCAGTAAGACTTTGTTTAGTTATATAGATGCTTGAGATAGTTCAGAGGATTGTCCTAGGCTCAATTCCAGATGATAGTAAATGTTTTCACTATGAGTATGTAGTGAGTATGCTGAATATTTTGTTTCCGTGGCTATCTGTAAGGGACCCATGATTGTTTGTTACTGTGAAGATATGATCTTAAAAGTGACCTTATAAAGAAACGATTGACCATTTGTAATGAGCATGGCTCTTGGATTGCTTTGAATGTGGTTCTTAGGCAACCATTTTCATAAGCAGTAAGCCTCTTGGATTCAAAATGTCTTACTAGGTTTGGGTAATTTCCAATTCTATGTACTGAATAGGTCCATTTACTATCTTTTGAATTTCACCAGATTCAAAACTACTCTTATAGGTTTTAACCAATACTGATCACAATCTTTGCTTTGTACAGTCACTTATAAAATCATATCTCCTCCAAGAGCCTATAAAAATCCACAAAAAAATTTAAGAGATAGATGCAGAGGCTTTCTCGTTAACCACACATGCAGTAGATTTCTTATATCATCCATTAATTCTAAAAGTTCTGGGAGAAATCTCAAGTTCACCATAGTGTATTTCTGGAAAAAAATGAAAAATGTAACTGGTGTGGTACTGAACTATTTTGTGTCAGTTTACAGTCATAACAGAAGTGACTGCTTCAAGTACCTTCCAAAAATCATATTGGGAAGGCCCTCAAAGTTATATGTTGTTCTCCATAAAAATCATTAGGAAGAATACTTATGGGGATCTGGCATCTAACCTAGTAATATTTTGGCAATAATTGACTGAATATATGAAATATATTGATTGACGATGGCTATGTTCTTGAGAAGTACTCAAAAAAGATTTAAATTCAGCCCAATGCCATTTTAATGAGAGACTTTGGCATTGACCTGGCTACCATGATATTGGTTTTTGCTGTTTTTGGGAGAACATGACCTTATCTAGGGGTATCCAGGTATTTATTTCTCTGTCTCAACTAGGGAGTGTCTAGAAATATTCCTGAAGGGTACAAAATGTAACATTATGGGAATTTTGATGGTCTGCATTTGAACTCAAGATTTTCCATTATGTGGGGTGTCTTGTTTTCTTCATAAGAGACGTTGGTGCTAGTGAGTTTTTATCCTATATATGTGTATGGGGAGGTGTCTATCCACTTTTAATTTTGCTCAATTATATTAAGAATTCTTTATAATGGGAAGGCTGATTTTTAAAGCTGGACATGTATTGTATACAGTGAAATATTTAATCTCTTGAATGATGAAAGTATGCAGTTAAGAAGATGTATTTATTTAATTTTGTAATCACCATATCTTGTTTCATTTGTATTTGAACTAACAAAATGTATTTATTCTCATAACAGTCATGGTGTATGAAATGCAGTGGAAATCCTTTTTATGATTTTTGAAAGCAAATACTCTGTTGACATTTGCATAAATTGAAATTTTTGCAGGAAGCTGCTGATGTTCATATGGGACAAGCTCTCGTCTATGGTGCTATCATGAGGTCAGGACTGTTTGCTGAAGCAAGTAAAGAAGATCAAACAGATATCTTAAATGACCTCCTCTATGCTGGCAAGAAAAGGACTTATATCACTTTGGCTGCATATACTTTTATTATACAAATGGTGAAAGGGGTATGACTGAATTTATTCTCCTAAGTTATATCGTAGTATGTACATTCATTGTCTTTATCCTCCTCTCATGTAAAAGATATTGGGATTTGTATTAACATATGTCATCAAATGGCCAGCTTATTCTATTTCATATTTCATAGTCTTAATTTTAGTTTCAGTTTTGTGTATTATTTGTCAGAACTCTTTCCTTTGAGTTTCTTTCACACATTGTCATTCTCTCATTTTATTTGACTCTCCAGCCTTGAAATGTTGATGTGTTTGCTCTTCTCTAATTCAGAATTTTCTCAAAGGAGAAGCTTTCAATTGGGTTGCTTCACGGAGCATGAATGGAGTGCCACCCTTGCTCTGTCTCATATAAGGCACTGGACTCATCGGGGTGTTAACTCATTAGTTGATGAAGCAATCTGGTTGTCATCCCAATAACTACTCCTTCTACAATCTATCCACTGGGAAAACCTGAATCTTATTCAATATTTTCATGCTTCAGTGTAGATGCGCTTCTCTTATGGTCCATTTCAAATGAGCAAACTGTATTGAACTACAATTCTCCTTTGTGGGTTTAGTTGCATTTTCCTTTTGCTGTAAATGAAATGACTTAATGAAATATTGTATGATATTGCAGGTAAATAAAAAGCTGTTTCAAAAGGTAATCTGGCCTGTGATTCAGGAAAGCTGTGGTGTAAACAAAAAATGGAAAGACAGAACATTGGATGAGATATATTTGCTGATTGGAGTAAGGTCAAGTTTCCCATTTGTCCTTGATGATTCAGCATCTCATTTGAATCCTGACAACATTCCTCAAATTGCCAGCGTTCTTGTGGCAAGTAGCTTTTACTAATATAACAGTGTTAATGTGATTTAACATTCCCACATTTAGTTAATATTTTTCTTGGTCCAAGGCATATTCCTATACAAAGAATGTATTATTTTCCGGTATTTAATGAATCTATTTTAATGAATAGCCTGTATTCAGTGAAAAAATAAACTGGTCCTTAGAAAAATAAATCCTCATTGAAAAGCAAAATTGATGACCACGACCTTGATGATGCAAATTATTGGTTTGTTAATGTAACTAGTCACATTGAATATTAACCAGAAATTGCTTTTATAGACAATATGTGATTATCCTGATGAAAATCAGGAAATTTTCAGTAAACTTCAAATATTCATGGGATTTAAGAAATGATGAGTTTTACAGCAAAATTTCTGATAAACAAGTATTTAATGATTAGAATTCTTTGTGATGCCATGAGACTAAATTATGTTTTCTCTCTTCTAATGTAATACCCCATGCAGTGGGTCAAAATGCATACTTTGTCATTAATTTTCTTCTCTTTACCTTATTTATGTCCAAGGGTTATGCAACACATCTATGATCACCACTTAACATAGAGCATTTATTAACAATACCCTTTCCACTTTTATTTGTTCAATGATAGCTATGTGTTAAAGAAAGAAGCTAATGGAACAAGTAAAAAACCTCAACAAGTAAAGAAGAATCCATGCAATAAGAAATTGCTCAGAAATTCAATTTTGTGCCATCTTCATTGTTTATTATAATAAAGAATAATCAAATAATATGAGAAGTAAAATATGGGTTTACGGCTGTCAGAAGGAAAGATGTGATACCATTCCCATGTAATGAAATGGAAATGACATTGGTAGAATGGTTTCAGGGAATGCAATCTGTAAATCCTATCAGCTGTGTACTATTATGGGAGAAAGCATGATGCTCACAAGTAAGCTTGGAATAGAATATTTTAAGAGTTCCAATGGATGGCTGGACAGGTTTAAGATGCACCACGTACATAAGAGTGTTTCTGGTGAAAGTTCCAGTGTTAATGAAGACTACTGGAAGAGAGACATTGATAAGGCATTTAGAAGCCTATTAGATAAAAGATATTTTGAATGCAGATGAACTTGCATTTATTTCAACATCCTGCCTTTTTAAACTTGCTAACAGAAGAGACAACTGCCTAGAAAATTTAAGACGGAATAGCTGTTCTTTTATGTGTAAATTCAGAATTTCATTTCCAATGGCAAAAAAGTAGGTTTTTTATCTTAAAGTTGCTTATGAATTTATTTTCAATGCTTGAAAATATATTTCCTTGTTTACATTATGAGTTTTATTAAACTCACTGTGATATTGTTGATAAATCTATGAACATAAATTGGACATGCACAGCACTATAGATTTGTTATCTATAGGAATATGGCATATGTCTTATAAGTCAAGGTCCTATCTTATACAAATTGTAATTGCTTCATTTTGGGAATTTTGCTGTTGTTATTTTCATTTCTATCACCAATTCTTTTAGGGATAGCAATACATGTTTTTAGTTTTATGTTTTCATTGTTGTATAGTAAACCCTCACTAACACAAGTCTTAGGGTAAAGAGTTCGCTTTAAAAAAATTCATGTTAACCATGGAGGGGCAAAGAAGTGAGAATATATTTCCTGATGGATAAAATCAACCATCCACTCATTGAAACTTCCTTAGTTCACTTTCTTCTCCACAAATCACTTACAAAGAGATTCCTTAGCATTTTTGGAATTGCCACAGGCAGCCACTGGAGGACTTAAAGCTGTTGATTCCCAAGCTGAATGCAATTGACAATGCCTTTTGCTGTATAACAGGTCCACTTATAGGCATGTTGGCTGCTCAGATGTGATTAAACCACTCCATTAATTCCTCTTCAAGATCTTTAAAACATGATCCACATATACACTTTCCTCTCAGCTCAACACCTCTGCAGCCACTTGGTAATTTTTTTCACGATTGGAAGCTGATGTTTACTTTTCCACATATTGTTTTATTTGCAAACTACCGGTTTCGGTGTATAACCATCATCAGGTTCGCACAGACTGAATCCTCAAAAACGCCGAGGCTTACAAAGTAATTATTGACAGATACATTAATTATAGAGAGATACACAATGTAGAAGAGGAAATTAGCGTACAACAATAACAATCAATTAGGAGGGGAAGTGGGAGGGGAAAATCACTGGTCCATCCCATAGTCACCAGTGATTTTCCCCTCCCACTTCCCCTCCTAATTGATTGTTATTGTTGTACGCTAATTTCCTCTTCTACATTGTGTATCTCTCTATAATTAATGTATCTGTCAATAATTACTTTGTAAGCCTCGGCGTTTTTGAGGATTCAGTTTGTGCGAACCTGATGATGGTTATACACCGAAACCGGTAGTTTGCAAATAAAACAATATGTGGAAAAGTAAATATCAGCTTTCAATTAGTTATTTCCACCAAATCACGGCCGAGACTATTGAGTATATTTTTCACGATTTTTGTGTACGGTTGAAATTGATGATTTTGGAATACCAAAATCGTGGGCAATCTGAGTTTTTATCCGAGCTCCGCATTACACCTCACTTAATATTCCAAGCTTTGTCTGAAGATCAATACTTGTTTGCTTTCATTTGCTCATTACATAAGGATATGTTGTTCCTATAGCTGCAGTTGCTCAATAAAGACTTGCTTATAGTCCTTGATGCAAGAAGACTAAGAAAATTCATCCAAACCTACTACAAACCTGAACCCTCTGACTCACTCCCTGACCTGTCTCACTATCTCTTTGGGTCTCTTGCATTGCTTTGTGTTATTGTTTCAAAACGAGGGGCCAAGGCAACATATTACCCTCCCAGCAGGATTAAGTGATGAAGGGAAGCAATGAACACATGAAAGCAAACTGTAAAAAGAAACCAAGTTAGCAAATATGCTGGTATGCATAATAAGGGTTGAAATTCACAGTGCAAAGGGAACGGCTTGACCCCCAGTTGTTGTATTTCAAACATTCATTTTGTTGTAGGCAAGCCATAGTTCTTTTTCTGTCAGGCAGTTTGCAGTCAGCAAACTATGTGATTCATGGGATAGAGGAAAATTCCAAATTTGTCATAACCAAAATTCATGTTAAACGAATGAAGCCCTGTAAGACACTACACATTCCTACGAGTAATATTGTTCTTGTTATCAAGAGATTCGTGTTAAATGAGTATGTGTTATTCAGGATCTACTGTATATACTTGAATTTACTGTCATAATTGACTTGATATCACTTATTCTATTTTTTGTAAAACATTTTGGAATACATACTTGAAAAATCCTTAAAGAAAATTTCTGCACACTGTACTTTCTCTCACAAATACATTCAATAAGTGGTAAAATAAATTTCCTTTTGTCAGCTTATATTGTTTTAGACTAGATTGAGTATTGCCTTGGTAAGAAAAGGAAGCTCCAATTGTCTTCTAGAAACATGGACAAATATTATGAATTGTTATGGTATACTACTTATTTATTTTAGAGCTATTATCTGTATGAATGATAGATATTTATAATTATGGTCTATTTTGCAGAATATTCCAAATGTGAGTTATATTGAGCATCCTGTATATGATTCATACTGTCAAGAGATAGCTGCAACAAAGCATGTTTGCTTGTTTTGGTCAGAAGTTGAAAAACAGCTGTCCAGAGCATATCGGAACCGACAGTTGATTGCATTGCAAATGCTTGAACATTTAATCAATCATTTACCTGACAAGAACATGGTATGGTATTTTTTCTAATGAAAGAATTTTTTCAATTGTTTTCATTATTCATTCATTACAGCTTCATTATAAAAATTTCAGATCCCATCTTTTATAACACCTTTATTTGTAAGTTTCTCCTTAAAATCAAAGCCTTCAAAAAAGCATCCTCTGGAGAAAGATGAATTAGATGTTTTTGTGAAAATGAAGCATGTCTTTCCTACCATAATGAGAAGCTTGGAAAGTGAACAAGTGAAGGATAAAACTAAGGTTGAAGTACTTAAAAAGCTGTTGTTTCATCCAGGAAGTTTTACCTTTGAGAGAAATACAGGTATGAATATTATTTAATTGCTATGATCATTTCAATTTGTCTTTGACAATCTGTTAGTTGAAGTAAGTTAATCTCCTCTGACTTAAGGAAAACATTGTTAGCTGAAGGTATCTGTTTATGAAGTTTTATTTTATTTTGGTAGGCCTTAAGGTGGTGCAACCAATTACTACTTCCCTCACTCCAGCTGGAGTGAAAAAGTTGTCTAAAGTCTATAGGGAAGTTGTTAGTGGTAAAATGGGAGCAGAAAATGACATACAAATGAAGAAAATGTCAGAGTTGAAGGCCGTTCCTTGGAAAAACAAGGAACGCATTTATGCTGCTCAGCTTCTTGCCAGGTAATGAATCTTGTGCTGCTGTTGCATGTTGACCAGAGGTTTTTCAGTTGTTATCTCAAATTTCATTTCATTAATACTTGTGATAAAGAAGGCTTACTATGTCTTTGTTTCTAAATAATGTCCAGATACTCATAGTACAACGGTTGAATTTCTAACTTGGAGCCTTGTGATTAATATCCTAAATTTCTGTTTTGTGAAAAACTGATAGGAGATCTTTTAAAACCAAATGAATGAGTAGAATATAATACCAGAATAGAAAGTTAATTTGCCCAATTCAGTGTATTATAGTGCCATTTATCTGTGATGTATTATTTTGTAAAATTGCAATGTTTACTAGTAATTTTCCTTGAACTTGTCCTTATCCTATAAAATGTTAGATTAATCTATCATTTATCTAGATATGTTCATTTCCTAATGGACAAAAGTATTTCTAGTCACTAAGGATAATCTTCATAGAAAGATAACTTGATGGGGTGCCACACAATAGTGTTGTGATGTTGTCATAAATGAAAATTTGAAATTAATACTTCTTAGGTGAAAAATACTAATTGATTTCTTGACAGGTTGTTAGGAACTCCTTGCATGGCCACTGAGAATGAGTGGAAGCTGAACCAAGTAAAGTTCCTTCTCCATTGGGGCGTGTATAGTAAGCATTTTGGTCATTCCAATTCAGATGAAGTGGGCTTTGTTGGAGTAGAGTTATCACATTCCCTCAGAGAAAGTTTCTTCAGAAGTTTAGACCACAAATCTGGAGGGATTCATAGCCACATTGATCTTCTCCTTAATTTGGTTCATCACGTGGATGAGTTGATTGAGGATGACTCCGTCGAAGATAAAGTGCTCAAAGGAATGGTGAGGATTTGGTTCGCTCAATGCAGTTCATGCTACTTCTTCTTAATGCTTTCATTCGTCCTTTTAGGCCCTAGATGATTGGAGTAAGGCAATGAAGGTGATAAACAGACTTGAAAAGAGAGTGAAGGAAGAAGAATCCAAGACAGGAGAGGCTGAGTTTTTCTTGATGCTTTTTCTACACCTTTCACTTCAGCTTTTTGATTGGGATGCTGGATTGGCTGCAGATTCCCTTGCCGTGAGTTTAATATATCTCATACTGATTTTTTTGTTGGTAAAATAATAATTTCTATTTGATGTTGGATCATAATCAGTTTGAAGGAGATTTTGCTGTTGCCTATACGAGTATGTATACTGATCAGTACATCATTATAAAATTGCTTTTTTGTTCCTCCACATATAAGATAAATACTATGGGCAAAGAATTTAATTGTTATATAGTATGGTTGATTTGCAGTATTTTTATATTTATTAAAGAAATTGTTGATGCAGCCCACATCCAGAACTGGAGTTTCAGTTCTGCTAAGTTGGAATCCTTTCCAAATGAAACAATATCGTTTCATGAACATATTAATGGCTTAAGATTTAGTGTACAGCAATAATATGTTATTTTTGTTGAATAGGAACTGAGCGCTTGTTATGAGAAGCTGGAGCAAGAGAGGAAGGCAGAAATAAACAGAAAAAAGGAGGAAGAGCTTGATTGGGTGGAAGTGGTTGTAGATTTGTTCCTACACCTTCTCTCCCAGAACAGTCATCTTCTGCGCACCATGATTTGCTCTGTTTTTGCTCATCTTTGTCCTCGTCTCACACCTAATGCAATCCATAGCATATTGCAGGTAAGCAGCACATGCACAATTTTTCTCGATGTATCTACTGAGGTGGCCAAATTCCCATGTTATGGTCATTGAGTTTTCTGCAGATGCATTTTTTGGGGGTGAGAGAATGGTTACGTGTTTTGTATTAGTCTGTAGAGTTAGTTTGTTATTGTATGATAACCATGAAAATTCTGTTACACTAAATTTATCTTGCAAAAAACCAGTTTTGACGGTGACTGTGAAACACTATGTGGTTAGAAAGCAGCTGTGTGGCACAAAATAATGCTGAGCCACTAACAAAGTTGATTTACACTGAAATAAAGTTTTGTCACAATCATATGCTGACAGGGCTTTTGAATTATCTGTTTGTTTATTCATGTGAAAGAGTGAAAAATGCTTGGAGTCTCAAATTAAGCGGTTTAAATTACATAATGTTGCTTTAAGGATGATTCAAAATAGCAAGCATTTCAAGATATTCGAGTTTGAGTTAACAAAATTTGACTGCATGTACTTTTCTTAGCATCTTTGCCATTTCTTAATTCCTCTTAAAAAGAATTCAACAACCTTATTCAAAATAGGATTTCTATTTTAGTGATTGCTTTTCCTGTATGTTTCTACGTAAGCCCTGCTTTCCATGATGTTTAGTGTCATTTCTTTTGCCTTCCTGTTCGCAAATTCACCCCAGAAAATTTGATTATTTAGATTAGCGTTTCCAAATGCTGGAATGTGAAATTTCCAAAACTAATTTTCCCAGGGAACCTTTGCCACCAGAAAGAGAAGTTCTGGAACCAGCAAGCAATTATTTTGTAGTTGAAGTTGAAGATCAAACAGGAAATAAAGGAAGATGAAAATAGGATAAGAATTTTATTTGATCTTCTGCATACAATAATGAATCCTTTTTTATATCAATGATCTATGTAACATAGTGCGGCAAACTCTGCTATGGTTTTCACTCCAAGAGATTGAAACAATGCTTTGAGCTTCCTTGTTTTGTCTACTGTGGCAACCATCAGGGTCACATTTTCTCATTCCTAACTTATCTAACCTTTTATATATAGGCACCTCTCTTGATATATCTATTTGTATAGCTACTTTTACATAAGGGATAATTGAAGCAGCTTTATATAATCAACTAGCTGAAGGGGATAAAATAAAAAATAAGGCTTTTTGCAGACAATTGCATAATTTATAGAGAGATAAATGGGGAAAGCGATTCCAAAGTATTACAAGATGACATTGAAGCATTTGAGAGGTGGTCTTTAATAAATGGAATGAAGGTAAATGCTAAGCAAAGTATACACATAAGATTCACTAGTAAAAGAAAAGAGAGGGAAATTAGTTATGAGCTTAATGGAGAGATAATTCCTTTGGTGAAAAAATGCAGGTATTTGGGGATCTTACTGACTATCAACTTGGATTGGAGTACCCACATAGAAAAATTGTGTCTAAAGCGTTTAAAAATTGTAATGAGAAACTTGCAAGGAAGTAGTAGGGAAACAAAAGAGTTAGGGTGTAAGACAATAGTGGAACCTCTAGTAGAATATTCAACAGATGTGTTGGATCCACATGATAGAATGAATATTATAAAGATAAAGTTCAATGGAAAGCAGTCAGGTATGTGTTAGGGAGACATAAGAAAGAAGATAGCATTATGAAAATGTTAGAGATTCACGGTTGGGAAGCATTAGAAAAAAGACTGAGAGTAAATTAACTTGTAGACGTCTTTCAAGTCCAAAATGGAGGAGAGGCATGGATGGAGTTAAAGAGCAAAATAAAGGAACCACACTATATAGCGATAGGGGATCATGAGCAGAAGTTTAATACTAAGGAAACGAAGAACTGATGTCGCGAAGTATTCTTTTATGAGTAGAGGATTCAAAGAATGGCATATGTTGCCTGAAGAGGTCTTCAAACCCTTACGTAAAAATAGAAAAGAGTTAAAAAGTAGATGTTGTAGTCTAATTAAATAAGTGGAGTGATTATTGTTATGTTTTTTATTATTAGGATATTTGTAAACATGACAATGTGTAAAGGATTAAGTGACAATTTGAACTGAAAATTAACATTATAAACTGTGACAGTGAACTGTAGTTTTTGAATTAGAGGATATATGCAGTGCAAATGTTTTGATGGGGGTGACAAGGAGGTGTGTGTAAATTGAGATTTGATGTACTGCTGTGGTGTTTGAATACTGTCTTTTTGTGGGTAGTAACGTTAATTGTGGAATATTTATTTGTGTAAAGTCTTGTGTAGGGATATGGAGTTTGAATTATGCAGCTTATGGACAATGGTTGGAGCTGCCACCAGAAGTAACTCTACTTGCATCATTTTTACATATAAATAAAAAAAGCTAAAGTAAGTCTACCCGATACCTCCAGAAAAGAGTAAATTGCACATAAATGTCAGGTCAAAATAAGGAAATCCGATTTTCATTCTTTTTAACACTATACTGCTACCATAGTAAAAAGAAACACTAAATTTTAACTAGATTACGAGTTAATAATAGTTATAGAAAGGCATTCAATGCATTTCACATGGCTTAAATAGGCGCTGTCATAGTGCACCTCCTTCCAAGAGCCAATTGAATGCATAGAAATCTCTAGACTCGCTCTCATCTATCTTCATGTCTGTAATGCAGGCTTAGGTGGTAAGTCTTTAGTGGATCTATCTGTGCATCTATCAGGAAGTGCATAAAGAAAGCTAGAAATTCAGTGTTCATCATGTTGCTGAAATTTAAACAACATTTTCAATTAATTTAACTAAGTCACTTTTTGGTGTTTCTTTTTGTCACAGTCTTAATTAGTAAACATAGTGAAAAACCAGAAAATGATTCTATATGAGCTATTGAGCGTAGTCTGGGAGGGATCATGATGCCCACTGCTGTTAAAAATTTCATTCTTCTTCCCTAGTTCTCTATATGGTAAGAGCTAACTACGTAATGGTGGAGCAGAAAATGGTTAAAATTAAGTAATTAAGATAATAATAATATATATTAATTCCGAAAGGCCAAAGAAAAATGGCATGGAATAAGTCAATGTACACAAATGACATATAAATATACAAATATTCAGAGAAAGTACAAGACAAAATTCATTAATTCACATTCAATATTTACGCAGGAAGTTAATTCTATCTCTGAGGAATTCAGAGCTAGAATAATAGCTCTTGGTTGACAGTAGCTTTTTAAGTTTTTTATAAAGATTTTTTTACTGTCTATTGCATAGATGTACAGTTATGAACAAAATAATCATACATTGTGTGGGTTTGCATAAGATTAAGGATAATGGAAAATAAGAGTCCCCTACAAATGTGGCAACCTTTTAAAACTCTTCCTCCTCACCCTGACCATTTGCCCCTCCTTCTAGGCTATGGCTACTCTAGCAGTAAACAACCAGTTTAGTCCCATCAATGATGGAAAGGCTGGTAATGAATTAAAGAGAAAAGAAAATCGTATATTCCCGAACTTTCTCAATGAACCTCTTCCATTTTTGCTTGGCCATACTTTTGATGCCTGATTTATATATCCACAACATGGCATGCTGTCAGATGAGGCCCTTTAAAAAATACACTTTTTAAAAATTTTGGTGGCATTCTCAGACAAAATATACCATAGTAAATCCGACCAATGAAAATCATTATGTCAAATTCTTGTTGCTCGGGGTATAGTTTGCATATAAATACATTAAATTTTGTGTAATTTGGATCAAAGACTAACAAAAACATGTTTAGAGGAAAATATATTTTAAAATGTAGCTCTTTAACCATATTAAATAAACATATTTAACGGAAAGAATGAATAATGTAAAATTAATCATATTAATAATTTTGCTGTCGAGGACTTCATAAAATCCAGCATACTCCTCTGACGTCACAAAAGGTGATAATTTTATTATTCCTTGCTTTGTTACTATAACGCGTTCTCCGTTTTTGTCAATCCTCATTTTTATTAAAAAAAAAAACCTTTTTCTATTAAGCTGAGAACCCTTTCACCCCACTCAATCACACCATGATATAGCAGTATTATCATGTAAGTACTTGTATTTATTCCTTTCGATGTCAAGCTTTTCGTCGTTTTATAAGAATATATGATCTGGATATAGAATGAATCAGTTACATATTGTTACATGGGAAATACCATTTCCCATGCAATTTCTGTTACTCCCCTATTTGCTACTATCATTCCCACTATCTGGTCTCGTCGTCGCAGAGTTGAGGCATGTCTAGCAATAAATAATGAGTAAAAGAAAATATCGGATGTATATTCATACAGTGAAGGAAATTTAATCCAATCTTTAAAACAATGTTCTAACAATGGATGATGTTTAGCAACATTTTTCTAAATCAGACGATTTACTCATACCTGACTGAGAACCTTATAAAAAGTTGGAGGTCTGGAAGCCATAACTGCGTTCAACTGAATATTCCCGAGTCTCCGACCTTCCTCCTTCGCAAATAGAAAAGAACTAATATTTCAAGAATAATTCTTAAATCGCATTTAGAAAGGCACGCTTGGAAACGCTTGAGCTTATCCAAGAGCACCAGGGTACCAGAAAGCTTTTCTTGCTGTAATCCACTGTAGAAACCGGAATAAAAGGTCTCAGTAGAAATTCTAGTTTTTCCCATACTATTCGATTTCTGAGAAGGAATCTTAGTTAACAAATAGAACCGAGACAGCGAGGAAACAAGACTAGGAAGGAACAACTAACCCTATGTCAAAGTCTCCATATTTGATAAAATAAAGGGCTTGGTATTTTCACTTGGAAACAAAATGGGAAAATGAAAGGTGAAAGTAATAGAAGAAACCAGGGAAACACCTGACCGTTCCCAAGCTAAGCTTGGGCTTTCCTGCCGAGCGATGTCCATCCAATGTGTGGACAATGGTCGCTTCCTCCTAGAAAGAACTCACTGCGGGTCTTTCGCAGGATTGAGGTTAGACCTCTTTATGCGTCTTTCATGATTACCGAAAAGTTTCCCTGAACATCATTTCAATGTTTTCTATCACTTCTCAGCGCAAAGAAAATCATAACTTTCATAGAGCATCATAGATTGGAAAGCCTGGGAAAATCTTATGAATATCTTTGAAAATAATATCCATAGATTCATCTATTTGCGCCTATATTATATTTAGGGATATTCTCACATACATATAAATATCGTTATATCAATACCCTAACTTATGCAAACTCGAAGTAACACGATTCTTGATTAGTTGATTAATTCATTTTGTTAAATATTGTATCAGTTTGTTCAAAGAACTACTTTTTATTAAATATTTTCTTCTAGGGCTTGCATTAGTTTCCCAATAGCACAAAATTTAATATGTTTATATGCAAAATTATTCCCCGACCTATGCAAATTTGACCTTCTCTGAAACCAGGAAAGAGTTATTGTTGAATTGTCCATTTGCTAACTTTGCTGGATTCGAAACTTGATCGCTCAGATAGATTTCCATAAAGAATACATGGAAACCGATTTTATGCATTGTAGGCTTTATTTCTTTTTCAAAATGTAATTAGAAGGAACAGTCGCACAAAATCAATAACATCCCCAAATGATGCGAAACTGAACAGAAAATTTTACTTTGGTCATGGAATATTGTTATTGATTCAAATTGCGAGATTTTAGGTGTATATGAACGTAATGATCAGAATGAATGACAAGATATATCAATGGGAGAATGAAAAATACAAAGTAAAGGAATGTAATAATTTAACGATTACTGCATACTACTTTTTCTTTGCTGAGCATCAGTGGGTATTTTAGCCAGCATTAACATATATCTTCGGGAGATTCTAAGACCGCCTCTAATAGGAGTCCTTGGCATATACCTTGAGCCTCATCTGATGGCATGCCATTACTGGAAATCGGACATCGAAAGTATTTCTGAGCAAAAATGAAAGAGGTTCACGGGAAAAGCAAAAAGAACTGAAATTTGGGAATACATAATTATTTCCTTTCAATATCTATCTGGCCTTCCTATCGTTTTTACAACACTACCTGAACCAGAGGACTGAACGACAGAATACAAAAGCGCATGTGGACTAAAACGAGAGCGTGGTGGGTCGGAAGAGTTAAAGGAGAATTGCCACATATGTAATTATAATAAAACGTCTTTATTCAGGCGAGATTGAGACTGAATAGTCTCTTCTTACATCTAACCCTTTATACGTGAAGCTTATAATTGGTTATCCTTAATCTTATGCAAACCCACACATAGTACAAATTTATTGTCCATGACTGTAGTACAGATATCAGACGTAGTCGATTGTCATAAAATTGAAATGTAGAAAAATTATAAGTAGCCATGATTATTTTAGTAAAGATGGGGAGCACAAGAAGAACACATAACGAGAGCGTGGTGGGGTGCAAGAGTTTTACAAGGTTGCCACATTTGTAGACTACCCTTATTTTTGGTTATCCTTAATCATATGCAAACCCACACATTATACGATTAATTTGTCCATGGGTGTACCATTCCTAAATTTGAATAATAGATGTATTGGTATTGTCAACTAAGGATTGAATGTATTAAGCTGTTATCAGACATGACACGTCATGTCATCAGCATATTATATGGGAAGGCTGTTTTATAAATGTTTTGGAAGGTCATTAATCAAAATAGTGAGAAGTAATGATCCAAGAATAGATCTCTTTGGAACTCCAGAATTGAATTTCAGCAGTTATGAATAATATTTAGCATTAACCTTATGTTTCCTACAGTTGTAGATGACAAATTAGCATCTATTATTAATGTCGACACTGAAAATAAATCAAAAGATTTCAAATAAGATGTGGTATGATTGTAGAATAATTTTTCAAATAATTTCAGAAAAGGCGGAAGGACTGGTCTGTAGTTATCAGAATGAGATAGTTTGCCTTTTTGGGATAGGAGATACCCTGGCAAGTTTTTAGAAGGAAAGCACCCTCTACTAAATGACAAATTGATAATATCAGAGAGAGGGAAGGCAATAATATTAGCAGACGCTTTGATTATAAACATTGGAACTTGATCAGGATCAGAATAAAAGTTGTTTTTGAAGGAATTAATGGTGCTAATAATTTCAGTGGAGCAGTTGGGATGTAGGAAGAAGGAACTCTTTGAAGAACAGTTATGAGATGGCAAGGTGGAACTAGTCTTGGGATTAGAGATAATATTACAAAACTGAACATTGAAATTTTCAGCTATTTTCAGTGGGTCAAAAACAAGCTCACCATTATAGTTTATGAAGTTAGACTGGTAGTATGTTTGGAAGCATTAGTGTTTAGTTCGTTTCGAAATTCCAGATGTTATTGTAATATTTTTGGATTTAAGAATCAAATTATCATTGGCAGCCCCTCTTTCCACTTTTTAAATTCTTTTTTTAGGATTGAAAATAGGTTACTTTCAGATTGGGATCAGTGAATTTGCTTTGAAAGTGAAGGTCTCATATGTATTGAGACTTCCTTATCAGATTTTGAGAATAAGTTTTGAATTTTACTTTTCTTTTTAGAACCCTTTTATTAGGAAAAGCTGTATTAAAGTACAGCTAGTTCCTCAAAAACTTACCTCTTAAGCTGCAACCCACATGACAGATGTGAAGCTCGATGAGAGCGAGTCTAGAGATCTCTATGCATTCAATTGGATCTTGGAAGGAGGAACACTATGACAGCACCTTTTTAAGCCATGTGAAATGCCTTTCTATCATTATTATTAACTCATAATCTAGTTAAAATTTAGTGTTGCTTTTTACTATGGTAGCAGTATAATATTAAAAAGAATGTAAATCAGATTTCCTTATTTTGGCCTGAAATTTAAGCGTAATTAACTTTTTTTCTGTATGTATTGGGTAGACTTGCTTTAGCTGCTTCAATTATTCCTTAGTAAGAAATGATATTATTGCAAGATTGAAAAGGATTATATTATTAAGTTTTTACTCTCTTGTCGACCACAGAACAAACTTTGAAAATTATTTAGAGGATATTTGCAACTATTACTCAAGGAGATATTACAATAGGAGAGAGGAGGAATAATGAATAAGAACACAATCAATTGTATTTCAACCAATTTATGTTGCAGAAACATGCTATCGAGAAGGGGAGAATGAACAAACTGCTAAACATACTAAGGAAAGCTAAGATGAAAAGAAATGTTATCTGGATGAATACACTGAGAAAGAATCGTTTTAAGATAACCTGGAAAAGAACTTTGAAAATTTGATCCAAAACATATTTCAATAAAGTAAACCAAATAAATTATGATCAATTACGTCAGATAATTACATTAAATATTAAAAAAATTTTAAATACCACCAAATCAATTGTTATGAAATAAAATATTAATTTGTGTGCTATCATCCTAATATCTATGGCAATTGTTGCCATTGATGCCATGTTGCCATGCCATTCTGTTCTTACTTCCACCAGGCATTCGTGATGACGGTATCAGGTGAAGCATTATGATTTTGAGATGAGATTTGGCTGTTTCTGACAAATTTGCATCTGAGGTTTTAGTAATTCTACCATAGAGAAAGGAGGACTTTACTTCCCTCCACCATGTTAACACTTGGTTTATTTACATTTACCTTAATACCCCGCGAGCCGTATGGCATATAGCAGGTGGTGTGAAAGTACCCCCTGTCAAATGCCATACAGAACACAATTTCCATTGTTATACTAAAATGATTTTCATAACTATGCGCTAGGTGAAAGTGAGACTAATGATTGATGATCATGATGATTATGATCGCTGATTCAGTTTCTGAATGCCTCAAGTAAGCTATCTAACCCGAATTGTTTGAATGGTGCATAATCTGTATAAAAATTTTTAAAAAATCACTATCAATAATTATAAATGATGGGTAAAAGGAGTCATGGAAGAATAAGTTCAAAATAGAAACCAACAGATGATAACCAGCTGTACATGATATATTTCTCTAATTATCACAATTCATACTTTAACTGTTAAAATATTCTTAGCTCTATATATAATCCATTACTCCAACGTTCATCCAAGGATTTTTGTAAAGTCCTTCATCTTAGAGGTATCATCATTCTCTACAAACTTTGTGAAGATGTTTAGATGCATTTTATTAGCCTTTGTTTTTCTATCTTCTGCTTTTAAAGTGAATTACATAAACTATTAGCTTATAATAAATAACTGATTCAACAACAAAAATGAAAAAATAAGTAATGCTGCCTATTGTCAATTTATATCAATCAAGCTCCTCATCAATGATTATTTATTATTTTTATAAATATTGTTTTTTATGCTTTATTTTGTTCCTAGATGCAGCTATAAATTTCGCAGTTTGAAATAATTTGAGAAATGAACAATTTACTAGAGAAATGCCATCTAATATTTATTCCTTACGCTTATGAGAACCAAATCGTTTAACTTCTCTTACTGCATCTATGATACAAAGTAGAGAGAGTGTTGTAGATGATCTTACTAGATCAGCTAAAGTTTCTATATGGTTGGCATTATAGGTAAAATGGCCCTGGGAAAAACTATTTCACGAACTCTGTATTATGTCCTGTATTTTTAATGTTTTCTACATTATAATAATTAGAAATTTTATAATAAACATTTGAAATATAAATAATGTAGGTAGTTTTGTATGCATTCAAAATTGATTGAAAATTTTACATTCATCTCTACTGTTATCAGCATTCAATGAGAATTAAAACCAAACCTCATTCACTCTATTTGTTGTATTTTAGAACTTTTAAAGGTGATAAATACTGAGAGAAGAATGTTTAAAAATTTAATGGTTTGTAAATGCAACCATCTCAAGAGGAATCCTCAGAAGAAATCACATTTATTCGATTCACACTTCAATGACACCAAAGAGAAATTAATTTTGGATTCAAAATTAATGTGAAAGGATGTTGTCTAGTATCCGTCACCTTTATTCATTCAGGAAAATTGATCCTAGCACATTATATCTCTATTGATTTAGATGGTATAGTGAAAATTCCAACTGTATAGATGATAAAATTTTCTGATTTTTTACCAATTGAGTTTTAATTTCGATGGTTATCAAATGAAACACAATTTTTCTAGAATACGTAGAGCATGCCACAGGACTTGATACTACACTTTTACTTAAAGTTTGTTTAATGTATTTAAAATAATGGCCTAGATATGGCCATGGGTTTGCCATACTTTACTTTTGCTGATTGCACTCACACACAGGATGTTATAAAACAGGTGATGGATATGGACTCTGTATGTATATCATTTTAAAGGAAAATAACTGCTCTCTTGAACGATGTATAATATGATCCATTATAATCGCAGAGCTATGTAAGTGAAGGCGTCGAATTCGATATGTATACATTTTTGGTCCGACACTGATTCAAACTGTGTGGAAATTTTCTTCCTCCCATCTCAGTCCTAAACATAAGCTCAGAGCGGCTTAGAGGCAGGGTTTGCGAAAATATCCTTCGCCCTGCTCATGCCTATCGCCTCAGACTCAAATTTTGAGAGAGGAAAGGAAGGGAAGGGGGTTTGCCTCGGAGTAATGAGACCTCGTGTGCTACGTTTCCCTCTTTGCTAGAAGCAAAGTTAGAATATATACTGATTTGTAGTAACTATTTTGTAATAACTGAATTCTTGCATTACGACATCGTTATAATACTATTCTGTAGAGTTTGAAGATAATTAGCATCAACTGACACACCGAATGATGCACAATCACCCTTAGTGTGTTGTATAGATCTTCCTTTTAGGTGTTTTTGTTTAGTCTCTGGACTAGGATGAATTTTGCGGGAAATACCCGATGTGGAAGTTGAGCATGGCGGTTCCTACAATGGTTTGCTTTGGACGGCATTTAAGAGTCATGGTTTTTCTCTGAGTATCGGCAGATGAAGGTGAGGATTCTGCTCTTAAACGAACAAGAAGATCAGAATTGTTGTTCCTTGTGTTGTTGGCAGTATCATTATGAGTAGATGGTGTGTTCCATTGTTCTCTTCTCTTAAGGATAGAGCTAGGTTTGGGTCTTGTGGCCATCACGTTGTCCGCTACCACCTTGTTTACCTCATCAGGAATGTTGCCGATAACAGTTTTATGAGGTTCAGCTTTACAGATTATTGAAGAGGTGACAGGCAATTTTGGGTAATTGCTTTTTGTGCTCTTCATTATAAGCAGTTCAGCTTTAAGTGCTTTGATCTCCAAGATTAGGTTGTTTTCCATAGTCGTGCATCCAGCAAACATGAGGTGCAAGACTAGAGCAATGATGGCATTTCTTTCAAGACTTTTAAAGCAATTTCATTCAATTCCATATATAATTTTATATGAACAGGGAGGTAACATCAAGTTATATTTTTATCACAGATATTGAAGAAAATATCGCAGGAACTGCAACCAAGCTCGTTTACCATGGATGCCAACTTGAAGTAAAAATGATCTCTTTGTGTGAAAATTAGAACATTCCCCAAAATTGTCATGCTAGCCAACCAACATCTCACAACATAATTCTATCCAGCTTAAGATGCAGTTTTTGCTTGTTCCCCTGAAAAGCATCTTAACTGGGTTTTACTGTATATTCTTGTAAATATACTTTATCTATCTATATCTATAATATCTTTATCTATCTATATCTATAATATCTATCTATATGTAATATCTTTCTTTAAATATACTTTATACTATATCTTGTAATATAAATTAGTAGCATGTGACATTTCACATGAGTATATTTTGATGGAATTTAGATGAGTGAAAGGAATAATTGTGTTTGTTAAGGTGCTAGATCCAACAATTGGGATGGAAGATGATGAGAGTGAAGATGAGCTATCTGAAGGAAGTGATTTCGAGGAAGAAGAGCCAAGTGTGAATGAAAATCTAAGATGTGCTGTCCAAGAAGCTCTAGCTGTTCCTTCCGACACGGTGTGTAGTAACAATCATTTAAATCATCAATTAAAATGCAGATCTATACTTTCTTTTCTCTCTTATATGTGTTATCTTTTAATTATGCATTTGTATGTATATGTCTAGCTGATATAATGTCAAACTTGTGACTACTATTATTACATAATTTCCTTGGTCTTCAATGTTTTGTCTTACTTAGTACATTACTGTGCTGACTAAGTGAAGAGCTTTTGTCCCCATTACAGTAGCTCTCCTTGCTCACAATTCATCATGTCATTTTGTGATTTAAGGAGTCCTTGTGATGAATCCTTTCTATGCAGTGGTATGGAAGAGAAAATTTAGGCTGTCAACAGAGTGGCAAATGCCTATCTCTTCTATATATCTCCCCCATTAATGCAGTCTGTTCATCCTAGAAAAAATGTTCATTAGCCTGTATCTATAAGTCCATATCTACATTCTTTCAGGGTGATTTAAAGCTTGCTGATGTTGTTATTCATTCAGAAGAAGTCACATCATGAATCTTAATCTTGTGTTAGAAACCCTTTTTTGTATGCTTTATTCCCAAGTCGTGATTTTCAGGATACACTGAATCAATATAGATATTATTCTGAAAATAAATTTCAATATGATCTTACAGTTTTATCAGTTGATATTCTGAAACAATCATAGAACTAGAAATAATTCTGCCAGGAAAACATCTTCTAGTTCTTATAAAATTCTAGTCAGTATTGTCACATAAGAGAAGCGAAAACTAATTATGTTTACACAGTTTCATGTTTGTATGGATAAAACTATAATTTTCAGTTTACATTGGTCAATTTTAATTTCAGATCTAATTAAATCTGAATAGTAATGACTATCAACACTGTAGCAAAGATTATATATTTTTAACAACAATATTCAAAATGATTATGGAACAGAATTCTCGTTTTTCACTCATGAACATTTTTAAGCTACTCTTTTTCCTCACTTTCTCTTCTATCAGTATGCCTTAAAGTCATAGAAGATACGCTTTTGAGGAGAACCAATTTATTAACAAAATTATTTAAGTGGAGCAAGAGCATAGAAAAATTTGGTCTTGCAGTCCAAATTATATGTTGCCCAAGACTTCTTTCTTCATTGCATGAAGAAACTTCTGTATCTAAGGAAATTGAGATTAAAATGCTTAAGAAAACAGAAAAAAGTTTCAAGCAATTTTTATTGCTGAACAAGCATAATGTCTTTGACACTGTGTTGATAAAGACCCTCTCATTCAAATCTTGTCACCTGAAGTTAAATAGACCAAAGCTAACTCTGAATCTTAGGTTAATATTTTGGAAGCTGCATAAAAAGGACTTAAGGCTAGCAAATTATCCATTTACAGTCATAGGCTTTCCATAGCAACTGGCATGATTGAAACAGACAGTAGTCATTTGCACAGCCGAACAAAGCAAATAAGGTCTTAAAATGCTGTTTTATTGCATTCTGTATTACCTAACTGAAACTAAGAGTGAGTATTTAGTTATGATTAATATAAGATGATGTAAATTTGTTGACAGGAATCTGTAGATTTGGATGATCTGAATGAGGAAGAAGGCAAACAATTGGATGCTGCTCTGTCTAAAGCATTCAGCCTTGTCAAGGGCACAAAGAATGCAGGAAAAGCCAAGAAACAGCAGAGCAAAGATGAAAGATCATTGACTCACTTCAGGACCAGGTCAGACTCTTAATAAGAACTTCTGATCATCTGGACAAAATCAAAGATATTCACCTACTTATATTAACAAAAGATTTCAGTTTCATTTCCTTTGCAATTTTCATTGAAGTCTGATTTGTTGGATTGCTGGAGTATTCAAATATGATTTTGACTAAAGAATTTTTTGAAGCATGCATCCTTGTGAGAATACAACCTTCAACCCATGTAGGTTTCAATCATCTCTGGGCAAGAATGTTCTTCAGAGAATGGAATGACACATTTTGATGAAATTTTACAGAAAATGTCTGAAATTTTGCAAATTCTGTAAGAGCCGTATAGTGAAGAATGTCTGTTTGAATGAAATGGAAGATAGTACAGCAGCTTACATCATACATCTTTGCTTTCCATGAGTCAGTATTACACACACAAGAAATTGCCACTTGAAAATGTATCTGAAGACAATGGATATGCATTTTTTGTGAGTTCACTACTTAATTCCAAGTAGATGAGCTTTTACACATGTATAATTTCTTAATATACAACACAGAATTGCTAGCAACACAAAAACCTTTATATTGTACAGCCAAAACAAGCTTGACAGCAATTGTGATCTTACACAATTAGTAAGAAAGGATATGATTATCCAGTGTATGGGAATGAATTGAAAAGAATGGAAGCAATGAAGATGCTTCCAGAACATTGGAGAAAATGTACAGACAATAATATAAGTATTTGGTGCTAAAGAATTTGGGAAACATATTAGTCCAGGTCATATTTGAATAACTTAATATGATTTTTCACTATAGTTTGGAATAATTTTATGATAAATTTGTTACCTTGATTTTCAATTATTTTTAATAAACTCAACAGTTGGTGAGTGACTTTTTTGTCTTCCATGAGGATGGAAGAAATTGAAAAGGAAACCACAAGAGAAACTAAATTATTAGAGATGCATAATACCACAGAACAACTAAAAGCATGACACTTTAACATGTTTACGGTGGGACTCTTATTGACCAAATATGCCTGCCTGCATAAACCTAGACCTGCCATGCTACTTGCCTTTTTTGTTTGATTCATGTAATGAAAAATATTTTAAAATTAGGAAACTGCATTATAACAATTCAATACTGTCTCAATTTGAGTGTGCTGTGTAAAGAAGAATAACCTATTCCAGGGCTAAAAACGAGAGAGCAAATGAAAATGAAGGAAACATTGATGCGCCGGGTGCATGAACTGCCTGATGACTTATGCGCTTGGTGCATGAGTCGCAGCGAACACGTTAAGTCTTGAAGATGGAAGCATTGAAACATGTTGTGCAATTAGTCCCTATGTTCTGTGGTGTTCTATATCTCTAATACATTAGTTACTTTTCTTATTTCTTCTATCTTCAGTTATTGTATTTTTTCCTTTAACTACAGAGCCGTAGACCTTTTGGATATTTACATTGATTCATGTCCATCCATGGCTTTATGCTGTGATATAATCCTTCCCCTTCTCAATTCTTTGGAGTTTTGCATTAAAGATGTTCATCAAAAGCCTTTGGAAAATAGGTTAAGGTTAGTTTTCTTTCTCTAAATGAATCTTTACTTTTATTTATGATGGTTATTGATTTGTTTCTTTTTAAGCTTTGAATTTTTAATTTCAGAGCTTGCTTAAAAAAGTTACCTAACTTAAAAAAATTCTCTTCAACGGAAGGGATGGAAGATGATATCCTTTGTGATTTATTGAATGCAGTTATTAACAAAGGATCAAGGAGTGAGTATTTGATATTTAAATTTAATTAATCTAAATTAATATTTGTTGAGAAGAATTAAACTGATTCAAAAGTATAATTAATAAAATGAAGCATTAAAAAACTGTTATTTGACTGATTTTGATTCCAAAGGAGAAGAGAGAGGATGCTTTTAGGCGGAGTAAATTTTATTAATTAATTTTTTAACAGTAAACCAATGTAATCAAAATTTGAGGCTATTCTGTGATTTTCTATAACAATTGCAAATTTGAAATGAATTTTTAATATTGAAATTTAACATGAAATAATTTTTTAATGGTTTCCTTGTGCATTTTCCATTACTTTTCTGAAAATTATGCCTTAAGGGGATTGGATACCTCTAGACAGGATTTAAATCAATGGTAGGCCAAAATAGTTTGAAAAACCTCCACCATCCGGAGGGAGAGGTTTCCCCTTGCAGAGTGGAATGGGAAGGGCTACTAGAGAGGGGTGGAGGTAGGGTAGTCTCAATACATTGTAAGATAAGATAATTGCTGTTCGTTTTGAGGTGTAAAGTGACAAGTTGGAAAGGCGAGGAAGAGATCACGTGTAGTCTTCAAAAGGGAAACAAATCTGAAGGTGCTCAAAGTTCAACATGGGAATTCGCCAGATGAATTTTTGTTCTGCCAATTCAACGCCAGACGGTCTTTTGCATGATTTTTTGAAAATTGTTTTGAGGCTGTTCTCGGTGCGATAGAGCAATTGAACTCATGGTGTTTGCAGATGAGGTGGTCTTCTATAGTAACAAAGGAAGAAATGTTACCAAATGAGTGTTGCTTAGACGCCATGTGGATGCTAACTTCTCCCTTTTAAAATGTATTTTTGCGATTTTTAAGAACAGTTTGGAATGCTTTGGCGATAACATGGAAAGATGAAATCCGATATGTGAACAGGGGTCATATATTGGAGAAGAATCGGATACTTATCGTAAATTTTCACTGATTAGCTTGCAGTATGCAAGCAAATTTTTCTTGAGTACTGCAAGCTAATCAGTGGAAATTTACTGTAAGTATCCAATTATTCTCTGATACATGTATATGTTCCTGTTCACATTCCGGATGTCATCTTTCCATGCTATCATGAAAGCATTCCAAGTATTTCTTAAAAATCGGAAAAATACATTTTAAAAGAAGGAATTTTGCATCCACATGGCGTCTAAACAGCACTCATTCGGTAACATTTCTTACTTTGTTACTATAGACGACCACTTCATCTGCTAACACCTTGATTTTCATTGCTCTATCGCACCGAGAACGGCCTCAAAACAATTTTCAAAAAATAGCGCAAAAGACCGCCTGGCATTGAACTCTGGACCCTTGCGTGAGTGAGAATTGCATAATAATATTATATTAGTGCCATTCTGACCTGTTCCAAGATTTTGATTCAATATCTTATTGGGAAGGTCCTAACATAAGATTCCATTATCCCCGTTTGAAAATCATGGTAGAATAGATTTGACGCTCTTGCATTGATCCAAGGGCCATTAGAGAAACAGTGAACCACATGAAAGAATATTTTCAAATGCCTCTGCTACCATTCCGAGTTTTATCTTTCCAGCTTCTCAGGAAGGCATTTAACAATGGTCCAGCAATGGACCTTGGTTTGACTCCAAACTGGGTATATTTTCCTGTTTTAATCATTGCTTAGCAGAATTTAGGAATGCTTTTGCAAGCAGTTCCGAGCATAATAGGATGTTTTGATAAATATGCAAAGATTAGCTTGCAGTATGCAAGCAAATTTTACTCGTATAAATATATAGGTAAATCCAGAGAAGTAGCTGTATATAATAGATGTGTATGTAACTCGAGTACACCTGCTCTCAACTCGCTTCTTCCACCAAGTGAACTGTGGGATTGCAATTCATCTAAATCTCAAGTGAAGAACTCAGAATTTTTGAGGTTCCAAGGATTAGATTTGATTACATTATAATAGTCCCACGGTTGTGCGTAGGGTGGGAATGGAGGGTAAGTAGTGGGTTGAGGGCCTGCTGAGGCTCTCGACATCAGCGCCATTCCTCCAGAACATTCTTTGGCAAAATGCACTTAACATCTTCGTGATTTTGCATGATTACTGTGATTGTGTTACACTTATGTTCTCATAAAATATTTCCATTCAAAGATATAGAATTGAGCTACACACAGAGTCAAGGTTCATTTTCGTATTGGCTATCACAGCAGAGTACCACGTAAAACAAAAATGATCGATTTTTCTGAATGTTTACTAATTTTTTTCTACGACATGCTTAGAGTCGTCTACATGAACAGACACTCAAGTTCTTTCTTCATCCGTTAAGTGTTGAATAGCGAAAACGTAGATATTTATTTTTATTAATGCCTACTTAGCGATTTGAGAAACAACGGTCCAAAAATGCATTTTTGGGAAAGGTATCTAAAGCCCTTAAGTGCATTAGAAATTCCTGCCTTTTCTAATAATTTTGCTTAATATTCTTCAATAAATGAATTACTAACATTGCACGGATGTAGTAACTAGTTGCATTAAATTTTTGGTATAATATATAATAAATAATAATTAGTTTTATGGGAGTTCTTTCTAAATAAAAATAAAGCCAAGTATTATTCTTGGGTAAGTAGGAATTAGTCTTTCAAGGAAGATGTAAGGAGCCAATAATCATCTAATAGGGCATGCCTACAAGACATACCAAATTTATGATGTACTTTTCATCTGCTATTAGAGCTGTTTATGGGACTCTCAGACAGATGCCATGCTTTTGAAATTGAGGGTAATTTAGAATAAAAGTTGGAATAATCGCTCATGCTTAATAAATCAAGTCTAGACAATCATGTCTTTTGATTGGGAAAGATTCATCGTTTGTTAAGTATTGCAACATATTATGTGGAGGTATTTGTGTTTTGAAGGCAGGTACTATTCCAATACACATGTGTATGTACATTAGATAAACCTTTGCTGATCTGTGAAACAAATAAAGGGTTAAAGATGTCTCAAATTGGCTTGAACACACTGGATATACTGGATATATAATGGAAATTCCTAAGTGTTTAAAAGATGCAGTAAGATTAACCCTTTTGAGATGGCAGTATTCTCTTAAAAACATCTCTCAGACACTGAGCAACTTCCTTGCTCTGTTGGTGCCTATTATAGATTTGAACCTTTCTCAGCTGGATTCAGTACTCTATCCTGAGCCACTGCAATCTTCCTGGGTAATTCACCTCCTATTTCACAGAATGGGAACATAGCAAACTAAATTCTACTGTTCTCATTTTGCCAAAGAGTTATATGTAGCACTAATTATGAATATTACCTTGAAAATGAAAATCTTGTGTTTTGCTGATCATGTACAATTTTTAAACGAATTTCTACCCTCAATGTTAAGGCAGTGTTAATGGCAATGATGAATTTTGGACTGCCTTAATATTGATAGTAGAATTTCATTTAAAAGTTGTTTGAGTATCCCCTTCTACGGACTACACCTTGACATGGTGAATGGACTTGCGCGTTCCTATGACCTAGAGAGCTATACTGGCTGGAACTTTGTTCCTGGTAGGGTCACTCATGCCAGAAAGGTCAATAGGTAGGGGCCAGACTAGCGATTACAGTGAGGATGAAATAAATTTAGTTTATGAACAAGTAGAAGAGGTTATTGGAAGGGTTAAAGGCAACAGAAACCTTATTGTAATGGGGGATTGGAATGCTGTGGTAGGGCAGGGAAAAGATGGGGAAAAAGTGGGAGAGTTCAGACTAGGAAAAAGAAATGACAGAGGACAAAAACTGGTAGATTTTTGCAGGAGGAATAACCTCTGTATCACCAACACACTCTATCAACACCATAACAGGAGGAGGTACAGAGATAGGTACCAAATCTACTATATTTTGGTAAGCAAGAGGTTTAGAAATAGTGTTAAAAACTTGCGAAGTTATCCTGGTGCTGATGTAGACTCTGATCATAATTTAGTAATGATGAAAACCGAGCTTAGATTCAAAATGATTTATCGGGCCAAATAATAATAATAATACCACACCCAAATGCAATGTAGAAGCCCTCAGGGGTAGGAAAGCTAGAGAATATCAAGAGTCAGTCAACAGGGCTCTAGATGGTAAAGAAAGGGAACTCACTGTAAACAAGGGATGGGAAAAGATCAAAACCAGCATCAAGGATAATGCTCAAAGAACCACTGGGACGGTCAAACAAAGCAAAATTAAGAAACTATGGGTGATGGTTGAAATGATAAATAAAATGGAAGAAAGAAGGAAATGGAGAAGTGTTAACACAGAACACAGGCATAGAATATACAGGGCATTGAACAATGAACTGAGGAAGGAAACGAACAGAGCTAGAGAATTGTGGTGGAAGGGACAGTGTAACGAAATAGAGAAGATAGTTGAAAGTGGGAGGGTCGACCTATTATATAGAAAAGTGAAACAATTAACAGGGAATAAAATTAGTAATAAAATGGCCACTATTAAGGATAACAGGGGAAACGTCTTAAGGGAGCCAGCAAGCATAAGGGGACGATGGAAAGAGTATGTGGAAGAATTGTATTCGAAAGACATGAAGCCTACCCACATAAAGATAGAAAGTAAACAAGAAATAGAGGAAGACGATGTTGGACCGAATATACTAGATAGTGAACTTGATAGAGCACTGCAGGACATGAAGGGGATGAAAGCAACGGGTGTGGATGAGATTCCAGTAGAATTTCTTAAGAATCTGGGGGGAAAGGGTAAAAAGCAATTGTATGATATGTAGGAAAATTTACGACGAAGGAAAGTGGCCAGAGGATTTTACCAAGTCTATCCTGATTCCTTTACAGAAAAAGAATATCGCCAGGACTACTGCATAATTAGCTCAGTATCTCATGCGGCAAAAGTTCTTCTAAGGGTCTTGAATAGAAGAATCGAGGGGAAAACTAAGGAACATGTAGGAAATGACCAGTTGGGTTTCCAGAGAGGGAAAGGGACGAGGGATGCAACTGGGGTTATGAGGGTTCTCGTAGAACAAAGCTTAGAATTTAAAAGGGACCTTTGTGTATGTTTTGTTGATTCTTCTTAGAGTCTTCGATAGAGTTCAATAGCCACAACTGATGGTGATTCTAAAGAAAATTGGGTTGGATTGGAAAGATAGGCATTTAATGCAAAATTTGTGTTAAAATCAGACCGCACGAGTAAGAGTTGCTTATGGGGAATCGAAATGGGCGGAGTTAAGGAGGGGAGTAAGACAAGGCTGTCCTTTATCACCATCTCTTTTTAACATATATGCTGAAGAAATTATCGAAGAAGCTTGGGATGAAATAGATAATGGAAAAAAAGGTTGGTGGGGTAGTAGTGATGTCAGTAAGATATGTTGACGATGAAGCTATTGTGTGGGATTCTGAAAGGGGTTTACAAATCCTAGTAAAAACACTAAACGATAAAGCAAAGGAGTTTGGGATGAAAATCGTTGTAAGAAAGACTAAAATTATGAGGTTTTCAAAAAAAGGAAAGAGGAGAAAAAGCTAAGTTAACAATAAGGGTGGATGGGGAAAAACTAGCACAAGTAGATCAATTTTCACACTTGGGCAGTCTTCTTTCTAAGGCTTTTTCTAAGCATTCATGAATCAAAGGGACTTGATAAAGAAATCAGGAAGAGATTGGTAAAATCCTTGGTGTGGAGTGTAATGTTGTACGGGTGTGAAATGTGGACGTTAAGAAAAGAGGATGTCAGAAGATAGGCTTTTGAGATATGGGCATGGCGTCGAATGGAGAAAGTAAGTTAGGTCGATAGAAAAACGACTGAGGAGGTTCTAGAGATGGTTAGGGAGATAAGAGTAATGAGTGAAGTAATTAAAAATAGACAAAAGAAATGGGTGGGTCAAATATTGAGAGGAGAGGGATTATTGGAGAAAGCGATCGAGGGAAGAATGCTAGGGAAAAGACCGAGGGGAAGACAATGGCAGAAGTTGTTAGACGAATTAAGGGGTGGGATAAGTTACTGGGAATTGAAGGAGAAGGAATTAAATAGGGAATGTGGGGGCACATGAACCTACTGATAGGTAGAATACTTTATATATAATGAGTGCATGTATGAGCATG
The DNA here is from genome assembly GCA_036926295.1 of Pachydiplax longipennis. Classification (NCBI taxonomy): domain Eukaryota; kingdom Metazoa; phylum Arthropoda; class Insecta; order Odonata; family Libellulidae; genus Pachydiplax; species Pachydiplax longipennis. The sequence goes on from JAVFKF010000065.1 coordinate 1,126,460, forward strand.
TATAATGAGAAAAATACAAGATTTTAATTTCCAAGTTGATACTAGTAATTTCTGCTATAAATAACTTAGACAAAATGATTGCAATAACGTTAAGTTTGCCACAGCCTCATGCAGCAAAAGGGGCTATGAATTGCCAAGTGCCCAAGTTTTCTCTCTATGATGCTGAAGGAAACTCCTATTAGAGGGTCACAAAGGTTAGAATATTATACCTAAGTTATGCATCTGCATCAACTCTTTCTTTATTCCTGCTCGGCTATAGATGAGTTGTTTGTTTTTGTTGGAATTCCTCCTTTATCTATAGATGTCACCAGTCTTGAAATGATTAAATGTATAATACTGATAAACAAATATTCTTATGCATTTAGCTTGCTATAGAGGCATGTTATCACAAGCATAAGGTAACACTGGAATCATTAGAATATCCATTCAAAGCAAGGAAATCTTGGAGGTAGGTTGAGTTACACAACAAGCCATTCTTCCAAAAATGAGGCCATGTAATCTTACAACAGGGGCTTGAGTTCAAATCAAGTTCAGACAATGAAAATTCATGATTGCTTTTAATCAATTAATACTATGTATTGCATTATATTACAGCTGCTCCTGTATATATGGACATGGGAAATGAAATCACCAGCTGCTGTACATTTGTTATTAGAGCTTCAGAATACCTTAGAAAGGAAAATGAAGGAAATGGATCTACAAAATCTGAAAAGAAAAAATCTTCAGTGACTGCCAAAATAACTGAAATTTTAAGAAAGTCGCTGGAGACTTTTTTTACAAGAAGGTATACACTTCATGTGTGATTTTTTTAAAAGTCCTGTTTAAAAAATTTTCCTTTTCCAATAAGGTAAAGTAAGAATTAATCCATTTGATTGAGATTATATAAGTAAAGATATCAGTTGTGATACGATCACACACTAACTTCCTTTAATTCTCTTAGTCTTGAATGATACAGCCAAACCCTAATTGTATTTCGTAAGTTGATCAAAGTAAGCCAAATTAGTGCAATTATCTGCCTTGAGCATTTATTTAAAGAATCTGCAAAATATAACTATGCTGGTGTTTTGAAGTCATATTGTGGTGTTTGATTGAGACTTGTATAAGATGGGACCAAAGCAGGACTGTATTATCCCCAATATAAATAAATGTTTTTGCTTCCAATTTGTACCCTTGATAGTTCCATTTGCACTATATTTGTATAGCTTGGAAATTATAAGTGAGTCTTGCATGCATGTTAGTTCATTCATTTGTAATCACTATATTGTAAATTCATATTAAGATACAAAAAATAATGGAAAGTATCAAGAGAAAAATTTGAATAAATATGTAGATTTAATTGTTGCAGTTGTTGTCTTGCAGTCTTGGCAGCTCTCATCTTTATGTTTTTTTTATAGTCCTTTGCTAATGCTTTATGTTAATAATTTCTGAAAATTTACTCATTATTTATTTAATCCTAGATATAGGAAAGAATGTTGATCATGTTCAGAAAAACACTTATTCCAAATCTCAAAAGAATCCGTCGAAAGTTATGCACTTACTGGTAGCTTAAGAGGCATGAACACATTCAACAAGCAATGTCCTCCAGGATCAACTACACATTATGGTGTAAGAATTTAGCTGCATGTAAATTTAATATTTGAACGAGGAAGGCATTCAGATTTTGAAAATCACACTTTGTGATGGGAGCAAAGGCCGAGAAGCTTTTGAAAGGGATTGGTTGTATCAACACTAGAGGGCAGATGGGCCAAAGTGCTGTTTTTTTATATCAAACGTTAATACTAAAGCCTCTAAATCCGTGTTTATCAAAATCATCTTGAATGAGAAAACTAGAATCACCATAATGCTTCTTTACTGGCAAAAAAACTGGCTCATTTTGTAATTTTAAGGAAGTAAACAAGTAGGATCAGTAGTGATGTGTGTAGATGGTATTAGATTGCATCATGTTGAAGTGCATACAGACATTGCAATTACAGGATTAATAAGCCTGTCTAAGATTTCTTGGGAAAAGAAGATCAATGGCTATTGACTAGACACCATGAGTGAACTCCATCAGAAAGAAAGTTTTCATCTGGAGGGGAGTGCCATTGTGCTTGGATTTAAAGAACACTATTGATAGTTTTGACTCAATTTCTGAGGAAAGGAATCAATATATTTATTTAAATGTTGGTGTTAAATGTATTTGCTTTCAGGACCTGAAGAAGAACTTGAAATATAAATTGCCAGCATCATTCAAAGTTAATTTTAAAAGTTTCTTCCTCCAATAGAGGTTTTCCAGTTGAATAGCCTTGCTCACATCCCATTAACAGATTGGATTCACTCGGCTTGGAAGTATATTGACTAGAACATTACATTTTTGTCGATATTGTTTTACATTATAATTTGTAACCTTTTGTCTAACAACTGATATTTTTCTTTAAAATTGAATTATCTTTCGTTCTTTTTTATGTTTATATATATACAGTATTTTAATAATTTCACAGTAGAAGTCCATTATAATGAGTACATCTTATATCGAGAGTTGTTTTTCAGTGAGAGATTTTTTTCGTCTTTGTCTCATAGCAATAAGGATAGGGAATTGAAATCTATTAACGAGTGGTTATTTCTGAAGTATCGCTATAAAGAGTGCCACATTTCTATGTTTGTCCTGCAGGCAGCATATTTTGGAATCGCCAATTGATGTGAGAGGCAATGTGACAAGCAAACGGTGATCTGAGGCACCTTATCTCTTCAAAGAGCAGATAAAAATTAAATGCAAAAATTATCCTTTGCTAATTCATGCATTGGTTTCCTCCAACTTACCTCACTCTTCATCTGCAAAACTTCTTCAGGGAGCTTTGATTAGAGACTTCTCGCAAGTTTCACTCTCCCCTTTGTACATATGCATTTGAACTGTGGTTTAAAAATCAATGGAATAGTATTTTTTGACATGAATGTAGTTTTTCTATGCATTCTGAAGCAATTGGGTAAGAAAACCCTCCAGTTCCATTCTGCAGCACTCACTGCCCTTCAAGAGAACAGATATTTAGTGTCAGAAATGAGCTGTAATAACTATGCTTAATAACGAGTATTTTTCCAATTTTTGTCAGCTCCTGTATGATGGACTTCTACAGTATTTGGACGAATTATAATTTTGTTGTAATTTATATGATAAGAGAGACTCCAAGCGCTAAATATTGGCAACCATCAGGGGCAGAGAAAAGGATCATCACTGTGGTGGCCACCAGAAACACCATTGACATTTGGGGGTTGCTGATATTCAGAGAATTACTTCTCTCTTATTCATTGAAAACCGAGTTTTTCTTTTTTTTTTCATTTATATGATAATTTGAAAACCTTTATGTATCAATTTTTCTAGTCTTTTAAAAAAATTTACTTGCTAACATACTTAATTATTTTTTAAGTATTTGGGTGGAGAAATTGAGTATCATTGTTCATCAGCAAAATTTTTGCATGGGGCAACTAGTTTTTGTTGTTATTAGAATAGCTGTCAGGAGATTCAAGTATTAGTCATATAGATAATTTTTTCCTTCCTTTCATCCTTTCCTTCATTTTATCTTAGGAAATGGAATATGCCACCCAATATAAAAACATGGTTTGGACTTGTCTCATCCATTATTTATTTACATTTTATTATTATTATATTTCTTCGATGTCTTGTGAAGAATTGTGATTCTTTGCTTTAACTGGATGGTTTTGAATTTCAGGGATTGTTTACTTCCTCCAACCATATTCCGACAGGCTTTACAGTTACCTTGGCCTGGCTGTTGGTCTTTAGTCTCACCTCTGGTGCACTTTGCATTTGATAATGCTGTAAGACCATTCCGTCGTACTCAGGCTTTTCAGTTTTTAACCGCTGTCTTTCTAAACCAGCAGCTGGTCACAAATGTTAGCAACATCAATGCTTCATCTTTGGTCAACATTAAGGAAAAGCTGAATTCAATGATAATACCTGTAAGTCATGAAAACTATTTATAGTGACTAAGATCGAATTATAGGTTACCACTATTCTTTGTCCTTGTGGTTTTATGTAAATCTTTGCTTTTCAAATATCTGTCATTACATTCTTTTGCTTTAAATTTGTCATCTCTTGAAAAAAGAAAAGTCTATACTATTCTCTGTTTCAAAATTACAGTCAGTATGGAGAGCTTGTGGGGGAATAACTCAATGTAATTTGCCGTATGCAAAGAAGTTAGCCTCGCGTTGGGTCACCTTTTCATGGAGCTTCAGATTCGGATGGGTATAATTAACATTCGTAGTTTATATTGACCTATTCAAACTTAAGTTCTGATGAAATTTGAATGAAAATAACTTTATCAACACAATAGTGAAAATTTTATGCTTTTATAGCAGAAACAACAAAGTTCAAAGTGAAAATTGAATGAATTGCCAAGTTTTCACCCGTGAATATTTTTGAAACTGCCATTACTCACAATCTAACATAAAATGCTGATTTTTTTCTTCCATTGCTCAATGTATCATCTGAATGCATAAAAATTACATGAGATTAATTTTAGAGCAACCAAATCTTAGTAAAAAATTATTTAGTTGGAACATAACTCAAGAAAAAATTTGTTGTGCAGTGCAATTTATACGTCGCCTAAAACTTTTTGGTTTCTCATAAAAATATCTCTCTAAATTGAGATAAATGTTGTAATTTTCATTTGCAGTTTGTTTCGATGCAATGTCTTTAATAGAACTTTAGTTTTTGACTTTTATATCAAAGAGAATAACTTCGAATCACAGAGGATTCAAAACCTCAAAGATTTACAGCGAATCAAAATCGAGGAAAGCCAGCCGAAGTCTAAAATAATTTAGTCTTCATTATTTAGTTTTAAGGAAAATAAATTTTAAGTAAATAACTCAGTAATATATTTTTAAGTGAATATATTTTGAGGTGAGATTAAATAAATATCTTTAAACAGAATGCTGGGATAAAATTTCCTTGTTAACATATATTTCCTTAAGCTCATAAACTTAATGCGATAACAAGTATAAGTTTACCCATCTAAACTGACGTGGACAAATAAATGGTATGTGTAAAAGGGGACCCTGATGTGACTGAAATTAATTATTCAATCTCAACTCAAAATATATTCACTTAAAAATAAATTACTGAGTTATTTACTTAAAATTTATTTTCCTTAAAAATAAATAATGAAGACTAAATTATTGTAGACTTTGGCTGGCTTTCCTCGATTTCGATTCGCTGTAAATCTCGCATGAAGGTGATCTGGCGCGAGGATTTGCCTTTCTTCTGTAAGACAATACTGACTGTGATTCTGAAATGGAGAATAGTATTATTTTATTGTACTTTATATTAACTCAAAGAAATAACCTCCTTTTTTGATAATCAAGGAAAGAGGAGTCATACCTATTTCTTATCTATATTATTTACGATGAGGAATTATGATTCTGTAGGTAACAAAACATTTATGTATCATATAATAACGTAATACAATTGTAGAAGAGGAAATTGAAATTATCTTCATCTCAGCAATTTATTTCTATATTTATCTGTTTTCTAGTTAAATCTATTATCTGCAAATTAATTTCTAATCGAATCATGGTATTGATGTTTATATATACTTTCTATCTTTTTCTACATTTTATGTAGAGACATACAAAATTGTCAGAATTCTATTCATTCTTTTCAATTTTGTCAGCTTTTTTAAGATGGCATTTGTCTGTATGAAAGTATCATTATTATTATTATTACAGTTTTTGACATCTTTAGAAGAGCCAGGATATGCACTGAATGTGAGAAAGAAGAACATAGTTGGTTTAATGAATTTGCTGCATGCTGTTAGAACTTCAGAAGTACTAATAAATAAAATTAAAACAGAAGAAATTGCTGAAGATATTGTAAGTTGTCTTATCCTGGATCCCTCCAGTTTACTTCTTAATTTTTTAAATTTAAAGAATGATTGTGAGCTTTAATTTGATTTGAATTCTTCTCAAGATTGAAATTAGTTTGAGTTGATATTATGGTGATAAATTGATGTATTTTTGGTAAATAGTAGGGTTAATAATTGCCTGCCCATTAATCAAATGCATGATTTAACGTTTATCTTTATTTGGAGGAGAGAGTTTGCAAGACGTTTGATTGGGTTGCTATTGGAGCATCTTTATCTTGCATTTATTGTGGAGCTATGAAAGGTGTGGGGCCAGAGGGGAAGAAATCCGTGGGGAAAATGCTGAAGTTACTAGGCCTTGGAAATGTCAGATATCAGTAAGTTACTTTTTAGCTAGATATAGCCTATAAAGAATAATATATAAATTTTACTTGTTTTAACGGAAATACTCTGTCTCCTAATATGAATGTTATAGTATAGCCATTTTAATACTGTACTTGTGCTAATCCTAGACAATTTTTATTCCTTCTGAGCAAAGGAGGATTTTTCTTACAAATGGTTGGAAAAACCTAAAATTCAATAGTTAAGTTTTCATATTCCAGTAAACTGATGGTAAAGTAGTCAAAATGCTCTATTAAACTATTAATTAAAAATTTATAGGAATTTTTAAAGATTATAGAAGTACATGATGAATCTAAGTTGTGTGATCCATATTAATATCTGAAATAATCGTATCTTTGTCTTATTCTTTTTATTCAAAATAATCCAAGTTTGTTATATTTTTCTAGAATTCCAAATGTAAGAGAATGAGTAACTCAACTGAAAAGGTAAAAATGAAATATTACAAATGAATGTTTGCTGTAACAGGGAGTAATGAATGAAATTTCTGTTGTATAAATTTTGTACCAAATAAATGAACCCATTGTTCATAACAGCATGACAAAAATTGTATAGGAGATTCTTGGCAAAAATGCAAGGAAAATATTTTTATAAATTCTTTTTGAAAAGATATTGATAAATTCTGCCATTTGATATATTGGTCATTTTTACATATGGAATGAATTTTAAATCAACAAATTAATTATTTACAATACTTTGCCACCCCATGACTTGCTCCCTATGAATCTATTTTTCAATTCATGTAGTTATGGATTTACTAGTTTTCTGTGAACAGAACAATCTGCTTAGGATTCCCTTGAAGAGATCATATGAAAAACATGTTACAATCGAGAAAGTTCATGAACTTGGATATGACATTTCATATGTGTGGAAAACAAACTGTTTTTGGGCTCTTTGATGTTTAAATTTTTAATAAAAAGGGAGGTTACCTTCACAGTCCCAGATGTTTTTAATTTAAAATATGCTGAAATTCATGAAAAAGTAAGTTTGCTTTCTTCTATTTTCCTCTTGACCATTCCAGTGAAATTCTGTATTGCAATTCCCATGACCAAAGGACTTTTCAAGTTGTTGGTTAAGGCAAATCATCTCAGAAAAAGTCATGATCTAATTTCTAGAGATGGCAGCACCGCTTGGGTAAAGTTTGTTTTCCTTCTCATTTGTTAATGGTTAACCCTTTTTCATTTGGTAAATGGTTCAGTAAACTGAATTATGATAAAATATTTGCACCATGGATAAAAAATTTAATTTCCTTTTTTACCATTTGTTGACAAACAATATTCTTGTAAAGACATAATAAAAGTTTTTGGTCTTATTCCTTCCTACGTATAGTAGTCCCTTAATTGATAATATGAATCAGCAAATTCCTCTCTCAGAAATGGCGGTACTAAATTAAACTTATAAATAAAATTGCATAAATTCCTTCCTATATCTGGTCCTTCTTAATTTTCAAAGAAAAAAATAATCCCTCTCAAACTTAAAATAACCATGATGGATACTTAGGCTGTAATTATGAATGGAAAGCCTAAAAATAACATGTAAAGTTTTATTTAAAGAAAGTTTTATTGACCAATTTTTTAATAAAAATTAATGTATGTTAGAACCTAATAACTTTAAAAATTTATGTATCAGGTAACCAGCCTGAACAAAATTCAAACAAATATTCCTGCACTTTAGTACATTTAATATCAATTTTAAAGCATCTACTGCATAGGAGGTTGATTAGTTTTGATTTTCTGAGTTTCATAATGTTTTCCTTACTGTGGAATGATGACCTTCTTTCCCCATACATTTCATGCAGGCCTTCTTTTCCAAATATTCTTGTTGAGTTCAACAGTTGCCTTTGTCATCAGAGGGTTTTTTTATATCAGGAAAATTACACAAATGTTCAACATATCATCCACATTTACCAAAATTGGGGAAAATAATCAAATGATTTAAGGCAAATGTCCTCCAAATGATTCATGAAAATATTTGCAAAAAAGGCTGAAAGAGGTTTCCCATAGCAGTGCCAATAGTCTATCAATAGTAACTATTGTTAAATTGTCTTCTTAGTAAAATCTCGAATTCTCAAAATTTCTACTCAAAAACGATATTCTATGAACAGAATAAGAATCTTCAGTAATTTCAGGAAGGGTGAAAGGATTGATATTGGTCTGTAGTTATCAGAATGAGATAGTTTGCCTTTTTTGGGATAGGAGATACCCTGGCAAGTTTTTAGAAGTAAAGCACCCTCTACTAAATGACAAATTGATAATATCAGAGAGAGGGAAGGCAATAATATTAGCAGACGCTTTGATTATAAACATTGGAACTTGATCAGGATCAGAATAAAAGTTGTTTTTGAAGGAATTAATGGTGCTAATAATTTCAGTGGAGGAGTTGGGATGTAGGAAGAAGGAACTCTTTGAAGAACAATTACTTATTTATTTACAATATAGTTACAGGTGGACAATTGTCCGGTTGCAACTTATATGATATAAGAAATTTATATATAAACATATTACACATTTACCCAATCCATTTACAATCCTTGATTCCTTACACAAATAACCATCACCCATAATAAAACATACAATTGCAAAGTAATATCTGCCATGTAAGTAAATCTTGTTCTGGGAGATTTTTCAGGGTTCCTGATAGGCCTATACGGCTACCAAAGCGGCCATGGAATCCACGAAGTCCCCACCATACATCACCCTATCAGGCGATCCCCTACTTGTTCCACATTTCGTCATTGGCTGGCTCACTTGTCATGTTATTTATTTTAAAAATACCCCTAATAAAATATTTCACATTTTTTGGGAAAGGTTCAAAGATTTCTGCAGGTAGACTGTTCCATTCCTCAATAGTTCTGTTTAAAATGCAGTGTTTCCTGTTATCGGTTCTTTTCTTAACGCATTTCACTTTGCATTTATGATCGTGTCTACCTAGGTAATCTGCCTCTTTTTATTCTATCGCTTATTTCCTTATACGCAGGAATTCCTATGAAAGACCTAAAGAATACTGATAATCTCTTTTTCCTCCTGCTGTTTTCTAAACTATCCCAACCTAATTCTTTTAACATCTGTGAAACGCTGATACTCTTATCATGTCTCCCCAACATGAACCAATCCACCTTTCTTTGTATCTTTTCTAATTCCTTTTTTAGGTCTATTTGATAAGGGTCCCATATACATTCACTGTATTCCAATATCGGTCTAACCAGCGATTTATACGCAGTTTCTTTTATTTTCTTGCTTGATTTTTTGAGAGTATTACAAAATTTAATGTTTTACTGGCTTTACCTATAATATTCTCAATGTGCACATGCCATTTAAATCTTTATTATATATTTAACATTATTACTTAACATTATTTTCTTTTGATAAAACTTTACCAACAATATTGTAAGAATATTACTTGGATCTAAATCCACTACTACCACATCTACCTGTTCTCCCTCGTCCTTTGCTTCTATTAAATCTTGATATAACCCTATCATTTGTGTGATGCAAGAAAAACCTTTCCTAAACCCATGCTGACATTCGTTAAGCCACCCTTCTGACTCTCAAAGTTTTTCAAATAGTCTATTATTGCTAATGAATATGCTATAATTTTTTCGAAAACCTTACACACGACGCTAGCTAGGCTGATAGGTCAAAAATTCTTTAAAGACTTTTACTTCCTCCTTTATGTATTGGAACTACCTGAAAATAGCAGAAATTTTCAATGGGTCGGAAACAAGCTCACCATTAAAGTTAATGAAGTTAGGACTGGTTGTATATTTGGAAGCGTTAGTGTTTAGTTTGTTTCCAGATTTCAGAATGTTATTGTAATATTCGCAACATTAAAATAAATGTGTAGGTGAGTGTGAAAATAATTAACTCCTGTAAACATTGAAACATTAGTTCATTGATACCCTTGTAATAGACCATTCCTCAGGCAAATTATAGTATAGCGCTGAACGAAGTTGCCTCCACATGTTGCCTGTAATGTGTTGTTGTTGCAATTCCTTGCTGCTCCCTATTTCCCCATTACCATTTCCCAAATTCACTGATGAAGGTATCAGTGGTGACAGTTTTCTTAAAGAGTTATTTCCCTCCCATGTTTCATAAGTTATCTCCTATGATTTCCAGGCTAGTTGGTTATTTTCGTGTATCATTCTTGGAAAAATGAATTCTTGAATCAACTGGTTCTAGCATCTATTTCTCTGTTCTTTCTCACGGTATCAGAATGGCCTATATAACAAGGAGGACGTATAAAATCGGCTACATCTTCTATAAATGTACTCTGCCTGAATTTATCATGTAAATTAAATCGCTGATTGAGCCTTCTTTCTTCTAAAGATTCCCATCCTGCCTCCTGAAGCATCTGAGTATCCCTTACCAATTTATCATAGCAATTTTTAAAAAACTGTATTTCCTTTTGTTGTATCTTTTCTATCTCACAAATGCAACACTATTCTTCAGGGTCCCATATACTAAATGCATACTTGATGTGAGGCCTAACTAGCGCAAAGTAACATCGCTCGCAGACTTTCTTCTACTACTTCTACCGTCTATTCTTTTGATGAAGCCTAATTTCTTAAGAGTTTGCCCACATATATTATGGATGTGGGTACCCCAAGTTTAGTTATTCGTGAGGGTTATTCCAAGATATTTTACCGAATCAACAGTTGAAAATGTTTTCTCTTGAAGGCTATATGAATTATGATTGGCAAAGGATTTTCTTTCAAAAAAATTAACTACCCAACATTTGTCTAAATTGAGCTCCAATTGCCAGTCGTCGCACCATTTGGCAATTTTATCTAAACCATTCGACAGGTTTAATCTATCATCAATACTTTTTATTTCTCTGTAAATAACTGTGTCGCCCGCAAATATTCTAACGTTACTGTGGATGTGTTTATTAAGGTAGTTAATGTATATTAAGAATAATAATGGTCCCATTACGCTTCCTTGATGGATGCCTGAGGTCACTTAAACTTGGTTGGGACTAATACCATCCAATACTACTTGATATGTTCATATTTTGGAAATAAATTACCATTTTACTCATAAAATAAAACAATTTTCTTATCAACAATTTGGATTTCCATCAAACCACTTCTGCCTAACAAATGTCAGCCAAATATCCCACAGATCTGCCCAGATCAAATGGACATGTAGTAATGAAGCCTCCCTCATGGCCTACCATGTGTTAAGCAGGAAATTTATCAAGGAAAATATCTTGGAAGCAATGGATTCTGCTGAACACAGGTTTCACTGTATACCATATTTCATTGATATATAAATAATCAGCACACAAGACTCTCCTGTGGTCCCACTCAGAAGACATTTAAAATTTCAAAATTAATTTATTTCTCTTGTGTAGTATTAAAGAAAGAAGTTATTGTGGATTCAATAAATACTGTAAACCCTGTTGAAATATCTTACAGCATTGATGTAATGGTAGGCCTTTTTATCCAAATAATTACTTCTATCCCAAGGAAGAATGGACTTTAAAAAGTCTGAGGGGACCAGAAATCGAACCTGGGATCTTCCTCAAACTGGAGCCTTTTTTTTCTGTCTCCATGAGGTTCTGGCATGCACAGCCAGACTGAACTATACTTGACCTTGCCAAAAAATTTCTTAATTCTATAAGCAACCTTCTCAATAGAGAAAGATCCTGGATGTGATTCCTGGTCTTGTCTGACTTTTTTCAAGTCAGCTTTTCCTTGGGATTTTTCCTGGGCACCAGCCCCTGTGCAAAAATTGAATAACCCTTTCCCTTAATTTCTGATGAATTTCTTTAATTACTTTTAGGCACCAAAAGTCAAAGTTGCAGAAGGCAAAGTTGGAAGAGGAGAAAAAGGAAGAGGATGATGTGAGGAAAAGAAGGGAATCCAAAGATGAAGAAGTGGAACCCAAGAAGAATAAGGAGGAGGAAAGGAAGGAGAAGAAGAGAAAACGTAAAAAGGCTAGCAAGATTGAGACTAGGAAACTCAAAAAGGAGACAAAGAATTTTAGGATGATGGAATTTTCCAGAGGTCTTGAAGAGAGTACTTTTGTGGGGATTAGGGACATGGAACAGTTGAATATGGACAGTGAAATTACACCTAAAAAAAGGAAAAGTGACGTAATGCCAAAGCAAGCAAAAAAATTGAAAACAGATGGTTAATTGCTAAGTTGTATAATAATGGCATGATTTTCATTAAAGTATTTTTAATATTTCTAATTATGCTTTCTTAACTGACTTAGAGTCCAATAAAATGGTGAAGCAAAATATTTTCTTATTTAGCATGTAGGTAACTCATCCCACCCCTTTATTCATCTAACAACTCTTGTCTTTGCCTTTCCCTCAGTCTTTTCACTAATATTCTTCCCTCAATCGCTTTCTTCAGCAATCTCTCCCCTCTCAATTTTGACCCACCCATTTCCTTTGTCTATTTGTAATTCAATTAACACCCTCTTCTCCCCAACCATCTGTGGCACCTAGTCGCTCATTTTTCTAAAAACTTACCTTCTCCATTCTACGTCATAATGACATCTCAAAAACCTCTAATCTTTTAACATCCTCTTTTCTTAATGTCCACGTTTCACACCAATACAATATTACACACCACACCAAAGATTTTACCAGTCTTTTTCCTGATTCCCTTATCAAGGCCCTTCATCATCAGTTCTCTTCCCTTCATAAATGCTTCTTCTGTTAATGCTATTCTAATATCTGTTGAGCATCCTTAAAAAGGATGGAACCATCTGTGGATGAAAGATCCATCCACCCTTATCTTTAATTTAGCTTTCTTTCCCTGGCACACCTCATTATTTTAGTTTTTCTTACATTTATTTTTATCCCTCCTTTTATAACTCCTTTGCTTTATTGTTTAGTGTATTTACTGTGATTTACAAATGCAATTGCAATGTTGTCTGCATATCCTACCGACTTCACTACTTCCCCACCAACATTTATTCCCTTGTTTATTTCATCCCAAGCTTCTTTAACCATTTCTTCTGCATATATTATAAAAAGATGGTGATAAACTCCCTTACTTACTAAATAAAATAACTTACTCCCCTCCCTAACTCTGCCCATTCTGTTTCCCCATTAGCCACTCTTACTTGTGGCATGTAAGTATGGCGTCGTGACTGGTTGCTCGTCATGTGCTACTGTAAGCTTTGGGTGAATAAAAGTGTTATCGAGGAGACCAGGTGTTATTCTTTCAAGAATCCAAGGAGAAGGTTTCCTCTCAGAGCAGTGGTGGGGTATTTACCAAAAGGATTATCGCCAAACACACCTCAGGAAGAGAAAAACTGTGAGTAAGGGAAGTGTAAAGTGTTTGGGCCAGCCGTGAGGAACCGAGGCGCAAGATGAATAGAGATCGTGGAAATGAACCCTAGTGGGGAAGGCGCGATGTTGGGCGCGAAAGAGGACATGGAGAAATAGACGACGTATCCAAATATATTTTGAAGGGGATAACAGATAGAGAATTGGTTAGATCGTTGGCTGTGTGTGAATTTGAAAATGTAGAAGGCCTGCTTGCAAAGATGAAAAGATACGAGAACATTACTAAAAGAGCGTGGATGGGCGAGAGAGCTGCTGTCCAACCCTCCTTATTAAGAGACCTGGAATGGTAGGAGATAAGAGTTTCGCTACTTGAAAGGTTCTTTGATTATGGTGAGCGAGGGCCAAGGATTGCTCCAAATAGAAACACGACAAAAAATGTTTCAATTGTATGAGAATGGGACATTGGATGAAAGATTGTCCATTAAAGAATTTAAGGCACCGTCAGTCCTCAAAGGAAGGAAACGTAAACAGAATTGCAACTGCCAAAAAGCAAATAAATGATGAATACTACAAATGGGTAGAAATAATTGGGAATCATATGGTAGGGTTCATTGACCTAGGAAGCGACGTGGTAACTCTGAGAGAAGACGTAGCAAAAGAGATGGGATTACAATGCCAGACATGCCGGCGACGGTTAGTGGGTTTAGGAGGGAATGCATGCAAGGCAATCGGCTTGAAACACATGGCTCTCCGGATAGATGACATCAAAATCGGAGTAGAGGTGTTGATTGTCCCCGATTACGCGCAAGAAGACGCCATGGTCTTCGAACGAAGCGCTCTTGACCAAAAAAGGATTTGAATTCAAAAGGGAGAGGGAAGATTAAATATTGTATGGGATTCATCGGAGCCAGAGGAGAATGGGTTAAAAGTAGAAGAGAGAACACAAATAGAACCAGGCGAAATTAATGTGGGAGGAAATCTACGTATGTACAGCTAGTTCCAAAAAAAACTTACCACCTAAGCCGCAACCCGCATAACAGACGTGAAGCTCGATGAGAGCGAGTCTAGTGTTTTCCACGCATTCTATTGGCTCTTGGAAGGAAGGCGCCTTTTTAAACCGTTGTGAAACGCGTTGAACGTATTTGTACCGTCTTTATTAGCACGAAATCTAGTTTAAATTTAGTGTTAATTTTTACTATGTCAGCAGCATAGTATTAAAAAATGAATGAGAATCGGATCTCCTTATTTCGGCCAGAAATTTCTGCGTAATTCACCTTTTTCTGGAGGCATCGGGTAAACTTACTTTAGCTGCTTCAATTATCCAATGAAAAATTATGTCATTGCAAGATTAAAAAGGAATATATTATTACGTTTTTTATGCTCTTGACGCCTACAGGAAGAACTTTTAAATTTATTTAGAGGAAATTCACGACTATGACTCAAATAGAAAGATGAACGAAAACTCAGCAAGGAGATAAAGAATAATTAGGAATAAGAACACAATCAACTGTATGTCAACTAATTTATGTTGCAGAAAAATTCTATCGAGAAGGGGAGTATGAAAAAACTTCGAAACCTACTGAGGAAAGCAAAGATGAAAAGAAACTTTATCTGGACGAATACACCGAGAAAGAATCATTTTAAGTCAACCTGGTAGAGAGCTCTGAAAATTAGACCCAAAACATATTACAATAAAGTAAACCAAATAAATTACGATCAACTACATCAGATAATTACATCAAATATTATAAAAATTTTAAATGCCGCCAAATCATATGATAGAAAGTAAAATATTTATTGGTGTGCTATCATCATTTTCTAAGGTAATTGTTTAAAATTCAAATTGCTAATTTAATATTTTAGAAAATAACATAGGTATTAGAATAGTAGCACAATTTAAATACTGAGTGCTACAAAATTTTTTCACGTATCGAATTAAAAATTAATATACCACGAAATTAACGCCAGCATCTCGTAACATTTTTCCGAAAATATTTTTCATTGCCAGTCCCAGAAAAACTATCCCTTTAATTAAATCAAGTTCATGTTACTTGCAATATTATGCTGTCCCAACTTTTATCTGATGCTAAATCTCTTTCTTGCCCCGTGGTGCAAATTTTGACTCGATTTCTTCACAGTTGAATTATTCTGCAATACAGAGAAGTATAAAATTTGCTTGATACGACAATTAACAGAGCATTAGGAATTTCAGTATATATGCATCAACATGTCATTCTGTTCTTACTTCCACCAGGCATTCGTGGTGACGGTATCAGATGAAGCATTATGATTTTGAGATGAGATTTGGCTGTTTCTGACAAATTCGCGTCTGAGGTTTTACTAATTCTTCCATGGAGAAAGGAGAACTTTCCTTTCCTCCACCCTGGCCCTAGGAGTATCCCCTATTCATTCCTTTGTTGTTTCTTTTTCTTTTGTTGCGTCCATCGAAAGGTATTGTCTATTTTCTCAAAGGAACCATAAAACGGCCGATGGGTGAAGGTGAACTCCGCTCTGAGGAGAAAAACCCCCTTTTCGGCAGATTGTGGATGGTCGTATGTATCCGGGGTACCGAATTTGAAAGCGCTAATGAGGATTCCTGACCGCACCCCTGCTGAGCAGGTATCAAAGGTTAGGGTATGGTGGCGGCGACCGATCACAAGTAAGGTGGGAAATGGTGGATCCGCGATTTGTAATCTTCGCCGCAGGTATTCCCTTAGGGAATGAAGATATTCAACTCTATTTTTGAGGTAGACGACCTTTCAGGACTTCTTGCAAGGAATACACTTTAAGATGGTTAAGAAACAACAGTTAGTATGGCAAATCAAAACCTTAAGACTAATTTGCATATTGCATATAAACTCCAGGTTTCCTATACTTGCATATTGCAGGTTTACACGTTAACACCTGGTTTATTTACATTTACATTAATACCCCGCGAGCCGCCGTATGACTTATGTCAGGGGGTGTGAAAACAACCACAACAGGATTTCCAATGTTACTGAAATGATTTTCAGAACTATACGCTAGACTAATGTTTAATAAGACTAATGATTAATGATTGCTGCTTCGGTTTCTGAATGCCTCAAGTAAGATATATAACCCGAATTATTTGAATGGTGCATAATATGTATAATAATTAAAAGAAAAATCACTATCAATAATTATGAATGATGGGTGAAAGGAGTCATGGAAGAACACATTAAAAATAGAAACCAACGGATGGTAACCGGACTTACATGAGAATATTCCTCTAATTCTCATGATTCATACCTTAGCTGTTAAAATATTCTTGGTTCTATATGTAATCCATTATTCCAACATTCACTCCAAGGACCTTCGTAACACCCTCATCCTAGGCACATCATAATTCTCTACGAACTTTGCGAAGATGTTTTTTAAATTTTTCATAGTATTTTTAAATAGTAATGCAAGGAAGATCATTCCGGTTAAAATAGGACCTTCGGAAAATCTGAATGATAACATAAAGTTCACAATGTTTGGGTGCATCATATCAGAATTAGTATCTCTATATTCTGCTTTTAAAGTGAATGGTATAAACTGTATTAGCTTATACTAAATAACAAATTCAACAACAAAAATGAAAAAATAAGTAACGCTGCCTATCGTCAATTTATATCAATCAAGCTCTTCGTCAATGATTGTTTACTTTATTTATATAAATTGTTTTTTATGCTTTATTTCGTCCCTACATTGAGCTAAAAATTTCGTAGTTTGGAATAACTTGAGAAATGAACAATGAACTAGAGAAATGCCATCTAATATTTATTCCTTACGCTTACGAGAACCAAATCGTTTCACTTCTCTTATAACATCTATGATACAAAATAGATAGAGCGTTGAAGATGATCTTACTACATCGACTAAAGTTTCTATTATCATGTCACTAAAATATGAATTGAAACGTAAATATGGAATTTTAGATACTCCGCATATTTAGTGTCGCAGAAACTTAGAGTTTATACGCCGTTTACAGATAAATCACATCTCTAAAGTTAGGTAAGATTTAGAATAAACCATTGGCTTGCATAGATAGTAATACCAATGTTAGCAATTTTTATCGGTTTGAAAAAACCGAACTCTCTTTCCAAAATAAATTGCTGATAAGAAGATGGTTTAGGTTCTGGCTTAGTAAACTACTCGAACTTTCTTATAGAATTAAAAGATTGGTACGATACATTGAGCATCGCTATTGCATACAATTTCGGAGATCCTGGGAATTACTGATGTATCAGAAGGAAATTTCTGAAAGTATGATAAGCCATGGGCGTTATATCCTGTATATTTGAATGTTAACCATTCTTGACTAATATATTACTTAAATTGGATAAATGAGTAGTTTCTCTGGAGGCTGTCATAAACGGAAAAATATATGTTGGATGAGAAAATTGAGAAGGTGAGTGAGTGGGTTATACTTTTAAAAGAGGTCGTTGCTCCTACTCAAAGTAACCAATTGGTCAACGAGGAACGCAAGAAATGCCATTACCTATTGTGATTTATCCAAAAATCTGGAATTAACATACCTCTTACACTTTCGGTTGTTAAATTCATGTGAGTGTATGTATTACTGTTTCCGTCGTTTCTCACTTCCCTATATCTATCAAAACAGTCCCCCTCTTGAAGTCCTGGTGAATTCATTGCTTTAACCACTTCTTCCAATCACTCCTCTATCTTGCTTTTCAAATTTGTCATGGAATGTGGAGAGATGAAAAGTTTCTCATAGCCATACATTTTAAATACGAAGGAATATTTTCAATATCACCGAGCGATAAATATGTAGATAGACTATTCATACCAAACCACCGCCCATTCATCTCAATCATTAAAATTCTGTCGAAAAAATATGAGAGTTACGTAGGGCCAGCCATCAACTGAGGGGAGAAAAATTTCAACATGAGCCTCATATGCGCTTCTTATCCCCGTGTGATACTTACAGGGTTGGAATTACAGGTAAAAAGGCCCCAAAACTATTTCACTAAGTCCCTATTATTTCGCGTATTTTTAACGTTTTCTACATTATAATAATTGTAAACGTGATAATAAACAGTTGAAATATAAACAATGCAAGCAGTTTTGTATGCATTCAAAATTAATTGAAAATTTTACATTCATAGCTTACAGTAGCATTCAATGAGCATTATGACAAAACCTCATTCGCTCTATCTTTTTGTGTATTTTAGAACTTGATAAATACGAGAGAAGAACGTTTAAGAACGTAATGGTTTGTGACTGCAACCATTTCAAGAGGAATCCACAGAAGAAATCACGTTTATTCGATTCACACTTCAATGACACCAAAAAAATTCATTTTGGATTCAAAATCAACGTGAAAGATGGTTGTCTCGTATCCGTCATCTTTATTAATTCAGGAAAATCGATCCTAGCACATTTTCTATCAATTGATTTGGACGGTATATTAAAAATACCAACTGCATAGATGATAAAATTTACTGATTTTTTACCGATCGAGTTTTAATTTTGATGCTTATCAAATTAAACAAAATTTATCTAAAATACGCAGAGAATGCCTCAAGACTTCATACTACATATTTACTTATAGATTTTTTATGTATTTAAAGTAATAGCCTAGATATGGCCATGAGTTCACCTTACTTTACTTTTGTAGATTGCATTCACACAGGCTGTGATAAAACAGGTGATCGATATGGACTCCTTAGGTATATAATTTTAAAGGCTAATAACTCTTCTCTTGAACGATGTATAATATTATCTACTATTATAATATATAATACGACCCCTTATAACCGCAGAGTTTTTGCAAGCGAAGGCGTCGAATTCGAGGTCTATACATTTTGGGTCCGACACTGATTCAAACTGCGCGGAAATTTTCTTCCTCCCATCTCAGTGCTAAACATAAGCTCAGAGCGGCTCAGAGGCAGATTTTGCAAAAATTTCCTTCGTCCTGCTTGTGCCTTTCGTCTCAGACTCAAATTTTATGAGGGGAAGGGGGTTTGCCTCGGTTTCCTAGGAATAACGGGACCTCGTGTGCGACGCTTCCCTCGGTGCGAGAAGCAAAGCTAGAATTTATACTGATTTGTAATAACCATTTTATAATAACTGAATTCTTGCATTACAACATCGATATTGTTATAATACTATTCTGCTACGCCAATGTCACCAAACTAAGGATACTAATAAATATTTGCAATATCAATAATGCAAATAAATCCATTTCAACTCTGCAAGCGGAGCCAGGACAGAAGCAGACTATCTCCTCCATGTTTTCCCTCTCTCTCTCTCTCTCTCTCTCTCACTTCTTAAGGCTCGCTTGCAGGAAACTCACTGCCTGTTATGCGGGTTGCGGCTTAGGTGGTAAGTTTTTTTTGGAACTAGCTGTACATGAAGCAGAGAGGAATCAGATTCGAAATGTGGTCAATAAATACCGACAGTGTTTTGCCAAAAACCTTGAGGAACTAAGGAATGTCAGTTAAACCAGTTTTGATATTGATGAAGAACCGATGAATTTACGACCTTACCGTATTTTCAACGAGGAGAAATGCAAAAAGAGGGATTAATGAAGCTGGGAATAGTACAGTCTCTTACAAAAAAGTTACCACTTTGGATGCAACCCGCTTAACAGATGAGGAGCTCGGTAAGAGCGAGTCTATGAGCGGCTCTGCTTTTAGCGCGCGTTTTGTCTT
Organism: Pachydiplax longipennis; assembly: GCA_036926295.1. Lineage (NCBI taxonomy): Eukaryota > Metazoa > Arthropoda > Insecta > Odonata > Libellulidae > Pachydiplax > Pachydiplax longipennis. The sequence continues at coordinate 1,146,636 of JAVFKF010000065.1, forward strand.
CCTCCTTACGCGTGTTTTGAGGCTTGTTTGACGTTATTTTCTTTAAATACTGGCTAAAATTCTGGATGGTTTTTTTGATTGGATGCTGTATAAGCAACGTAGTATTATAAAGGAAGTAAATTCGGATTTTTCTTAAATCGGCTCAAACCTCACGCGTAATTCACTCTTCTTCAAAATATCGGCCAAGAAATACTTTGGCTGCCCATATTTTCTGCTTACGTATAAATTTCCATCAATCGAAAACCGTGTTGACATTCACTAATTGCTCCCTTATCACCTATAAAACGCATTATTGAACTAGCTATAATATGTTCAATTATCTTGCAAAAAATTGACGTTAAGGATATGGGACGATAGTCTTCCGGTTTCGAGGGACTACCTTTCTTAGTAATTGAGGTGATATGCGCTCTTCTCCATGACTTTGGTACAACGCCTTCATCCAAAGTTTTCCTATAAAATACGAAAAGAAAGGGAGAAAGCTCATCCGCCAAATTGTAATAACGAGCGATGGTATACCTTCCGCTCCGGGCGCTTTCTTCTTGTCAACCTCTCGCAACAGCTTTCCTATTCTATCCACTACAACTCTAACGGCCACATCTTTGAAACAACCCTCATAGAAAAATCGTTCGTGCGTCCATTGTCTAAAGTAAAGCTTTCCTGGTAATGTCGATTTAGTAAGTTCCCTTTCCCTACCAAATCACTAACTGTTAGTCCCTTGTCATTAACAAGGCTAGATACTGAAGACTGACCTCCACGAGATTCTCGGACGTATGACCAAAACCCCTTCTGGTCGCTTCCTAAAGACTCTAAAAGGGTTTTAGATCTATATTCCAGGAACTCATTCCGCGATTCCTCCTTAACCAATTTTCGTACCTCCGCGTATTTCTGTCGCTGAATTTCAAAGCCAACTTCGATCTTCTACAGCCTCTTCATCCGTGCGTGTAAAAACCTTTGCCTCCTATGCAACGCCCGCAATTTAGGTTTCATCCAACGTGGTTCCTTACGCTCCCTCACGGTTTTAATTGGGACGAACCTAGCTAAGCCTTCTTTAAGTATTCGATGGAACTCGATCTAGCTATCCTCAACGCTATTACTACTCACAAAATTATAAAAGACGTTTATATAATCCCTGAATTCCGAAAAATTCGCCTTACGAAACATATAAACCTGCCGAGGCGGCTTGACTGATTTTACTATATCCGTTTTAATTACTGCAGTAATAATATCGTGGTCTGAAATTCTTTCTATTATAGTATATTTATCTCATCAAAAAGGTGCGAATGAGACGTTGCTAGGAAGTCCAATACACTCCCTCGACCTTCGCGAATCGTCCTCGTAACCTTCTTGTTAAGTTGATCTAAAGCATGGATAGTAAAAGTATTTACTAATTTCTGCGATATACTCTTCTCCCGACCTGAATCTGAACTCGATAAATTATCCCAATTAATATGGGGAAGGTTAAAATCCCCTCCTACAACGATGATAGGATCCCTGATTTTCTTCCGAATGATCTTCAGTGATTTGTTCGAGTTCCTGTATGCATTCAGTGTTATTATCTGGGGACCGATAAAACGAACAAAAGAGTACCTTCCTTCCGTTCCGTCCAAAAACCGAACTCTATTCCGTCTCACTTGTACCGTAACCTAGAAAGTCGACGTGCTGACTCTTCAAAGATACTTTTACAGCGATAAATACCCCTCCGCCTATCGTACAGAGTCTATCTTTACGATATGCATGCATGCATGTAGATATCCTCAATCCCTAGGAAGCTTCTCCAGATATCTCACACAATCCATCGCAAATTCTATGCACTTAATAAGCTAACACAAAGCAAAATTGATAATCAAAACATGAAGAGGAAAGCAAAAAACAACAGACTATTGTATGTAAAATGTTAAACAGAACAAACATTGAAGCTTGGGACTGCCTCACTCCTGGTCACTTTGGCCACGTTGTTCCAGAGTAAGGTTTTTTATATTAAACCTCTATACTTGCACTGGTAAATGAGAAAAATATCTGTAGTAAGTTAACTAAGTGTATCAGGGGTATTAGAAACAATTCACCACTGGACTAAACACAAGAGAACCATTTGTCATGTGAAGCACCATGTATTTCATATGCAGGAAGGAAAAACACAGAAATTACAATTTTTAAATGACGGAGAAATCTTCCTTCAATCAGAGAAAAGCAACAAACTAAGAGGACTAATATAATATCAATTTCTTCATCAAAGCTTAGCCCTATGTATGTAGACAAAATATTTGCTTCTCTAAGGAAGGAAATGAGCTGATATGAAGCAATGCATTCCCTACCTCCCAACTTGAAGATTATTTTAGATCCACTGTTAACAATTTGACCAATGTCTACAGAAAATGAAAGGTTATTTTCTATATAAGTATATTTGTTACAAAGCAAAGATTGCAATTGGGTGATTAAAGCTCTATGTTTCTTAAAGTTTAATTTTAAAAACAAAAGAAAACTATTTGAAGTATTTTTTAAATTCTCAAATAAATAATACTTGTATTTGTTTTCCTGTAATTCTTAAGTTAATAAATAAAATATTCAAATGAGATTGAGAATATTAATATCTTGTGTGATATATGTAAAAACTTACTGTATAGCATAAGGTTTGGTTAAATAGTTTATATTTATTACATTGGTTATATTTTGAGAAACATAGCAAATGGACATTTAGAGTAGTTAATTTAAATGTGTGCAATATCTCGTGCTTGTTGTTGTTGGTGCTGGGTTCACTGATAGAAATAATATAAGTCATAAAATATTGAAAAATGCATATGATGTTAATTTAAAACATGCTATTTAGTATTGAAGGATATTATAGCACCATCAAATTGACAATGCAGAAATCTAGCTAAGCACGCATGTCATACTTTTACAGTGATACCTCGAGATACGAGTTTAATTCGTTCCGTAACCTTGCTCGTATCTCAAAGCAATTTTCCCCATTGACATTAATTGAAATGCCATTAATTCGTTCCAGGCCCCAAAATGCCAACCCAGTTGTTCTTGTTGCGTGTTTTTGAATAGGAAAAATGTATTTTTAATTGACAAATATTGTATAAAACATAATAAAAGATAACGTAAAGAAATAAACTGGCTTTATAAAGTGTATTTGTATTTTGGTCACTAAAATGCAACTTACGCACAACTTAAATGTTGCTGTATGCTTAATTTTAGTTACTGATTTTTTCTTCACTGGTCTTTGCCTTTTTTCGCCGGATTAAAAACATGTCCAAGGAGGTTTGTTCCTTCTCCCCTTTCAGAATGTTACGGAAATGAGTTAGGCGATTAATCTTCTCCTCTGTCGTTATGTAAGTCCTATTCGGCATCTTCCTTCAGAAAAGCTCCGTCTCGTCACAGTTGAAGACTTGCTGGGGGGTGTGTTCTTTGGCTTCTATCGGTTCGGAAAAAGTTTTGAGATAACCCTCAGCTGCCTTCAGATCCGAACTTGCAGCCTCACCATGCCTGACAACGGAGTAAATGCCGGTCCTTTTCCTAAAGTTGTCAAATCAGCCTCGACTGGCTTTAAACGATTCTTACGATGCCTCGTCCGTGGAAGTGCGCGGGGTCTGATTCAGCAAATCACCATAATTGCTCGTGCTTTCTCGCATATGATGCCCTGTGTTAAAATATCGCCTTTAAGCTGCTTCTCCGTAACTCAAACAATCAGCAGTTTCTCCATCTTTTCATGGAGAGAGCTCCGGAGCTTAGAAATTATTGTAACGCCCTTAGCTGGCGTTATACCCTTTATTGACTCCTTCTGTTTAAGCACAGTACATATCTTTGAAGTACTACGCCCGTACTACCTCGCCAAGTAAGCTACTCGCACATCTCGCTCATTTTTCTATGATTTCACGATTTAATTCAATAGGCGTCATCTTCTTTTGAGCATTTACCTTTCCACTCACTTTCTTCGGATCCAAGGTTATAAAAAGAAATGTGATAAAGTATTTAATTGCACAAAAAGCACAAAGCCCTAGAAAAACTTATCAAAGATGCTTCGACGGCGAGGTAAAAAGGTATACTGGGGGGATGCGTGGGATAATGCGAGACGCACGAGACACAGTAAACTGTTGGGTCGTGTGTAGCCGGCCGTTCCTCGTATCTCAAATTTTGCTCGTATTTCAAAGCAAAACTTCGCTCGCTCGACGGCTCGTATCTCAAAAAACTCGTATGTTAGGGCACTCGTATCTCGAGGTACCACTGTATAAACAACCATAATTTTAGCCTAGAGTAAAATATTGGAATGAAACTTATTCTAAAATATATTTCATATCTACTTAAAATCCTTGCATAATCTTTGCCAGTGTCTCTATAATAGAAATTAATTTAGCACGGGACTACTTTTTCATATAATCATTTCTGGCTGTACTTCTTGGAAAGCCATAATGAAATAAGAAAAACTTTATAGTTTCCATACAAATTTGTGTGAAAATTATTAACTATACATAATATGATATAATTATTTTCCACTTCAATCGTGGCCTAATCTCCTAATTGTCATGAAGAACAAGAACAAAATAGGAGATTAGAAAGAGTGTTCTCTAGATTGATTTTATTGTCATGCAAGTGAGACATCTAGGTTTGAGTCTCAGCCACAGTGACCTTTCTCCTTCATTACTTTCTTTACATTTAAACATGTTATCATGCTCTTTCATAGTTTATGTGCCTGAGTAATTGATGCATGAATTTCATTTCCCTACTGATGACTGAAAACGAAGAAGAGAAATACTTTGTTTTTGTTACTAAAATTTACATGTCAATAAATGAAATGTACTCACAATGTTGATCTTCTCATTATCATTTGTTGTTGCCGAAAATAAATGCTCGATAAAATAGTGAAATTTATATTGGATTATTTATCATGGTTTAAGACGCATGTGGTCTTCTTTTCACACTCTTTGTGTGAAAAGCAGACCATTCTTCTAAAATATGATGTAACAAACAAACAGACAGCATTACACACAGCCAGGTTTTAATGTTATTCTGCTTCAGACGCAGTTTTCAGTTAGTCACGGGAAAAGCATCTGAACCAGATTTTACTCTGTGTATGTGTATGCATACACTCCCCACAAGTAAACCCATAAATAACAGTTGCTTGCATACTACAAGCTATTAGGTACAGTATCCATCAAAACCACTAAAATATTCTCAAATTTAACCTCATTTATTTTTAAAATCACCAGCAGCAACATCTCCATCTCCCTGCACAATTTCAAGTCGCAATGATTTTGAGAAGATTCATGAACGATATTCTATATTCTCCATTTAAAGGTATGTTAAAATGCAAATGGTGCCCTGGAGTTGAACCAAGGATTATTAGCGAACTGGTCAGCAACTGCGATGTTAAGATCTATTCTTATGGCTTCTGATAAAAGCCGGGTTATGGATTTTTATCTCTACAGTAAGTACTTCAAAAAATATTTAAAATATCCCCATGCTTTTTAAACGGGAAAACGTCACCGGCCTGATATCGAACCAAGAACTATTTCGGAGGATGTAATTGTATATTATGATTCAATAGCGACTATTATAACGCTACGCAGAATCTCTTTGCCGATGTGGTAAGCTTTCAAATCAATGACAAATTGACTTAATACCTCAACAATCTTTTGCTTTATTTCGAAAATAAAAATTATCAAAAAATATTTTAATTGCTCTTGGGTAAGGAATTTTAATTACACATTCATGTATGTAAGTGCAACTTTTCTCCTCAATGTTTGCATAATTAAAATGAACACACGTACATATCTATCATCGGTGAATTTCAAATTTTTCCGCTTTTGGAATCATAAAGAATTGGAGCACCATCTGTCTTCTAGAAACAGAAGTCTAGAAATTACCATTCCTTGTGACGGAAGCATTTCGTACTCGGCCATGTTTCGAACAAGTGCTGTTTATGCAAGTAAATTCTGGGAGAGTGAGAAGGGTCTCTGACGGAAAAACTCATTTTGCAACAGGGGATTATTTCTGTTTCTTTAACTTTAACCAAAATACTACTGAGTAGTACAGATGGATTTTGGAGCTCTGCTAGATTACGCGAAACAGAATGAATTACCAAATAAAGAGGCTAGTATTTTATATTTGGTTTCTCGGGTTTTAAAATCAATAATGGCGTCACAGGTCATAATGAACATTTCTAATTTGACGAGTGAGAACAATTTTTCACTTATGATTCTATTTTCAGTTTATTTTCTAAAGTTTCTCATCTTGGAATGACTTAATTTCATAGGTTAAATGTTATCGTACCTCCTTCGGTCCTCCAAAGAGAGAACCCAAGTCAAAATGTCTATCTGAAAATATTCGAAAGTTTTTGGCTAAGAAAGAAGAGGAAGAAAAGCTGAAATTACTTAAAGCAAACAAGAAGCGAGAAGTATGTTTAAAATTTGCTGAGGCACTTTCGTTGAGATACCATACTTCTAACTGTAAGTAGGAATTCTTTGGAAAATATTCTTGTACAATATTTATATTTTCAGGAACTACTGGCTCTTCGTTCGCAGGACAAAAAGGCCAACAAACGTGTTCAAGCTATGTTGAAGTCAACTAAAGCTGCTAATAAAGCAGTGATAGATGATGCCAGGGATGATGTCAACACAGCTGTGACAATGGCTGGTAATGAGAGAAAATTTTCTTCCACTAATATTGGCTTTGAAACCTAAACTTGTATTCATTTGCCAATCACCCAAATTTCTCGGAGGAAACTATTGCTGCCTGCTCTTTGTCTCTTTCAACCCCTACGAGTTTTCAGATAAATTCTTCTCTTATCAACGACCGATATCGGGACTCAAATTCTCGAATTCAAATTCCTGCGGAATAAATTTAAGCGTATCATAAGAATGATATTTATTTTTAATTTTTTATGGTTTTATTTTCAAAATGCACTGTTTTCCTCACCTCGAAAAGATTTAAAACAGTTCAGAAAAGAAGGAATGGATAATGTACAATACCACATAAATAAATATAACCGATTTCGATGTTACAGCGCCCCTGTCATGCTGAAGAAGTTTACTTATCATCGTTAGTGGGTTTTAGAGAATTTGCCCGTTGTTTTGTTTAGGGGAGTTGGCTTATTGGTCGTTCACCTCACTTTATACTCACTTCCTGAAACAAATTCCTCTATAAAAAATATAATTGTGAGCCAACAAGTGAAAAGCAAAGTCGAAAATATTCTTTTTAGTTAATAGCAAGTCGAATAACTTTCACATAAAGTTTATATGATTAACTATTTGATTAGGCAACTTGGGAGTGGTTGTGACAGATTTCAGTGAAACATGGTGGAACTCCTTCATGATCACCCGCAAAGAAAAACTCGCTAGGTAGAGTCACACACAAAGGAAAACTCACTTGGTAATCACCTGATGAGGTTACTCCGTAATGAATCCTAGGTCGTGTAATAAAAAGTTTTTGTGGACTCTACCTAGTTAGTTTTTCTTTGTGTATGATTGGGAGTGGTTTCTTATATGCAGCTGAATGTGGTCTTCTCTTCTATCAATCTAAACAATGCTGTCTTTTGTGTCTTATAAATTATTGTGGAGAAAGACACTACTTCTAATGACTTGGGGAAAGTTAGATATTAATAATTTATAAAAAAATCTGAATGCGTCTGTCTAGAAGGTAATGTCATTAGTGCCAATTCACCATAAGTATGCCATAAGGAAAAATCGTTTGTATTATGTCCCCTTTTTCTTAAATAAATTCTAATAAATTTCTTTTGTATCTGTTCTAAAAATTATGAATGACAGTTGTAATACAGAGATCACACAAATGAACAATACTCAAGTCTAGACCAAGGAACAAAATTTTCAAGGTATAGATGTCATTAAAGTCTTTGGTAATCCTTGAGATAAATCTTAATATTTTTTGAGTGTTTTTTAAACTATGTAATCTATGTGTTTATCAAAATTCAAACTGTGATCAAATTAAACTCCCAAATCCTCAGCTGTGTTGCTTCTGTTTATGTCTCTTTTTAGCAGCCATGACTTTGAATTTATAACTTTATTATAGTCATATCTGGGTGTTTATGTCTCTGACTTGAGCAATGTTTTTCCTGTGAAGTTATTTATTAAGTGAAGAGAGAGCATTAATTGAAGGGTGTTTCCTTTCATGCAGTGATCTGGAATTAGAGTTCCTATTTTAGAATTTAAGGGATCATATTGTAAAATATCAGTACCTGATCAGACTTAATATTGATGATGAACCATGGAAAGTGGACTGTTGAAGATGGATAACACAAAATATCAGTTAACATGAAAAGGAGTATTCCTTCTGTAACTTTCATTCTAGTTCTCTTTGTCTCAAAATGGTGAACATGGAAATGTTCTGTAGGAGAAATTATCCCTGTAATATTCCTTGGTTATTTTCAATCAACATAACTACTATTCTGCATTTAACATGGTGTTTAAATTTGGTTCCTAAATTTTACAGTTGTTTTACAAACTGAAAATATATTCATATAGGAAATGGAAACATTTAGGGAAACTTATGATGCTGCATAAGAGACATTGGGTTGCCTTAGTAAGGAGTTTGCTTAATTTTGAATCTCCCCTACATTTTCACTCTACAAAGTAAAGTTATTACATTAACTTAATTGTCTCCTATTTTCACTGAAGCACTAATATGTTTGCTTAGGTCAAAGTCAGCGCAATAGTAATATTAACATTACCATTTCTAGGAAGTTGTGTCTATCTCCCCTCTGGTACTAATGTTAAGATATGGGTTATATAATACCAAGCGGTATTATGTAATTGGTAAAAGATAGAAGTCAGAACTGATTTAGCAAACCAGGGAAATTCTAAGAGTAGATTTGTGTGAACTGGTGGAATCCCACCAATGTATTGTTTTGCTGTTAGTCACTCACAGAGTGAGTGAGAGTATACTTTTTGGGAAGTATTTATTTTCCAGTGTTCAGAATACTTCGTTTCATTCTCAATAGGTCCCTCCCAACCTGATGAGGATGATTATGGATATGTCTCACAAGAAGCGTCTGCATTTTACAACAAATTGATGGACAAGTACAGCAGTATCCCAAATAATGAACCAAATTTCTTGAAAAAAACTGTGAGCGTCAAGGATCTTTCATCCACAAAGGTATTCAAGTGAAACTAGAGTAGAAGGGGGAGGGGGTGATACAATCAACAGAATGATTAATTCAGAATGCCAAAATTTACTTTCATGTTTTCATTGGACAGAAGTTAGAATGCAGATTGCGTAGTCCTGTTCTCAAGATTTCCTAATCTGCTTTAATAATTTGGTAGAGTTCCTAACATCTTTTACTCAGTATTGAGAATTTTATTTCTAATAAAATCTCAAATGAAGTTATCTTTTCTTCTTATTTTTTTCCTATGAAGTTTGACATTTCTTTAAATCCATGAAGACACATTTGCCCAATTCTTATTTTAATATTAAACTGAAGAAATTTACTTAATTATTCCATATTTACTATTATTTTTTTACGTAACTTCCTGCCTATTAAAGTGAATTCCTTTCTTGTGTCTGCCTAGAATTTTTCCTTATTCCCAATGTAGATTAAATGCTAGTCATAACCAAGAGAATATTAATTGATGTCTTAAAATTGAAAATAACTAATGAAGTATAGAAAAATATTGACATTGAAGTAAAACTTCTTGCACTCTTCTCAGTAGCTTTAAAATGGCAACATTTTGCTAGTTGAATGTTATTGTCTGGCAATTGTAAATCATCAATTTATGCAAGTTAAAAAGGAAATTTGTGTTGCAAAGAGGAGGATTAGGTTGGATTCATTAGTAAGAATTCCATTGTTTGAGGTTTCCTCTAGGCCTACCTTTGGTATGTGCTCATTGGGATACCCCATCTGAAGCCAATCTCAGCTTTCTTCTATACCAACAGTTTATGTATAAAAAGTTGCCATGTTAAACCTGCTGTAGAAGTGAATGAGAAGTATTCTTTCCATTCTTATGCTCTTCCAAGAAGTAATATCTTCTCATTCTGAGTTCATAGAAAAAAATCATATATTGGTACTCAATTGAAAACCTTGTTAACTTAGATTAAAAATGAAATTTCACATTTATTCTTTTATGTAATTACGAGCTGACTAAATTGGAGATTGAAAAGTGTAGTAAAAAGTAACTAATTAATGAATAATTGTAATTAATTTTCTTGAATGTCTATTTTTAACTACTTATAAAATTAAAGATTAATTCACCTAATAAACATATATTACTCAAGAAAATACCTGTAATCCTCTATATATTATTTTAAAACATTTTTTGGTGACCAGGGATTTTCTCCCTTTCTACTCTACCAATGCATATAAATGAATGACCATTTGAAAGAAAACGTTTTCAGGTTCCTGCTAAAAATAGTCAGACAAATGAAAAATGTACCATTAGTTATACAAATTGAATTAATATTGTAATCATTGCGTTGCATCCTGGACGAAAATATACCCGGGTTGCTGTATACAGATTTAATTTCTTTACTCAGTGACGTATGTAAACAACTTTCAAAATTGGATAGATATATCTATTCACGGTCTTAAATGATCGAAATAGGTTTCACAATTAATATTATAGTCTCCATGAATGAATACCTCGACGTCGTACGTATCCACAACAGTTTGATAAGCAAGTCACATTGCATCTTATGGGAGCAGAACGACAGCAAAAGAAACATGAACATTACCGAATATGAAAGTTTGCGTCATGGTTTTTTCGTGTGGTATGTTTGAACAATGTTGCATCATATTACTTCTCGGTAGTTTTAATTTAAGATTGACCATATTTAAAATTTGATTTGGGGTATTATGATTAGATTTTGGAGTATTCATAGAAAAGTTAGAGATTTTAATTACAAGTCATGCGATCAAAATAATTAGGTCGTTAAGTTGTTTTCCGAGTATTCAAATTTATGTTGGTGAAACTTTAGTCTGTTGCAAATTTTCTATATATCTAAACCTGTTATCAAATGATTTTTAGTGTTTATATTTCACTCACTAAATAGATAATATTCAACATTTAATGATATTTCTGAGTAAAGAAAAAGGATATCTTGCAATTTCAGAAAACTCACCAGCAAGGAATTTAAGCATAATGAAAGCCCAAGCTTTTATTCACAATCACTATCTCCGAAGAACAAAAATGTATGATTTTGCTACATTAACGATGTAAGATGAGTAATTTAAAAATTATTATTTGCAAAACTTACTTAAAAGAATTTTGAGTTATCATACCGAAATTGGAATATGACTGAACACCATATTTATGTGAGGGACTTTCAATAAAAGCGGATGCGTTTTGACAATGTAACACAATGTATGTTTGAAAGAAAGTGTTACATATAGCTTCCCCTCTAACTCTTCTCTCCAAGATCAGATCACTGCATATGAGTAGTAGTTATTTTTATATTTTATGTATGAAGAGAAGAACATAGAAAATAAATAACGTGGATGCAGAAGGTATGTTTCGTTGTTTTATCTTAGTTATTTAAGTGAAACATCATTGCCGGTATAAAAGGAAGTTGTATTTATAACGACAGAGTTTAGATAAAGCAGGCAGTGATGTTTTGTATCTTTACCATAATTCATTTTGTCATAAATGCATTGAGTGTATTGAGGAATTCGGAATAGGATAAGATACGTGTATTGTTAGTGTGATGACGCGCACTATTCGTGATTATACCTAAAGAAAATTTTTTAAACATTCGATAACATTTATACTCTCACGTTAACTAATATAATAGGGATTTTGTTTGGCTTCATTTGGTAAGGCATTAGAAAACGCAAGGCATTTTATTTGGCCATAGAGTTTTGTTACTGGATGTGTAGATAGCGATATCTATTTCTACAAATGAGGAATATCGAAACAGACTCTGATAAAGAATATGAAGGTATGTGTTTATAGGTATTTTTTAGTGTTTGTGTATTTGTTTGTAGCGATATGTGTATGTTGAAGTGTATTTGCATGGGGAATTGAGTATCAGTATCGTCTGCGAAAAATTCTGCGATTTTTGAAGATTCAAATTTTTAACAGCAAAAGATAATTGAAAATGATTTAAGTTAGAAATTATGCTGAATTCATGAATTACTTTCCGTTTGCCTTATTTTGTCATCATTAGGTAGATTGTTATTCTGGAATGATTAATCTTCATGCGATCATATTATAAATAATTATTTTGAGAATATTCTTTTAATTAATGCTCCTATCCAACACCTGCCTACATTTCCAGTTTGAGAGGCATTAACCAGGAAAGCATATTGCTTTCATATAATTTGGTTGGATAAATATACAAAGTGTTTCTCATACAAAAAGGTGTCTTGTATCTCACATGACATTGTATTATAAATCCAATTCCTAAGGTAAAAATTCAACTAGGGAAAAATTTATTTTCCAGTTTATACTTAGGTATGGTACCTTCGTATGCATTGTCATTAGTGATTTCCTTTTGAATCTGTTGCAATGACTAATTTTGTGAAAAGAAATTGAACATATCTCAAAGCAAAGAATTCTTTATCCCACCATTGGGCTATAGTGGGTCCAGTGTATCTGGGGAATGGAAAAACTGCCTTAATAATGGGTATCTGAGCGTCTTAAACAGTATGTTTTCTTGACGAAGGGTCTCTCCGGTGTACATGCAGGTAATCTCCGGCTGGTAGACCGATGTTTCGATGGCAGCATTCACCATACAGATACACTGGACCCACTATAGCCCAACGGTGGGATAAAGATTTCTTTGCTTTGAGATACGTTCAATTTCTTTTCATAAAATTAGAGACCCTTCATCATATAATGCAGCAGGAAAGCCTGAGTTCATGTTTTTTCTTGTCTTTAATGTGAAAGGGATCATGACTGTGAGAAAAACTCATATTACTTGGGATAGCATCTTTAGCATGATAGTTTTAAATGGGTTTTACTTAATATAATCCTGACTTATTTATCTTGGAAGTCCTCTTTTCCTGAAGACATGAAGAAGGCTGACAGGATCATGTCCTTTTCATATCTGTAATTCCTTGGGAATTCACCTTGGTGCAATGTTCCCAAAAACCATTTTCCTATTTGCCGCACTAGGATGTGAAGGTCTAGTAATTTATCGTAGGTAAATTATTTATTATTTCAATATCAATATGCTATCACAGTATGCTGATAATTTCACTGGCATAATGCTAGTAATACTATATAGCTTGTTTATCCTCTATTTTCCATGCAGATTAAGGTAAATAAGGGTTGGATATGGTTTTTCCAATCATTTGAGTTATCTCAAGGAACATTCCATATTTCTTAGTAAGAGGTGGTTGCATGATGCATTCCACATCTCTATTTATCTATTTCTAATGCTTTGTTGCTACTGCTCTCTTCAATTCTTCGTAAACCCATTTGGCCTTTTATTTCTTCCATATATCTTCTTTTGGTCTTCCTTTTCTTTTCTTTCTTTGAATCTTCCCTTCTGAAGCTCCAGTCAAAATATGTCTAATCACATGACCAATTAATTTATGCTTTCTTCTTTCTATGCCTTCCAATAATCTTTTCTACTCACTGTTCTACCATATTATTTCCCTATTTTTCCTGTCTATCCATCCCACCCATCAATAATTTGTTTCATCTGTACTATTTCTAGTTGTTTTCTTTCCCTTCTACCATTCTCTCACTTCCATACAGTAACATGCTCATGATGATGGTTTTGACAAATTCTTTCCTCACCTCTTCCTCCAAATTTTTGTATTTTAACGTATCATATTTGTTGTTGAAAGCTTTCTTGGTGACTGCTGTCCTTTTTATTTCACATCTTGTGTAATCATTCTTCCTCTCTTACCTTTGCTCTACTTTTCATGATCCTATAATTATGTTTGCATGAGTTCTTTTATTTACAGTTAGCAGTATACATATTTTATTTGCATACTGTTAACAGGTTGAGTTGATCTAAGTATTGAAGGATTTTCATTTAAGAGAAAACTATAATGAAATGTATATGTGATAGGATCGAGTGAGGATGGCCCTATTGAAAGAAGAAGAAGAAGAGGCAATGGGACACAAAAGAAAACGGAGGAAAAGAGAAGACAGGAAGCAAGATGATGATGATATCATCCAGTGCTCACCACCTGACAGGTGAAGTTTCAAAAATTAATCTATGTTAAGTTCCATTCTGTACCATAGACGTGAATAAAACATCCTTATTTCCATTTATGGTAATCTGGGTTCCTTTTCTCTCTTGAAAAATTTGAAGAATGGTTATTAATGGTTGGGGGCATGTGCTAAATGGGTTAACAAAGAGAATTAAAACAGTTCCAAGTTATGAAAGAGCTTTTGCTTCCTCAAGAAAATGACCATTCCCTTTGAGGAACAGAAAATAAAATTGTATGTAGTTTAGTAGTGGGTATTATTTTTACTGAAAGTATTTAATATTTCAAATAAATTGATACCTTTTACCAACTTACGGGAATGAAAATGAATTAAAAATGGCAAGCTGTGATCAATAAATTGAATCAGTCTGAAAGAAAGCACACTTTTGGTCAACTTAAGGCAGAGTAAACATAAGAATTATTTCTTGCAATAACACTTTTTAAAAATCATTTATCTTTATATTGCTCCAAAATTTGGAATATTCTACAAAAATTTGTATTACTTAAGCAAATACAAAGTTATAAATAATTAATAGAGAGAAATTTTATTTTATCTATTTTTAGTACTAGAATGTTTAACCTTTAAATGCCATGCAGTTTGCCAATGTCTGCAATTAATTGAGCAAGCCTGCTGTGTGGCACATCCTCATGATTATTTTTGAGTCATTTCACAGATACCTCCTTAGTCTTAAAGAAAAAAATTGTAAGGCACTAAAGGGACATCTTTCTCTTTATCTCAAACATCACATATCATTTCAGTGTGGAGGGACTATAAAAAAAATTTTAGTAGGCCTCTCTTGTAATGGTTGAACTTTTATGGACTATTACTATCTTTTTTAGCCTAAACAGATGAAAGAAAATGATGATATGACAAAGCCCATTCCCTAAACCTCTTGTATGTTATTTTCTTCTTCTAATAAATATCATTTAACATACCTTCACTCGTTTCTAGTCCTCAAAGTAGGAGACAAGCACGTGTTTTGATCAATAGCTCTTCTTTTGTTTGGAACATTTTGCGATGCCTTCGTCTTTGTATGAAATCATTTATTACAATATCTGTGACTTTCATAATGATTTCTTGTAGTGCCATGGAAGGGTAAAAATCTGCAAGAGGAAAAGGAACTGCTCTTTGATTAAATTTGGAAGCTTATGAAGATGATTGTGAGGAAAGAGGTTGTGAGTTAGAGAAAGAAGAGCCAATTCTTCCGAAAGTGTTATGGAATGGTCTTATCATTAAGGCTGGAAAATAATTAGAGAGTATGACTTTGCTAGTAGTCCAAATGGGTTGAATTTATTGGTTTTAATTTTCCCTTATGAATTGTATGGCTGGAAATTTAAATATTTTAAATGTGGTATTTCCTAAAAAGATGGAAATCCATAATCAGGCATGCGAACAGTAGTCATGAATATGTTTTACACAGGTAACTGTTTACTTGATAGTCTTTGGTTTGACACAGACTATCGGCATTCTACCATACATTTCTCCTCCTCCTCAAATGAAGGGAATTTTGTTTGAGGACCTTTCTGTTACGATATTGATTAGAAACTGGATACGGTTTCAGATGCCCTTACGATTTTGAAGCATTCCTTTGTATCTTACGAAAAGGATCTGGGTTCAACTCCGGGAGGTCTTAATCCTCTCATAAGAAGTATGGGTTGAGAAAATACATGT
Source organism: Pachydiplax longipennis (assembly GCA_036926295.1). Lineage (NCBI taxonomy): Eukaryota > Metazoa > Arthropoda > Insecta > Odonata > Libellulidae > Pachydiplax > Pachydiplax longipennis. Next base: position 1,162,418 of record JAVFKF010000065.1, read on the forward strand.
TTTGATGAAGCACTTCTTGAAAAAATTGAAATCCATTATCTAGCATGTGAGCAGTGGTGATGAATGTGGGTTATGATGGCTGTTTACTGTTTCCTTGAAGGTCTTTGGTTCGACACCAGGGTACCATTTTTCTTCTTCCATGCTATTAAATGGGAAACTTGGGTTTACATTTTAGGACCTTCCTGTTATGATATTGGCTTAAGATTTGGCATACAGTTAGAGGAGTCTTCACCTCAACTTAATGGGTGGTGTCCTCAGTAATGGACCTTGGTTCAATATCAGCTATATTTTCTTGTTATGGCACACAGTAAGTAATCAGGTAGTTTTGGAAATGCTCACCAATTAGCTTGCAATATGCAAGCAACTTTTTACCATATGTGTGTGTATACATAAAATTTTCTTGCATACTGCATGCTAATGAGTGATAAATGTACACAAATATCCCATTAATTCTGGAAATGTAAAATAAAGGTGTCCTTTTTGCCTAGGTGCATTTAATACAGGAAAATAAAAATATCCTGGAATGAAACCCAGAACCATATAGAAATAGGTCGTTTCACATTGTTGTAGAATGACTCCTAGATCTGCAAACAGATTTTCTATTCAGTGCCATATCGGGAAGGTCCTCAAATATAATAATTTGTGCAGGTTTATAGGTGGTGTAAAAATACCAATGCTCATGCAACATACTCTTTGAAAATCTTGAAAATTTTTGCCCTGCCACATGCTGAATGGTGGTTTGCTGGGTATTGATGAAATTTCACTAAAACCACGTTGAAGAATGTCTGAGCTTACTCCATGATTTTCTGTGTTTAAGATTATTGTAGTGTACTCACCCAATGAAATATATTAAATGTTCACTTATCATGGAACATATTGTTGTTATTAAGTTTCCACTTTTCATTTTGTTGAAGTACCTGTTTGACATCTCTTCATCTCACCCAATTTTCTTGTATTTTAATGATTCTCATTGCTTTAAAATTCTTCTTAATTGTTGTGTCATCAACTCCTAATGAGTCGGCTAGTTCAGCTAGCATCTGACATGAGCCTTCATTATGTAATGCCTGTGATTCTTCATCTTCAAACTTTTTCAGTGCAGCAGAGCATTATTTATCTTCAACATTTAACCATTATTTTGAAGCATCTAAATCTCTGTTTATTGTTCCTGACAGAGTTGCAGGAAGTCTCAACAACAATTCTCTGTGCTTCAGCTACAAATTTAAAATAATGAAGTAAAGCATTATAATTCCTTACAAAAAATTATTTTTTTGGCAAAATAAATAAACAAGTTTAATGCCATGAAAAAAAGTTTACAGTTTGGCAAAATTAAACACTAAATTTCAGGCTTCACCATTTTCTTTTCCACCATTGGCTTTTCACCATCTGTTGGAAAATAGAACTTATTCAAGTCCTATAATATCCACGTAGGCCCTCAGAGGATCCTAAATGCATGTTAAGTTCCAGAACACATCAACACCCTCATGAGTACAAAGTAAATTTTTATAACTGAATTGAAAAAAATCATGAAGCCCTTATCAGTATTTTTCTAATAGTAAAATCAAACTGGCCTGATGTTGAATTCAGAACCATTTTGGGAGATGATCTTGTGTATTATGATGTAGAAGAGACTTTTTTGAACTATGTCCAGAATTTCAAGTTTAAATCATCTCGCAAAGATCCTCAAAATATCATGTTATTGATACAAATCCT